>CM053766.1:71931313-71952630 GCA_028658305.1 Pachyuromys duprasi
CCAAGGGTATGCTGTTTATGATTGGAATTGGTATCAAATCACCTTCAGCCATGGTAGAGGACCCGGCATCTACAACAGTGGCACTGGCCACTTTCAACAGGAGGGTAAGCCTTGCCCTTTGACAAATTGTAACATTTTGCTTAAGGTCTTCCAGCCCTTTCTCTTTGTAGTATTTTCCCACCTCAGCTGTTACTGGTGAGAGACAGCTGCTGCCAGGAATACTGCGGAAGCAGAGAGCGATGTGTGTGTGTGTGTGTGTGTGTGTATTTTGCCTTCTTTTCCCCCAGATTGAAAATTAGTGTTATTTTTATGAATTATATATAAATAGCCTAGGACTAAAGTTAGTCCAGTTGCCAAGACTTTCACAAGACTTTGATGGTATAGTTTCCAAATTGTCTTCCTGCTTCAACTTTTGCCTTTCTCCAACCTCTCGGGTGCAATTGCCTCATAGCATATATTCCAAAGTGTAATGTCTCTGATTAAAATACTTGGTCTCAAGGACCTGGATGTATTGATTCCTATCTCTTTCTCTAATTTTTACCTGGAATTCTCATTTGTGTCAAAATTTACTAATCCATAAATAAGACAAATAATTTATGTATCCTTGAAGATACATGCTCCTGCACTCTAGTTAGCTGGCCAGATGCTCATCTTTCTGGTCACATTTGGAAACACTCTTCTCTCTGAACACTTTTTCTGACCACTCAACTGGAAGTAACCCTCCTTCCTCGGGGCTCTTTATTATTTTCATATTTGTCCTGCCTGCTCCTCTTCTGTTTCCAGTCAGCATTGCTCTACCAGAATGACAGTTGACTCCAGAGTCTATGAAACAAGCCATTGGAGCAGAGTTTTTAGCCTACAGATTTGAGCAGACACAAAAGGCAAGATGTGATCCCAGGATCAAAGGTCAAGGACTGGCAAGCCATTCTTGGACAGTACAGTCTTTTACTGATGGAACTGTGAGGATGGCCATTCGTGCATGCCATTTCATTCCAATGATGCTTAGAATCTTTGTTTTAGGATTTTGATCAAATCTTAAATTGTGCTCGTGTATGTGATGTGTAGTCTCCTTTGACTACTCCAAAGACTTCTAGCAGACTATTTTTGTGTGCAGGTTCAGTTACCTGTGGCCAACTACACTCTGAAAATTCTAAATGGCAAATTCTAAAGCAATTCAAAAATTTTTAATTGAACACTCTTTTGGGTAGTGTAATGATGGCTCAGACTATCAGCTGTATCCCATGTTAGCTTGAATTCTCGTCCCTAATGGATATCCTTGGACACAGTGTATCCATTATGTATATACTTTTCTCCCATCAGTCAGAGTTACTGTCACAATATTGTTACTGTGGGTTTTTCCATCTAGAACCCAGTTCCTGAAATAATAAACCTGTGACTTTATTATTTCTGAATAAATGCCTAGGCTATAAGCTTTGGCCCATTCCCCTTCTAGCTCATTACTTATTCTACTCATTTCTTTTATTCTGTGCATGCCACATGGCTGGTTACCTCTCCTCAGTTTCATGCATTTGTCTTTCTCAGAGTCTAGAATGAAATCTCTCCATCTCAGAGTTCATCTCTGTTTGTCTGTCTCTCTCTCTACCAGAACTCCTACCTCCTATTTCCTGCCTCAGCTAATAGGCCGTAGGCTTTTTATTGACAGGTGATGCTTCCATACAGTACACAAGACATTCTCTCTATACAATAGAGCTGTAATTGTATATAAAGCTCTAGTGGTGGTTTGAAGTATTATGTGTGTCTTGGAAGGTACCTTTGAGCACATGGCAAGAAGACCACTGTGGTCAGGTTTTATAGCAAGATTTAAAAAAGATTTTTCTAACTTAATTAATTTTTTTAACCAAAAGAGTTGCCTAAGTTTGTGATACTGCATATATGGACTTCAGGACAAATAATCATTTCCTCGATTTTCTTTTAAGTCATGAAGTGATTTAATATGCTTCCTTGCTGGGCAGGGTTTTGACTCCTGAGCTGCCCATAGGCATGATTCTTGTTTCACTTACTGACACGCCAAGCTCTCATTTTGTATTAGCCACAAGTGACTCTTGTTGCAGTTATTGACACGCCAAGCTCTCATTTTGCATTAGCCACAAGTATGCTAGGATCTAGCTAGTTTAAGACACTTTCTTGAATTCCACTGTAAGCTTTGTTAATGAAACCATTATTGAATAGTATATAGAGTTAATTTTCCAGGTAACTTATCTTTCTGCCCCATATCCATAGGATCATCAGAGGCTCTTTCCTGTCCAGACAGATTGATAGTCTTGTCCATGAATCTGTAACTATGGTATCCTTAGTTTCCAGAACAATATTCATGATGTTATAGTGGGACACATACCTATATGTAAGTATATTATATTTGTTATTATTCATTAATGACATTTCATAAAATTCTGTCTCTTCTAATACAGCCATTTTTGGGAATATTTCTAACAGTTCCATAACAAGGAATAGCTGCCCAGTCTTAGTCCAGACCTAAGTGGGTGGTCAACACTGTCTGGGGCCTATTAGCAAATTGGCAGCTTTAGCATCATATACTGATCTTGAAAAGTACTGTTCTTTGGCTCACCCAACTCCTTTAGAAACAGGGGGTCTTGCCATATTTAAGAAAAGAGCATGGGAAATAGTCACTAAGAGACTCATGGATACAACTAAGAGTCAGACGTGAGGTAAAGGATGTGCAAAGGCTGTTGCTCTGGAAAGGTGACCCCTGGGTGTCTGGTTGTAGGGTGGCTGCACTTTGAGTAACTGTTCTGCCGGTATAGATTTAGGCTGGGGTGGATGAACAATTGCATTTTCCCATTCTCTTAATTCCCAGTGGGGGTATGAGTGGTGGCTCCACGTAAGTCCATTGTTACACACACGAGTCATTTCTGGAAACTGTCTATGACTAAGTCTTGCCCCTCCAGCCCATTAGCCATTATTCGCTAAGGCTGGTTTTTCTGTCTTAACCACTTTTTTGATTAGATAAGCAAGAATGATTCTGTCCTTTAAACTTAATCCTACTAAATGCAAAAGGCAACATTTCCTTTGATTTCCAGAAACACACTTCACGCTTGCTAAAAACCCTGCCCAGGGAGCCTACCACAGAGGGCCTTTGAAAGACTCCACTGAGGGAGGTGTTGGAGCAGAGGTTGAGACTCATAGCCAAACTTTGTGCAGAGTCCAGGGAATCTTATGAAAGAAGGGGGGGATAGAAAGACCTGGAGAGGACAGGAGCTCCAAAAGCAGACCAACAGAGCCATAAAAACTGAGCCCTGGGGGCCCTGAAGAGAATGATACCCCGACCAAGGTCAACGCATTGAGAGGGCCTAAAACCCTGGCTCAGATGTAGCCCAAAGATTCAGTCTCCAAGTGGGGTACCTCGTTAGGGGAACAGGGACTTTCTCTGGCATGAACTCAGAGGCAGGCTCTCTGATCACTGTTCCCTGACGGGGGATGCAGCCTTGCCAGACCACAGAGAAAGACAATGTAACCAGTCCTGATGAGACCTAATAGGTTAGGGTCAAATAGAAAGGGAGTAGGGCCTCCCCTGTCAGTGGCCTAGGGGAGGGGCATAGGGGGACAAGAGGAAGGGAGGCTGTGATGGGAGAGGACCAGAAAGGGGGCCACAGCCAGGATACAAATTGAATAAATTGTAATAAATGATAAAAAGAAAAGAAAATGAGCTGGAATCACAGACCTTCAGCCTACTAAATTTGCTTATGAGCTTCAGTTCTTGATTTTAAGATCTAATTCTTTCTTTCTTTTTTTAATCAATGGTACACACATTTTGAAGTTTAAAAAGTTAGTCTTTCTTTTGCTAGAGGCATAGTAATAATTTTTAATATCTGTATTTACTGCCTCCTTTTTTCTCTTCTCTTCAATTCCTCCCCTTCTACCCATCTTCCCTTCCTTCCTTCCTTTCTCCTGTCATAGCCTTGGGATTGCTGGGATTTTGGATCTACCTTTTGACACCTGAGATGCATTGTCTTTGTAGACAGTTTTCTAATTCTTCTGATCTGGTATATTTTTATTTCTAAGTAGCATTTCTATGTTGTGATTTCTTGGTTTTTTTTTTTCCCCCACTTGATTTATTATTTTTCTGCTTTCTCTGAAAGAAGATGAAATATCTCTTCTCTGGTGTTTCCATAATCACCTTCACACACTCTTTTTCTCACTGTTTTTATAAAACATATATACCAATTTTTTTTATTGGTCTTTTATATTCACCCTTGTTCTCGTTTTCTGTTCTTGTAACAGAAGAACACAGACTGCAATTGAGCGCATGCACACAGACAAACCACAAAGGCCCACCCACTATATGTACTTGCATCATGCAAGCTAACCCACTCCTGTATAATTGTTCTTGAAGCTTTGCCCTATGACCCCCATCCCTCTTTAGGCTTTACTTCCCAACACGATCTCAATAGACATTAACAGGTCAACACATGAACCCTGGTGGACACATTCAAACTGTAACAACTGGGAAAATATTATTGACAACTGAGTCGTATGATTGAAGGATCTCATTCCCTTTCTCATACAGTGCAACTGTCCCTCCTCCCCAAGTCAATAACGAGCTCACTTTAATTGGCATACTTTTCTATGTACCTCTGACAATTTTTCCTTTAATTCTCTGACAGAAGTATGAATCTCTTTCAGGATATTAAAACATAGCAAATCGCACTTTAATTTCGTTTTTCCTCTGTCCTTACCATAGAGATACCCCCTTTCTGGAGCCCTTCTAGATGGGCAGCTAAGCATAGCTGCCCACAGTTCTTTCCTGTGCTAGATTCTCTTGTTCTTAGGTTTGGGGGATCATGGTTTGTCACCTCGTTTCCCATCGCTAGCTTTCTGTGGGTAACAATTTTTTGAGGGGAACTTATGTCTCTCTCTTCTGTGCTTCATTTGAATGATCATTTAGCTTGTGTGTTGATTTTATTCTCACATTCTAGAAATTGATTTATATTCAGTCTCTATTTACTGTGAGATTGCAGCCCTGAGATTTACCTGTGGTTTCCTTCCTAGTGTCTAGATTCTAGTTTGTCTTTTAGGGAGTGAAAAACTATAGGTCTTTCCTGGGGTCAGGGAGGGCAGCTCTGTGGAAGTTCAGGATTGACAGAGCTATACTTATGCAGATTTTCTTGCTTCACATGCACCTACATTCTCTTTTGCAGAGATACCAGGTGTCTCCAGTTTCTCAGTTCTTCTGGGGTCTTGTAGTTTATAATACTACATTTTTCTAGTTGTTAAGTCAACAACCACTTATTCTGCTTTTTCACTTGTGTAACTTTGCTGTTGCCATCTGCTCCATGTTCTTATGTGCTTTTGCTCTTTTAAGTTCTTCATTACGATTATAGTTTGAAGGGACTTGGGGAGAGGGAAAGAGATAACTATGTGTGTGCAGGTTCTCATATTTACTTGAAAGTCTGACTACTGCCTTTCATATCATCTTTGTACAGTACACTTTGTATAACTAATAAATAATTGATTATGTTTAAGGATTTTTGACCCTTTTAACAAGCCCAGCAACTCAATCATAGACATCTGTTATGCGCAGAAACAAAGCAGTTTGCTAAAATTCAGGAATTTCACTGATATATTTTCTCAGATTCCTAGAATACCCCATAATTGTTTCTTTTAATTTTAAATCACCAAAATAGTAAGATTAGTTTGCATCATAATACACTGTTTTAACCTCCGCTTCTTTTAATATGGTATGTGCACTGTATTTGGATGTCTGATTTTGTTTTGTTAGGCTTTTTCCCATTGTGTTTTAGGTACCTATTAATTCACAAAGGCAGCTTAAGGCATTTCTCTGTTAAAATGAGCAGCGTATTAGCTCAGCTTTCATGGAAGAAACACCTAAAATTTAGCAGGTGATTTTTTTTCTCCCAAGGGATTCCTTCACCATGCTCACTGAGTCTAAGAAGAAATGTAACTCCATACAAGAAAATACTGGGAATTGTCAGGCAATGGGACATCTGGAGGAATAGGAGGGATTTTAAGGAAATCTCTAAACAAGAGACCAGTATTTGTTGTTTAAAGTTCTGTGTATGTAGAAGAGATTTTTGATGTTTGCACAAAATCTACTCTAATCAGCAACATTTTAACCTAGAGATCATTTGCTGTGAATACTTAGGTTTCTTTTACAGTTGTTTTACATTTATTTGTTTGTTTGTGTGTGTGTGTATTTTGGGTATACTCATGCTATGGTATTCTTGTGATGGCCAGAAGATAACTTGATTCTCTCCTTTTATCTTATAGGGTTCACGGATTAATTTTCATATATAAGTGTCCAGTTAAAATATTTTTATTATAGAAAACATACACAAAAGTAGATGGAAGAGTCCAGTGAACCTCTATGTCACCGTTGGAAGAGTCCAGTGAACCTCGATGTCACCATTGGAAGAGTCCAGTGAACCTCGATGTCACCGTTGGAAGAGTCCAGTGAACCTTGATGTCACCGTTGGAAGAGTCCAGTGAACCTGATGTCACTGTTGTCTGTTTTCCTCAGTTAGCAGCACTCTCCTACTTACATTTCATTTGTTCTTCCCTCTGATAGACTCACCTTGTCCCCACTTTTCATGTTACATTTATTCAAATGTTGTATAAATTCACTTATAAACATAGCAGTATATATTGTAAAGTATAATTTTTTCTTTTTTTACATAAAAATTGCTAAACATTTATTATGAATATCTGTTTTCTTTCAAATACTGCTTTTCACCTTACAGTGTTTGCTAATAAGAAGTCAAAGGCATACATTACATTTACTTGATACCGTTAAAGTTTTTTCTTAGCAATAATGATTTATTTTCCTTTTTAGAACTTGTCATTTTTTGTCACTGTGTTATAGTCAGCATTTTACGGATCACGTGTTTAACCTGTTCCTGTATTTACCACTTTATTTATTGTATTAGCTTTCTAATAAAATAAATTTGCTGTGACAAATTTGGAGAAAGTCAACTTGAAGAAGGAAAGATTTATCTTGCTTCCAGGAGTTTATTTTATTTGGTTTCAGAAGTTCCAGTCCGCGATCACTTGGTTCTGTTTGTTTGCTGGCCTGTAGTGAGACAAAGAACCTTGGTAGGACATGGTGGGAGAATGCTGCTCATCTCTCAGAGGCCAGGAATGGGAAGCCAAAGACAGACAGACACACACACACACACACACATATAGATAGAGAATGTTGGTGACAAATATAGTCCCAAGGGCAAACTCCCTAGACCCACTTCTCTTCAGTTAGGTCCCACCTCCTAAGGTTCTGTCATATCCCCAAAGCCCATAAGAATATGAACCAACCTGTACATGGATAGTCCGCTGGTGAGCTTAGAATGTTACAGTCTCTCTAAAGCTCTGCCTAACATTGCTACAGTGAGAACTAAGCCCTCAACATAAGAGCCTGGGAGAACATGCCAAGCAAAACACTTATGGTTGGTGACTGTTTCTAGAAAACTGATTGGATTCTGCTCAAATGTTACTTTTATGTTTTATTTTTTGGCAGATACAGTAGGTAGATGATAATTTGTGGTTTCTGTTATATTCATCATAGGGCACATGTCTGATTGCATATAGAGGCATATATATATTTACACATGTATGTATTTATATATTATATATGTATTTATATATATATTTATATATATATACATGTATATATATGTACACATATACTGTATATTAGTGTGAACCACCTTGTAAATTTCCTGCAATAGTTTTATTATCTAATCTTTTCTTAATGCTTGAAAAATGAAAGCTTTCTGTCATTCTTTTTTTGCTTTGTTGTATAAATTGTCCTGTGAAGATTTTTTTCTTCATCTCATATTTGGTCACCCAGAAATACAGACAATATCAGCAAAAGCAGGATAATGTACTTCCTTTAGCAACAAAGCACCTTTCCATGAACATCTTCTTTTAACCTGTTGGTCAGGATGTTTTTGTCTCATGTAGACATCTCTCATTTGGGATGAATGTATCATCTCATTGGGGGATGTTGATCATGGAGAAACTGTACATGAGTGGGTGTGGGAATTAAATAGAGACCTTTATACTTTCTCTTCAGTGTTAAAAATAATACACAAGAAAAATACAAAAACTTGCAAATAAATTTCTTTCCCACCATTGACATCTGTAAATACATATGAAAAAGAGAAAGAACAGTAGAAATATAATATGTTTATTTAACCATTGCTCTATTTACATTGTTAGTGTTATTGCTGATACAGTTTTTTTTGTATAAACTTATAGACAAATGGCTTTATTTGTTTATTTATTGGACGCTTTGCATGTATGCATTTCCACCTGGCTTGTGACTTGTACACCAGGATATTCTCAAATTTATCATTTTCCTGCTTCTACCTCCCAGTGGTAACCTGCCACATTTGACTTTACCAAATATGATAACATTAGAATAAACTCTAATAAGAAGACAAAATTTCAAAGGATTTCTATGTCTTTGGTTCACAGTAACAGCACCAATATTATTTATAATGGTATAATACAGTCTTGAGGTAGAAAACTTAGAAGTTGATGGACACTTTTCTTCAACCATTTTCCATTCCTTTACATAGATGTGATTGATTTCCAGTCTACCTATAGCTGGCATCAGATCCCAGGATTAAGAAAGCTAAGGTAGCAGGCGGCATTCCTAAAGAATAACTTTCCATGAAAGAAGTGCTGCTTCTCGAGTGACATCTGAGCAGAAAAACTCTTAAGAAATAGTAACCAGGAATCCCACTAGCCTTATGGTTTGCTGAAACTATTCATCATTTCTGTTAGCAGAGACCACCAGGAAACCTCTATGTAAAACAATACTCCAAGCAAAACTCAGATTCTCCAGATAAGTTATCCCCAACCCTCTCTAAAACAGAAGTTTGTATGTTTTGCTTTATTCTCTTGGCCAGAACATATATTGATATGTAATTTGCATACCATAAAACTTATCTGTTTTACATGCAGTATATTCTGTATTCACATTATGTATTTGAGTACCTTTTGTTTTTCAAGACAGGGTTTCTCTGTGTAGCCTTGGCTGTCCTGGACTTGCTTTAAGACCAGGCTGTCCTTTAATTCATAATGATGCACCTGCTTCTGCTTCACTAGTGCTAGGATTAAAGGTGTGCACCACCATGTCTGGCCATATTTTCGTGCTTTTAATTATGTGCTTTAGGACACTGATGCACTTGTGAAGCCATCACCAAAATATAGTTTCAGAACATTGATACTGTTTAATCATAAAAACAGATAGTAAATCTCAATTATGGACTGGGTTTGATGGAAAAATTAAAGAACCTCAACATGGTTCTAGGAGACCAGATTGTAACATAATCAAAAATTTAGATGCAACCATGTTTATTGATGACTCCTGATAATTTTAAACTGATAACTCTTTGAGAGTTTTCCTAGTTATATAAGATGAAATGGGGTCAGAGACTTCAATCCCCTTCATGAAAAAAAATGCACTGGACCTATCAACCTGTCCTCAAATATTTTCCTTTTCTTCTGATGGCTCCACATTAACTTAGGCTGGTTGTGGTATTTATATTTGAATAAAAGCTATCTCTTTTGTTATCTATACGTAAATAACTAGTGTAGAATTGTGAAAAGCATATTATAAAAATTAAAAATTTCAACAATTATGTAATCTTTGCCTAACAAATTTTATATGTTTGTGGAATTATGTCCACAAAAATTAGCCTTTTGTGTTTTCAAATTTTGAAATCTAAACATATTAATTATAAAGTTTTATTTTTTATTTCTATATCCCTTTAAGAACCTTAAATTGATACTTAGTTACTCTAATTTTTTTATTAAGCAATCTACACTATTGAATGACTCTATGTGGCATCTTGAGAAACTTACATTTTTTATAAGTAATTTATTTATTTTTATATTAATCACAGGTTATATATTTTGTATCCCAGCTGTAGCCCCCTCCCGCATTCCCTCCCACTCTCCCCATCTTTCCCTCATCTTCTCCCTGCCCCCCTCCAAATCCACTGATAGGGGAGGACCTCCCCCCCTTCCATCTGACCCTAGTTTATCAGGTCTCTTCAGGGCTGGCTGCAATGTCCTCTTCTGGGATCTAGTTAGGCTGCTCCTCCCTCGGGGGCTGGGGGGGAGGGGTCGACAAGCCAGCCATTGAGTTCATGATGGAAATAGTCTCTGTTCCCCTTACTAGGGACCCAGTTGGGTACTGAGCTACCCTGGGCCACATCCGAGCAGGGGTTACACTTTGTATCCATACATGGTCCTTGGTTGGAGAAACAGTCTCATAGAAGACCCCTGTGCCCTGATCTATTTGGTCTTTGTGGCACTCTTGTCCTCGCCAAATCTTACTAACTCCCCCTTTTTCATATGATTCCCTGCACTCTGGCAATGGCTTGGTTGTGAGTCTTAATATCAGCTTTGATTCATTGAAACCTACTTTTTAAAACATGACTCTAATTCTTGTTATTATCTACTAAGTAGCTTAAAAATGTACTTAAGAACTTTAGTCTTTGACCATTTTTACATGTATATAATGTAGCTTGTCCATAATCACTCTTCATTACCATCACTTTCCCCCTTGCAGCATATTTAAAATTATTTAAACTAATTTCAATTTTAAAAAAGAAGAGATTTCTAAAAAGGTGATATTTTATAAGAGTACATTTTATTTATTATTGCAATACCATGGATAAAAAATTCTGAAAAAAAGTGATGTGCAGAGAAATGTAGATTAAAATTCTTTTGAGATATATCTTAGTCTAGCTATAATAATTAACATCAAGAAAATAATTGGCAGCAAATTCTGATGAGTATGTGGAGAAAGAGGAAAACTTATTCACTGCTGCTGGAAGTGTAAACTGAGACAGCTACTCTGTTAAGTAGGAGGGCTTTTCTCAAAAAAAGAAAAACGTCTAAAAGTAGAAGTGCCCTATGACCCAACTATACTACTCCTGGGCATAGACCCAGAGGACTGTAAGCCCTATGGCAGAGATCCTTAACTCACTGTGTTTATTGTTACATTATTCACGATGGATAGTAAATGGTACCAGTCTACGTGTCCATCAACAGTTGAAAGATAATGAAACTTACATGTACCCAGTGAGGTTTTATTGAGCACTCCCAAAAGTAAGTGAAATCATGATATTTGCAGGAAAATGAATGTTTCTGGAAATTGTTTTATTATTATTTTTAATAACTCAGACAAGCATATAGAAGTGTTTGTGTGTGTGTGTGTGTGTGTGTGTAGGGGTGTTAGGCTATATATATATATATTATCTTTCTTTATATATCTAATGTACGTATATATTAGAATCCATTCCACCTTCTCTATATATCTAATATATACTTATCATATATACTTTATCTATAACAGACAATATAAGTAAATTATATATATATACTTATTCTCTCTATATATACATACATATATATACAGAGAGAGAGAGAAAGGGAGAGTGGGTTTGATAATAAAAGTAGAGAGAGAACTATGAGAAGAAAAGAGGTCTTTAGGGTAGAGGAGAGAAAAACAGAATAATAAAAGACATGTGACACGAAAGTGAATGGGAGCTATAGGAGGTGAAGGAAGACTCATGGGACTGAGGGATGGGAGTGGAGAAAGAGCAACAAAACCTGAAATTCCACAGTGAACTTCATTCCCTTTGATGTAAACATTTAAAGGCCCTGGAAACCTGCGGTAGTCAGACCGGCAGAACACACAACAGTGAAAGAGAAAACTTGATCTCTGTAACTAGAGACAGAAGCCCTGAGCTCTAACCCTCCCCTGAGCCGGGTGAGCGTGAGCTGCGCAAGCCACTTCATTTGTCTAAGCTTCATCGCTGTAATTAGTAAATTAAAAGCAATTAAAAATAAAAATATTGATGTGGAAAATAAAGTCTGAAATTCAGAGAAGTTTTATGGATGTTCTGAAAACTTTGTGTTATGTAGTTTTTGTTTTACATTATAAACACTTTGACTAAGGAAGAAAATGGCTTAAAAAACAATGAACCCTGACATCCCACAAAAATACTGTTAAATTTTAGGGAAATATTTATGAAGATGTTTTTCTACTTTCACATACATAAAAGTTTTTAAATGAAGCTGTAGAATTATTTATATTCAATATATTGATGAAGACACAGAATGAATTATGTATGTATCTAATATTTTATTTACACAGATATATTTCTACATGCGTGAGTGTGTGTGTGTGTGTGTGTGTGTCTGTGTGTGTGTGTGTGTGTGTGTACTTACATTCTCAGAACATGTGTGGAAATAAAAGGACGGACGACCTTGGGTGCTAATCCTCAGGTGCCTTCCACATTTTGGTTGAGAGGAGGTCTCCCACTGACCTCCAACTTCACTGACCAGCGTAGCTGGTGAGTGAGCTCCAGGTGAGTGATCTTCCAATGGTATGCCTTTTCGGTCCCTATCTTACTGATGGGGGGACTGCAGGTGACGACCACCATGTCACATGATCAGAATTCAGGTCCTTATGCTTATGAGCCACAAGGACCTTATAGACTGCACCATCTACTAAGCCCTAACATCTTGCTGGACTCTGGTTGGGGAGGCTTCGTGTCTGCACGTGCCTTAGACACACACATGCACACACACACACACACACACACACACACACACACTCACCCTTATATTAAATCTTATTTATGTTAATTTAGCTACCTTGGTTTTTTCAAGAATAATAATATTGTGGGTATAAATTTGTGATTTCTCTGGTTCAAAGATGAAAACATGGGTTATTAGGTGTCAGTAGATTTGTTTTGTATTAGTGATTAATTTGGCATTTGCTTTATGTTTGCACACAGTAATAATAATTATTTAAAGAATTTGTGTGTAGCTACATTTGATGTTCACTGTCAGCTACACTTCCACTTCTTTTTCCACAAGCCGTAGAGTTGCTGTATTTTCTGATTTATCTTTGTGTTATTTCTACATATGAGTGAGTTCTTGGTTCATACAAGCTTTGCCTCAAAAAACTTCATATACATGACACTATTGTCTTAATATTTGTATTATTCATCTAAATATTTTTAATATTTAGAGACAACTCTGTGTCCAGAAATGTTTTATGTTGTTGCTATAAGGCTGCCTCTATAGTATAAATTAAAGCACTACGTCTTTCTAATAAATATTTGATATAATTGATTTGATTTACTTTTTATAATTTTTACAAGGTAAGTGTATGGTTAGTTTTAACTAGACACAATCTAGAATTATTTTAGAAGAGAGTCTCTTAGAGGGATTATCAAGATCAGGTTAGTATCTGTGCTCGTCTGCAAGGGGTTGTCTTGACTTTGTTCACAGTGGGTGGCATTATTCCATAGGCTGGGCATGGTGAACTGTGTGAGTGGACAGAATGGGCTGAGCACAGGCATACAGGCATTCATCACCTCTGTTCTTGCATCTGGATGGGAAATAGCCAACTTCTTCAAGCTCCTGCTGCCTTGACCCTGCAGTTAGGTACTGTAACCTGGAATTGTGAGACTCAAACAAACAAAACCAAGCAAACAATCACCTCTCTTTCCTCTAAGGTTTTTTTTTTCCTTTAATAAAAAAAAATGAGACAAAGAAAGTAACTAAACAATTTATTGGAAAAGGCAGGTCTTCGATCAGAAAATTGTGTATTTTCAATCTTAATTGCTGATTTAAGGTACTTCATCAATAATACCAATTCATCCATTTATTCATTTATACTGAATATCATTATATTCGTCTTTCTTTCATTCTTTTTTTTTCTTTCTTTCTTTCTATTTGGTTTTTCAAGACAGGGTTTTTCTGTATGCCTCTGGGTGTCCTAGAACTAACTCTGTAGACCAAACTGGTTTTGAACTCAGAGATCTGCTGCCTCCACCTCCCATGTGCTGGGATTAAAAATGTGTATCACCACCACCCAGCATTTTACTTTTTTTTTCTATATTTTTACTTTCGGGTTATTGATTCACTCTCTATTTTTATTTTTAAAATCAACTCTACTAATAATTACATCTTATTCTATCCCTGAATTTTGATTTAGCCTTTACACTTCAATGGTTTAAACTGCATTAAAATGCAATTTACATTTTACTTTATTTAGCTTTGTTTTTACTTTTATTGTGTGTGTTTGGTCAAGAACATTGTTCAAAGCCTTCTTACCATTTTTTATCCTACTGAAAATTCCTGTATGTTTATTACCTTTTATTTTGTTGTGGGAAGACTTTATCTGTGCCAGGGAATTTGTCTTAAGCCCTCAGATTGCTTCTTTGTTTTCTATTTACTCACCCTATCAATACTTGCCAATGGATAGTCTGTGGACAGCATGTGATCTTACATTTGGTTTACTGGATAGCAGTAGATTTCTGGGAGCCATGGGCAATTTATTGTTTCAAGACCTAGACAATTTAGTGGGTGAAGGTTTGCTGGTTTGAAGTGGGTTTTGTGATACCCAGAATGTCTATTGTCTGACACTTGGAATCAAGGGAATAAGTGTAATATTAGACTCTTCATGATTAAGAGCTGTTAGGACTTTTATATGTATGTGGAATACTTGTTGAAACTCTCTCTAAGCAGGCAGTGTATTCATCTCTATCAAAAATTCCTTTTCCTCTTTATACACACACACACACACACACACACACACACACACACACACACTGTATTTTGGGAATGACATTCTGCAAAGAAAGTGAAGTAATGATTTGCTAGTGATGCAGTTATTGGTTTTATTAGGGATTTGCTGTATATTGTGTAGAACTGGGGAATTAAAAGGCTTTCATATTAATGATTGTCTCTGTTTTTAATAGAAACTGATTATGATTTATAGTTTTTCATCAGGAACTTCTGAAACTAATGAGTTTTCTAGTGGTTGAATGACTATCTGTGATAGTTTTGGGCTTCATCAGTTTTTTGGTTTTTTTTCCTGATTTCATAGGTATTCTTGCAAGGTAAGATACTATAAATCCCGTAATGCTAGAAAAGTTCCAATTTTGAATGACTTCTTTGAATTATAGTTTTACATGCTGAGGTGTAAGTCCTACTTTTGCACGTTTTAATCATCTAGCCAAATATCAGTCTGATAAATCAAGTACGATGCCTTCAGACTCAGAAGACCAAGAGACTTCCATACTTATCATCACAATATGACATAAGCTTATCAGTACCCAGGATGAAGACTGAGAACTAACTGAAATTAGTGACTGTCAGAAGGCATATTCCCATATCAACAGAGCCAAAATTAGGATCATGAGTTTTTGAATTATACCTTGGGGGTCAAATCAATAGAAATAGCTAGGTATTCAGTAATCCAGTTATTATAACAATATTTATAAATAATTTGTATTTCCTGGGAAAATCAGTTTATTTTTATTCAAAATTGTGTTTGATGAAAAAATATTGTATTTAGCAAATTTCTAGTCTGCAGTCTGCCTACATTTACCTTCAAGTTCTTTTGTCATGTTTTATCTTTATTTGATACATGATGAGAAGTTAGCTTCAGCTACGTATTCACCTTGAAATACTGCTTCTTCAAACAACATTTAGCTTTGTAAATGGTCCAATAAGAAATGGAATACTTGGCATTGTCTCCAAGTAAGAATAAAAAATGTTTTGTTGTTGTTGTTGTTATTGTTGGTTTTAGACTCCCGAGATATTGTACAGGGGAGTTAACACATTAGAAGAAATATGATCTATGTAGATTATAAATTATAGATTGCTGTATTGTGAGCTACCCTAACTCTTAGCTACTAACAGCAATCACTGAGCACATAGTTCTGTAGATGGGCAGTTGTGGTAGGCTCCAGCAGATATCTGCTGGTCTAATTTTTAGGAAGGATGTAGATAACTTTTATGATGTAGATAGCATTCAGGATGTAGATAACTCAGTGTATCTGAGAGGAAGTTGCCAATAGTTTGATACTACATTTTTACTTACTTGGCCCCTAATTACATTTTATCTAATTTATCTGAAATTTGATATTTCATCTTTATCATCTGCAAAACTGACAGCGATAGAATATGGCTCTTCTTTCAACCCAAGACAGAGAATATTTATATTTTGTTTGTTCAATATCCATTAATTTCACAGGGTATTAAATAATCAAGGAAGTCACTGTTATTCTCCTTTTGGTCCTAGAAGGATATACCAGAGAGCTAGAATTTATATTTGAAATTAAATTGTTCAATATGGTAGCCAATGGTCACATAAAATTATTGAAATCTTGAAATGTGCTACTGAGCAGTGGAAATGTGGTTCTATTGGGTTTGCAATGTATTGTCAGCGAAAATATAAACTGGATTTTGACTACTTACAATGAAAGTAGGAATTTAAAATATTTCATCAAACTTTCATTGGTTTTGTATTAAAATGATAAAATTTTAGATAGGCCAGAATGGGTACAATGTAATAACAATGTTGACAAATATACATCATTAAAATTTAATTTAATTTTCTTTTTGTGCTTTTTTGTGATGGTAACAAAAAGCTTCAAGTAAAAGCTAAAGCATATAGCTGGATATGCTACTCATGCTGCATTTGTTTCAGGCAGAACAATTCTAGAAGTTAAGAGAAAAGAATAAATGCTATTTTAATAAATATATGGAAAATAAATCCTAGCAATAGATTAGAGAATATCATATTGAATGACTGTAGAGGAACTTACTTGACTTTCAACTTCACATCTGATTTATATGAAGGCACTGGTAACATGATAATTTTGAGAGAAATGTTTCCTAGGGAGAGGCAATGTCAAGCTACAAAATCCTCAAGTGGAGAACAAGTTTGGAGGATCTGAGGCCTAGAAGGAAATAAGTGAGCATAAGGAGCATTCTGTGTACTACATGAAAAAGGCAATAGTAAGTCTACTCATCTCATGGTTGGCAGAGGTCATTTTTCCTTTCCAACTCTTGTTAAGACTCTGAATGCTGTCACTAATATTTGAGAAAAAATATACGGGGATTTTAGTGACATAGCTGTGGTAATGAGGAATTATTCACATTTTTACCTCAGTTTTCTAATTTGAAAAATGGAGCAATGTAAATAATTATATTACCTCACAGGATGATTTCAAAAGTTAAATGCAATAGCATATGTACATCTGTTTTAAGTGGTTGATATGTTAGTTCTTCCTTCTGTGAGTCATCAGAGGATAGATATTGTTTTTATTTGTTTGTTTGTTTGTTTTTGAGACAGGGTTTCTCTGTATAGCCTAGTTGTTTTGGAACTCATTCTATAGAACAAGCTAGTCTTGAACTCAGTGACCTGTCTGCCTCTGCCTCCCTAGTACTAGGATTAAGGGCAAGTATTACTACCGTCCTGCCTGAGCAATAGGTTCTTATTCCTCAAGTTAACTATACAAACTTATCTGTAGGCTATAAGTATGTGATTTCAGTTTCATCAAATGCGGTTTTAAAATTGTCCATGTGTTGATATTTCTGCTTTCTAAATTAAACCATCTTTGTCTACTAGTTAATATATGGATTTTTAAAAATTGTTTTTTGAGTCTACTTACTGTAAAGGTTAGGAAGTAGTAGCAACCATTGTTTTTTCTTTTTTACTGAGAGTTTAGTAACCAAACAAATACCATGTAAATCTTCTTTCGTCATTTTATTAGACAATGAGAAGACAAAAAGAAGTTCATAAGACGCAGAGAGGAGGAAGGAAGGATGAAAAACCTTCTCATTACTTTCTTCACTTTGTATTCTGTGGGCAACAGAATTCTCTGAGTTAACATTTCTTGGTTTTGGGTGAGTGTAGGTTTATAGGATTTATGATATAATTACTTTCCATAGGCCAAATATATTGTTATGGACCTCTCTTTCATTATTTAAAAGCTTATGGCATATGTATTTTATTATATATTGCTTTAAATCATTTTAAAAATAGTTTAGACCTAAATTAAATAAAAATATAAAACATTGTTTCTATGAGAAAATGCATTCCAAGTTTCACAGCACCAAGTTATAAAAGAATTTTTGGACCACAGCCCATTTATAAATTCAGGAATTTCTCATATATTTTGAGGAGTGGGAATTCTTAAATATCGTATTAAAAGTTCTCCTTGGAGAACACATTTCCTAAAAAGAAGAGTAAAATTTAAGACTGTTTATTTTTGACAGGGTCTCACTCTAGTCCAAGCTCAGTTGGAACTTGTTATGAAGTCCGAGAACTTGCAGGAATCCTCCTGTCTCAGTATCTTCCCATATGTTGGGATTATAATCATGAGCCACTATACCTAATGAGGAACACTTTTTAGATAACATGTTAAGCTTCAGAGCAGAATGTAATATGAGATTTTCTTTGTGTAGGAAGTATTGTTTGCTGAAGGTTAAATAGAAGCCATATGGCATTTCATTAACTCTGAGGACAATGTTCCTAGAACTTATTCCCTTTGAAGATCTATTTTGTATTATAGTTAAAAATAAGAACATTAACCAAAGTGTCTGCAAATGAAGAAGAATGATGCCAGAGTTTCAGAACCCAGAACCTTGTGGAATAAACCTGTTATGGCGTAAGAATGGTATCCTGAATATTGGATGCCACGGAATCATCTTGGGCAGAAATATGACGTGATCACACTTGCTTGATAGAATGACCTATGCATATGTTTAAGAGATAAACTTAGTTGTAATAATGGGAAATGAAGACCCGTGAGACTGCATTTTAATAGCACCAAGTAAGAAATTTTTTTGTAATAAATAGAAATTTTAGAGCGCTTGGGAAAATGGGCCAAATATAAAAAAAATGCCAAGAAGATTGAGAGAACGTGACATAATTTATTCCAGCTTGGACAACAGAGTAAATACGTACTACTGGTGTTCACAGAGACAAGGGTTAGTATTATGAGAGTTGGTGTCAGTTAACAAGTCAGTGGGTGAAACTGAAATGCCTGTGGACGAATTGAATTGTTTGTAGATTTTCTGATCTGAAGCTCAAGAATGGAGACTCATTTGGGAGACTGTTAGGTTATTGGTACTCATTGAAGGCATGGATATAGATAAGATTACTTAAAAGGGTGTGTACATGGAAAAGACAGTGGACAATGGAGGCTTGGGACACAACAGCGTTAATTGGGACAATAGTGGGAGGGAAATGATATGGGACTGAGTAGAAAGCAAAAAAAAAAATCAAAGGAATGAGGTGTTGAGGGGAAAGTTTTAAGGAGTGAGTAGTTTATAATGTTGAAGGTCACAAGAAGGTCAGGTAGCACAAGGAATAAAAACAATAAGTAGGTGTTTTAAATCGGTGTATGGCCTCAGAAACTCTCAGGGCCAGTGTAGCAGAGCAGCAGTGGTGGAACCCAGTCAAAGCATAAACGCTGAATGAGGGGTGAGGAACTGGACACAGTGAATTTTTGACACTGAGTTCTGAAGGGAAGGAACAAGAATAAGCTATCGTAGGGACTCAGAGGAGTCAGAACTGTTTTAATGTTGAGGTTTATGACGGTAATGTCATCAGAAGCAGCTCCACAACTGAAGGGAAGCCATTAGATGATAAAAAAAATTAAAAAATAAAAAATAAAAACTGGTCCCTGACATGCAAGGAGAGACAGGTGGCCAGGTTGGGATCTTACCATTGTACCTGTACTGAAACTTTAGACAGCCCCATAACAATAGGGTAACTTATATGTGTCCTTCATCAATTAGTGATCTTCATTTATTACCAATGGGACTTTTAAGAAATGATTAATTTTCATTATACTCTCAAAAAGAATAATGTCTACACTTGTGGCCTTCATAATGTCTCCAGAGTTTCATTTTTCCTTTATTCATTCCTCTGGTTTTATGGCTCATTAAAACATGTTCTCCATTAATTGAGCCAAAATTATACTTACTGTCAGGGGTCTGATGATAAACCAAACCCAGAACCTGCCCTTCAGACACCACAGTTTCACACAAGGCCTTTTAGGAGTGAATCTCAAAGTCCTTTATGTTGCTTCTGCTGACATTAACACAACAGCCTACATCCTGGGGGGCAGGGGACGCTGACTAAATCTTGGTCCATCTTTCTGTTTGGTGTGATGGTAATCAAAGCCAATATCAGCTTCTCCTTTGGCATGCTAGTTCATGAGACAATCAATCGTATGAAATTCTTTTGTGGAATTTAACTTAGTTACAGGGGAGCACAGGGAGGAAGCTTTCTCTGTCAGCTGTCACTGATTAATCAAATATCTGAAAAAGCAACTTAACAGAAGAAATGGCCATTTCATCATTTGTATTCTGATGCTATAGCCCATGGCTGCAATAACTTTGTTGCTCAGGCCCCATGTTGGTACACGATGAGAGAGCATTTGGTGGAAGAGTTCATGGCAACTGGACTGCAAAGAGAGAAACAGGAAGTGACAATGTCCCAGTATATCCCCTAGAGCAGTGGTTCTCAACCTTCCCAATGCTGCGACCCTTTATAAAGTTCCTCATGTTGTGGTGACCCCCCAACCATAAAATTATTTTTGTTGCTATTTCATAACTGTAATTTTGCTACTGTCATGAATCATAATGTGAATATTTTTGGAGAGAGAGATCAAGGCCATGCCCCAGTGATCTAACTCTTTTCTACTAGGCCCCATCTTTAAAGGTTTTGTGACTTCTTCTAGCATCATGGGCTGGGGAACTAGGCTCTAACACAGGGGCCTTTGGCTTCTAAGTCACAATTACTAAAGCACACCCCAATTATTCACTGAAATAGTGCTCATACGACTGTCAGCTTCTTCCCCTATCTACAACTGTTAGCTGAGTACCCTGAGGATAAAGAAATTATATAACACTTTTCTTTCAAAATACATTACATTGGGGCTCAGAACATCTGGGGACATCAGTAATCACTCATGTGGCTGACTAGCTAAGAACACATCCTTTAACAGCTTGTACGAGATGGAGATAACACCTGTCCTGCCTACTGGTTAGATTCTGTTTGGTTTGGTGTTACTCCCTTTAACAACCCAATAAAGGAGATGATTGTTTGTGACTTACATGTGTTGTGGGGGATCCTTTTGGATGGTGCCAGAATGTTAATGTTCCTTGCTTCTGTTCATGCCTGAAGGAAGACACTAACTTCTTAATTTTGCTTAAACAAAATTGAGATAGGCTCCCGTCCTTTGCCACCGAAGGCAGCCCAAGTTACTTGTGGTTTGCTTCAGAATTCAGACACTTGCCACACTTGAGGTTTGGGCTAAATCAGATACACAGAAGTATAAGGCACCAGGATACTCTCTTGCAGAATGTGTTCTGGGTTTGCATCCAGGGGCTTCATCGGAGCACAAAGTCGGTGTGACTGGCTGAAGAAGTATAAGGCACCAGGATACTCTCTTGCAGAATGTGTTCTGGGTTTGCATCCAGGG
>CM053766.1:71952730-71980876 GCA_028658305.1 Pachyuromys duprasi
ACCCTGATTACTCTCACAATGGACATTAATGCTTGACACTGGTAGGGTGATCTGAGTTATACATTACTCAGTAATTAAAGTTTTCCTTTGCCCCGAATTCTGTGGCTTAACAATATTACTCAGCTTTTCCTTGTTTCCGTTGTTTGAATTCTGAGATGGCAGTAAGAGTCTCGGTATTTTGAAAGAGCCTAGATTCAACATTAAGTAACTTGGCTAACTTCGTGTTAGTTAGGTACCTGGCAAAAAGTAACCAGCACACAAATATCTGGTGAACAATAGTGTTTGGCCCAAGCTTACTGAGAGAAAGGCTTTAGGCAGTCGTATCTGTTAGATAATACATACTTTTCACCAACCAAATCTTAACATTTTTTGTGCTTTTTGAACAGCTTCATCTTTTCCCTTTAACACTGAAATAAGAAAAAATAAACATTTACTAAGAAAATGTAATCCAAAAAACCTGGTTTTTATAGAATTAAATGATAATTGTGCAGCCACGCACACATTGGGACTTACCTCTGTTCACACACACCTGATTTGCTAATGGCTCATGTGAAAATACTTACCAAGCGTCTACATCCCTCCATATCTTTATGGCTTGTCCTCCTGATGTCTAAGATCATGCTCCCATTGACAGGGATGAATTATGGTCATCAGGTACGAGGTATTTGGGCCACATCTCATGTGCAGCAGGAGTGGGAAAGTGCATCTCTGGAATGCAATAGAGCGGGATGCAGAGCTTCACTTTGAGCCCGGGCAAGTCCCTTCAACCTTGTGAGAATCAACTTCTTCATTCAGAAACTGTGAATTAATTGCACCCCTCCCATAAGAGTAAAGGAGATAATGCATGTGTGCAGCTTAGTAGAGTGCTTTCTGTAGTGTACCTACAGGTCCCTTTTCTGGTTATCACCTATGATGAAGGGATAGGGAAGACAGAGCTCATATGGCTCTGCCAAAATAGACTAATTGTACTGGTATTTAAGTTAAATCCGTGCTTTGTTTTGTTTTGTTTTTTGATTGCTGATAAATCTTGCACATGCTCATCTGCCTCCATTGGGAACATCTGACCATGTCAGAAAACATTTTTGGGTTCTAATTTATGGGAATGGGGTAAGGATGCTCCTATGGGAACTAATAGGAAAAGAGTGCATTTATCTATGAGCATTCTCCAACGCACAAGAATTATCTGCTTCCCCACTCCAGCTTTTATTGGGGAGAGTCCTGGTTCAAAAGGCTGACAGTGCTGAAGTTGAGAAGCCTTTAAGTAAATTAAAAGGAATTTCTTGTATGGAGAAGCAATGAACAAATCCTCACTAAGAAACCAGTTTATCAAGTATCTGTTGCTCTCCAGTTCCACCTTCCAGGGTGGAGCTATGCATAGTTTACATTGCATTGCCCACGGGTTTATTTCATTCTGACAGGAGCCCTGAAGAGCAGGCTGGATTGACATGACCCTCACTCTCTGCCCCTCCACACCTTTTCCCCCCTAGAGGAGCAGGAGGAGTTAGGCTGAGAGGCTAACTTTCTCCCGGAAACACAGATTGTAATTAAACCCAGATGTTTCCCCAAGCACAGCGCTTCTGCCACACTCATGTGCCCAGTGTTGCATTTCAGTGAGGGGAATGCAGGAGGCATTTTAGACATGGTTCCTCCCCACAAATTCTTACTCAGTTGTTAGGGATCACACCCATGGACAGTTATTTATACCCATTGGGCTGTAATACATGCACACCCCTCCCCCTCCTTGGTACTGCAGAATGTTGCTTTGCAGCTGAACTGAGTCCTGAGCATTTCTCTGTTTCCCAAATCTTCTGCAACATAAATGTAGTAACTAGTCTGCAAAACAAGGGTGCTACCCTTTCTTTACAATCTGTACTTTCATAGCATATGCCAGAATGTTCCTTTCCCCCTCCAGTCCTCCTACATAGCCCAGATGGCGCCTGGCCTGCTCCTTCAAACTTCTGGTTTCCTCTGCTTCTTTTTCATGACCATCCTCTTCCGAGTGATTGAGTGTGAGGATCTGGGGTTTACTGATAGGCCATTTGACTTCAAGTCCAGATGTAAAAATACACCAAAATGCAACCAGTTTTGGCATGCAAGCTCAGCTTCCCTCACAGTGGCTAGCAGCATGTCAGCATCTGTAGTTAGTTCATGGAGTTCTGGAAGCATTGGCTTTTAATTCAGATCTTATGAAAGTTGCAGGAATATATTTTAGGTAAAAAAAAAATGTACAGGAAATGCCTAGTCACTGCAAAGCTGTCTGGTATCCCTAAAGAACAATGTACTTCTTTCCTTGAGCATGCTGTGTTTATGCTGTCAAATTAGTCAGATATTATTTTGACAAATGAGTAAAACTGATTCAAACTGATGCTCAGTCATAGGAAGTTTTAATACCTAAGCTATGAAAAAAGGCAGCCAAAACACCAGGTAATAATCTTTTTCCACAGTGGAAATAACAGATTTATGATTTAGTGAATATTTATCATCAAAAAGTTATCAAAAGTCTTTTAGAAAACTTTATGAGCATTACGGTGCTGTCATTAAAATATCTCTGACATTTTAAAATTCAAATACATGTAACCATCAGTAGCAAAATCATTATCAAATGTTATGTGGGTAGGTCTATCATCTATCTATCATCTATATCATTATTAACTATGGTCTATCTGCCTATCAATCATCTATCTATAATCTAATTATTTTTCTATCATCTGTCTATTTATATCTATCATCTACCTATATATTCATCCATCATCTATCTATCTATCTATCTATCTATCTATCTATCTATCTATCTATCTATCTATCTACCTATCTACCTACCTACCTACCTACCTACCTACCTACCTACCTACCTACCTACCTACCTACCTACCTACCTGTCCATCTATGTTATCAGCTAGTCGTACAGAATTCTTTATAAGGCTTTGGTTTGTCCCCATGCTTATTTTACTGTGAAACTGCATCTTACAGAAAACCATTGGCAGTTCAATAGTGTTTCACAAAGGAACAACTTAGAAAGATATAGAGCCACACTAGCTTCTTCCTGCCTAAGGACATGGAGGAAAGTGGAGTGTAAAACAGAATCTTTCTTGATGTATTTTTACTTGGGTGGCTTTGGATGTTACTCAAAACTTATGTCTTAGAACTAAACGCAGTTCAAGATGTAGCTTAAGCAGAAACTAGCAACTGGAGTTACTTTCCTGAGTCCCCTCCTCAAGCCCTCAGAGCGGGCTGTTAAACCCAACTCAAAGTACATCTTATAATCGAGTCATCACCATCTATCATCTATTTATTATAGATAAACATTACACATTATACTTCTGGTCTGACCACCTTTCTTTATGTCATTCCTCTGCTCAAATCACTTTCATGCATTCCCAGTGTTTCAATAGGACCTGATTCCTTAACTTTCTATATAGAACCCTCCTAGTTCTGTCTCTGTCTCTGCTGATAACTGTAAAATAGATACCTGTATACAGGCAACTGCCAGCAGCTGCCCCATCGATTCTATGTACAATGACTAGTCTGTCTTGGGCACAGGACTTGGGACAAGTTCCTTCTTTTGAGGCTTAAAGGGAATCAGGGAAGGAGGGACTACCACCAGATAGACTGAAGAGAACAATTTCTGTAGCCTCATTTGTCAGTCTGTGAAACCCAAGCTTGCTAGAGGGCTCCCCAAAACATTATAAACTAATGTTTGTAGAAGAACTGCTTTGGAAGGCCTTACTATTTATCATGGTATAGGAGATCACTCTCTAGGTTTTAACATTCGAGTGGAAATAAATGGCATAACAATATAAAGAAATAAATTATTTTTATGGCTTCCTTGACTGAATAAATGTTTATCAAAAAATACACGAAGGTCCAATATAGTAATGAGTTATAATTCATTTTCCTCAGAGTGCAAGATCCTATGCTACACTATTGGGAAATAGATAATTGTAAATTATATGTTAATTTATCCAGGCAGGACTTCCAGTGTAGGGGTAAGGACGCCAACCCACCCACAAAACCTTCGACCCAAAATTGTCCTGCTTACAAGATGTGCAGTGTCAGAGATGGAGCAAATATTTAGGGAATGGCCATCCCAAGACTGGCTTTGTTTGAGACCCATCCCATGGGAGAGAACCAGTCCTTGACACTATTAATGTTACTCTGCTATGCTTGCAGACAGAAGTCTAGCAGAACTCCTCTGAGAGGCTTCTCCCAGCAGCTGATGGAAACAGATGCAGAGCCAAACATTAGACAGAGCTTAAGGAGTCATATGGGAGACTTGGGGCGACGATTCAGGGAGTGAGAGGGGTCAAGGTGCCGGGGTGCAAGAAGAACCTGCAGAGTCGGCTAACCTGGGCCCATGGAGGCTCACGGTGACTGACCACCAGTCACAGAACATGCATGGACTGCTCCTAGTCCCCCTGCACAGATATAGCAGAAGCATAGCTTGGTCTTCATGTGGGCCCCCCAGAAACTGAAGCAGGGGCTGGCTTTCTCTGACTTCGAGGCTTGCTGTTGGATCCAGTTCCCCTAGCTAGCTGCCTTGTCTGGCCTCAGTGAGAGAGGCTGCACCTAGTTCTGCTGCGACTTAATGTGTAAGGTGGGTTGGTACCCATTGGAGACCTCCTCCTCTCTGAGAAGAAGGAGAGGAGAGACTGGGGAAAAGGGTGGGGAGAAAGCCTAGAGGAGTGGGTTACAATCAGGATGTAAGGTGAATAAATAAATTAAAAAAAGAAAAAGTCAGGAACAAGATGTTGAATTAGAGCCAAGCAAGGAGAGTTTCCACTCTGAGTAAATTGCCAGGAAAAGTGTGAACGAAGAGGTGATAGTATTTAATAATATGAATAAAAACCAAAGGGTAGACAACCATTCAAACGAGGAAAGGTGAGCATTCCAGGAAGAGACAGTGGCAAGAAGAGGGTGAAACGCCGTTGTGGCGCCTATGGAGTTCTATGGAGTGAACAGGGAGAGCATGAGAAGGAATTGCAGGGACAAATGTAGGACTTGCGGGACTCTCATTCTGCTAAAATGTTTAGGTCTTGTTCCTGTTTTAAAACACAGTTCCACTGGATTATCTGACACACACACACACACACACATATATATATATATATCCCCAGGTTTCTTTGGTTAAAAATCTTTAAAGAGTATTTAAACTAGATTGAAAATGCTTAGAATGAAATTTTTCTCTGTAGCATATATAGAAATGCTTATGAATTTAAAGTGAGCCATTTTATCTTTTGGTTCACTGGAGGAAATAAAAGAAAAAAGAAACACCACTTGAATGGGTCTTCCAGGAAAAACTTAACATTTTAAATCTTCCAGGTTTCAATAGTTGCTGAGAATTTCAAAGTCAATTTTGACTTCCAGAGAAGCGTTTCTGAGCAGGCTTTGGTTAAGCAACATGAGAACTGCATCTCATTTGAGCCACCCATCAATTTTAGCCTTCAGCATATGCCATGGTCGATGTAGAAAACAATTCAGGGGAGCTGTATTGTAAGTCATGGAAGCTGTATCCTTCCTTCACAACCCAGTCTCACAGATAAGGGTTTTTTTCTTGTGTTGCAGGAGGAAGCTGGCTCCCATGACGCAGCTGGTACAGTATGATTTTTTGACAGAGGCAAGATTCTAAACACAAGTTGTTGACAGAAGATTCCAAATACTTTGAGAAATGTGTGTAAGAGTGTTATTTCCTTAACTACAACTCCACTTAAGGCATTCACTGCCTGATCTCTTAACTGAGGTAACATGTGCAGACTAATGATTCTACTATGAGAGAGCAAATGGTACAAGGCAGAAGGTGGCTTGGAAAGTAAAAGCTGACTTTGACAAATCAGAACTTACTTACCTAAGTCCAGAGTGTACTGACTATGCAGAGAAAAGGCAAAAATGCCAGCCTGTCTCTGAGATGAATAAAGATTGTATACCGTGTGTTTAAGGCTATATTGATAAAATCAATAACCAGGCCATGAGGTCAAATGAAAAAATTATGGATCTGATACTCTTCTGCACCTTCTGTTGGAATTCCTTTCTTTCTTTTTTCTCTCAAGATGGATCTACCTTGTACAAATACAATGTTTTTTCTGTCACTAAGACCTCCCCCTTCTAACAGACTACTGAAATTATAATGAAGAATCACCAAGTCAGTGCATGCTATCCTTTGAGTGAGTTATACAATATGCCTACTAGATCCCTATGAAGCCGTACTTATCTAATTAGAATGAGGACACCTCCTTGAAGAACACATGTTTGTGTCTCATGTAACTAATTAATGGAGACTGGAATAATTGATGGTGAATGTAACTGAAGTATACCAGTAGACACTGAAATTTACCTTCTCTCTACCACCGCTACTTCATCATTCATACTAGTACAAATTAATTTGAAAAAACAATAGCTCTTCCAAAAAGTATACATTCCATATGGCTAAAACCTCAAAAGATTATTGTAAAGAATTCAAAGTGTAGGTCATTTAAAATTACTTCTTGTGTTTTCAGATCACAGTGGTCTATTTCCTGGGGCAATAATGAGCTCATATGAGTCTGAGCTCAGTGCATTCACTTGTAAATGGGGGAAGCTTTGCAAGCACTAAACCCCGCAAGTAAGAACCTGCACTGATTGTCATCTCCATGATTTGAAATCCGAGCCAGTTGTAAAGCTGTGTGCAGCAGTGCAGTCACACCAGCTGGCTAGCCAGGCCTGTGGGTGTCTGTGTGACAACGGTACTGAGTAAGTGGATTTTTTAATAAAATTGGCTAGAGGAGAGAAAGACAAAAATAAGAAAAAAAAAGATAAAACATGCTATGAGTTATGGGCCTGCCTATAGAAAGCAATAAAGTTGAGTTAGCTGGGAAGCAAGAAGGGAAGGTGGCCCCCACAAGCCACCACGAGATTTCATAAGCATGATATTATAGTTTATGATGTGAAACCAATGAGAGATCAGAGAAGGTTAGCTCCAATCCTTTTCCTCGTCTATTTAAGATCTTCCTTTCGTAGTTTAGTCTTCTCCTTCCTTTTTGTCTGCCTTCCCCCCTTCTCCTTTCCCCACTTCTTTTTTTTCTCCCTCCCTCTCTTCTTCTTCTTTCATTTCTTTACCTATGTTTTCCATCCTTGCCCATCTGTCCCCTTCTTCTTCTCTTTTTCATCTCACCCCATCCCCGGATCCTCCCCCAGCTCTCTTCCCTTCCTTTTCTCCCTACTGTCCTCTTTCATGGGGTGGGAAGTGTCGGGGGAGGGAGGGCTATGTAGCCCAAGCTGTCCTCAAACTGGTAATCCAACTCACGTGTTCTTTATTACAACTGTATCTGTTTTTCCTAACTTCACACAAAACAACTATAACTTATAAATATGTAGTTAATTGAGGTCACAGAACCTTAGGTAAAGAGACCAGTCTGTTGCTAGAAAAACCCAAGTACCATCACTCAGATAGCTACACATAATATGAAACTCTCATATTTTAAAATTATGACATTAACTCTGGTTTTACAGAATCGTTCTTTTCTATAGTTAAACCTTATCAATTTATGTAAATACCATTTTCAAAAAGAGCTTCAACAGTCCCTTTGTAGTGTGCTGCTCTGTTACAAATCTCATTTTGAGCTACTATGTGCCTTTTCAGTCTAAGGAAAATGGGATGGCTGTAGATGACATCAATCTTTATGGTCTTTTGTCTTCATCTTGGTGAAGGGTGAGGGGAGAGATATGTGAGTTTCTGCAGCTGTCTTTCATTTCAGTACAAAGATAATGGATAGCCTTTCTGAAGGGTCTGACTTTCACTTTTTGAAAATGGATCCGTATAGGAGTCAAGGAGATGCTGCATCAGTTATTCACTGGGATGCTCAGGGCGGCAACAACAGCTACCTTATTGAAAAGAGCTAAGCGATGTTCTTATCAGAGTGGCTATGGCCGTGGGAAAGGCAAGGGATGCTAAACACCCAGTGGTCAAACTAAAACACTTTAACCAGCATCACACAGAAATGTAAAAGCCTGAATAGCATGTAATTCTTACAGGGAAAGTAGCATGAAGAAAAATAAAGTTTTTTTTTTAATTTAAAAATTCTGTTTTTAACAGGAAAATTTAGTAGGGAAAAAAAAAACCCCAGAAGATATTTTAAATTATTCTCTTTAATTGATAAAATAAAAACAAAAGTAAAAGACACCATTAAAGACTGGTGTCCTGTTTACTTCAAAATATGAGACTTAGGTAATTTGCATGCAGTTCTGATGCGTGGTTCCTCTCAAACCCTGGCTTAATGAAGGGGCAAATTAAAAATCCATACATTCCTGCTGACTGTGAATTACATATGGTTTCTAGAACTAAGAAGAATGAATACAAAGAACTGTGTTTTGTGTTGTGGTAGATGAACTGGCTGTTAATTTTTTTCCCCCTAGGTCAGTTTACATAGTGTAACCCTACCTCTATTTTATCTACTGTTAAACTTAATTCACCCAACAGCAAGGGATCTGAACTGGTAACATCATCTAGATAACAGATAAGACCGGGTCACACGGTAGGAGTGGAGGCTTCGTTCTCTTTTTAAAAAGAAACTTCTCAAGCCAGATACCAATTCAAAATCATTTCATATGTCACAAGCCTAAGGTGCAGTTTATAGCTCACTGATGACAAAAAGGAATTGGTTTCAAGCTGAGAAATATTTTCTCCTGTAAAATAAAGACAAATTTATTTGTGGACAAGTTGCTCTGGGGAGGAGATCTTATAATCATGTCAGTTCTTTTCCTGGTCAGCCAGTGTGTGAAACATCTACATTCAGCTAATGGAAGATGGGTCCATAGGGATGTCTGTGGCAGTAAGGTGAAGAGGATGTGCTGTGTACCTCGAAAGCAAGAGGTTTGCAAGCACTCAATGTCTCAGTACCTTTGTGGACTAAGTAAGCTGCTATGCAAACTCTCCCTTTGTGCCTCCATATGTCTCAAGTAAGGTTGCTGCTCATGATTATCCTTGAGTATGCAGCAGCAACTGTGAATTTGAAATGTCTAATTAAGTATCCTCAAGAGGGACCATATCCAGTTCTGTGTATTACATGATGTCTTAATGAAGAGAAGGACCACATTATTTCATAACATCCCTTCTACTGGGACTGTTAGAATGGCAGGCAAAGTTGTGTTTCTTGGTGTTTCTCGGTATGCACATCCATGAGGGTGGTTTCTGTGTCCCCACATCACCCATGGAGAGAGAAGGTGTAAGCACTCTCAGTAGGTCAGTTCAGGTCTCTTTGTTTTAGTACTTTATGGCTACCTGTCTCTGGGGTTGCCTTCTAGGGAGGAGCTGGCCAGCATCAATAGATATGTAGATATAGCTGTTTTGTGTGTGCAGATGAGAGGGTATCAGCTACCTGAGGAGAAATGTTACAATCAAAGAGTGCATTATATATAACGGCAGGGTTTTTAGCTAAAAGGGAGAATCAACACACAGTCTGCATTCTTTTGGGTGACACTGTACAACTCAAAGAAACATTGCAATAATGTGAACATTGGGTGTCCTGTGAAACATGTAGGTGACTATTGATTTTGTGCCTTGATAAAGGTGACCCAGTTTCTTTTTTTTTTCATCTCATGCATATATCATTAGCTAAAGGAAATCTATTAATTCTCTAGACTGTTTCTAGCTGTTAACTCTGATGCCTCAGTTGCTGAATCATTCTTTCTTGTTGCATCATGGGTCTCAGAGAGACGTGACATAAGAAACAGGCAGATAATATCACTTCTCTTTTCTCAGTACAGCTGCTGTGTAAAGCATTGAGGATGCTTCCTTCTACAGTTAGCATTGTTGCTATGAAATGAGTTAATATCATTATAGTACCTTAACTTTAGAATATGGTACCAGAATGTTTTCCTCAATTCTTGCTATAAGAATTACATAGCCTGTCTTATTTGCTCTGTTGCTTTGACTCACAGGAAGACTCAAAGATACGTGATAACAGCAACTGTATTGGGCTTTACATAATGGAGTAGTAAGTTTTCTCACTCACATGAAAGCAATCAAATGAAGCAGAACCTGACATTTGGATTACATGAGCTGCTGTGGTCACAAGAGCATGTTGAATCCAGACCTCATATGATCAGACTTAGAATGGTTTTTGCTTTCCAAAAAAAATGATCTGATGCATTGGCACCAACATTATAAATGTGTCTGATGACAATGACAAAGGTGATGGGATGATGGCCTGCTCGTTAGGAGGAAGCATGTACTCACTGATGCCAAGAATCTAGATGCAGAATTAAGCTCACCTAGACTTGTATCTTAGCTCCCCTGCTTCTTAGCCGTGTTATTTGCCACATACTTATATCCTTTGTGAACTGCAGCGTTCTATTTGTGAAAGATACGGAGGTCTTAGAATAGAGCCCTGCCAAAGGAAGTGCTCAGTTGATAATGACTATTGATTTTTAATGTACTTATTCATTAAAACTAGATAATACTGGTAAAACTTAGAAGATATTTCTAAATGATCCTTCAAGGTATAAAAGAGATAATAATAGAAATTTTGCCCTCGAATAGAGAGGTTTTATAAATATTTCACTCTGTGTATTACACAGAAAGATTTAGCAGCTTTTCTTTGCCTGTATGATATAGAAAGAAGTCTTAGACATCTGTAAGATTTTATTCTACCATTAAATTTCACTAAAATGCTGAAACTATGATCAAGGTTTTCATAGATGAAATATTAATAATCCAAATCAACAAAAGTAATATGATTAGTTATTTATGCTTAAGAATTATCCTAAAGCCTCCACATTTTGGAAAGTTCAGAAACTGACTTTTACATATGACAAGCCTATGGACAACTCCCTCTATCAGTTTGCGAATATGTTCCTTTCTAAACCTTTGCTTGGGCTTTACTTGTTTGAAAGTCAGAATGAATTTTCTTTTTTTATTTTTATTTTTAAAAGTTTTACTATGAGTTTTTAGAAGGCTATGAAAACATGAAAGAAAATTTGAAATCTATATTATAGATTGCTATTTTCGTATAAATGATTGATTAGTAATTTTGGAAACTACCCAATGCTTCTGGATAGATAATAAGTGTTTACTCCCAGGTCATTTGTTAACAATATAGAAAATATTAATGCATGAAAGACCAAATATTTAGTAAGCAAACCAAAATTTGAACCATTAGAACCTTTAAATCAAAGTGTTTTATGCTTTTGTTCAAAGTAAATCCAGTGGTTATGTGCCTAGGAGTGGTATAGCTGGATCTTGAGGAAGCGCTATTCCTAATTGTCTGAGAAAGCACCAGATTAATTTCCAAAGTGGTTGTACAAGTTTACATTCCCACCAGCAATGGAGGAGGGTTCCCCTTTCTTCACATCCTCTCCAGCATGTGCTGCCACTTGAGTTTTTGATCTTAGCCATTCTGATAGGTTTAAGATGGAATCTTCTGTAAAGCAAAGTATATTGTTGTCAGAATGAAATGATAGCCTATAGAAAAGATCTTCACCAACCCTACATCCGATAGAGGACTAATATCGAGAATATATAAAGAACTCAAGAAATTAGACACCAACAAACCAAATAATCCCATTAAAAATGGGGTACAGAGTTAAACAGAGAATTCTCAACAGAGAAATGTAGAATGGCAGAGAAACACTTAAAGAAATGCTCAAAATCTTTAGTCAACAGGGAAATGCAAATGAATTTTCTTTTTAAAGTACTTTATAAATGTTGGTTTGTTTTCAGTTCATCCCTGTTTCACAACCAATTTAATCCATAACAAGCTGAAGCAAAGTGTTTCAGCAGAAGTCAGAAAACAATACTCTGCCAACACGTTTTTACCCTAACGCTATTAAAATACATGTAAGAACACAGAATATTTGTAATACATTCTAACTAAATATTTCCTATTTTATAGCCTATCATCATAAAAGATTACAAAGAAAGAGTTCCAGAATTTATTTTGAATGAATTTAATTATGTGCGGGGAAGAAGGTTGAAGGGAACCTCTGTGGAGATCTTCAATGGAGAACTTGAGGCCTTTTCAGTGCTCTTGTAGGTTCAAATCAATGCATACTTTTCAGTGGAACCTGCCCTCATTGAGAGTTTGTGCTGCATATTTTCTTGAAGATGAAGTTATGGGGGTGAGTGTGAAGCAGGGATGGAGCACATGTTAGCGTGATCTAGAATTCCCTAGGGGGAGAGTCTCAGTGAGGGCTCATTCAGATCATGTTGACCTGTGTGCATGCTTTTGGAGCTTTGTCTTGATAACCTTAATTGATATGGGAAGACTTGGCCCAGAATTGGACAGTACAGTTCTCTGGGGTATGTCCTAGATTGAATAAAAAGGGAGAAAGTCAGTAGAACACAAATGTTAATGCTTCTCTCTCTAGTCTTGACTGTGAATGTAAGTGGCTGCTTCATGTTCCTGATGCCTTGACTTCCCCGCCATGATACACGCTTGCATGTAACTGTGAGCAACAGGAAATGAAACTAGGACAGGGTGGGTGAAGTCACGGGGTTGATTCCTAGCAACAAAACATAAGAAAAGAATTAAGAAAATAATACTGCTGTTATACTTGCATACCAATGAACATCATGTCCAGCTTCAGATCACAGGGAAATCCAAACAATGGCTAGAGATGTACATTACCTGCCCTGTCAAGGAAGGATGAGGTAAAGTATTCTAGGGTCACTGAAGGATCTGAGGTTCACCTCTTTTGTTTTTCTGCTCTCTACACCTTCTGTTTTAAGATCACCTGATGCTCCATTAAAGGTTTTTCAGCTGTAGCCATTCCTTCTGGATCTAAAACAGCAGAAGGCTGAGAGAAGGAAGGATGGACACACTCCTTGTGTGCGTGTGTATGTAAGTATATGTGTATGTGTTCATGCACATATGTGTATATATTTATGTGTTTACACACATGTGTGTATATGCATGTACATGTTTATGTATGTATGTGGGTGTTTACACACATGTGTGTCCAGTGTATATATATATATATATGCACATATGTTGGTATTCACACACATGTGTGTACATGTATGTATGTGTTCGTGCATATATGTGTATGTGTTCATGCATGTATGTTTATATGTGTTTATGCACATGTATATGTTTACAAGTGGAGGCCAGAGGTTGATGACAAGTAACTTCCTTAGTTGTTTTATACTTCATCGTTTTTCCACATCATGTCTTTTGACAAACCTAAAGCTCACAGAATCAGCTAGACTGGATGGCTAGAAGCCCTGGGAGTCCTTCTGTCTTCCCCTACCAGGGCTGAGATTATGGGCAACTAGCATGGAACATAGCTTTTATGTGAGTGTTGGGGATTGGAACTCTGCTCTTCATGCCACTTTCCTTCTTCTCACCTTTCCACCCCCACATATTTCTCATTTTAAAGGAAAGCACAAATCACACATAACTTCTGCTTTCTATTCATTTGACTAAAATTTAGTCGTGATGTCACTTAGGTAGACAAGAAGGCTGGAAAATGATCTTTAGGCTGCCTAGCAACGTCTCTGGCTAAAATTCAGGGTTCTATTTACTGCAAAAGAGCAAGAGAATGGATTTAGGGAATAGTCAAGTCCATATAGGAGCCACAAGGCAATTCCAATATGGACATTGATTACTACAAAGAAAGACAATTATGACACCAGTCACTAGGAGTTAAGAAGAGTCACTCACAAAGAACACAAGAGATCAAATGCTCTTCTAGATGTGGAAATGTCTCCATGTGAGAGACAGAGTCTAAAGGAGCTGTGGTGGTGTATCAGACATGCAACCCTCTATCCCAGTTAAACCTTAAATGTCATTTATACTGAGGCTGAGCAAAGAATATTAAAGCCTTTGTAAAGAACCTGAGAATCTCCCTTGAGATGTTCAAGTGTCGTGAAGGATCTTGTGTGCTTGGCTTGAAAACACTGGGTTAAGAGCATTGAAAGGGGCAGACTCCTCCTATATACAAAAGACAAAGGGACTGAGAAAGAAAATAGGGAAACTACATCCTTCACAATACCCACTAATAATACAAAGTACTTTGGTGTGACTCTAACCAAGCAAGTGAAAGACCTGTTTGAAAAAAACTTCAAGTCTCTGAAGAAAAAATTTGATGAAGATATCAGAAGATGGAAAGATCTCTCATGCTCATGGATTGATAGGATTAACATAGTGAAAATGCCACCCGGCCAAAAGCAATCTTCAGATTCAATGCAATTCCCATTAAAATACCAACACAATTCTTAATAGATCTTGAAAGAAAAAATCTCAACTTCATATGGAAAAACAAAAAACCCAGAATTGCTAAAACAATCATGAACAACAACAGATTATCTGGAGGTATCTTCATCCCTAATCTCAAGAAGTACTACAGTGCAATAGCAATAAAAACTGAATGGTACTGGCATCGAAACAGAATGACAGATCAATGGAATTGAATAGAAACCCAGAAATAAATCCACACACCTTCGGATACTTGACTTTTGACAAAGAAGCTAAAATCATACAATGGAAAAAAGACCGCATCTTCAACAAATGGTGCTGGTCTAACTGGATGTCTACACACAGAAAAATACAAATAGTTCCATATTTATCACCCTGCACAAAACTAAAGTTCAAGTGGATCAAACACCTTAACATAAAACTAGACACACTAAACCTGTTAGAAGAAAAAATAGGAAAGAGCCTTGTACTCATTGGCACAGGGAGACAACTTCCTGAACAGAACACCAATAGCACAGGCTCTAAGACCAACAGTCAATCAATGGGACCTCAAGAAACTGAAAAGCCTCTGTAAAGCAAAGGACATTGTCATCAGAACAAAATGACAGCCTACAGACTGGAAAGGATCTTCACCATCCATTTATCTGACAGAAGGCTAATATCCAGAATATATAAAGAATTCAAATTAAAAAGCAACAAATAAAGTAATCCAATTTAAAAATGGGCTGCAGAGCTAAACAGAGAATTCTCTATGGAGGAATTTCGAATGTCAGAGAAAGGAGAAACACTTAAAGAAATGCTCAACATCCTTAGTCATCAAGGAACTGCAAATCAAAAGAACCCTGAGATTTCACCTTACACCCATCAGAATGGCTAAGATCAAAAATTCAAGTGACAATACATGCTGGAGAGGATGTGGAGAAAGAAAAACCCTCCTCCATTGCTAGTGGGAATGTAAACTTATACAACCACTTTGGAAATCAATCTGGTGCTTTCTCAGACAATTAGGAATAGCACTTCCTCAAGATCCAGCTATATCACTCATATATCCAAAAATATGATCAAGTACATAACAAGGACATTTGCTCAACCATGTTTGTAGCAGCTTTATTTGTAATAGCCACAATCTGGAAACAACCCAGATGACCCTCAACAGAAGAACAGATGCAGAAATTGTGGTACTTATACAATGGAATACTACTCAGCAATTAAAAACAAGGAAATCATGAAATTTGCAGGCAAATGGTGGGAACCAGAAAAGATCATCCTTAGTGAGGTATCCCAGAAGTAGAAAGACACACATGGTATATACTCACTTACAAGTGGATATCAGACATATAATATAGGCTAAACATAGTAAAATCTATACACCTGAAGAAGCTAAGCAAGCAGAAGGACCCTGAGTTAGATGATCAATCTTCATTCAGAAAGACAATTAGGATAGACATCGGAAGAGGGAGAAAACAGGGAACAGGACAGGAGCTTGCCACAGAGGGCCTCTGAAAGACTCTACCCAGCAGGGTATCAAAGCAGATGCTGAGACTCATAGCCAAACTTTGGGCAGAGTGCAGGGAATCTTCTGAAAGCAGGGGGAGACAGAAAGACCTGCAGGGGACAGGAGCTCCACAAGACAACAGAACCTAGAAATCTGGTCCCACGGTCTTTTCTGAGACTGATACTCTAACCCAGGATCATGCATGGAGATAACCTAAAACCTCTTGCACAGATGTAGCCCATGGCAGCTCAGTCTCCAAGTGGATTCCCTACTTGATTACCTCCCACTGAGGGGTTTGGGGGGGCAGCCTTACCAGGCCACAGAGGAAGACAACACAGCCAGTCCTGAGGAGACCTGATAGGCTAGGGTCAGATGGAAGCGGAGGAGGACCTCCCCTATTAGTTGACTTGGAGAGGGGCATGGGAGGAGATGAGGGAGGGAGTGTGGAATTAGGAGGGAATGAGGAAAGGGCCATAGCTGGGATACAAAGTAAATAAACTATAATTAATAAAGAAAAAATTAAAAAAAGAAATGGGCAGACTACTCTCTTTTCTGTCAGGAACAAATTATTATGGTGGCTAAGGCTAGGACTAGAGGCAAGCTGCCTAGCTTTGAATCTTAACTTTGTCTTGTACCTATGGCATAGAGTGGGGGAAATAATTCTTTTTTTTTTTTTTTTGAACTTCAGTTTATCCTCATTTGAGAACTGGGATGTAATCGTCTTCTTATGAACTGACTGGACATTGTTTGACATATAGTTTATGTTGATAAAATCAGTTTAAAATTTAAAAGAGTTTCTCTTTTCACACAGTCAGTAATTCAATATATAAAGCCCAACTCTTCATTCCCCCCTTTCTATTGTACTTGCTGGGAATAAAAGAAGGTTCTCCAATAGCCGTTTTTCATTAGCCATACAAAAAGGACTTTGGAAACCCTAATTTAGCATAGATTCAGTTAGGTTCTAAGCCAATATCCCTTGTTCTTCTTATATTCTAATTTGTAGAAGGGTAGGTGTTCCATGCTTCCTCTTAGTTAGAGTCTGAGTTAGAGTCCAGATGTTGTCACTTCTTGAGAATACAGCCTTAACCTTTCTAAATGGCTGTTTCTTCACACACCACAGGAAATAACCATATCTTAGAGGATTATGGTGAGAACTAGATGAAATGATGGGTACTGAATGCTTACCTTGGTGTTCAACACATGGTAAATGCCCAGTGAGTTAGAACCACGGTCATTACTTGGATTAAAGACATCATGATGCAGGACAGATGTTGAACTGCCCTGCCAAATCACTCAGTCTTCTGAATGCCAATCATATAGGAAGAGTGCGAACCTGTTCGTAAAGACAGATGGGTACAGTTGTGGAAGCAAGAGGAAAAGGCAAGGGGAGAATGTCTGCTAACCAGGAGATGAGTTTAGCTGTGACTCCCCTTGTAGGTTCTATACTTTCACCCTCAGCTCAGCTTGAATCAAATGCATCCATTCATTTTATTTTCCTTTCTCTTTCCTTTCTTTCTTTTTCCCAAGATAAGGGGCTCATGTAGCTAAAACTCACATTTCCAGGAGAGCCATGGTTTACCTTACTCTCCTGATTCTTCTTCTACCTCTCAAGTGCTGGGGCCACCACACCCAGCATGGATATTCATTTCCAAAGAACAGTTTTGTCATACACAAAGATCAAAACTGAAATTTGGACAAACCAAATTTCTGATCCCTTCACTAAGTGGAAACAACAATTTCCATGAAACATTTTGTGAAGGCTCAAAGCAGAAACAGCAGAATATAATAGCATGTGAAAGTAATGTTTCAACTTATTTCTTGGAATTTCTGGGCAGAAGTGAGAATCTCCTAAATAATAGCACATGTTAACATGGCCATAATCAATTATTAAAAAAAAAAAAACAGAAAGTGTCCCTCGAGACCCATTTATTTAAACTAGATTGAACATTGCTAGGAAATTTTTAGAACTAGGCTGGTCAGCTCTGTAAGTGTTCCAGCTTTCTGAGACTGAGATCCCTAGGTCTTGCTGCTAGACAATCACCATCTTTACTTAACGCTAAATGAGGGGTCTGATGGTGGCTAAAGCATGAATGATTTAGAGCTAGCTAGTTGATATGTCTCTCCAAGGGATGTTTAAGGAGCTGTGCATTCAGAAACATGCATCCTGATGAAGAAGGGCTAGTAGCATGCAATGTCCATTACTTGGTGGACCTGTGTACCTACTGGCCCAAAGAAGATTATGTTTAAAGAGACAACGTCTAAGGCACTATATATTTTTATGCAGAAACTGATGCTAATGTGATGTGGCTGGTGCACCTGAACTTACAATGACTTTTAAAAACACACAAACAAACAAACAACAATAAAACCCTCAAGGAAAAAAACACAAAATTTTGATCTATTTTTGGATTTCTTGTGCAACAGACAAAACAATGATAGTGTATAATGCACTGTTAAAACTGGGCAGAGACAGTTGGAGCAAACCATTGTGAACCACCAATGAAATCAAAAGGCACCAATTGCTGCAAAAGGGTCATTTCATTTGGGGCCAAAATTATAGTTCTACAAGGGTATAAGAAGTTCACCAGATGGGAGGCTGCCTGAAATTGCTGTCATATATATCTCTTTCTTTTGAAAGAAAGAGGCATTTGTTTGTGACATGTTATCAGGAAAATTGTTCATTTTTATTCTTCATCTGTCACTCAAATTTGTCACTACACTTAGTGGCTATTTATTGTGCGCATCATTCCTACCTCTAACAGTGCTGGCAGCCTGTCTGACATTCATGTGCCAGCAACAGATTTTTGTATACTTCAAACATGACTTCTGGAAAGTAACTTCCTCCTTCTGTTCTATACTCCGCCCCAATTACCAGGAGAAGTTCTCGTTGACTCTCCCTCCTTTCTGTTCCTTGTTGCTGTTCCAACTGGAAAGTAGTGATAGTCACTTCATTATCTGTCTTGTTTTCAATTATTTCTTAAGTTGAAGTATTCAAGCAGGTTGATACTGCATGTACTTTCTTTGGGAGAAATGGCACAAATTCAGATTTGAGTAAGGCAGAGGAAATGTCTAAGTTGTCCTAGAACTCTGACATCATAAATGTTTCAATAGCCTGAGCTCAAAGGTAACTATTAAGAAACCATGAAACCAACTTCCATTGCTCTTTTTTTTTTTTCTACATTGGCCTCAGTGCAAAGCATACCACAGCGCAGTCTTAAACAACTAAGTGGGAAACCCATCTAACACATGATTAATTCACTGTTTAATTCACGAAACTTAAAAAAAACAAACCTGAGTACATAACAAGACAAAAGCCACCCTTTGAATGCTTTTTTGACTGTCAATATGGTGCAGAATTATAAATATGTTTTCAACTTCTCTAGCCTGGAGAGCCCCTTGATGGTGGAGTGAAAAATGAAGCCATTATATACAATAGAGTTATTTACTAAGATTGTTCTGGAAAGATTTTCATTAAGATTCCTAATTTAAATGTTTAGAGCAATAACCCATTTACAAAAAAAAAATTAACCAACACCTTAGGATAAGAAAGATTTTAACACAATTATTTAAAGCAATCATGATAATACTCTAGAATGTCTTACCTAAATGAACTTAAATGGAAAAAGAAATGACCGATGGCTTTAGAAGTTATGCTTTCAAAAGAAACATTCATTGTTGGATTTCATGTTTTTAGGGGACAAATGCTTCCTGGTATATTCCAGTAGTAATTATTTTCTAGCTTATGATTATTGAATCTAATCACAGAGAATACAGTCAAATAGGTTCAGAGAGGCTAAAAATCTATCTGTAGAAAGAAAGAAAATGTGTCCTGAAGAACTTAATTCTCTTTGTATAAGTAATGGCTGCATTGTGTGTGATGCTGGAGAGAGCCTGTAATTGGATGAAGAGATAGGGTCCTGTCCTGACTTGCCTAGTAAAAAGTTGCCTGGCCGTATTGTGCTTCAGTTTTTCACATACAAAACCAGTTACATCAGATATTCCTTATGTTCCTTTCCAATTCAGACATTTTGTTTAACCATTTAGCAATTGATTTACGTTGTACACAGCATGGGGAAGTCTAGAAATACAGTGTCAAAGTTTAGGTTGACACCTTTTGATATAGAGAAGAAATAAGTTGCAGCACACTGTATTTAGCTAACACAATGAGAGTAGGAGCATCCTCAGTCTTAGAAATAAAATATATACTCTATACTAGACACTGGACTGCCCTGGAAACATTTAGCAGTGCTGGTACCTTGAGCTCAGGATAGCTATTCTCTCTGAACTAGTTTCTCAACCTTGGCAATGTTGACATTTGGGGATAAATGTTTCTATACTGTAGAGTGTTGTCCTGTGTATTTCAGTATGCATACTAGTTTCCCTTATCTATTTACAAGATGCCTATCTTGTAAATCTCCTCACCCTATACAAGGACTACTAAAATTATCTTCCTGTTAGTGGTGCCTCCCTAGGAATCACTCCCTGAGATAAACTAGTCTTCTTTGGCCTCTTGTTCTACCCTGTTCTGAAGGTTCCAGAGTTTTGATACTGAAACCTATTTGAACAGATATCTAAAATCTATTGGTTTTGTACTTATGTATATAGTTTTAGGAACAAAACACTATCAGTAATATTAGCTATTATTATACTCTAATAAAGTTGAAACATATGCTTCCTTTGGTGAGTTATCATACAATCTAAGGTGCCTGAATTTAGTGTCAATGGCACAAACTCCTGCACTATAGAGAAGATATAAGTAATCTTTATCCCTAGGGACTCTGTTTTCTGGCAGGGGAGACATACTGCCCATGAGATTAAAATGAGCATCAGAATATTTACAAAGTGGGGCAGCGGTGAAGAGAGCCCAAATGAAGAGACTAGAGAGTGAAGGATTGATAAGAAATGGGGGTGAAGACATCCTTACAGTAGGAGGTGTCACAAGGCAGAGGTAGGAGGCTTGCTGTGGGCGAGGGAGAGCAGATGCAGTGAAGATGAAAAGCAAGGGATGAAGCCTAGGAAGATGGTGGGCGCAAAATATCAGCCCAGCAGGAGGAAGAGTTTCAGCAGATCTGGTGAACAGCATGGTGACTAGAGTTAATAACAATATATGCTTGAAAGTTGCTACGTGAATGCAATTTAAATGTTCTCACCATGCACACAGACACATACACACATGGATGGGGATGCGAGGTAATGCACTGATTGGTGCCACTTAATCAGTTTGCAATGTATAAACATTTCAAAACATTTCACTGCACCTTGTAAATGTATACCGATTTTTGATTTGTTAAATAAAATCTTAAAAATAAAAGGCTAATTTTTAAGAAGATCATTTGAGGACCTTGTAGAATCCTGACATTTCACTGAGGGTTTTACCTGTAATTTTATGTGTAAATGACAAGCAATCCCACATCTTAAGAGGAGCCATGAAATGAAAGGGTGACCCATTCCTATGATAGGAGCTTTGAAAGACATTGATTGAAGACTTAAAATGCTGTCTTACCTCTCAAGGTGACAGCCAAAGAGTAGTTTTACTTTTTCTTTTCCATTCTTGACGAAAAAAGGTGATGGTACCAACATGAAGAGGTTCATTCTACCTGACACACAGCTGTTTCAGAGTCAATAGATTATTTGTGAGTGAGCTCTCACGTTAAATGCTGCCTGTGCTGCTATAGAATGTTGACAGATCCAACTTCTCTGCTAACTAAATACCATAGACAGCACGGCTGGAGTTATTCAGCATAGTAGCCATAGGGAATTCTCACACGAGCATGGATATTGGGTGAACATGAGCTTTGGACTGAGTCTGATGCCAAAGAGTATTATTTGCATGATCATTATTTTTTTCACCTGGAAAAAAATAGAAATAAAGACAGTTTTGATGTAATCACAGATATAGCAGATATTTTAGAAATAATCATATTTTATCTTAAAAATTCATAGCAGACTGTTTGGAGTTTCTTTTATTTTGATGGTAGTAGGTATTGATCAGGGTCTCATACATGCTAGGCAAACACTCTACCAATGAGTTATATTCCAGGTCATATCTGTCTTTCCTTTCAACATGATCTCTCTAAATTGCCCAAGATAGCCTTGAATTCCCTCTATAGGCCAGGCTGTCCTTGAAAATTTAATTCTCCTGCCTCAACTTTCTAGGTAGCTGGGATAATAGATCTTCTCTACCTGACTGGAATGTCTTATATTTTAGTAAGGACTCAGTACTTGTAGTTATATTGTTATTCATGCTACAATGTAAATGCTTCTCCTTGGTGTCTTTTAAATATATACTCTAATTCTCTGAGGGTTGCCTTTTGCATGTAAATATATGTTTTGAACGCATAAAAATGGAAAATTTATTACTGAAAGTGTCAGGAAAGTGTCATTTGTGCACAATGGATAGAAGTGGATTTTGTTACAAACAAAATTCGAGATGAAAAGAGCATGTGCCAAGTTTCTGGGAAGGAATATGGGGTAAGGCTAGTTTGATGCCGGGAATGTGGGCAATGGCCCCATGAAAGCAATCCTTTCTGGGAGAGTAGGCAGGATTTGTAAGGAGTCTACCATGCTTTTGGTCCTTGGAGTACTAGCTTCTCAGCTTTCAGATATCTCCTCATTCTCTATCATGGGAAACAGGAAGAGGTATCATGAACAGTTCAAACACATCCTGTCCCTTCCAACCTGGGAAAGGGATAGAAAGAGACCTGTCCTGATCCAAAGTGAGCTGAAGAATTGAAGTCAAAGTCTTGTTTCAGGGTTGTTCTTTCCCATAGATTTCTCTGTAGAAAGCAGTGAGATGGATGGAGGAGGTGGCTATATGTAAAGTCCTTTCAACAGAAACCAAAAGGAGGGAGCATAGATTAATAAAAGCTGTTAAGCTAAAAGGGCTCAAACCTCCAAGGAGGCCAGAGAAAGGAAAGCAGAGTACATAAAAGAGAAGAGCTCAGATCCTTAGGCCATAGCGGTTCCTGGTTTTGGAAGATTGGCTGGATGCTATTTTTCCAAAGCCAGTGGAATCCTCTCAGGCACTTGGCTGTATGCCTGTATGGCAGTCTGCAGATCTCTGCTTATCAGGGGAACAAAGAACGCTATCTTGTCAAAAGCAGGCCTAATGGTAGTTTCAAGAAATCCCCTGTCCTTCAAACTCTATAAAGACCCCTGGCCTTCCTCCCCATTAGTACCTTTCTGCTCTCGTGAACTATGCCTTAGCCTGTCCTGTTCTTTTTCTGGATTCTTTGACTTTTTTCACTTTCTTCTATGACTTTTTTCTCTTTCTTCTGTTTGTTGGCTTTTGTTCTGTCTTCAGGCTACTTGTCCAATGTATTCCAATAATACATTTTCATCATCCTCTTTGGTTCATTTTCTTTTGTTCTCTAAGTCTTGGTTTACAATCCTTCATTTTATAATTCAATGTTGGTCAAGGTTCGATGTAACAATGGAACAGGTTCTATAAACCAACCATTAGAAGGAATTGTTCAATGTTATACAACCGAAACAGCCAGGGATAAATTTATTCTTTTAAATGTCCTCACATTATTACCATTTAGTTGAATTCATCAACTGACAGTGTGTGCTTTCCCACTGTGTGTGAAGTGTGTGGTCAGAGAGGTACTGGAACAGGGCACCAATGCAGACATCATGGTGAGATGAATTTGTGTGATTTGCCTGCTCTGACATCAAAGATCTCAGGCTAGGATGTTGTTTGTGTACCACAAAATGGACACATAACAGAAAATGGAAATGGATAAAGGGATAATGTGCTCAAAGGATAGGATGCACATTGAATGTTATCAATGAGTGCTACCCCAACACTAGAGAAATCCTGCCTCATAGTGAAGTAGGTGCTTTCCCAGCAGTGTCCACCGGTGGTGGTTTGATAGGTATGGCCCTCATAGACTCATGTGTTTGAATGCTTGCCCATAAGGAGTGGTACTAGTAGGAGGCATGGCCTTGTTGAAGGAAGTGTGTCATGTAGATGGAGAAGATATAGAACCCTCCTCCTGCTCCACGCCTACTTGCATACTGCCATGTTTTCTGCCATGATGATAATAGACTAAATCTCTGAAATGGAAAGCCAGCTCCAATTAAATGTTTTCTTTTATAAAAGTTGCTGTGGTCATGGTGTCTCTTCATGGCAATAGAAAACCCGAACTAAGACACTATCCTTTTAGAAATATAGTGTCCGTGGTTTGAAGCAGAAGGAAGTTCCCCGTCAGTGCTTCTCACCTCTGTTGACCTTCCTGTACTTTGTGGCTGATGCTGGCAGCCTGGAGCTCAACTGTTGCCTGAGATGGGTTCCTGATCTACTTTATTACTTAGATGTCACTCTGAAACTTGACGGTCACTAAATATGGCACCTTGTTCTCACAGCAGACACTTTCCAGACATCAGGTATGCCAACAAACACCAGTACAAGCCTCAGCTTTGCCAGTGCTTTGAAAGACGCATAGCCTTTCACTGTTTAATTCTTATCTGTGCCTTGAGTGGAGTAAATGCTCTCTGACTCTCTTAAGGATGTTTGCTTAGAAATACAGTGGCATTATTATATTTATGATAACTCATTGAAGATAACATAATTCCATGTTATTGTTCTGTTTTAAGCTGGTTTCCTTCCTTTTTTGTTCCCAATGCCCATTATATAAAGATTATAAAAGCACATCAGTCTAAATGTTATATCTAAGTAAAATGTATTGTACTCATCAACTACAGTTCTGCTAAAATGAAAAATTGAGATGCTTAAAGAAAAAAATAAATGTGGTTAAACTCAGAATCTGACAGGAGTACCAGCCGCTATTAAAAGCAATGTTTTAAAATAATGCCTAATAATGGAGGGAGTGGTCGCTACACAATATAAAGGAAAAAAGAAAGCTACAATCCCATGCGATGGTGTGATTAAATACGTACAACACTGGAAAGAAAATAATGAATGATAAGAGTTTATATCTGAGACCAGATTTTGGCTGTTTTAATTTATTTATTTTTTTATGTTTCCAGGCTTTGCAAACTTTTCATTTTAAAGTATATACAAGTCACAACAAAACTTGTAATTTTTGCTTGTTTTTTATTTTATGATATCCATTCAAGTTGTGTCTTATTTTGAAACTTCCTCTTCTTTATTTGCTTGCATTTATAGCTTTCTTTTTTTGTTTTGAATTTTTCAAGGAGTGCAGAGTCCCGGATAGCTTAGGGTAGCCTTCAGTCAACAATATTATTGGTCTATCCTAGAACCCCTCAATCATCCGACCTTAACCTCTTGAGTGTTGGTATTACAGACATACGACTACTGTGCTCAGCTGTATTATCTAATTCTTCCTTATCATTTGCATATCTGGCATATTTGTATGTTTGTAAAAAAACTAAACAAGATATTACATAAAGCTTATATATGATGAACAGAAATATTAGTTTTTGAAATCCTCACGTTTAAAGAACTGAACTTTCAAGAAGGAACAGAGCATTCTGAGCTAGTTGTAGAAAATCAGCGTCAAGAGCCCTGGAGAAGCTGTGAGAGTTGTGTCAGGCTTTGTTATAGGCACTTCACCTTACCTCATTTGCTGACTAACTTAAGAGATGAAAAAATGGAGGCTCAGTGCAGCCGTGTGGCTTTGTCAGGACAAACTGGGTCCACACTGCCCCACAGGGTATGTCTTCTCCTTCTTCTTGTCTATCTTGATTTTAAATAAATCTGTATGGTGACATGTGCACACTCAGAGGACAATCACACAAATGAAAATTTGTTTCAAAAAGCATGACAGAAATGTGTGTACGCACTTGCCCTTTCCTGATTGCTGCAAATCTTGTTGACTATTGCATTTAAATTCCTCATCATTGGAGCAAAACTGCATTTATTCCTTTTTAACTTACTACAGTTTTCAGTTCTCAGCGCCTTCCATTCAGATTCCCAGTAAGTGCTTTTACTTAGCTGTTACATCTTAATATTTTATATTACTCCCAGAACACTACTATTTTGGATCTAGCAAGGGCTCGGTACATTTCATTATGCTGGCATTATATGTAGATGGTTAAGGGGTAATGAGACAACAAAGATTTCTAGACAATCAAAATAATTAGTGTGGGAGCCATAGCTATGATCTTGTGTGCATCTTTATAAAGTTGAAGAAATAAAAGTGGCCAATTTTTTCAGTTAGCTTTTGGACAAGAATGTTGTAAGATGCAAGCATTATTAATGCTGCTTACATAACTACTTCCTAGCATAGGAGGCTTAATGACAGTTTTCTTAAGAGTTAAAGTACAGAAACATTCACTGAGTTCCAAATATATTATAGAAAAAAAGATACTTTAGTAAAGTCAGCAAGAAAAGCCTTCCTGTGTAGATTGACAGGAACGATCATATACGATATAAAGTACTTGATAAGATAAATAATAACAAAGTGGAAAAAATTGACACACCATCAACAGCACTAAAGCTATCAGATTTGTTCATATGTGTTTTGTTGTTGCTGTTGCTATTATTAGGCAGGACTTGGCTTGGTAAGCTCAGGCTAGCCTTGAACTCAATGTACCCTGGGCTGATACTGGACTCATGTTTTTCCTGCCTCAGCTTCTTGAGTACTGGATTTACAGAAGATTTACAGAAGTGAATCATTGTACCTACAGTCTTAGGGTTTCTACTGCTGTGACAAAACACCATAACTGAAAAGCAATTTGGGGAGGAAAGGGTTTATTTGGCTTACACTTCCAGATCATAGTCCATCATTAGAGGAAGTCAGGCCATGGAGGAGTGCTGCTTACTGGCTTGCTTAAATGGGCTATTCAGCTTGCTCTCTTAAAGAACCCAGGACCACCAGCAGAGGGATGGCACCACCCACAATGGGCTGGCCCCTCTCCTATTAAATCTCTAATTGAGAAATGCCTTACAGCTGGATCTCCTCTCATCTGAGCCTCCTTCTCTCTCGACTCAGGCCAATACACTTAGCTTATCCATTTTAAAACCATGTTTTACTTAGCAAAACATTGTCTGCATCTTTAAATGAGTTGGCTTATGAATCAGCTGATAAAGTATCTACTCATTTCCCTGGAGTTCTGCCAAGTACAACCTGGAATACAAAGAAAGAAAAAAATGTGTTTTGTCTTCAATGATCTAGTAACTCTACAGCAAAGACAAATAATAATAAATGATAATGGATTAGGAACATGCTCTTGGAGTACAGAGGGAAACATTCTAAAGACATCAGCGATTCTACAAGGTAGTCAAGAAAACTCATGTGAAACTGTGGCAAAGGTGGCTGTCCTAGCGCTGTACTGTGCACTTTTGCAAGAATTTGCATTGTTCATGAAGCAATCATCCTTGCATTTTGATCCAGAGCAGTGCTATGCACAAAGGAACTCAGTTGTCAGTAGTAATTTCATAATGTATTAAATAATTTACTCACATTTTTCAAAAAATAAAAAATAAAAGAACACATAGCTCTGGAAAATTTCCTCATGGGGTATGTTGGCCGAAGAAGGATATGAAAGAGGACGTGTTCATATTTCATTGTAACATGGATCAAATTCTGTAGCATAAAGAAGTATAAAACAAAACCTTTCCTCCGAATTCCATTTTTCTTTTTATGACCGACTGCCTCCACGCCCAGCCTCGTTCCTGAGCCATTTCTTCTGGCCCAACTTGGGCTGATTTTTCTTCAGCAGCCCACTGTCTGCTCCTCTTTATTATAATTGGCTTAACAGCCTTTTTAGCTCACTCCCTTTTTCCTGCTGTCACGGAAGCATTGTTCTCTTCTGTTGGCTCGGATTGTTCCCTGTGTCAAAGCATTGTTTTCTTTTGACATCTTTTCTCAAGAGATAGAGGTGGAAATGGTTGTACTAAACCGTAATATGAGCATGCAAGAAAGACTCCAGAAGGAGTAGTTTCCTCTAGTTGCTCTAGAGGAAAATTTCTTCTGAAAGCTTACCAGCAAGTCCAGCTCAGCGGTCTCCTAGCCTCCTTCTGAAGGCTTCAGCTGGGGGATGGCTGCTGCCTGGACTTCCTGTGTATGTCTGCTGCTGTCTACTTCCCTATGGCTCAGGAAATAGCCTTCAACCGTAGAAACATAGTTCACAATTACATACACTTAGGATGTCATGCAAGAGACGTATTAAAGATAAGAATTCACATTATACATTTCCTTTTTCCTTCAACTAGTATTTAATATTACCCAGGGTTGCAGGTTGGCACTCCCCCTGACTTTTAATTTTTGTTTGGTTTTTGGCCTTGTACAGGGAAAAGAAAGTAATATTTTTTCATATTAATATTTATGAGACGGTTTCTACAACCAAGGACCACGAGTGGATGTGTCCTGGAACCCCTGTGCAGATGGGACCCAGGATAGCTTGGTGTAGGACTGGAGGGCCTAGTGAGGGAAACAGGGACTGTTTCAGTCTTGAACTTGATGGCTGACTCTTTGACCCTCCCCCATACATGCCGGGGAGTGACAGACTGGCTGGATCCCAGGGGAGGACTTTGCAGCCAGCCCTGAGGAGACAGGA
>CM053766.1:71995305-72093732 GCA_028658305.1 Pachyuromys duprasi
CAGAACCATCCCATTCAACATATTCCCTCCCTCCCTCCCTCCCTTCCACCCTCCCTCCTTCCTTCCTTCCTGTCTCTCTCTCTAGATCAGTGTAGACTTTTTTGTTGTTGTCGTTTCTGTTGATGTTAAATGATATTTTTGCTTTATCTCTGCTTCATCTCCAAGGTAACAAGGACTATAAACAAAATCTACCTACTAAAGTCTATGTGTTAGTTTCCTTTACTCTTACTGTAATAAAATGCCTGTTTAAAACGCCTCCAGGAAGAAAGGGCTTAAGGGCAGATTTTAGCTCCTAGTTCTTGGTGGGGACCTCATAGCAGAAGTTTGAGGCAGCTGGCCATGCACTCTCTTTAGTTTGGAAACAAAGACTGACTGTGAGTGCCCTGGCTCAGCCAGCTTTCTCTGTTTTTATGTAATCCAGGATTCCATCCCACCCCACCGTATATTAGACACCACACTGAGAGTGAGGCTTCACCTCAGTTCATTCTGTCAAGGTAATCCCTTGCTGCCATGCTTTGCAGTGCAGCGGTTCTCAGCCTTCCAAATGCTGCGACCCCTTCAATACAGTTCCTCGTGTTGTGGTGACCCCCCCCCCCCATACAATTATTTCATTGCTACTTTGTTACTCTCTTCTACTGTTCAGAGTATAATGTAAATATCAGATATACAGGCTATCTGATTGGGCCCCCTGCGAAAGGGTCACTACACTCCCAAAGTGGTCATGACCCATAGATTAAGAACCACTGTTCTAGATGGTTCTAGATCTTACTAAACTGACAATAGTAGCCATCACAGTCTACAAATCACATTGTTTGCTTAACCAAGAACATTTCCACCAACTTTCAAGCCTGTTTTATGTGCCATACATATAATGCTTAAGCACCCATTTTCAAGTTGGAAATGGCCAACTTGAGGGTTGCAGCTAAGAGCACTGTGTGTTATCAAAAACCTTGTGTGTTTAAAGTTTACCCCACTTCTTTGTCATCATGGACAAGTGGCCAAATAGCTAAGCCTCCATTTCCTTCTCTGGAGAGTGGATGGAATTATTTTAAGGCATTTTGTCACATGGGTTTTTCAGATGACTAAATGAATCATATAAATAAGATACTTAGCATGATGTCAGTCAGGTGTGTGACAAGTACGAATACCAGCAGGGACATTCCTGAGTTCCTTTCTGTTTCAGGAGGGTGAAACCCATTGGTATAAGAGAGCTAAGTCACTGGGCCAATTTATAAAAGTAGGTGTACTGGTGAATATATGCTTCACTGAGAGGCATTGAGGCATTTTACACAACGAGGAGATTTTAACAAGCATTTGATAAGCTTTCAAGCTATTTTTGAGTAAAATACTCAGATCATGTTAGGTTGAACAAACTCTCTCTGTGTTCATCTGAACCCACATATGTGTATGGATTTTGTTCTACTCATGGTATTTTTCTCTTACAGCTCATTTTGACTGAAGAGTGTGAAGAGGTATGTTGCAATGTGTTTCTCACACATGAGTGAAATAGTGTCATACTATTAAATGATTACAGTTTCTGGGGTTCTTGTAATGTCAATGACAGGGAGTCTCATTGTCATCACAATGAACAGTGTTGACTTTCAAAGGAAATTTGTGGGAATTATTGAGTGAAAACTAAAAGAAATATAAATAGTTATTGTATCAAATTTATTATTTATCAGTTATTTAACCTATAACTGGCAGAAAGTTCTTCTCATTTTGTGGGGGGAGGTTGTTTTTACAAATAATTTTGACTTCTGTATATATCTTCAGAATTAGAACCACATAGCACAGTGGCTCCTAAAACTTGTCTTGAGTGTTTAGCTTTGCTGAAAAAGGGATGACACTTATCCAGTTTCAGCCTTGGTACCTCAAGTTGAAAGAGCTGATAAAATATTTTTCCTCTGCTGAAGTTCATCTCTTACTAGTTGCATAATAGTAGATGAGTATTTTTGCTGTCCAAGAAGCCCATCTTGATTCCTGGCGCTTTAATGGGAAAAATCCATTCTGATGTTGGCATATTGCCAACCAGTTTGACACACACAAGTTTGAATGAAAACACTGCAGAGGTTTTAATTGGTGGGCATCCTCCACTGGGACTTCCAGGCTGTCTCCTAACTTTTGAGTATTCAAGTGTAACTGACCAAGTCAGGAACTAATCATGTGTCCCTCTTCACATTATTACTTGCAAACTGAGTATTGACATTTTATGCTAATATATTCTCCAATAAACTGTGACAGTCATTTTTCCCCCTCTAGTGAAGCAAAAATATCTTTTTAATTAAAGGATGAGTTGTACATGGGATGTATCTGCCCACAGAGCCAGGAACCTAGAGTTTTGTCTCTGTCCCTCTCAGTCAAGGCAAAGTAACTTGTTAGGGTGTTTCAACAAGACATAGCTGTGACCGTTCTGTCTTTGTTCACCATGACAAACGTCAGCGAGAGCCGGGAGCTTCAGCAATAGGATATTAATGAGTTGGTGGACTAAGGTGCTTTCATATCAAAAGGCAGAACTCAGAGTACAAGAATGATATAGAGAAAAATGGCACTGTGTGAGTTTTCCCTTGCCTGAATTTTTATATAAACGACATTAGGTTCAACTTACTGCAAGATGAAAATATAGAGAGAAATAAAGGACACATGTGAATGGGTAGTGTTACACTGTTTTATACACTTTCATAGATTAAAAAAAATTCTCACACTTAGTATAATGTATTTCACTTTTTAATAAGGAGTATCCTGTGCCACTCTCTTCTCTTAGTATTTTAAAGCTAAGAGGGCAGAACATGGCTGCCTTTGAATTACATCCTGTCCACAGTCCAGCAGTATATGGAGCTTCGAAGTGACGCAAGGAAGGGAGGGGTGTACAGGGACTTTGGTTTTGGTAGAAGTCAGAGAACAAAGATCAGAGCTGGTGTGAACCCCCTCGTTCATGTTTGCAGCTTCCTCCATCAGTTCCTCTTTTCACATCGCTGTGAGCATTTTGAGACACCAGATGAAATGTGTTCATTCATACTTCCCAGATGTATGGCATAGGTTCTAAGATTCAAGGCAAGGGGTGGAACTAAGAGCTTCAAATGATTAAGGGGAAAGAATTAATTCAAGAGCATAGTGTGACGGATGGGAGCGATAGCTTTTCCAAGGATCAGTCAATGAAACAGGTGAAAGAGTGAACCTAGATAGAGAGGCACAGCAGCCTAGAAATAATAAAAATAGAGAGGTTGTGATAGACACACACAGGCACATGCACACACACAGGCATGCACACACACACACACACACACACACACACTGACATTCTAGGTCAGCATTGACCCATTGACTTGACCTCTTAGTAACTTGTTTTTCTGCAGCCTTTTAAAAGAGAGAAATACATATGACTTGTACTTCCTTTACAGGAATATTTAAAAATGTTATTTACTTAAAAGATAAAGACCTCGCCCAGCGTCAAAGCCTCCTAGAGATAGCAATCACAAATGTTACCTATAAAGCACCTACTAATAGTTGTGTATAGTTGTGGTAGCGACAAGCTTGGCCACAGTGAGTCTGGTCACTTTTATATGAAATAAGCAGCTATCAGCTGGCAGAATAACTGCTTTTTAAAAACATTTTAAGCTCTCTCTGTCTAATCCCAGCTATTTTCTGTGACACTTTTAATTTAAACTATTTTTTTTTTTAATGAAGGAAGCGTGGGTTGATGGGAGACTAGGTCAAAACACTAAAAGATTTTTTTTGTATTTTTTATGTATAATATAACTTTTAAAAACAGCTTATTTAAGGATAAAAGAGCCTGTGGACAGAAATGAAATGTAAATCTTGCACAAATGAGCAAACACTGGCATGTGGTTACTCTGGTTAGGACTATCAGTCATATGTAATGGAAAAAAGAAATCTCATTGTTTGTAAATAGGTTCTCTTATAAACCTTAAAATGTTATTACTAAGTGCTTATTCATAGGAAGAAACTATTAAGTTTATCTTTTAAATCCCTATTTTAATCAATTTTATCATTGGTGAACTTTTGTTCTATTACACATGAATACTGTATTGAAAAATAAAGAACATGTGACCAAACATATAAACAGCAGTTAATTCTGTAATGAAAGCAATAATGAAAGTATTAGCAGATGTTAGTCTTCCCTAGGTAATTACCAGATAATCTTCATTCTAAAAACTTAACCTTCCTAATGCTGTAACCCTTTAATACGGTTCCTCATGTTGTGGTGACTCCCTAGCCACAAAACTGTTTTTGTTTCTATTTCTTAACAGCAATTTTGTTACTGTTATGAATCATAAAGTAATATCTGATGGGATATCTGATATGAGGTCCTTGTGAAAGGGTCGTTGGAAAGGGTCACTACTTCACCCAAAGAAGTCATGACCCCAGGTTGAGAACCAACCACTGTTCTAAGGCCATGATTCTTTTAAAATAAGCCAAATATTCTCTTAAGTTTAATTCGAAGGGACTCCTCATTCTTGGAAGTAACGTGCAGTTCCTATGCTTCCTCTTCAGATACTGAGTGAAGGAAAAGGGAGTTGCTGTTTGTGTTATTCAGAAATTATGGAAAATCATCACTGGAAGATAGGAAACCAAAATTTGTAATTGATTATGAGTCTTTAAATGAAAAGAGCCCATGAGCCATTTATATGGAACACTTCCTGTGAGTTCTAAGCAATAACTGGTAGCAGAAAATGTCCTTAAGAGTGACTCTGTTTTCAATTACTGTCTCTTGCTATATCAACATCTTTGCTAATGGTCACCTAATCCACGCTGATAGTCCTGGGACTGATGAGACGGGTCAGTGGGAAAGGGGGCTGGCTGCCAAGCCTGCCAACCCAAATTCAATTCCTAGAACAGTTTTGTCCTCCGATCTCTGCAAAGGAACAGTGGTGTGCTTGCACACAGTTCTATCTTCACCCCAACCACACACACACACACACACACAAAGATGCAATTTGTTCTTGCCAATAACCCTGGTAGCAGGTCACTGAAGAGCTTCACACCTGACATTCTGACATGCACAGGTACATTCTGAAAAACCAAACCTTTTCAAGTTTAGGACCTTTGAACTGAGGGTCCAGCAGGGACCAGCTGAGTCTGAAAAGTGCTGCAGTTCTTTGAAGATTGGCACTAAATACTCTAAAAGCAAGAATGGTAAATCTTATAATTTTGAAAGAGTTTAACACAAAGACGTTGAAATCAGAAACAGGCAAATGTATCAGAACTCATCATTTTGAGCGCATTAGAGATTTTTCTTTTCTTTATTCTCCTTTCGTCCTTAGCCCTTGTGCTTCTCTCCTTCCCTTCCCTCCCTGTCTCTCTCCCTTCATCTTCCTCCCTCCCTCTTACCCTTTCTCCCCCCCCTCCCCTTATTCTGTCCTTTCTTCAATTCAGTTTTCTGATTTTCAAGGTAAAATCAGACACAGAGAGCAGTGCTAGGAGTCTCAAGATGTGCTGCATTTAGAACCGTATTACATTCCAGGTTCTCTCTACGCAATTACTATGTAATTTTCACAAACTGCTTGTGAATTTGGGGTTATTAACCTGATTGTGTAGAAGAGTCCTGGGTCCAAAAGGGGTAGAGCTGAGTTTGAACTGAAGCACATTTCATTCAGAGCCTCAGGACTGTGGCTCTGAACCATTGCAGGTAGCTATGCCCTATTTACTAGGATATTTGTGTTTTAGCCAAGTTTGTTACATAGCACATTTTTCTGAAGGAAACTCCCCTGTGATAAGGATTCAAGTTAAACTGTGTGAGTAGCCTGCTTATCAGCATTCAAGTTTTACAGGGATTGGGACTGTGTCTATTGTTTTCACTGCAAACATGGTACTTGGAAGATTATGGATTGCTAAATAAATATTGAATACATGGCTGTGGGAAAAATCATCTGTAGAGATAAAAGGAGCATAGCTAAATGAAAAGTACTTGAAAAGTAAGATAACAATAAGCTTAATTAATCAAATATTTGAATTATCTAGTATTTATGTAAATTATGTAATATAAATTATGTAATATTTAAAAATAACAATTTTCATGTGTATGTATGTGTGTGCATGTGCTCATGTACACACATATGTGCAGAGGCCACAAGTCAACATCAGGTCTCATCCTTAGCTACTTCACCTATATTTTTTGGACAGTGTCTGTCTCTCATTAAACTCTGAGCTCACTGATTGGGTAAACTTGCTGGCTAGCAACAGCAAGCTAAGGCATCCTCCTTCTACACCTCCCCAGCCCTGGGATTACAGGCACATGTTAGATCCCTGGCTTTTTATGTGGGTGCAAGGAGAAGATCTGAACTCAAGACTGTACACCTATGGGGTAAACACTTTATTAATTGGACCATCTGTGAAGTTCTCAAAATAACATAATTCTATATCATCTTACAGATTTGTAATAAAGCATCTGAAAATCAAATATACAACATGGACATGAAACATGCTACTTAAAAAAGCCTTAAATATTAAATCATTTCAGCCAGTTTTTATCAATTTCGTTATTACTATGTGTAACTCAAAATTCAGAATAAATTTCCTTATTGTTAGCTACTATTGAAATTTTCTGAGTAAGAACTTACTGTGCTTATTTTCTATGTTATTTCAGTTTGCTTTGGTAATGAGTGATTCCAATTTCTTATAGGTGTGTCTGTAGCTTTTTAGTGTTTTTAAATTCAGGGTCGCTTGGCCAGGTGTCGTGGCACACTTCTTTAATCCCAGCACTTGGGAGGCAGAGACAGGTGGATCTCTGTGAGTTCAAGGCCAGCCTGGTCTACAAAGTGAGTCTGAGACAGCCAGGGCTACACAGAGAAACCCTGTCTTGAAAAACTTTAAAAAATTTCAAGGTCACTGAGTATCCATTATTGGATCTTTGGGTTAAACATGTAGGGACTCAGAAAATTCTAGTGGGAAGAAAAGGAATAAAAAAAAAAGGAAGAGAGAAAAGAAAAAAAGAGAAGGGGAATGAAGAGAAAAGGGGAAGGGAAAGGAAAAATAGAAGAGTAAAAGCAAATTAGTTCTCATATCTGAAAGAAAAAGACCAACAAATGTCTATTTACTTGGATGTAGACATTAATGGCACTTTTCTTCTGAGTTCTTATGTGTCAGAATCTACATGTTCCCTAACAAGGAATGTCCACACACAGCTGTCCTCTTTACTAACATTTTTACTCATCCTTCAAATAGAACCTACTGAGCACAGAAAAGTGCCAATTGCTGCCTGGTACTTAACAACAATTCATTTATTCATCATGAGTAGGATTCATCAGGTGATTATTGCTGGGAAGATACTCTTAGTAATGAGCAACTGCATCCCCAAGTTCTGTGAGACACAGTGAACTTGAATCCCATCCATGGTCTATCGATCAATCCATCCTGGCACACTCATATTGCAAGAGCTTTGGTGCTGGTTTTCTCTGGTGCATCTGAAGTAATTCTATCCTCCCACAGAATCCCTGTGTTGCTTCTACTCCACACACCAGGAAACACAAAGTTCCCACCCCAGGAAGTACAAGCGGAACACAGGTCCTAGGACTCCCAGTTCCAATGTTTCTAATAGATAGTCTTTCTATTCCCCACAGGCAATCAGGAAGCCAATTTTTATTAAACAGCTCAAAGAACAAACCACATAAAGCTCTTGAATAGGAATAATCTCTGGAGTTATATTTCTATTTTCCTGTCACTGAAGAAGGGAAACATTTATTTATGGTACCTTTCTAATCAGCAGGTTAAAATACTTAACACGACCATGCCTTCTAATGAAAGACCAAATGATTGAATGAGGAATCGATGAAGAGCCCCTTGCATTAAATTATACAAATGATTAGTCTTGTTACTCTCACTCATAGAGTGAAAAAATTATTGTAATTCCTCCCTCTAAAAATCCAAGAAATGCATAAATTTTATATCACGTATTTACTAGATAGTCATTTTTGGAAACAGTTTCTGTGGTTGTGGGACAAGGAAATGAAAACATGTAAGATTCTTGATACATTTGTCAGGGTGGTCATGGTTTTGAAAATTTCTGTCTAAAGGGTCCATTGAGCCTTTTTCAAATGAAATAGAAATCTACCTGTTTATATGTAGTCTGCTAGCTGGGCCACTTACTAAGATTCCTTAGCAAGTACGTGGTACTTCCAAAAATTGTCAACATTTCATTCATTCAGCTAGGAATCATCTGGTCTTGAATGAACCATGGAGCATAGTGATCAAAAAGCCCTGGGTTTGGAATCAAATGCATCACGGTTGGAATCTAGCTCACAAAGGAGCAACTGAGAAAACCTTGAACTCCTGTGAACCTCAGTTTTCTAATTTTATCTATGTATATATATAAAGTATATATATGGAGAAAGAGGGAGAGTTTCTACTTTTTTTTTTTTACTAAGTTAACAAGATTGTTTTTATATAAAAGAGGTTTATTAGATGGGGTGGAGAGAGAAAGAGAAGGGAGAGCAGGACATGATGGGGAGAAAGAGAGGGGGGGGAGAAAGAGAGAGGGGGCCTAAGTTAACAAGTTTAAGACCAAAAACTTAATATGGAAAGTACATAGCTCAATTTTTGCTATGCTCTAGGAACTTAACAAATGGCTCTATTTCCTGGATTCTCCATGTATTAAACAAGGAAGGAGGGGAAGATGAATGGCAGAGAGACTAGGAACTGGGGATTTAAATCATTGGGAGCTACCAGAAACCCTGCCTTGACTCCCAAGCACGTTCTGCACTTTAACAACATAGCTCAAAGCAGTTATTCTCTAATGAGGTTCATCATTAAAATCCTTTGGAAGTGAGCCTGGACCTCAAGCTCACATTCTGGCCTAGGATGAGCCTCAAATTCAAATTCCGAATCATAATTTTATAACAGAGGCCAGAAGCCCATGTTCTTTTGTGATATGGGGGCTCTTAACTTAGGCCCTATGACAAGAAGGGACTGCACCCCTCCCAAAGATCACGCTTGTGCAATAAATACATTGGGTTGAACAAAGCAGAAGTGCCTGGTTCAGAAGTGCTTTGGTTAAGGAGAAAATGCGGCTCCTTGGAGGCTGAAAGGTGCTAAGACTTACCTCAGAAGCTAGTGATTGCTAGCATAGGGTTCAGTAATGTGATTTGGGTCCCAAAAGTCTGATTCCTAGCCATATTGCATAGAGAAGCTCGAAGTATTAAGTGATTGCAGTGTGTCTAATAGTCCATAATAGGAGGTAGAGACTGTGAACAGGAGACCTGATATGGCTTGAATGTTCCTGTCCCTTCTTGTTGGTTTTTATTCTCTAATGCAATAATAGGTTCTCTAGTGCAATAATAATAATGACACAAACCTTTGATTTCAGCACTTGGGAGGCAGAGGCAGAGGGATCTCTGTGAGTTCGAGGCCAGCCTGGTCTGCAGAATGAGTTCCAGACTACCAGGGTTACACAAAGAAACTCTGGCTCAAAAAAAAAAAAGTGATGCCATCAGGTGATTAAGCGATGAAGACTTTTCTCTCATCATGGATAGGCTAGAGGGTATGCTCTAGGCTCTTTTGGTCTGTAGCCCTTCCACTTGTATAGCATTCTTCTTCAAAACACAGAAGCTCAGGGCTTCAGCTTAGAAGTAGAGACTAGCCTCAATGAGACACTGTACCAATGAATATCTGCATCTTATGGTTTTCTAGTTTCCTGAATTGTTTAAAATGCATTTACGTTGTCCCTAAATAATTTAGTTGAGGTTATTTTGCACAAACAGAGGAATGAAGTCAGGGAAAAACACTGAAATGTTGGAGCATAGTAGGAGGAAGGACTCAGGCTACAGGGAAAACCTTGTCATTTTCATTAAAATTACTGTGGAGATCTCCAAAGTCCCTGCTCTGTGCTGTGGGGAAATGATGAGTGGGAGGCAGAAGCTGAAGAATCTCAGCTCTGTCTTGACTACTAAAAGGTTGCTTTATTTGATGGCTTCACTCAACGGTTCCTTACTTCTGGAGTCCTGCTGAGGTCAAGCAGAGAGACTCCACACATTTCTGGGCAACTCTTACCCCCTAACCCATTTGCCCCAAAGAGAATCCCATCATCAAGTGTGCTTACAGAAAATGATCTGCCTAACTGTTGAGCAAAGTAAGGTCCTACCATCAAGATCGTACAGTCAAGACACTCGATAAAGACAAATAGGTTTCTTTACAATGATTTCCCTCACCCTCAGATCTCTAAACAAGCTACTGTATATTGTGAGTCTTCAAGAAACAGTTTGAAGTTCTAACCACAGTTCTTGCATTAAGTGTTCTCTGTCTGTCTGTCTGTCTGTCTCTGCATCTCTGTCTCTGTGTCTGTCTCTATCTCTCTTGCACATACACACACACACATACACAGAGAGAGACACACACACAGAGAGAGGCCTACAGGCACATATACACACAAACCAGGGGCCTCAGATACATAAAGCATGTGCTTTATCACTGATCTATCTTTCCAGCCCCTCTTGGCTTTGAAGTGATAGAAGAATCCAGCTCAGACAGGCATAAAGGGAACTTACTGGCTCATAGAGCCATAAAGCCCAGGCTTTGTTGAGTCCAGAGGTCTCCAATGATGTCACCGTTGTTTGCCTCTTTCCATGTCTTGGCTCAGCTTTCCTCTGGACTGGCTTCATTTTCACAGTCTTTCTCCATGTGGTGGTCCTTGGCAGCTATGGGTCTGCATCATACTCAGAGCTATAAATTTCACTGTGGAAAAATCTTCACTAGAGAACTGAGCTTATCTTAAATGAATCATGTTTGAATTTAGAAGTGTTTAAAACCCTAAATAATTAAGTTAAGATGATAGAAATATAAAACATAAGTTCTGAATATCCTGGTTTCTGAATACCCTGGTTTTTGTGAGAAAAACTTCTTAATGACAGCCTATGGTATTGGTGCATACTAGTTTAAGGCAGAATGCAATTCCCTAGTGGAAGCTGTTTGTCAGAAAGACTCTTATACCCGGGAACTAAACTACTTCTCAATTTTTGCCAATCCTCTCACCCCAAACTCATGCCTTATAATGCACTGTGTTTTCTTATTGCTTCCAAAGTCTTCGAGTTAACAAAATAAGCAATCAACATACTAAAGTGAGCACATGACTCACACAATTAATACATTTCTTAAAAGGCACTCTGATATGGGTGTATGTGTTGTATGTCTATTTGTACGTGTGCAGGTGTGAATACAAGTATGTTCATGAGTTGGTGTGAAATCCAGAGGTCAATATCAAGTGTCTTTCTCAATGGCTATCTGTTTATCTTTGAGACACTGTCTTTCACTGAACCTGGAACATGATAATTTGGCCAGACTGAGCAGCAGCCCTCAGGGATCCTCCTGTCTCAGTCTCTGTAGAGCCATGAGTCCAGGCACAGGCTGCTCTGCTTGGCTTTTATGTGGCCCTTTATCACTGAGCCATCTCCTAACAGTAAAATGGAATCTTTTTCTTTAATATTAATTTTTATTTTTTAAATATTAATCACAGGTTACTTACTTTGTATCACAGCCATAGCCCCCTCTGTCATTCCCTCCAAACCCTACCCTTCCTCCTTCATCTCCTCCTGTCCCTTTCCAAGTCCACTGCTAGGGGAGGTCCTCTCCCCCTTCCATGTGACCCTAGCTTTTCAGGTCTCTTCAGGACTGGCTGCCATGTCCTCCTCTGTGGCCTAGCAAGGCTGTTCCTCCCTCAGGAGGCAGGGGCAGGTAAATGAGTCAGTCATTGCATTCATGTCAGAAATAGTTCCTATTCCCCTTACTAGGGAAACCCACTTGGCTACTGAGCTACCATAGGCTACATTCGAGCAAGGGTTCTAGGTTATATCCATATATGGTCCTTGGTTGGAGAAACAATCTCAAAAAAGACCCCTGTGCCCTGATATATTTGGTTTTTGTGGAGCTCCTGTCCTCTCCATGTCATACTAACTCCCCCTTTTCTCATATGATTCCCTGAACTCTACCAAAGGTTTGGTTATAAGTCTCAGCATCTGCGTGGATACGCTCCTAGGTAGAGTCTTTCAGAGGCCCTCTGAGGTAGGCTCCTGTCCTGTTTCTTGTTTTCTCTTACTTCCCATGTCCATCCCATTTGTCTTTCTAAGCGAGGATTGATCATCTTACTCCAGGTCCTCTTTCTTGTTTGTCTTCTATAGGTGCACTTATTTTAGTATATTTATCCTATCTTATAGGACTATATAAGTGAGTATATACCATGTGTGTCTTTCTGCTCCTCAGATACCTCACTCAGGATGATCTTTTCTAGATTCCACCATTTACCTGCAAATTTCATGATTTCCTTGTTTTTAATTGCTGAGTAATATTCCATTGTGTAAATGTACCACAATTTCTGTATCCGTTCCTCAGTTGAGGGACATCTGGGTTGTTTCCAGGTTCTGGCTATTACGAATAAAGCTGCTACAAACATGGTTGAGCAAATGTCCTTGTTGTGTACTTGAGCATCTTTTGGATATATGCCTAAGAGTGGTATAGCTGGGTCTTGAGGAATCACTATTCTTAATTGTCTAAGAAAGCGCCAGATTGATTTCCAAAGTGGCTGTACCAGCTTACATTCCCACCAGCAATGGAGGAGGGTTCCCAATTCTCCATAACCTTTCCAGTATGTGTTGTCACTTGAGTTTTTAACCCTTTGTCATCCTGATGGGTGTAAGGTGAAATCTCAGAGTTGTTTTGATTTGCATCTCTCTGATGGCTAAGGACTTTGAGCTGAGCATTTCTTCAGGTATTTCTCTGCCATTCTATATTCCTCTACAGAGAAATCTCTGTTTAGCTCTGTACCCCATTTTTTAATTGGATTGCTTGATTTATTGTTTTTCAATTTCTTTAGTTCTTTATATATCCTGAATATCAGCCCTCTGTCAGATATAGGGTTGGTGAAGATCCTTTCCCAGTCTGTAGGCTGTCATTTTGTTCTGATGACAATGTCTTTTGCTTTACAGAAGCTTTTCAGTTTCATTTGTCAATTGTTGCTCTAAGAGACTGTGCTGTTGGTGTTCTGTTCAGGAAGTAGTCTCCTGTGTCAATGAGTTTCAAGGTCTTTCCCACTTTTTCTTCTAACTGATTTAGTGTATCTGGTTTTATGTTGAGGTTTTTGATCTATTTGGACTTTAGTTTTGTGCAATGTGATAAATATGGATCTATTTTCATTTTTCTGCATGTAGACAACCAGTTGGACCAGCACCGTTTGTTGAAGATGCTGTCTTTTTTCCATTGAATGGTTTTGGCTTCTTTGTCAAAAATCAAATTCATAGGTGTGTGGGTTTATTTCTGGGTCTTATATTGAATTCCATTGATCTACTTTTCTCCTTCTATGCCGATACTATGCAGTTTTTAGTTTTTGCTTGTTTTTTTTTTTTTTTTTTTACCATTGCTCTGTAGTGCAGCTTGAGACCTGGGACAGAGATACCTCCAGATGATCTGTTGTTGTACAGGATAATTTTGGAAATTCTGGGTTTTTTGTTTTTCCATATGAAGTTGAGATTTTTTTCTTTCAAGATCTGTAAAGAATTGTATTGGTATTTTGATGGGAATTGCATTGAATCTGTACATTGCTTTTGGCAGGATGGCCATTTTCACTATGTTCTACCAATCCATAAGATCTTTCCATTTTCTGATATCTTCTTCAATTTCTTTCTTCAGAGACTTGAAGTTCTTTGTAAAATGGAATCTTAAAAATGACTGCCCTTTACTTCTATTCACAAGTCTAATTTAAGTTATTATTTTGTTAGAAAACTACAGAGAGTAGTTTTTTCTTTTTTCTTTTTAGTTTTTTCTTTTTATTGGTTTTCAACTTTTAAATTGATGGCTAGACTCTGAATGCATTTGACAGTGAATCACAGGATTCCTCATCAGTGTTCCAAACTGTTTCTAGATCTTCCACCTCACCAAAATGGTAGGAATGGCTGAGCAGTCAAAATGGAAGAGTCTTCATGTAATTTGTCAGCTATTAATCTTGGGCAGCTATTAATCATTTCCACATTCGGGCTGGGAACAGCAATGACTTTTTTTGTCTCTAGAATATTTTGGGGGAGGGGCTAATTTTTCTAACCCAAGGAAGTGATTAAGGTAAGTTAGATACTTAGTTCCCTGGAGAAGGTTAGCACCTCTTCTCACATATTTGTTCTGTCTTTACAGCTAACTAGGAAGAAAAGGACATGACAGTAAAGCCATTAGGGATTCCCTACCCCAACCCCTGGGGTAGTACTTAGTATTTACCAGTATCAATACCTTGATAATTTTTTTGAGACTTCATCTCAGTGGTTCTCAGCCTGTGGGTTGTAACCCCTTTGGTAAATCTCTATCTTCAAAAATATTTATATTATGATTTATAATAGTAATAAAATTACAGTTATGAAGTAGCAACAAAATAAGTTTATGGTGGAGGTCATCACAACATGAAGAACTGTAGTAAAGGGTCACCGCATTAAGAAGTTTGAGAACCACTGCTTTAACTGAATCATTAAAAAAAGATCAAGAGATGTGTAACTAGAAAACGACTGAGCACCATTGCTTGGTACTGCTTATCTACATAGAATGCATCAGTGTTCGTTCTTTGAATTATTTGATCAAACAGAATGCTCTGCGAGGTGATGGACTGAATAAAAGGGATTTCTTTGACTCAAACCTTTCTGAATAAAAACACTTAAAGCTTCTTTCATATTAAAAGACCCTTCTGAGTAGCAGCTAACATTAATTGCCAACAGCTCCATTCAGGCTATGCAGTTTAATGTTCGTGATAATGACACAAATGATGTAGGAATTTTTTTTTATGGTCATATTTACAGAAAGAGAAACTGAGACATAAGGAGGCCTACTGACTAATGCTTCCAAAGCTCATAAATGGCAGAATTGGCTAGCCAATCCAACACAGAACACTATTGATTAAACCAATTGCCAATACTGCCGAAAGCACAACAATCAATGGGACTTTCAAATTTGCCTCCAATGTAAAAGAGCCTTCAAGCGCACGCACATGCGTGCTTGATGGTGACTGATGGTTCAGCACATTTTGGCTATTGTGTTGCTGTTCTTCTTTCTGACTTGGGTTAAAAGACTTCAACAAAGCTCCCATAAATAAGAGGCCAAGTAAATAAAAATCTCATATTTGTACTGTTAACACTAATAAGCTTAATAACAATAATCCACAAACATCTGCAATCATAAAATAAAAACTTCATTACCATTTCAATGCAGTTACTACAAATCCTCAGGTTAGCCAGTGCACCGGCTGTGTCCTGTGCTTCACAGCACAAAACAGCAATTCATTCCAAATTACCACTCTCTGTTAGTGACTCTTGCTCTTTGGCTCCCTTCCCATACACTCCTGCTGTTCGGGTCTATTGTTTCTCCTCTCTAGAAGCTTTTTATTTCCTGGGAAAGCTTGAAGGACTGTATTGGTAAAAACAAGGCTAATCTAGCTTTTGGTATCCTCCGATTTGTCTTCCTCCAGCATTTTGGATACTCTCAACTTCCCTTTTTCTTTACCTATTGGCATTTCACAAACAATTCTCGAAGGTGTTTAGAATATCTCACCCAAAGAGTGCAAATAGAATTCACAAAACATAATGCTCTTTTCTGGCTTTGTGAAGTGAACAAGTCCAAGACACAGATAATGAGCTTCCTTCTCTCTTCAGGGGACCTGGATTTGAGAAAACCCTCTCTCCATCCTGCCTGCCCCGGGCCTCTAAATCATCAAATTCCATATCAAATTACGAAGAGCTTCCCCCTGAGAGTTTATGGTCTTGGAACAGCAGGTTGAGAACCAGATTGGAGGATGTTCTTTGAGTCAAATGTAACATGTATACCAGCTCATAGAAACTTTATACCACTTAAGAGTTCTGCTTAATAGGAAGTTTATTTTTTATGCTGCAAAAATACTTATCTATTCCCTTTCATCTGGAGCTTAAACTTTTGCAACCCTTGAGTATAAATGAAGAGCAGAAATGAGAGTATATTTTTGATCTTAGTTTTACTGATGTGTAAGATTTCAAGGAAATGGAGTCCTTCAAATTAACTCTTTCAGTGCAGAACATAAGCAAGAAACATTTCTTCTGAGACTATGGAGGCCCCAAATTTCCGTTTATATAATAGGTCATTTAAATGTTTTTATTTTTTACTTTTGCTAACACTTTCTGTTATGCTTCATTGTATACGGCATTGTGAACATACAGATGACCACACACAATTTTTTTTTCAGGAATCCTGGGCATTTCTTTGTAAAACACCTTGTCAGATCTGTATCTGGGAGACTTTATGGAGCAGGGAGGCACCCTCTTGAAGCTGGGAGTTCACTCTGGTTAATAACAGCCTCTACTTGAGGCAACCCTACCTAATAGCACATAGAGCAAATACTTCAATTCTGTGACAATGCATCTCTTTTGTCACACTGATGCATCATTGCTAAGACATCTATTACACAGACCAAGTTATTACATCAAAAACAGATTACATCAAAAACAGGTAAAAGACTCTTGTTAGGTCCTGTTATATGTTTCAGAGATAGTTGTTGTGGAAAAGTGCTAATAAACATCCCATGTTGGCTCATTTTCATAGCTTGAGCTCATTAATATTAATATCAAGGGTTAATTTAAATATGACTTTTTTTCCATCAAGAAGTCTAGACAAGTTGGCTGATTTTAAAACATAAAAGCCAAGGGTGAGCTATTGTGTTATTGGGCATCTTTCTTTAACAATAGCTCTATACAATCCTCTCTTTTGCAGATCGTAAACTGTGTGACATGGATTCTCGTTAGGAAGACATCATGATACCTATTCACATGGTTTATCCACAGGTCAGCATACTATGTGCTGTAGAAAACTAATCTCTAGAAATAGATTGTGCATGAAAGCAGGCCTTCTTTAGCATTAGAGTTGTCTCTGGTGCGTAATTGACCAGCTTGTAGTGTCTGTATGCTTATTTTTAAGAGGTCCCACTGAGAATGTTGTGGTCCTTGTGGAGACATCTTTAAGAGGTCTGTTGGCTATCAGATGATAGATTTTCATGATGCACGTGAACTCCAAGAAATAAAGTCCAAGCTAAAGAGCTGGAAGGATTTATTTTGAATTTACTATATGAAACTGACCAGATTCAGTATGTGCAGCTCATAGAGTGGAATGGTTCAAGTGGAATGGTTCATCTTGTGATTCTGAACTCAAGCTGTTCATGCTTGCATCAGCATCAGTACCATATGAGACACCGGAGGAAGGAACATTTGAATGGAGAGTGATCCACAGATTTAGCGACTGTGTCATATTCCAGGGTCTGACATTCACCGTTTGTGGCTCTAAGATAGAAATGATAAGTTAATCTCAATACTGGTTGCTGTCTCATGGAAGCCGATTCTTTTCTAATGAGATAGAAAGGGATGAAGAGATGAAGAGAAGAAGGGGGTGAGGAGGAAATGGGAGAAGTGGAGAGAAGAAAAATATAACCAGGGTATATTTTATGAAAAAGGAATGTATTTTCAATAAAAGGGAAAGTAAAATAATAACAATATTATTTTATCATTATGATGAGTATATACAACATTATATAATAGATATTATATGTATAAAATAAATAACAATGTAACAAAAATTTAAAAAATTACTTTTTACTACTACTATTAGAATAATAATAATTCACATAATAACCTCTTACCTGAAACAAGCCTTCTATCTAATGCCTTCGCAGAGCCGAGTGCGGTAGCACACACCTGTAATTCTAGCACTTCAGGAGGCAGAGAGAGGGGGATCTCTGTGAGTCTGAGACCAGCCTGGTCTACAAAGTAAGTCTAGGACCTTCAAGGCTACACAGGGAAACCCTGTCTCAAAAAATCAAAACAAACAAAAGTCCTCACAGTATATATACACAAATACACAAAGGTTCATTTTTGTTTAGAAAAAAATATATATATACTTGATATATATTAAAAACCTATAGATACATGGCTTTATATTATACAATGTATATTAAGTAGACCAAATAAAATCTATATTACCTAGGAATACACTATTTAATTTGAAGGGCTGGATACAGTTAGGCATAAAACCTTGATGAAAACCTTGAATAAATAAGTAAATAATGTTGGTGCTCTATAAAGGAGATCATATTTAAATTTCTTATTTTTCAGGATGTATATATTTATACATATATTTATAAATGTATTATTTATACATATGTACATATATATGTGTACCTACATATATATATATATATATATGCATGTACAGATATATCTGACAGGTCTTTCTATAGTTTGATATTAATAGTTATTCCTTTCTTGACTTTTCTCTGTATGTGTGTATTTTTGAATCCAGGAACTTGTACATGTTAAGCATTCAACCATAGAGCTATAGCATAAGTCCTACCCCCAACTCCTTTAAAAAAATTGATATTATAATTTAAATACAACATTTCTTCCCTAAAACATATATATTTTGAAATAGAACTGGCTCAGTCCACACAATGCTATCTGTATGTATGTGTTGAAGGTTGACCCTGGACAACCAGTTGGTGTTCTTTTTTCCCTGGGGACGTCAAGGTCTCCCATTTTCATCTTTCCTCACTTGCTTATTGTTCTTTATAAAGGATTGAGGCTGTGTGGGCTTTTCACCATCCAGTTTGGCATGTTTATTGGTGTCATTCTTATTGAGCTCACAACTGGGCAGTCAAGTTGGTGAAAATTTATGGGCATAGCTTCTGACATTACTAGGGGACACCATCTCACAGAAAACTTCCTAATTTTCTGTCACTTGCAAGCTTTCTGCCCTACTTTTGGCTGTTTCCTGTACCTTGGGTGAGGGAGTGTTTTGTGTTTGTATTCGTTGGGACTGAGCTCCACAACTCTGCATTTTGATTGGTTGTGGTTTTCTGTAGCGGTCTCTGTTGCAAAGAAAACTTTCCTTGAAGAGGGGTGAATGCTACACTTAGCTGTGGTATAAGAACAATTGTTTCTATTATTGCCAGGGGTTTTTGGTTTAGCAAATTAGTGGTTGTAGACTCTCCTCCAATAACCATGACTTCTCAGATGTTTTTTGAGACAAAGTTACAGACTGGCCTCCAAATTATTATCCTCCTGCCTCACTTTCTTCAGTTCTGGGGTTATAGCCATATACCACCATGCTTGGTGTTTCACATAAAATCTTGATTTAATATCCTTAAAAATGGCAATGAAAATTTTTCTGAACTCTTTTTACTATGACTTCTGGTTGAACAGATTTCTTTGGAGTGATCTCTCTGTCCAAAGGCCAGATATGTCACTGCACCATTGAAATGCCTTTTGGTTGCTAGCGATGTTTTATTCTAATCCAAACGTCTTTCTCAACTTTCCTGCAGCACAAAGACTAAATTAATAATCATTATAAAAAGGAAACAGGTAAAAATGCCAAAAACAATTTGGAAATTGTGGGTAAAGGCAGAACTGGAAGTGGGGCCCCTAAGGAGGGGATAATAAAAACTAGTATGATTAAATTCAGTTTATTGAAATATTTCAACAAAATTAGTCTGATCATTCATGCCATTGGGGGGGGGGATTGCCATTCCATTCTGGATAGAATTCCTATTTTTGAAAACTGGAAATTTGCTAAAGTAGAAGATCCATCCAAAATTAACTTGTACAGTTGCAGTGTCTCCTGATCATAGTCCAATGGCATTTCGTGTGGCTATTTAGTGACAAAATATCTAATACAGGTTCCAGTACAGTTATGAAAATATCATCTATTTATTCAGCATTTTCTTACCATCTTTTGCAAATTTAATACCATACTAAGCTGCTATGAGCCAAAATATAATATATTTTTGTGTCTGGCAAGGACACCTAGCTTCTGTACTTGAGAACCAAGAAAGCCTGTCCTAAAAAATAATATGTGAGATTCTTTTCAAGAGCAAAACATTGGCTATGCTATGATTGATCACTAGCCTCACAATTTATCTCATGAAATGAAACAAGAACTTTAAGACATGCCTGTGGCATATAAACCCTGTCTAGTAATGATTAAATGAAACAGTGTAGGTTTAAGAAAAAAAGAAAAACAGAAACAACAACAAAAAAAGCAAAAACATAATTCTCACAATCATCATCAACAACAGCAACAACAAAAAACCCAGCAAATAAAGCCTCCTAGTTTTTTCCTGATATTTTTTTCCTTTGGCTTGGAGCTTAAGACACTCTTCATGGTTTGTAAGTGTTTTAAGTGCATGCTTTCGCATCTGCTTGTTTCTTGACAGTGAAATAACCTTTTTGAGCAAATTGGTTTGTTGATTGATCGACTGATCAATGTCTTGATGTGTGTGTGTGTAAGTCAGGAGATAACCTGCAGGACTCAGTTCTTAGAATTTGGGTTGTAAGAATTCACAGGAAGTACCTTCACTAACTGAGCTATTTCATGTCCTGGCTTTTAATGGGGAGAAAGGGTGAGATAAAGAGAAATGAGAAGACATTCAAGAGAAGATTCTGTGGTTGCCTGTGAGCTCCGTACCAAGGAGAGAACAGCCTTATCTGCCTGCACTTTTATAGAGTCCTGGTAAAGCACAGTGCAGGCTTCCAACATGAGCACATGCAAGGTTCTTCTACCCCCAGCCCAGTTTAGTGTATGGAGAAAAGCAAAACCTAACTTCTCCAACGGAAACTGAACCTTGCGTTACTTTAAAAATCAATTTGCTTCTTTCTTTCTTTCTTTCTTTCTTTCTTTCTTTCTTTCTTTCTTTCTTTCTTTCTTTCTTTCTTTCTTTCTTTCTCTCTCTCTCTCTTTCTCTCTTTCTTTCCTTCCTTCCTTCCTTTCTCTCTCTTTCTTTTTTTGCAGTGCTAGGAATCCCTTATAGGGCCTCATACATCCTAAGCAAGCACTCTTGCTGATTTGCATCCCAGACCCTGTTCTATTAAAATACAGCTTATAAGGCTAGGATTTTGCAGCTTTATTTGCCATCACATGGTTGAAAAAAAGGATGGAAAGAGAAGGGGATGGCTACTTTTAGGTGTAGTGGAGGAGAAAGTTTAATGTAGATGAAAGGGAGACATAGCTAAAGGTTCAAAAATAGGCAGGTAACTAAAATGTTTGGCATATATAAGGAAAGGCCTCTGGAAGCAGAGTGGCCCAGTCCCCAGGCTGGAAACTCCAGGGCAGAGGGCTGGGAATGCCAGCCACTCCTAGTAACAGGTGGGGGTGAGGGATGGAGGCTGGAAGAACCTGGAGGCCAGGTCTGCTTTGATATGTTAAATAGGCACCTGAGCCTCTTCTTGTAGGTTTGAGACCTAACACAGCTGAAGTATGAAACAAAAAAAAAATGTTGATTTTTAGATTACCTTTAAATTGAGTACCTACTACACAGAATCAGTGAGTAGAGTTCTCTCTGTCTCTGTCTCTGTCTCTCTCTCTCTCTCTCACACACACACACACACACACACACACACGCACACGCACACGCACACACACACACCCGCCCCCAACAATTATACCTAAGTGGTCTGCTGTGCCCTTCATTTGACAGAATCTGTTGGAAAATTATTTGGGCTATTTTTAACCTTTATAGAGTTCAAGGTAAATCCCAAACAGGGTTATAAACCACAGGAATTTTCAAGCCTACATGGCCCCTGATCTTTTAAATGACTCCAAGGAGTCTTTTAAAGGCTTCTTTGAAATCAGGGCTGACTTGAGTAATTTGAAAACTTCTCACTCTTCCTGCCTTGCAGAGAACCCGGAAGCAATGAGTCAGTTTCTCTGGTTACCAATGAAACCGAGTCAACTGAGAAAAGGCACTTTATAAACAGTGATGAGGTTACTTCCCTAATAATAAAACCTTCAGTTGTGTTTCCTCTACTGATATGATAGATTTGGGTAAGTGTGAAGGCTTACAGAGGGGCACCCCACTGTTCGCTTTGAGCAGACTTTATTCTGCAAAAGGCACTAGCGTGTGATAGAAGCGGTGCTGTGTAATGACACCTGCGAATTTAATATCACACTGAGCTGATATAATAGGCCCCAAAATAATATATCTTGTGAGAAGCACAAATGACATAGAGAGACCACATGAAGGAGGACGAGGTGCTCCCGTCAGCAAGCCTCGCTCCTTAGTGTACAGGCGATTCAGCTGGCCTGCCTTCAGGGTCCTAGCAACTGCTTGCGTCATCACCTGCCTCTGCCTCCAGGAGCGCCAGGCGTGCGTGGGGGTATAAGGACGCTGCTACCCGAGCTCTCTGTCTCTCCCTCTCTCTGTTTTCCAGCCTCCCTCTGTTCCCACGTTCTCGCTCTCTTCTTCCGAACACCAATTGTTGTCTTCACAACATTTAATATCATACTTTTCAAGTTACTTGAGTATGTTTGGGCCTTTTACTAATATAACTCCTGCTTTGACTTTTACTCATTCCAAAAATGAAGGAAAACAAACAAGCAAACAAAGAATCCAACACATGTGGGTATATGAGTATATGGATTCATATTTCAGAAACACAGATAACCCTTAGCCAGACAGTTTACAAGTGTCATTGGGCTTAATGTTTCTGAATTCTGATATCTGACCTGCTACTCCAAAGGTTAGTGGCGTGTAATAGCCACAATTATTCCTCTGTTACCAATGGTACAAGACAGTAACTGCCCTCAACTAATCAGTCCTTAGCTCCATGTCCCTGATCTGAGTCTTTATTCTGCCAAAAGCCAGGATGGACTAATCCAGAATGGTGTATACTGGTGTGGGTAGAAGCTTACCCAGTGTTATGATACACACTGGCCGGGTGGCACCATGGCAGGCCATGCCAAGGTGTTGCCCCTTGAGGAATTATGTGCTACCTAAGATCTGGTATAAAGGGGGTTTATTGTGGAAAGGGAGGAGTGAGGGCCTGGGGAAGAGGTAGGAACAGTGAGTGAGCCAGGAGGGCAGAGAAGGAGAGAAAGAGGACACCTAGGACAGAGAGCGAGAGAGCGAGAGAGCGAGAGAGCAAGAGCGAGAGCGAGAGAGAGAGAGAGAGAGAGAGAGAGAGAGAGAGAGAGAGAGAGAGAGAGAGAGAGAGAGAGAGAGAGCGAGCATGTGTGTGTGGCAGGGTTGTAGTGGTTTCATCTGGTCACTGCGTCATGCCAGGACAGCCTAGGGGAAGCTCTCGGGCTTCAAAACTCTGCCCATATTTTTTTAGTTGAACGAGAAAGCTTCATTCTCTTTATTATTTTCATATTGAATTAGAAACTCTTTTACATAAATATAATTTTCTTCAGCATCTGTTGATTTTTTTGGACCATGAAATTTAGCAGGAAATTAAAAGCATGAAGATTTGCATAGCATAATGCTGAGTTATGCAAGTTTGAAATAAGTCTTTATCTAATTCTGTCACAAAAATCTGGTTTTTAGAAGCATAAGGCTCGACAAGCTCACATTACTCATATTCGCATTTGTGAATGCCACCTCACTCTCCTCCCAAGATGACTCTATTGCTCACCAGTTTGAACAGCCAGGGGAAAATACATTTGCCAACAGCCTCGGTCAGAAGCCAGTTGCTTTGGACTGCTTTGACTGCCATATCCCTTCTGTAGAGGACAGCTTGCCAAGGAAGTAGCAGAAGTCAGGATAGAGTCAAGGTCAGGAGATAATAGATACAGCCTTAACCCTGGTGGGTGTCAGCATAGTCTAACTTGGGATACAGAATCAGGGTACAAGGCCAAGAATTTAACCAGAATCATTTGGAGGAGTTGAATTTTATGGGTCCTATCTTCTGTCTATCTTATGATAAAGCAGTTATCACTTTCCAAGAGAAGAAACTTGTATGGAAAGCTGGTGAAGTTGTTGCTTTGTCTAAGTTCCAACTAATGAAAAAGGCCAGTTCTCACTTCAGAGTGTAGGCTTTTGGTCCATTGCTGTTTCAAGGACAGTGGTGTTAAATTGCCATATTAAGAAAGGGCTGGTGAGAAAGGGACATAGGAAGTGCTAAGAGTAAGAAGACAGCCAGCATGAATAAATCCATTAAAAAGGGCTATCCATAGAGAGCGAAATCAGGTTTGGGACATAGTTTGGAATGATTGCTTGCAGTAAATAATTAAGCAATATGAGATTTAAAATACTATCTATAGTCAAACCTTTGAGAAAGGAAGGGACAATAAAAGCATCACAAAGACTAATAAAAGCATTTTCAACAGACTAGCTAGCTTATTGATAGCCTTGGTAAGTTATTTTATACTAAAATATAAAGTAAAATGGGAAAATAAATGGCTGATTGGTTGTCTGCTTCCTATAGCATACTGTGTTTCATGGTTTCCCAACTATACTCTGACTGTAAGTAGAGTCCTATCTTAGTTGGTGGAGTTTTCCTCTATCGAAGATTTTGTCTAGCTCTGACTCTATGCTTCTTTTCAGTCTTAAACACGGCAACCAGAGTTTATTTTTCTGGTTAGGTTGTTTTCACTCTATAAAAATGTCTTAGAAACCTTGTGTTTTGGGGGGAGGTGATTGATATTAGAATATGGGTGTAATTATTGTTTTCAATCTGGACCCAGTTATCAAGAACAGTGAAGAACTGGGTCTGGTATTCCTGAACCATTCTTAATGACTCAGAACAAAAGGGAGCATTTTCATAAGACTAGCTCCAAGGTGAGATTGGGTGTTCTGGAGAAGGGACTCATTTCAGGAGTAAGGAATTAAATTTTTGTTAAAAGGCACGGGTGTCTGTAGGCAGACATGCTGGTAGGTCAGGATGCTTCAGTCGATCCTTGAAACAGAGGAGAAGGAATACAGATGGCAATTATTTTTATAAAGATCAAGAAATGAATCACCCTACATAGGTCATGGTGTAAGTCTTCACTGCTATCTGTCCTCTGAGAAGCCAAATGTGCTTTACTTTTTCTTCTCAGATACCATACAGAAGTATTCTGGGAAGTGTGTGACACGAAAGCCGGTCTCTTTTTGCCATCCACGGAGAAGATAGGGAAGTTACCTTGGCTATTGATTCCATTTTGTATTTGGATTTCTCAAATATCATGAGTCTTAACAATATATAGTTTTGATTCAGTTTTTAAGACTCCTTCTAGTCATCACCACCTTATTGCAAGTCTAATAAAGATAGTTAGTACATGCCAGGTATGGTGCCAAGAGGCAGCACATTGTGACTCATGAACTATTTCCAAGAATGCTAGGAGGTCGGTGCTATGCTGTGCTATAGCCCCACCTCAGCGAGAGGGGATTTCCAGGCCAGTGATCAGGTACTACTGGGTCAAGTCCTGGGCTGATGTGGTTCACTGGTGTCCTAGTGTTGACAAGTTGAACATTTAGCCCCCTTCTTCCTCTATACTCTTTTCCTGAGTAAGACCCAGTCCTTCTGAAAAGCTCAGGTTAAATACTGCTTTTTCAGAGAAGTATCCATTTCTCAAGGGCCTGAGCTTGTGCTCTTCTGCTGTGAGCTCTGAATACTATCATTTAGAGTGAAACCAGCACTGTTCTCTTTTAAAGAAAGTCCTCATTTCTTTAGTCAGCAAGCCAGGTGTGGTGTCAAATGCCTGTGATCTCAAGAGAGGGAGTATGAGTTGGAGGCCAGTTTAGGCTACAAGGTGAAGTCCTGTCCCCTAAACAAATGCTCTCAGAAACAAACACTCCTCCTTCAAGTGAACTCCAGAACTTGACACTTGTTTCAAAAGGGGTGAACAGATATTTGGGTGTGTGTGTCTGTGTGTGCATATAGATAAAGCAAACTTTACATTTAATCAAGATCGAATACACAGAGACAGAGAGGTACACTTGGGTCTTAGTTTTAACTAAAAAGACTGTGTCTTTTTCTCATTAGCTGAGGTCCAATCTCACAGTTTTACTCAATTGACACACAGGAAATGAAGGAAGAAGGGGGCAGGGAACATTGTTTCAAGCCATTACATTCCTGGAAAGTAGCAGAGGGCCTTTGTGTAAACTAAGATTTTTACCTGTGCCGGGGATTAAAACCTTTGTACAAGTCTTACAAGGCAGGGGAATACAAAGATTTGAATTTCTTATCATAAGCACAAGTTTTATAGTATTTAATAAAATGAACTCATATATTTAATATTTCCTACAAATTCCTCCTTTTAAACATTTTTTTAAACTCATCAAGTTTTGGGCTCTCGCTTTCTGTCTTCTCTTGGAGTAAGAAAGAACAACAGAGAGGGAGTACTGTGATAATTGATTCAGTACAAAGAACTGCGTTTCCCATATATTTCATCAGCATGGTTTAAGGTGAGCCCAACTTTTAGGCATGGTCCTTTGGCCAGGAGATTGACCTGGCTCCTTTGTTAGGCCAGTACTTAGGCTGGGGATTATCTTCTCTTAAGCAGGAAGAACTTTCTATTAACAGGCCTTCATTGTTACCTTAACATTCTGCCTCCCCAAAGAGGTAACCTTAAAATAATTTAGGAACCAGATCAAAGATCCATGCTTCCCAAAAACTTTTGTTGTCTTCAGCCTCAGGGGAGGATGAAGCTGCCAAGAGTCGTAAGGACATTTCTGGTTTTTAGTTAAGAAAGAACCTGTATACTTTTCTTTTTTATTTTATTTTATTTTATTAATTTATTTTTTTGTTATCAATCACAGGTTAGGTACTTTGCATCCCAAGCGTAGCCCCCTCCCTCATTCCCTCCCACCCTCCCACTCCCTCCCTCATCTCCTCCCTGCCCCCTCCAAGTCCACCAACAGGGGAGGACCTCCTCCCCTTCCACCCAACCCCAGCTTATCCTGTCCCCTCAGGGCTGGCTGCAATGTCCTCCCCTGGGATCTAGCCAGTCTGTCACTCCCCGGCATGTATGGGGGAGGGTCAAAGAGTCAGCCATCAAGTTCAAGACTGAAACAGTCCCTGTTTCCCTCACTAGGCTCTTCAGTCCAACACCGAGCTATCATGGGCCCCATCTGAGCAGGGGTTCCAGCCACATCCACACGTGGTCCTAGGTTGTGCCCTGCTCAAATTGGTCTTTGTGGAGCTCTTGTTCTCCCCAAGTCTCACCAACCTCCTCCATTTCTATCATCACTTCTCGCCCTCTGCCAAAGGCTTGATCGCGAGTCTTAATATCTGCTCTGCATACTTTTCTTTACCTCAAACTGCCTAGCCAATTTCTTTATCACCTGTTCTTATCACCCCTTCTCCCTCTGAAGAGGTAACCCCAACTGCCATTATGAGAGGTAACCCCAACAACTGCTATTATGGAAGGTAACCCTAACTGCCATTGTGAGTCTAGGGTGATGACTGGCCTGGATTCTTGCAGCTGAATTTGGGGTGTTAGATGCAAAAGTTTTGGAGTCCCCATCTAGAAGGCCCATCTAAAAGACAACAACTGTCAAATACAAGAAGAAAAGCAAATCCTCGGTCTGTTCCTTGATAGATATTTTAAAATATCCAAATCAAAGCCCATTAGAATCTCTGTATGGCTCACAAGAGCCTCCATCTCTTGTGCTCCTCATTTTTCTTTGGCCTCTAAGGTTGATCTTCAGAGTGATGAACTCAGAATCTGCCCTTTGGTGGATGCTGGATCAGCTAGAAGTCAGTGTAATACCTTTCACTTATGCCTTCCAGATAGAAAGAGAGAAGAGATATTTAGCCATCATTTAATTTTTATTTAAAATAATGGTGGATTTATCTCCCTTGAGTAGCCAGGTGCTTCAGTAAGCAAAGCTCTCAAGTTTTATATCTGGGCAACATTTTTTTTTTAAATAAGAATCAAATAACTAGTGAGGTAGAGTTGTCAAAATAATATCCCATGTAGACTTATGTCTAATGTCTAGTGAGTATAAATGCTTGGATGGTGACCAATCTCCTTAGTCTTTGGTTATACTTTCCTGCTAAGTGTTTAATAACATGCAGGTGGCTAAATTAATTATGTTTGGTATTGTCTAGGCCAGTTGGGGATCTGGTAGTCAGGGGTCCCTGGGGCTTGAGAGTAACCTTAGATTCCTCTAGCCTTTCTTTTACCAGTTGTATTAATCTAAAAGATGGGAGGAGAAAGACCACTGACCCAAATCATCATGGCCAAATTCATTAAAGCAAGCAATTAATTAAAACAAACTTTTGTGTTTGTGTGTGTACATAGGCTGTCTTCTCCTAAGGCAGGGTTTGTGAGGTCATCATTATATGTGACAAGGATTATATATCATTATATAAGACAAGGATTTTATACCTCAAGGGTAAGCATTTTCCAAATGGGGGAATTGGTGTGCAAACAGAAAGGGTTGCAGAAGCAGAACATAAGTATAACAATTTAGTCATAATGACCTCTTGAAACAAAGACATGATTGCAAGGTGGTCTTTACAATAGGTAGTCATGACAAGGTAGCCATAACAACCATTTTGAAACAAAGATAGGGTTGCAAGATAGTTATAAACAACTTTTTTTCCTGTGTTTTGCATTAATGGGGACTTTCTGAACTATGATTCAATTTCTATTTTTTTTCATAAACAACTTTTGAAGCAAAGACATGATTGATGTTTCCTGGAACAGGTAGTACAGAACCATTTGTAGTTAAGGTTACAGAAGGTGCGTCCTTGACAGACAGAGGTTTAATCATAAACAGGGATGAACCCAGTTTTTCTTTACTACAAGGTAGTCTTTAAGCCTAAAGTGGAGGGAGGATGATTCTTCAGTTGTCTGTCAATGAGAGGATAACTCAAAGCCCTTGACTGTGGCTTCCCTTGGAAACATTAAGAAAACCTTTCCTGTGTGTTGACTATCTATTTTGTAGATTGGTTCAAATTCAGTAAGTGAGGACTCAGTGGCCTCCTGGAGGAGAATAGATGACTTTCCACAGTCAGAGTCTCCTTAGACCTCATTGACCTTGGAGGGCAGGGGAGAAAATATCCTCCCTTTAACACATTAGTGTTGCCTCCAAGTATGTTTATTAAACACCCAGAAATTAGTTGTGCCAGTTTGGTATTTTAACTACTGTATAATATCTTGAAAATCAGACATTTCTAAATAAATTTTGATGAGGCATGTATTTTAGCCAGTCCTTGTAATTATTGATCTTTGACTTTGGAAACTTTAACACCACACATATTATCTCTAAGTCTTCTCCTTTATGTACCTTGAATAACGTATTCAATCTTCATAACCTGTATGAACTCTCTAAACTTCTTTTCCATTGTGGAAATTTCCAGTCACCTCTATTGTCAAATATCTAAATCCCTCCTTATTAATCTTCATCTTTTCATTCTTCTGACATTTTCTTTTATTTACTAGCGTCCTTTCTTAATACCACAGAATATATCATCACTGGCAAATTAATTTACTGTCTGTTATGAGAATTTTTTTTACCTGGTAGAAGGGAACTAAGCAATGTCTATGTTCTATTCTTAAAGCCCCAATGACAAATGGATTAATTTCATCAGAGTGAACAGATTATTTTTTTATGGGAGGAGGATGGATCTATTGATTTTCAGCAGGAGTTTTTGATTCTGCATTTTCATTATGCTCACAATCTAGAATTGATTATCAATCTAGAATTGGCAACAAGTTGTAGTTCATTAATTGTCACTAGTGAGACTCGGACAGAAGAAACCAACAAGTACATAGTGTGTTTGTGCTGGATGAAGATCAAATAGGTTTGTCACTCGGTGGTGATTCCTAGGTATACAAACAGAAAAAGTGACTTTCTTGGCAGGGTCGAGCTCATTGGAATCCTTTTCATTAAAAAGAAAGAGTTCTCTTTTCACTGTTTTTCTAGAGATCTGTTTCATTTTTAATTACGCGTATGTGTGTCTGTGTGTGCATTTGTGCATGTGAGTACCATTGCCATTGAAGGCCAGATGCATCATGTCTTTCTGGAGCTGGAGTGACAAGCCATTGTGAGCCATCAGCCCTGGGTGCTGGAAACTGGACCTTCTTCCTCTGCAAGAGCTATGTGCTTTAAACTGACAAGTCAGCTCTTCAGACCATTGACTGCCTTTATTTTTACTTTTTTTTAAAAATTTATTTACTTTGAGATACAGTTTCACTCTGTAGTACAGGTTGGCCTGATAGTTACTGTGTAGGTCAGGATGGTCTCTGCTTCTAGTTGCTCTTCTGCATCATAGCTTGAGTGTTGGGACTACAGGTGTGAGCCCCCTGTGCATACTTCAGGACTTTGGTTTCTCCAGTTCCCTGGGCCATGTAGCTCCATAGCCCATAAAATGTCTATTCTCCTACACATAATAGGTTTTTAATAAACACTAGATGAACACAGAGGAAGCAAATTCTTTTATTAAATTGAGGAACTCTTTCTTTTCTTTTTTCTTTCTTTCTTTCTTTCTTTTTTTTTTTTTTTCTAATTTGTCTCCCTGTGGGAGTTCAGGGAGTCCATTCAGGGTTCTTTGCAGTGAGTGAGCCTTGAGTAGCTGAATCTCCTTCCTTAATCCCTGTATCTCCTCTGTGTGTGATAACTCTCTTGGTAATTCTGACTTTCCTGTAAGCCTTTCTAGACTAGTATTAAAAAATTTCTAGCAAAAAAAAATGAAAAAGGCACATTGGTTTATAAAATGAATCATCTCCAGTTGCCTCTTCATTCCAAACATTTTTCGAGTACTTTGTATTATGATCCAATTTTCCAAAATATTTCTAACAACTTTCAGGAGCACACAGTGATACAAACCTGCCTAGAACATTGTATCTGATAAATACAGAAACTAATAACAGGGGAGATTTCTTTGACACTAAGTCATTTCAATCCTTGAAAGCCACCAGATAAAGACAAAATAACTTTAATGTTGTTTTGAATATATTTATATTGAGATACATCCACAAAATGTTACCAAAGAACAAAATATTAAGAGAGACTTACTAAGAAAATCTGGGAAATGTTTTAAAGTAAGAAAAATAAAGGTTTTTTGTTTTGTTTTGTTTTGTTTTAGTGGATTGCATGAACCCTCTGAGCTGAAATTTTTTTTCTTGTGTTGATACAGAGATGAAATGTAGAGACAATGTGGATTTGTATTATATATTTAAAAAGCACCACTTTTTTCTAGAGTTAGTATTATTTTAATCTTAATTCTCACAGATTTTTGTGACAGAGTGAACACATGGAAATTTGTTTATTAATTAGAAAAGATATACTCATTGTATGGTATCTTGAAAATAATTGAAGTTATTTTATTAGGCTAGTAAGTAGAACTTCAGCTAACCAGTGAGAAAGCTCAGTGAGCAAAAGGGCTTGCCATGAAAGCCTGACTAAGTGAATTAGATCCTGGGAATGATGATGGAAGGATAAACTGAATCTCAAAGTGATCCTCTGATCACCACATCTACACACATTCACACACACATGCACACACACACACAGATGCACAGAGCGAGAAAAATCTATTTTGTGTGTGTGTGTAATGCTGGAACACTAACCCAGGGCCTTGTGTATGATAGGCAAACATTCTAGTACTGAGCCATTTCCCCAGATTTTAACTGGATACTTCCAAACTAAGAATCACTCTCTTGCACTTCATATGGAGTCAATAATTCTAGCAGGTCTGAATGGCTGTCCTAGAATTGGCTAGATTGTGAAGTGTACCAAGGCACGCAGCTCACTGAACCTTATTATTTAATTAGGGTATTACATACACAGTTGTTCTTATCTATTTGACATCTGTAAGTTTATTTTGGAGATAATTTTTTGTAAGATACTGAGTCTGTAAAGATATTAAAATGGAATTAAAATATCAGTGAATTAATACAACAGAAGAAAATAATGCATAGAAAGAGCTCTTGCCTGAGAGATGTTCTCTATGAATTAGGTGTGTGACAGATGGGAGATAATATGGGTCAGCTGGGAGTGGGAGGCTGCCATTACAGCAAACACCTGCTCCGGGGTGTTCTCCTCCCTCCCATCCTCACCATAGTAGGAGAAAAATCAGTTCAAAGGAAATATTTCAAAAGAAAAAAAAATAGCCAGAAAAGAAACTCAGGGACAATGGTATTAATTAGTGTAGTTTTTATGTGCTGCAAATACTACCTACATCAGAGCTGTGCCAACACCACATGGCCACAACTACTGACAAGGAAGCAGTCTGGATTATTTTTCCATTCACCATCAGAGATGTAAGGTGATGGCCTTGTGTTTCCTAACCTCAACATTGAGTACCATTGGAGGGCTCAGGCAGAAAGTGTATAGTATTTTCTATAGAGCAATGGAAGGAGAACATCAAAGTTAAAGAGTTCTATTAAAGCAGAGGCTCTTAATATGCATTCATTCCATGCTGTTAACTCACGTTGTGAAAACCAAAGCAAGTATATAGCTGTGTTCTGGTTGACTTATTTGTCGTGTTATTAGAATTCACTGGGGTTGTACTCTGCTAAGACGGCCTATCAAACTCATGAAAGGGCATGCCAGGACTTGTCTGGATCTTGCCACAGCTTCCATAAAAAATGCTAAATGCAGAGGTTCTACTGGGCACATTTCAGCGTTGGGTCTTCACAATTCTGCTGTGTACTCTGACTATTGGATGAATTCAGGACATCTCTGTGAAATACACTGCCTTGACAAATTGATTATTTTGTGCACGCAGCACCAAGTAACAGCAGATGCAAGAACGGCTTCTGGATGCCACCCTATTACCACCTCTATTCCTAGAGTACTCCATGTCTTCCTTGAAAAAGATCTCTTTCTTATGGAAGCAGAGGAGCACTCCTCACCAGGGACTTGGAATCAGCATGGAGAGAGGTCTCTGAAAGGATTTTGTAGAAAAGGCTATTTCAGTGATAGGGGGTCAAGGAATATCACAAAATCACTCATAGCGGATGCAAAATGGCTGCCTCTGAGTGGGAATGGAGTCAGTGGCAGGCCAGTTGTGGTGGTGAGCTTTATGGGGGGTATGGAGCATGTACGTAGGAAAAAATACCAATGGTGGTGATGGTGGAAATGTGTCACATTGACCATTAGTGATGGTGGGGCCATTGTCAATGAGTCATTGAAGGTGAGTTGGAGGGTAGGGAAGCTCCAAGGAACCTGGGTAGCTCTTGGTTGACCAATATTCTCACTAACACCATACTTTCCTTCCATTAACTTCCCTCTAAATATCTCTTCCCTACTTTCCATAACTTACTGCCTCAAACCCAGACCCCTTTTATTTCCCCATATGATTACTCTTCCCTTCTCTGAAAGGTATGTATGATTTCTGCGCTGCTCAGTTCTTTGGGTTTTTCTTCCCTGGCAAAGACTTCTACATACACGTAAAGTGTTAAGACCATGTGTATGCTTTTTGTTTGTTTGTCCGGATGCCAAGGGTTTACTTGTTAGATAGAGATGCCCAAAGGCATAGGAGAGAATGTTCCTTCCCTGCACTGAGAACACCGGCTCCAGAAAATGTGTTCTATGCTTTTGTGGAACAATCACCCACAGTGCCCATTAAATATTTGTATTGCTTGGTTTTATTCCCAAAAATTTCTGTCAAGCAGACCTGAGACTGAGGCCATAGGGTCTACATCTTTGAAGAATATCCTAAATGCTTCTGCTGCGGTTTTAAGGGCTAAGTACTGAAAAACACATTTCAACCTAAAACTGCATTAGATTCACTCAATGGATTCCTTACCTTCCTCTTTGCTATTAAAAAGAAATCCAACAAAAGCAAGGGAAGAAGGGATCTTAAGGAGAGTGAGAAATATTAGATATAGTAATAGAATACTTGCACTGCTAAAGCAGAAGCCAGTGCTAGCTGGGAAAGGAGAGGGGGCCAGCCGGAGGTCGAATGTCCTCCTTGGCAGGGCACTGAACAAAAGTATAGTTGCACACATGTTAAGATGCCATTATTTGAAAGTATGAAAGTATAATCACACTCATTTTTAGATGCAATGATGAAATCTATTATTTTGCATAATGAACCAGAAATTAATTAAAAAAAAGAAAAAAGTTAAAACAAAGGTAACAGATAATTCATAACCAGGCTGTAAAGTGAAACTTGGGTGAAAGATGATTTGATTTGATTTGATTTAAATAAACATAAAAATGGGCAAAGCCGTAGCGACTGACAGGAAAAGAGATCTTACAAGCCCTGGGGAGGAAGGGAACATCTCATGGTTGGAAGATATTCTGAGTAATTGAGAGAAGAAAAAGTAAGGATTAGGGGAGAAGTCTACACTGAATTGTCTATTTTTATATTTTCTACAACCCTTGAACCTCTTCAACCTCAACAAGAATATTTTTGAATTTTAATGTGCAATTTAAAATGTAATCCAAAGCATTAAAAACAATGAAATGGAAAGAAACATAGAGATGTGCAGTGATTTTGCCTGGCATTGTAAAATTATGCTTTATTCTCCTGTTGCAGTTGTTGTCTTGGAGGCTTACTGTCTCTGTCTGCTAACCTAGGCCTAGCCATGGAAGCTTCTAGCCTCCATAGAATCTAACCTTGGCCTAGAATGTTTGCAGCCTCTGAGACTTACAGCTGAATTCTCTCACCCTTTCTAGTTCTTTCCGAACTCTGGGCTGGCTGGTTCAACTCAGCTGTTCTGGCTCAAACTCCTCTCCCAGATGACTGTTTCAAACTGGCTTTCCTCTCAGCCTCTGAAGTGCTCTACGTGGTCTCCACCAACTCAAGGAATCTATTTTCTGGCTCCTTCTCATTCTCTGGCTTATTCACTCTTCACTTGTTTTCTTTCTCTACAACCTGTCTCTCTATTACTGTCCTCATAAAAACTGCCTCTTCTTCTCATTGCTCCCTAGGTAGCTTCCCTTTCCTCTCCTACAAAGAGTGTAGCATATACTATTCTGTCAGTCTTTCTCTGATTTGTTACTGTTTATGCTACTCAATTAGACATCACTTTCAAACATGAGTGCTTCTCTCTACAAACCAACTTTACCTTCACTGTCTGGGATTAAAGGTGGCACCACCACCCCTGCACCTAAGCTTGTCTTCACTTGAAACTTGCTCTATACCAGGCTTTCTTTAGATTTTACATGGTTACAAAGTTATGGACTTGAGTTCAAGAGTGTTGTGGCTCTTGGTTTATCTTGAGCACAGGCTTATTTGCATGAATTCTTCAAAATCACCTAGATGATTTTTTTTTCACTGCTAAGCTCTGCTATGGTTCTAAATTTCTAAAAAATATGCTGTTATGTAGAACATTAAGCTTGAATAGGCCTCTGTGTGGACAATCCCAGGGCAGCCAGTGGGTGGCTTGAACACCTCAGGTACAACTTGGACATTCTTCATAATGTCCAACTGAAATATCTAACTTTCAGAAACATCTAACAAGACGGATACCAAAAAAACTCACTTAGGGAAATTTTGAGTACTTTCTGTCCTCAGGAATAAAAAAAAAATCTTTAGCATCAAAATTTTTACACGAGGTGGGGTTGTTTATGTTAAATTCCCAGAATTTGACGAGCAAGAAAACACGTGAGAAAATATGAAACACATAACTTAGCAGTTCAATGCATTCTCTGTCTGTCTCTGTCTCTAGCCCTCTCTCTCTTCTCACTCTGTTTTTCTCTCTTTTAGATATAAAAGACTATTGAGATTTCTCTAAAATCCATGTCAGAACTTGTCCCATTAAAAATCCCTCCCCTGGCTGCACCTTCCCCTTAATCTTTATTCTCCCAAGTTTAGACTCCCCCATGTCCTCCATACTCTTTGGCTCCTGGGTTTGTCCATTGATCATCTAGTGGCTAGGAATGATACAAGGTGATAATGAGCAAGCAAATATCAAATGAATTGAATAAAAGAGGAATGTGCTTAATAACCAGAGCTAATTGTTAAATAGATACAGGACATTTATGTCTTTGATTTTATATATTTGTATTATAGCTAAGTCCTATGTGTGTAATTGTTGAGTGTTTTGGGAAGAAGACAGAAGGGGTCATTGAGTCAAATGTTTTCAGAGGTAGAGTGATTGAACCAAAAAAAAAAAAAGTTGCTGTCCTTGACTTTGTCGTTGGAACCTGAATGGACATGTCTTCTTTGCCATTCTCTCCTGTCAGTCCCTCTTGTTCTGAGGCTGCAATTTCTCTCTCCCAAGGGACATGGTGTCATCTAATCTTCACAAAAGGGCCTGAATCAAAATGGGAACATATGTGACTCCCTGAAGTTGCAAGGCCCTTTGAGAAGAATGCTCTCCCAGCTGCCTCAACAGGGTGCTGGATGCCCTTTCCAGAAGTTATTTAGACCTATTTCTATTTATGTCAGTTTTGCGGTGTGTGGAACATTTGGAAAACATGAGCAGAACCTGCCAGGCCCACCATTATTAGAAATGTGAAGAGCTGAAAAATTAGGTATTAAAAACTTTTTGGTTTCTAAAGATTGTTCGTGTAAATAATTTCCAGTTTGGGGGTGAAATAAATAGAAAAATGTACAAGGTATTTTCCTGCCAATTTTCTTTTAGCCTTTTGGTCACACCCGAGAAACATGCAGTGTGGACACCCTCAGTGCATGTGTGCTTTTCTGTTCCCTGGAGGCAACGTTAGCACAGGTCTGCGGTTTCAGGAGGAAAGGTATTTTTAGAAAACTCCAAATTCAAGTTTTTACGTTGATAGAAAATAAGCTCAGGGACTCTGTTGCTCCCAACAAAAGTGCTGTAGACTGATCCACATAGATATGAAGAGTTTACTTGAGAAACTGCCAAGTGTTGAGCCTCACTTAAAAAATAAAATTAGGAGCCACTGTAGGAAAAACCCACTCTGTCATTACCTGAGTCACAGTTGCACAATGAATGTAGTTATTGCCTCTTGTTATGGATCTTCCACTTGTTACAAATAAATCTGTGAATTTAAAAATCATATATTCCTTGTTGGCTTATTATTTTAACTTCTCTCTGCTTTTTTTCTTCTGGTGCACAAATGGTGGTAAAGAACAGAAAACCAGTTTCAAGACTTGACTTTACCAGTGTTGCACAGTCTGCAGTAGGATCAAGATTCAGTCTCCTGAAATGGACCATTGATTCATCTGATATACCTGCTCTATACCCCACTGCATCTGGTATTGCTGCTGTCTAATTCTGCATGCTCTAACTGTCTGCTCCCTACAGGGAGGGATGTGTCTGAAGGAACATGTGCAGTAATATGAGCACATACAGGAGGACAAGGAACAAGGATCATTTACCCCTTTCTACTAAGGGCAACATTGTCTTACCAATCTTCAAGAAAGAACAAAGGATTCTTTCAAGAAGAAGAATCATTCATGCAACTTTGAAGCTTTTGCCAGTCAGCAAGAATCTTCCAGAATTTAATCTATTTTATTCCCCTAATCACTGAAAAATTAAAAAGAAGGGATTCTGGGCATGATTAGTTGGTGTATATGGCTCCAACATGGGTATGGAGATTATAATAAACCATGAGAGACCACAGGAGCACCAGGATTATGAGAAACTTAGAGTCTGGAGAGATGGCTCAGCACTTAGAGTACATTGGCTCTTCCAGAGGACCGAGGTTCAGTTCCTAAGACCCATGTTTGGGGCCCGTAGCTCACTGTAACCCCAGGTCCAGGGTATATCACAACCTCTTCTGGCCCCATAGACATGCATGCATATGGTGTGCACACACACACTCAGGTAAATGCACACACAGAAAATAAGTATTTAAAAGGAGAGATATTTATATTATGCTCTGTGGTGGTTTCCATAAGTGTGACCCTCATAGGCCAATATATTTGAGTGCTTAGTCATTGAGGAGTAGCATTATTTGAGAAGGATTAGAAGGATTTGGAAGTGTGGTCTTGTTGGAGAAAGTGTAGGCTAAGTTTTGAGGTTTTAAAAGCCCTAGCCAGGCCAATATCTTGCCCAACCTCTGGCCTGTGGACTAGAACTGAGCTTCTCAGCCACTGTTCTAGCTCCTGTGTGCTGCTATGCTCCATGTTATTATTTTAATGGACTAAACTTCTGAATATGTAAGCAAGTCTCCAATTAAATGCTTTCTTTTATAAGAGTTGTTTTGGTCATGGTATTTCTTCACAGTAATACAACAGTGACTAAAATATGCTCCCTCCATGGAATTTCTAGAATTTCTATTATATTGCAAAGTCTGGTAGGGGACTAGAACTCTATTCAAAGATATATTCGCCATGTACATAGCAATATTATTAACACCTTTTGGGTAAATAATGAATGAAAGAAAGACACAGAATGTTCGTCAGGATACACACATGTGCACGCATACACACACACACACAGGCATATGTATAAGTGAGAACATATTTAAAATGCACGTTCATATCAAAGCAGATGCTGAGACTCATTACCAAACCTTTGGTAAAGTTCAGGGAATCATATGATAAAAGGGGGAGTTAGTATGACCGAGAGAGGACAGGAGCTCCACAAGGACCAAATATATCAGGGCATGGGGGTCCTCTATGAGACTGTTTCTCCAACCAAGGACCATGTATGGATATAACCTAGAACCCATGTTTGGATGTAGCCTATGGTAGCTCAGTAGCCAAGTGTGTTTCTCTAGTAAGGGGAACAGGAATTATTTCCGACATGAACTCAATGACTGGCTCCTTTACCTCCCCCCGCCCCTGAGGGAGGAACAGTCTTGCTAGGTCACAGAGGATGACATTGCAGCCAGTCCTGAAGAGACCTGATAAGCTAGGGTCAGATGGAAGGGGAAGAGGACCTCCCCTATCAGTGGACTTGGAAAGGGGCAGGAAGGAGATGAGGGAGAGAGGGTTGGGTTGGGAGGGAATGAGGGAGGGGGCTACGGCTGGGATACAAAGTAAATAGCCTGTGATTAATATTAAAAAAAATAAAAAATAAAATGTGGTTTTGAAAATGAAAAAAAAAATGCACCTTCATGTCCTACTGCCCTGCTCTGCCTCCTCTCTTCAGTAAGCAGGTACAGTGGCGACTGAAGATGGGAAGGTTTCTGGGTGGCTGAGGTGCCAGCAGCTCTGAAGCTGTCTTGCTCCTCTGCTTACATTAGAATTGAAGCTTATAAATCTTCCGCACTGGAGTTACAGCGGCAGCTGATGAGGCCTTTTGTCATTGTGCCCACATATTTCGATTTCTGGCCTCAAGCCACAGCCACTGTCTTCCCTCTCTTTTCGGTTTCTAGGACTTAGTCCACTGGAAAAATTTGGAGATGTGACTAGCTGTTCTTTTCAGTTTTGGATATGAAACTAGTTATTGCTTCAAGAGAGGGTATTATAAGTGGGAAGGGCATGCACACAGCTCACGGAGGAATCTCCAAAGCCATCACTAAAAGACCACAGTGGAATGTTTAACAAATTCCTTGAGAAATAAGAAAGCATGGCCTTCCCTACTTTTGATATGATCATATCAGCACTTGGCATATTGACTGAGTATATTTACATACACAAGATTGTTTTCTTCCATGAAATAATAAAATCATTTAGAAATAATTTTAAGCTGTCAAGAACATAGGTAGTCTAGGAACTGTCAGAAATGGAAAGAGTTTTATTAGTGAGCGAATGAATTTAGTGTATCATCTCTGCCTTTATTTTTGCCTCTGCTTCTTGAACACGAAACGGGTATCATGGTGATGGAATCACACAAATCTTTTAATCCCCTGTAGGAGTGGAAAAGCTCTGTGAGATGCCAGTCTTCGTGGTGTTCTTGGCATCAAGCCCTGTGGCAATCAAGCTTTTGTATGTTCAGGAAGTCAGGAGTCCGTTTCTAGATCTGCAGACATAGAAGCATAATTTTTAACCATCTTAAAAATAGCCACATCAAAAATAAAAAGAAATGGATGAAATTGATTTTAATGAAACATTTTAATTATTGATATCAAAGCTATCTCTTCAAAATAGACTCAGTGTTAATGTTTTTATGTGTTATATGCATGTGTATATGTTCATAAGTGTACACACATGTATAATCAGGTGCAGACACAAATGATTTGAGCACAGGCAGAGGCTACAGTTTAATATCTGGTATCTCCTCTAGTGATCTCTGCCTTATTATTATTATTTTTTTTTTTTGAGAAAAAGTCTGTTACTGAACCTAGCACTCACTTATTTAGCTAGTATGGGTGGCCAGCAAGCCCTTAGGATCTTCTGTCTCTGCCTTCTCAGCACTGAAATTACAAACATGTCATGGTAGGGTTTTTATTGGCACAAACAAACAATTTGGGGAGGAAATGGTATATTTTACCATACAGCTCTCAGGCCACACTCCAGTGCTGAGGAAAATCAAGAAACCATCTCAAACAGGGTAGGAACCTGGAGGCAGAAGCTGATCCAGAGGATGTGGAGGGGTGTTGCTAACTGGCTTGTTCTCCAAAGCTTGCTCAGCCTGCTCTTATAGTATCCAGGACCGCGAGCAGGGGTGGCATTACCCACACTGAGCTGGCTCCTCTCATATCAGTCACCAATCAAAAGACTGCCCAATAGGCTTGCACATGGTCCAGTCTTGCACATGGGTCCCATTTTCTCAGTTGAGGTTCCTTTTTCCCTAAGTCATCCCAACTTTTGTTAAGCTTACATAAAACTAGCCAGCACCGCACACATGATCCCATCTCCAGGTGTTTACACAGATGGTAGGGATCTGAACTTGCACCTTCTTGCCTGTGTGTCATATACTTCATCAACCAACTCTCTTCCCCAGCTCTTTTTAATAAGTGACAAAATCAACTTTAGAAGTAGTGAATGAATTACCCAAATTCCGACAGGGACATTTTCCTTAAAAGTCACACCCCTGAGACAGACATCACTTCAGGGTCTCCTTGGCAGAAAACATACTCTAAAGAACAGATGGCAATGGTATTGCTGACAGGTAATGAAGGATACTTACATGTGGCCAGTTGTCAGAAGCCAGAAGAAAGTGTACATAGAAGGGCCAGTACGGCATGTGAGATGTGGGTTGTATGAGAGAAGGAAGAAATTTGCTGATATTTAGGATGCATGAACCTGTGATCAAGAATGCAACATGAACACACAAACTCAGTTTTTCATGGAACATACTGGCTAGACAACGACAGACATTATATTGGGTACATAAAGTTCTCCAGACTTTAATGATATTGAGCAGTAAGTGATTGTACTTCCATCCAGTGTTTCATTACAGAGATCTGGATGTGGCTGTAGGGAAACAGGAGCAAGAGACTTTATTTTTGCTTAGGGAAAAGGAGGTAATAGCTGAATGGAGTCTTAAAGATATTTGCGTTTCACCAAGCAGACCAAATGAGAGAAGGCTGAAGCAGAAAGCATAGCCAGCAGTAATGAGGCTAACACTTAACTCTCGTGTGCCAGGCACTGTTTTCAGCTTATAAAAATATAATATAATGAGATTTTCAAAGCTTCTCCAATAAACATTTAATTCTAAACACAAAGGAAGCACTGAGCATTTCTGAATTTCGTCTGTCTTACATTTTAAGGCAAGATTGCTTCGGGAGCTGTGTACAGACAGATTGAAAGTGGGCAATATTGAAAACAAAGTGACGTGGACTGGAGAGAGAGATGGCTCAGAGTTTGAGAACGCTGGCTACTCTTCCGGAGGACTTGGGTTCAATTCCCAGCATCTACATGGCACTTCACAACTGTCTGTAACTCTAGTTCCAGAGAATCTGACATCCTTACACAGACAAACATGTAGATACAGCACCAATGCACATAAAACAAAATCATTAAAAACAAGGAAAACATCAAAACAAGGAGATGCTAGTGCATAGTTTTCTTAGTGTAGGAGGAGGTGATGAGCTTTGTACAGGGAACTTAAAATAATGTGTGGATTCAGTTGTTTGAATAGAAGAATCTAAAGTTAGCAGGGCTGCTTTGTGTAATGTTGACAAGAAAAAAAGGAGAAACTGGTAGTTAAAACATGATGCTGCTTCATCAAGACATGTTACAGTGTAGAGTGAACCATTGAAGCCATGCCTCCACCGTCCTCGACTAGAATAGAAGCTGAGAAAGAATAGGATGTTCTTAAGCATTTCCCAAAGCCCTTATGAGGGAAGGAATTTACAACAAAAGTAAAACAAGTCATATATTGTATTTTAAATCTCTACAGTTAATCTGGCAGAAGTAAAAGGTACATTTTGTGTTATTAATGAATTATGGTCTCCCAGCCATTCCATAGCTGTTGGAGCTCTTGTTTCAGTCACCATTATTTTGTTGTGTGCTCTGCTGAGGTCCCACAAGTTAGAATACCAAGAGAGTAAGTAGAATCAGAATGTTATGTAAACAAGCCGGTGAACTGGAAAGTCCATAGGAAATCCAGCTTTAGGAAAGGTTTAATTCTATCCTGTATCAAGGTGACTGATGACTTGTTTCTTCCTGGCTGTCAGTCTTGAGATGTTGCCATTCGCTTCACTGTCCTTACCTGGAGCATTGAGTCTCAGAATCTACAGTCAAGTATCAAAGTCCTTCCAGATCATCATAGGTTTGAGTGCCCATTTTAATTCGTGTCTCGTGTCAAGAAGATTTTGAGATACCCCATACACTTTGTATAACTGAGGATACCAAAGCTGGGGACTGAGTTCACAGAGAAAATTTAACAGTTTCTTTCCAGTAGGCGGAAGGATAAAAATTGGCAATAGATACAAAGTTCCCACTAATGTCTCAACCTTAAAGCTATCTTCCAGTTCTTTTACTTTGTCTCTCTACCTTCTCTGACCCTGTGGCCTCTTCTTGGAAAGTAATGATTTCCTCCATTTAATGGTGCCTTGTGCCATCCTATCTTTGTCTCTTAAATACAGCTTTTTCCCAAGGCTTTGTTATTAGTGTGTTTTCCCTATTCTCTCCTGGAATATTGATAGAGCTAGGATTAAACTCGCACTGACATCAAGATTGTTTATCTGGTTCCTACAGACTCCAGAGTACTCACATAGTACTTCAGGAGCCCTGTGAACTTTCTAGAAATAGGATGCTCCTATTGTACACATGTGCAGGAGAGAAAAAAAATCAGTAGATCTCATTGTTTTTTTTTTTCAAATGCTCCAAGAGCAAATATTTTTTTAAAAAAATACTACAACATAAGTTGTTATACTTCAGATTACTGTCTCTCCTCAGAACTGTATGTTTTCTGTTGTATGACCAAACTGGAAGCAGCACAACATCTTTTTATTTATTAATTTTTATTTTTTATATTAATCACAGGTTATTTACTTTGTATCCCAGCCGTAGCCCCATCCTTCATTCCCTCCCAACCCCACCTGCCCTTCCTCATCTCCTCCTTGCCCCTTTCCAAGTCCACTGATATGGGAGGTCCTCCTCCCCTTCCATCTGACCCTAGCTTATCAGGTCTCTTCAGGACTGGCGGCCATGTCCTCCTCTGTGGCCTAGCAAGGCTGCTCTTCCCTCAGGGGGCGGGGGCAGGTAAAGGAGCCAGTCATTGCATTCATGTCAGAAATAGTTCCTATTCCCTTTACTAGAGAAACACACTTGGCTACTGAGTTACCATGGCCTACATCCAAGCAGGGGTTCTAGGTTATATCCATACATGGTCCTTGGTTGGAGAAACAGTCTCATAGAGGACCCCCATGCCCTGATATATTTGGTCCTTGTGGAGCTCCTGTCCTCTCTCGGTCATACTAACTCCCCCTTTTATCATATGATTCCCTGAACTCTACCAAAGGTTTGGTAATGAGTCTCAGCATCTGCTTTGATACACTTCTAGGTAGAGTCTTTCAGAGGCCCTCTGTGGTAGGCTCCTGTCCTGTTACTTGTTTTCTCCTACTTCCCATGTCTATCTCATTTGTTTTTCTAAGTGAGGATTGATCATCTTACCCTGGGTCCTCTTTTTTGCTTACCTTTTTTAGGTGCACATATTTTAATATATTTATCCTATCTTATAGTCTATATAAGTGAGTATATACCATGTGTGTCTTTCTGCAAGGATCATAACTTATGAGTCTTATTAGAAACAGAGGAGATTGGTCCTTGTCAATTACTTCTAGATTGAATAGTTCTGTTCTATACAGAAATGAAATTTTATATTTCAGATCAATTTTTATGGTTTTATAGTACATATTATAGCAATAAATTTTGACAAAACATTTCCTGACTAGTAAAGGGAACTAAAGGAAGTAATTTTAATGCTCTGGACGGAGGTATGTTCTCCTACAGGCATACCGAAGAATGTTGTTGGGGAATTTATATGCCTTTCTGTGTGGAAGTAAAAAAGGAACACCGATACAAAATGCATAAAAATTCTCCTAGAATCCCCCCACATCTTAAAGAGCATATATATCCTGCTACTAAAATCTGCCCTTCCTGCCTCCTTCGTATTTCATGAGTTTCTTTCTCTTCTCTATCTCCATTGCTGTTGCCAGAGTCTAAAGCGCCCTGCAGCACCGTCCTTCTGATTCATTATACTATTTGCAGATGGGTATCTGGCCACTTTCCCTCTCCCGGTATCCTGCATAGGAAACCAGAAAGATCTTTCTGAATCAGGAAACCTCAGCATCAGATACCTTAAGTGTGTTCTTTTGGCCACGGGTGGTGGTGGTGGGGGGGCGTGGAGATCACATTATCACACTGCAAATGCTTTACCACTGAGCTACATGGCAGTTCGCTTCAGATTGCTTTTAAAATCTCCCCCCCCCCCCCAATTAGATACTTCCAGTTTTACTCTCTTTCCACTTTCCTTTCCCATTTAAATCAAAGTATATTCCCAAAGGCTGCCATGTCCTCTGACGTGATCTCAATCCATCTGTCTTCTGCTTCGGACAGCATTTTCTAACTTCTCATATTTCCAGCAGAAGAAATCAAGTGTCCTCAGAGCAGAGCCCTCACCAGCGGCGTGGTCCTATAGAGGCAGCCTAGCTGCCAATGACCTAATTCAAAGAGGTTGTTTCTAGCCGTTTTACCTACACATTTGTTCCCATTGTTTCTGCCCTGAACGACAACTACGGGATAAAGCTGAATTTTGTTTTCCTTGAGAGACGCATTTCTGCATTCTGAAGTTTAAAACAGCAATGCGGCGCACTCTCCTTTACTTGACACAGGGCATTTTTTTTTCTTCTTCTTATCAACCTTAAACTCTGAAAGAATTACCAAGGTCCCCTATCCCTTGATCTGACTAAGAGTCAGGAACATCCACAGACTAGAGCTGAGAGATAAGATGTAGATCTAAAGAGCCATTAAGTCACAATGGCATTAGACAAAAGATCATGTGTTGAATTCAATTTGGATGCAGTTCAAAGTGCCCATCGAGGTGGGAGGTAGAAGGGCTGTAAATTGTTTTTAGTGTCCTGGAACTCAGCTTTTGATCCTTGGAGAAGCAACCGAGGAAGCTCATCACCAAAGATTAGGTAATTTGTTAGCCTCTCTCCACTGCTTCACGAACTTTCCATCGCGTCAGAGGGGTCGCTTACCCAGTGGTTGAGCATGTCCCCTATCTCTCCCTGTGCTGTGATAGCTACATTGCACACTTTATCTCATTTCTCTCTTTGTGCAGATCCAGAGGATTTAGGGGAAAAAGTAAGGATCGTGTTCCTAGGCATGCCCCAAGCCTGCCCCTCTCAACTGCAAACATTAAACACAATTTAAACTGTATTGATTTGACGTGAAGGCCAGAACATCAAACACTAACAGGTAATTTAAGAGGAATCCGTAGCAGTCACTGGCCTTAGCTATTTGAGAGGTGTCTAGTTGTCTTGTCCGTGTGAGTGTCAAGATCCACTAGGAGTAACTGACTGGATTATTGGTTTAGCTTTTACGCCCAAATAAGGAGATAATATTGAAAACAGCGAAGACTTAGTGCCCGACACAGCAAAAATGGCTGCCGGTACTGATAGAAATGCAGAGCTATTGATAAGTTTGCATGTAAATAGTTCCAGTTTTCCAGGCTGCTGTTAGCTGTGATTTTGGTTAGCTTTATTGTAAATCATTCAAAGAAAGTGTTTACAGAAATTCTAGACTTAGTTCGGGAGCCCCAGCACATGATGTTGCTAAAGAAAATCAAATACAGCAAGGCTTGTAGTTTAGTAATGGTGAACTACATTACTTACAGGTAAACAAAAACTAACACTTTATATAGAAAGTCACCCGTGTGTGAGGCCCTGGGTTAGGGGCAGAAAGAGGGCATGTTTGAGTTGACAATCATGGTTTTGACACAGCAGCTGCAGCTTGTAAGACCAATGTTCAAGTTACCGGAGCGTTGCCTGTGGGTGAGTGCACAGAATTCCACACAAAAACAACAGTTACTGCTAAGTCAGAGACAGACCATAGCCTGCAAAAAGTAGGAAGATAAATACTGGAGGATTTTAATGTCTCACTATTTAGCACAATTGGGAAACACATGCTCTTTTGGCATATGTTTGAAAATCAAATGCCGTATTCTCCCAGAAAACTGATCGTGTTCAAGCGCTAATGTCACTTTTTTCTGTGCTAAAGTTTGGGAATGTGGAATTAAAAGCAAGGCGAGTAAGACACTGTTGCACTTCCGTTTCCAGGCTTCAATTCTTGTGCCTTACTTTGGCTTGAGATTGTAGGCAGGTGTCTAAACCTGTCCTGCCTCAGTTTATCCATCTTTATAATGAATTCATAATACAGGCCTCTGGTGATACTGAAAAGTTGAAGATAATGTGTGAGAACAATCAAACTAAGGAAAGTTTTGTATTCACTCATGGTTTTGAACATTTCAGCTCACGGCCAGCCAGATGTGATTTAGGGTTTGGGAAGAGGCGGAGTTCATAGCAGAGATGGCCTGCTTGCCTTCTGGTGAGGGTGCCGAAAAAAAAATTGAGAAGACTGGCATCCACAGTCCATTTGGAATGTACATCTTCAGTGACTTAGAACTTCTTCCTGGGCACTGCCTTCTAAAGGCCTCACCTTTCCCAATGGTGTCACCTTAGAAACGAGGCCTTTAACACACAGAGCCTTGTTGAATATTCAGTATCTGAATTACAGCAGATACCTTTCACATGAAAAGCTCTGCTGGTGTAGCTATCATTCTGTCGTGGTATGGCGGTTCTCAGCCTTCCTAACGCTGTGATCTTTTAATACAGTTCCTCACCTTGTGATGCCCCCCATCATAAAATCATTTTTGTCGCCACTTCATAGCGATAATTTTGCTATTGTTAGGAATCCTTAATGTAAATCTCTGTGTTTTCCAATGGTCTCTTGGGGGTCGTGACCCACAGGTTGAGAACCACCGGTGTCTATCTGTTCAGATGTGCAATGGGAATCCGAAACTGCCTGCAAATCCATTGTTATTGTGTCAGGCCCACATCTACTCTTATCTAGATACACTGTTTTCCAACCACTGATACTTCTCTCCTTTTTCCTAGTATCCTCAAGATTACCAGAGTTATTCTTTCAGAACAGCAATGTGGTTATGCTTTCTTCCTTGTAGTTCTGAACTAACTCCACTTAGGTAGGTAGGAATGTGGTTAACTCGTCACTGGTTGTGGCCTGGCCTGAAGACGTGGTCTTTCCTTTCCAGGTCCAAAGGAAGCTATATTGCTTATGTAGAAACTTCAGTGCCCTTGTGAAATGTAGTTACTATTTTCATGGCTATTACTACTTGTATTAGTTCCTTTTCTGTGATGGTAATAAAACATCATGACCGTGGTAACTTACAAAAGGAAAGGTTTATTTTGTCTTAAGGTTCCGGAGGGCTCATCCTCCATGATGGTGGGGAGGGAGGGCTGGGAGCTGAAGCAGGAAGCTGAGAGCTCATATCGTTAAGGGCAGGCACAGAAGCAGAGAGTCAACAAGAGGGTAAGACTGTAAACACTCAAAGCCCACCCACCAGAGTGACATACTTCCTCCAGGAAGGTCCAGCCTCCTAAACATTTTCCACAATGCCAACAGCTGGGAAGCAACCATTCAAATACCCTGAACCTGTGGGGAGATTCTTAAATAACCAGTGTTATATGCTCTTAACTTAATGTCTTGGCTAGTATGCCATGCTATTTTCAGACAGACAGAACATTATCTGCTTTGAATTGTCCTCTCTAGTCTCCTTCCACACTCTCACTCTCTTCTTACTGCATCTCTCCTTTGCCCAAATGGACCCCCCCTTTTTGCCTTCACCCAAATATATTTTACTGTCATTTTTTCCTTTTGACTTCTTTATTTTCTCTTATAGTGCCCTGTTTCTATTTCTCTCTCTCTCACTCTGTCTCTCTCTTTCTCTCTCTCTCTCTCTCTCTCTCACACACACATTTATATCTCATATGTGAAAAGAAAGTATATAATATTTGCTTTTCAGAGTTAGTCTATTTTTCTTAATCTAGTAATCTCCATTTCCATTTGTTTTCCTGTACATCTCATAAATTCATTCTTCTTTCAGATAAATAAATTTGCATAGTGCATTTGTATCATATCTTCTTCACCCACTCACCTAGTGATGGGTGGTTCCTTAATATTGTGGCTATTGTGGAATCTGTGGGACTTAGAACACTGAAGGTGTATACTCAGCAGTTATATAGTTGGATAATATGATACTTTTACATTTAATTAAAAAAACAGTGCTGATTTCTAAAACAGTTGTGCTGCTTTACATCTCCATAATTTATAAGGTTTCTTCTTTCTTCACATCTGCACCAGCATTCATTGTCATATTTTTAAAAAGATTTATTTATTGATTATGTTCTGTCTACATGTATGCCTGCACAGCAGAAGAGGGCATCAAATGTCATTATAGATGGTTGTGAGAAACCATGTCATTGCTGGGAATTGAACTCAGGACCTTAGGAAGAGCAGCTAGTGCTCTGGACCTCTGAGCCATCTCTCCAGCCCCCTGAATATTTTTCTTAATGATAGCCACTCTGGAGCCTGATCTCAAAATCTCTTACCTATGTCTGTATCTCTGTTGTGTCACTCTTTCTCCCTGTAGGGTAAGATTGAGGACTTAAAGTCTTTGGTCTGCTTTGAACAGATGTCTGAGCAGGATAAGAAATAGGGTTCATTCTTTTCCACGTGGCTGTCCATGTCTGTGTGAGCTGCATCCCCACACACCGTGTATGTTTTGACAACTTTTTAGTGGCGGTTACTGCCTCATTACATCCCTATTCATCCCTCAGTTTAGATTAATAGTTCATCTGATTATAGAATACCATGTTAGTTTCAATGCTTTTGAGGCGCTAATGACCTCAGTGTCTTCACACTGTAAACAGGCAGGTAAAATATCTGTGCCATTATCTTAATCTTTGTGTATGATCTAATTTACACTTTTTTTTTTCCTGAAGTCCTTTACCCTTGGCAATCTAATCACACACACACACACACACACACACACACAAAAGCCTGCTTTTTTGGTATCATTTTCACTCCTCCTATTCAATTCAACTTTTCTCTTAGGGTATGATTGGTTCTTACAGTCGAGAAATCAGTTGATTTTTGTTGTTGTTGTTTTGTGATTTTTTTTTTCAGACAGCAGTGGTTATTCTGGAACTTGCTTTGTAGATCAGGCTGGCCTCAATCTAACTCACAGATAACTTTCCTGGATCTGCCTCCTTAGTACTGGGGTTAAAGGCATATGCCACTATACTCAGGGGAAACTCATTGATTGTGTGTGTGTACACTGATAATCTCCCCCTCATTTCTTGAACTTCTAATCTTTAGACGTCAGGCTCCCTAATTTCTCCTTTAATCTCTCTAAAAAAAACAACAAAAAACAAAAAAACCTTTATTTTTCCAATTTCTACTAGCTTTGCTATTATCTGCTAGATTTTAAATGTACCTTCTAAACATATATTGAAAAGTTCAATAATTCTAATTTTCAAAATTGAGTCCTCTTCTTTCAATTCTCCACTAAACACCCATCTATTTTGAACTTACTGATGGAATATCTCTGAGAATATATGGCCAGTTTTATTCTTGTTGTTTATTACCTTAGTTTCAAAGTATATTCCCTGCGTTGTTTGCATCTTCCAGATCTCCATTTCATTCTCTGTTTTGATTTCTCTGTGTTTTTGTTAGAACTAACTTTTCGTTAAAGCCTTAATTGTCTGTTTTCATTCTGGAGTAAGTGACTGTAAAAAGCTTCAAGATGATTAGAGGTTTTGTGATTTTGTGTTTGTGTGAGTGCATGGTGAGGGTGTGGTCGCTGTGGGTTGAATGAGAAGCTTCATTGCAGGGTAACTGGGCCTATCTAAAGATCAGTTCCCTATGTTCCTCTCCCCCCACCCCCTTCTCATGGGTTAGTTGTTTTTCTTAGAGAGGAATACATCGTCCTGGAAATGAATGGGAATGTTCTTTTATTACAAGTCCTGTAGCGTGAAGGAAGGCTACAGAGCCTCACATCCATGATGGAGATTCCCCTGTGTTTTATAAAATTTGCTGCTAAACCCTTTGAGCTATTGTCTTTTCTATCTTGTCTTCGTGGATTTTTTTAAAATATTTGATTATAATATAAGGATGACAGTCCTTCATTGTCATCTTTGCTAGGCTTAGATGGTGATGTCACGTGAAAAGTATGTGCATTCAATGTGTAATGTTACAGGAAGCCTTTCTTGCCGATCTGTGCTAGGTCATGGGCAGTCTGCTATAGACCTGACAGCGTAGTTACAAGGTATGTAACTGGAGTCCAGCAAGTTTTTCTGGCGTAGTAGATCAGGGACTTAGTACTTTTCATTGCCTAAGAGTTTGAATGTTGGATTTTGAATTCTTTGACACAGAAGGTTTTCCTGCCAATCACAGTGACTTTTAGGAAGATTTCTATAGGAGTGAGGAATATACTAGGGACATGTATTTACTTGTACCTTAGGTTCTGTGTTCTGTGGCCCAGCCATTTTTAAGTTTTAGTAGTCACTCAAAGAAAAATAAACCTGAAATTGAGTAACCATCAACCTTTAACCTTACAACTCTAGCCTACTGCTGTCTCTTACTCCTATGAAGACTCAGCTGCTGCATTTATTTTGTTGCCTTTCTTTTTTTTGCCTTGATTTGCTCTATTCTCATACTTCCAAGATCTACCCACTTGTTCTTTTCTATTTCTTTCTTCAATTTACCGAAAATAATAAGCCCCTTGAAGACAGGACTGAATCACATTCATTATTACAGTCCCAGTGACAGATTTGGAATAAAATACATATTCAGTATTTAGCACTTAGTCATTGGGTGTAAGGAATACACAGGATGATTTTATGTCAAGTGAAATATACAACCCGAAAAAATCAGCAATGCTGTTCTGGTCATCTGTAACGCTTGGCTGAAAAAAAAAATCAGTATTTATGTACTTATTAAAAGCCCAAGTGATGCCCAGTGATTAAGAGGCTCTGCTGATTTCTTTTCTCTTTAGAATGGATGTTCCCATGTTAAGACTGATTTTATTCTAGTCGGTGTTATAGCTGGCTAACAATCTGCTTTTGTGGAATGATCTGCGGTTTGAGGGCCCAGGGTGTATCAATGGTGTCTGCCTTTCCGTATTGCCTGCACAATGAAGATAAAGTGAGGTCAATCTCTACTTGCAGCATTAGATTAAGCTGTCCTGAATCTGACCCATATGCACGCAGCCATGGAGTAAAGAAGTGCTGCTGTTGCTGAAGAGCTGTCAGTGAGCAAGGGGAGGAATGTCACAGAGATTTGTATTTGTGATGAATAAATTTTCTTCCAGAACTTAATCAACAGAAGGTTTAACTTACTGAACAGACCCTGAAATATTACTCCTTCCTCTCTGGCACCAAATTTCAAGATTTTGACACTAAATCAGTAACATGTCAGTAAAGCCTGAAAAAAAAATGGCTAAATGAGAGCCACCAAAAGAGGGAATAATTTGAATAATCTTAGAATTGGTATCTCAAAATATATTATCAGATTGGCGCAGAATTAATTGTATACTTATTTTTGACAACATATGGGCAAATTTATATTTTCCTCCCACTCTTCTTGACAAAGGGAAGCAATCCTGCAAAGCTATTGAGGCTGATTCCTTCAGAATGCTGCCTGGCAAGGGGAATGAGGGCCGTTGTGAAATGATCAGTCCTCCTGTCTAAAAACAACAGCCAGTCGGTGGCATGATTCAACCTCAAGTATAATGTTGCCTACTCTGTGTGCTGTAAACACAGTCCAGTGGCTTTGGACAGATGCTTCTGTCTGGAGCAGTGTTATTACGTTCCTTCAAACATTTAGAAAGTGTATTTATTTTAATCACTGTCATCATAACAGAGATATGTCCAGGTGCTTAAAATAATACAAATACCACCTATGTGATGCAAGAAACCAAACAGGGAAAATGATTGCCCAAACTGCAAATAGCCAGGATAGCAAATACATCTCACATTGAAAATTTGGGTCACATCTATATCACATCTAATTTATCGGTGACAGTGAAACATAGTAAGCTTTAAATAGAGGGTCTAAAGTTTAATCAGATTTCTGGAAATAGTTACTAGCACAATATATGAAGTGCCAAACACACAAATGTACACACACACACCACACATCTCTCTCTCACATACACACATGCACACAAACTACACATGGCACACACATACACACTCTGAACTTTGGATCTGCTACAAGTTGCTAGGAAAAAGCGTGAGATAAGAACAAATGCTAATCATGTAATCTTTATGAAGAGGAATCATAAAATGAATACTGAAGTGTGAAAGCTTTTGGAAGCTCTAAACACTAAATATTTAGGGTATGTAAAATCAAGACTGTAGGGTCCGGGGATCCTAAGACTGAATATCACTCAGCCACTACACTCAGTTCACAGGCTCTTTTTTTTCCTTTCTCAAAGGTATGTTTTCTTCCTGACCCACCCATAGCTTGTCACCTGGAATGTACTTCCTGGCTTGAATTTAATATCCCTATTTCATCACCCAAACTCAGCCTGGTTACCTGTGAAATCGTACTGTCATTTCTCACTTTATTGAATGAGTTTCCTTTGGCTGTGAGGTGATGTATCATGAGCAAGAAGAGAAAGTTAGTAGAGGTTTGCATTTGCTATGGACAAATTGAGACTCTAAGCTTTTTTTAATAAGTTGAAATGATAAGTTCCAAACTGCAAACTTCCTTGTTTTTATTTTAAGGCTAAGAGATTAAATTTGAATAAATGTGGAAGAAGAGCTGCATTCTCAAGGAGGAATTTGGCTAGGTAAAAAAAATGCTAAAATAAAATCTTCACTGATTTTATATATAAATCACATAGAATAAAAATAATTTTGATTTTTGTCTATGACTCTTAGTTCTTGAGCTACAAAAGTTTATAGAATATTTTCTTACAGAGACAATCAGCAAGATATCTCTATCTTCATATTCCTTGACCTTCCTAAATATTCACCGTTTTTTGTTTTTGTTTTTTTGTTTTGGTTTAAGTGATATTTCACTTCTACAAATTCTCCCTTCTTGTTCTCCTCTCTTCTTTGTCTTTCAGGATCCTGCTCCCCAAATGTCACCATTATCCATGGTCCCACTCTTTGTTTCTATCTATAATTTATGTGTATGGTGTTTTGCCTGCTTGGTGCCCAAGAAAGCCAGAAAAATGTATCAGATCCCCAGGAACTGGAGCTATAGAAGGTTGTTAGTTGCCATGTGGGTATTGGGAATTGAACCCTGGTCCTCTGAAAGGATAAACCAGTGCTCTTAACTGCTGAGCCATCTGTACAGCCCCCACACCCTTTACTTATGATTTTTGATATTGATTTTGTGAAAGCTATCTGCATTTTGAATTTTGCTCCTTTCCCAGGGTAGGAACAAGAAATAATTGATTTTTTTCCTGCTGGCTAATGGCAGCACATCACAGATCCTTTTCAACCACGTGACAATGCTAAAAAAGACACTCTTCAGTGTGCATGCTGCCAGTTAGTATATTGTGTTTTTTCCACATTCCACATGTCTTTGAAGAGTTGTTTTTTTGGGGGGGATGGATGATGATTATACTCAAGGTGGCCCAATGAAAACATTTTGAGAACATTTAAGGTAAGCTAGGTTAAACTATTGTATTTGGTAGGTTAAGTGTGTTAAATATATTTTCCATTTAATACTTTCAATTTTTTTTGGATTCTGGGATATAGAAATACAGATTGTCCTTTCTTCAATTTGGCTTCTTTAGTTTCAGTTCAGTTTAGTTTTTCTCGTGACTGAAATGAATGGCAAGGTATGGGTGAACGTTAGAGATCACTCAGATGAGAACTGCTAGACCTGCCGGCACCAGATGCCTTCAGCCTGGCAGAGTGTTGTGAGGAAAAAACTAGATGTAGCCAGGTTTAAGGTTGTGTGATCTGGAAAGTGCAGAGTGAAAAAAAATGGAGTTTGCTGAAAGAAAGCTTACTAAGTTGGGAATATGCCTTACTGTGGTTTTTAAAGACAGAAATACAGAACTTTTAAAATAGTGCAATACTAAAGTCAAGCTATAAAATTGAGCATGATAAATGTAGAGATGAGAATTTAAGCAGTGGAAGTAGATATAAGACATATGCCTTACAACAAGACTGCACAGAAAGAATAGGTAAAGATGGAGCAAGAAACCCTATTAACAGTCCACTTGAGTTACGCTTGAAAAATTCACAACACCTTGATGGAAATTAGAAATTGGATGCTAATTTACACAAAACCCATTTTTATTAGCTTAACAGTACACTAAGCTAGGAAATAAGACCCCTCTCTCCATAGTTCCCCTTTTCTGCCTTGGTTTTTCAGAAATTCCTCATTCTTCCTTTGGGAAATGTGGGACTGGGAAAGGCAGAGGTTGGGGGGACAGAGACTGAGAGACGAGGTGTGAGTAGCTTCTCTGGTTTCGCCCCATTCTCTTACTCATTTCACTGGAGAGTTAGACTTGAAATGAGTTCTCATTGTAGTCATATGCGCTGGTATGAGGTTCTTCTATGTGGTAGGAGTATGTGAGCTCATGGATAGCTTAACTCACCCATTTTTGTTGTTGTTTTTTATAATTTGATGACTGAAGATAGCACTGCTCCTTCCTGCACAGGGACCTAGTAAGAACTAATGAGAAAAACTCAGAAGGGCCCGAGGGATGAATATCTGTGGCTATTTCACTGTATGCTCAGAGAGCTTATTGTCTGCAGTTCCAGTAAAAATAGTCCACTGGGTATAAGTTCAAAGTCTGTGGAAGCTTGTGCTAACACAACAAATCTCTTGATGCTGCCAAGGAATATGCTATTGTACTTCGCTCAATATCTCTGTGTTTTACGAATATGGCGATGACAATGATGATAAATCTAATATTATAAATAATTATTCCGTATGTTAGACATTTATCTCCCCAGTGATGTGACTGTTCTCATACTCTCCTCCTAAATTTTAATTAGAACATGTTGTTGCCTGAAATTTGAAAGAGTCAATAGTCTGGTAAAATAACACATCCTGGAGCTGTCTCCATTTCATACCCTTTTGATTGCAACCAGCATGTCACTGGCTTTCTTTTGTTCCAAATGACGCTAACTTCTGAGAGAAAAAATATTCCTGAGTCCCAAAGAAAAGTTGGCAACTGATAAGATTTCTGTTGTAACTTTCACTGTAATTTCAGCACAGTCCTCTGAGATAGGTTGTACCACATGAGAGAATACAGTGACCCACAGGGAAATTTTAAAAAATTAGACCACTCTGATATAACAAAGCCTTTTCAGTCTTGCAATCAGTGGCCATTTAAAGAGAACAAGCACACAATTTAGACTGCCACTCAAGGACTAAAATACTGAGAGGGTGGTTTTAGTTCTGTAATCTCTCCCTATAAGTTATATAATAATAACTTTAAAAATATACTTCAGAATACACTTTGCTACTTGTATGGGAAGGGAATATTATGAACAAGAATTATGATGGTTGATAACACACAGAAAAAGTTGAGCATTTTGAGGGACATCTATGTTTTGTTCCTTTCATTCACATATCAGTTTTTGTTGACAGGAAAAAGGGAAGTGATGGCAAAGTAGAAAGATTTTGAGCTTACCAGGAAATTTTTTATTTAAATTCTCACTCAGCTACTTTTTTTTGGCTTTGTGGTGTTGAATTACATAGTCAATCCAATTTTCACTCTTATTTCCTTGATCTGTAAAATTAGGAGGAGGAATGAGAAGTAGGTTTTGTTCAGCATATAGTTATGTGTCTTGTCTAGAACAGGGGGAGTGCCCTGTATGTGCATAGATGGAAATTCATGTGCTGTCACTGAGTGTTTTCTTCTGTTAATGGCTCTGTACTCTAAAACCTCATATGAAGAAACACTGAGGAAGAACAACTAAAGAGACATGTAGTGGAAATTTTGGTTTCTTTAGAAACTCAGTTATGTTATATCTATCTATCTATATCTATATCTATCTATATCTATCTCTATCTATCTATCTATATCTATATCTATATCTATATCTATATCTATCTCTATCTCTATCTCTATCTCTATCTCTATCTATCTCTATCTCTATCTATATCTATATCTATATCATCTATATCTATATCTATATCTATTTTTGTCAGCTGGAAACTACCTCTTGCAGGGGGCATGGGTTTTTGCAAGTTAGAAAACATCCTTTTGTGGATTCTAGGAGGATATAAATAACCGCTCAGGGGGAGACTGAGTATGGGGGCGGGGGCACTTTGAGAGACTCCTAGAGAGAAATTCTCTGAGGAATGCTTTGAGGAGGCTGCTGATTCATTCTGTTGCTACCGTTTTGCTGTTTGGCTGGACTGTTAGAATCCAGGTGACAAAGAGCAAAATTGCTCCAAGGAACTAACTAAAGAGGTCTACATCCCCTGTCCCTACTAACCTTCTTTTTCTCCTTCCTAGAGCTTGGGGGTAGAGTTGGGAGTGAGGGGGTTGAAGGGAAGTAAAGGTGTTTAGAAAACCCAAGTAAAGTAGGTTTAAGGAACATCAAAGCCTGCAAAGACAATCTTTGAAGAGCTGTCATACCGTGCAGACAACGCATTGTGGTTTGGGAGTGAGTTCCTTTGCATAAGAAATGAAAAAAATACGAACAGGTGAAGCACCTCATTCCATGCAAGTATTTTGTTTACAAGCTCTTGAGTTATTTGCCATTGGAAATAGGCTATTTGGGTTTTGAAAGGCTATACAAGTTTCTGATCCACCTGAAGGAAGACACCTAGATGAGGGGCACAGCACCCCTCAACAAAAGTTCTCCTCTCCTTCTTACCTTACCTTCTGCTGCATCCACTGAAACTGATTATGTTTCATGTTCAGGAAAGAAAATCTCTCTTTTCAGTTCTTCCTGTCTGTTATTACTTAGGTCACTCCCATCAAGGTATTTGCTTTATGAAGAGTTTTTAAAAAGGTGAACAGGAAATGGAAACTCAACACCATCTTGAATCACAGTCCTGAGGATTCTGTCCCTTGTAGTCTTGGGATTTCTGTTCCACCCACAAGGCCAGTGTGTTATTCTCATCCTTGAACCTTCTGTGAAAAGCCAGTGAATAGAGGGAATGAAGCTTCTCTTTATTTTCAAATTAGAGAGAAGCTCTCATGTACTAAGTTTGTCTGTTCTTATGCCTGTATCCAAACTTATATCTACACCTATTCCTGTACGAATTTCTCTATCCATTTCCATACAATTCAGGAGTGTTCTGAGAATATGAATATATCAGGAATATATCATTGGTTTCTAGTCAGTCAAGGCATCCAAATACTTTTCTTGGTTTGTTTCTGATTAAATTATAAAACTAAATTTTATTTCTTTGGTTCCAACTTATCTTGTTGGTACTAGATCAGCATATTTTAGTTGCTGGTTTCTGATCTTAAACTTTTTTTTCATAATGACTCAACACACACATTGAAAATCATGTTGCTGGTGGGAATGTACAACCACTCTGGACATCAATTTGGCGTTTTCATAGACAATTAAGAATAGTGATTCCTCAAGATCCAGCTATACCACTCCTAGGCATATATCCAAAAGATGTTCAAGTACACAAGGATATTTGTTCAACTATGTTTGTAGCTGCTTTATTCGTAATAGCCAGAACCTGGAAACAACCTATATGTCCCTCAGTTGAAGAATGGATACAGAAATTGTGGTACTTATACACAATGGAATACTACTCAGCAATTAAAAATGAGGAAATCATGAAATTTTCAGGCAAATGGTGGGACCTGGAAACGATCACCCTGAGTGAGGTATCCCAAAAGCAGAAAGACACACATGGTATATGCTCACTTATATAGACCTATAAGATAGGATAAACATACTGAGGTCTATACACCTAAAGAAGATAAACAAGAAAGAGGACCTGGGGTAAGAGGATTAATTCTCACTTAGAAAGTCAAATGGGATGGACATTGGATGTAGGAAAAAACAAGTAGCAGGACAAGAGCCTACCACAGAGGGCCTTGGAAAGACTCTACCTTGCAGGGTATCAAAGCAAATATTAAGACACATAACCAACCCTTTGGCAGAGTGCAGGGAATCATATGAAAGAAGGGGGAGTTGGTATGACCTGGAGAGGACAGGAGCTCCACAAGGACCAAATATAGGGGTCTTTTATGAGACTGTCACTCCAACCAAGGACCATGTATGGAATGTAGCAAATGGTAGCTCAATATCCAAGTGGGTACATTAATAAGGGGAACAGGGACTATTTTGGACATGAACTCAATGGCTGGCTCTTTGACTTCCCTATTCCCCCGAGGGAGGAGCAGCCTTGCTAGGCCACAGAAGAGGACATTGCAGCCATACTTGATGAGACCTGATAAGCTAGAGTTAGATGGAAGGGAAGAAGGTCCTCCCCTATCAGTGGACTTGGAAAGGGGCAGGGAGGAGATGAGGGAGGGAAGGGGGGAAAGGGAGGGAATGCGGAAGGGGGCTATGGCTGGGATACAAAGTACATAACCTGTGATTAATATAAAATAAAAATGTTAAAATTAAAAAAAGAAAATCATATTAATAAACCTTCTTTTGTCTCTTGAACCTTGGCATGAAGTGAGAAATTTATAGCTGGCTGATTCCTCAGCTGGTTGTATTGAGTTCATGAACAACTGAATGAGTTCAGGAACAATGGGAAAGCTTTCTTTTTTTAATTTTTATTTTTTTCATTTTTATTTTATATTAATCACAGGGGGGGGCGGGGGTTGAAGAGCCTGCCATGTCCAAAATAGTTTCTGTATGGGAAAGCTTTCTATCTATATATTTTCTTTTAATTGATGATTCTCTTCCTCCAGAGAAGTATGTGGGTATTTGGGTATTTTCCAGCCTCCAAAGGAGAAAAAGAGTCCTGGAAGATGTTTTTTAAAAGGGTTATTGAGAGCAGTCTGGGTAAAAGGAGTAGAGTCACAAAAACAACTTTGAGATCAAGTCATTCCATTTCATTGTTGGAGGTTAACACTCAGTTTGGGTAAACTCCATCTTACTACCAACCATTCTTAAGTCCTGTTGCATGGTACATATTAGTTTGTGTTCTGTTTTTTCAGGGAAAGGAAAAGAGGCATTATGTAATTCTGTTTTTTAAATTTTTTTCTCTCAGTGCTCAGGCACTCAATTTGCATTATATTAGATTGTCATCTTTATAGGGGTGAACACAACAGTTTTCAAGTCAGCGCTATGACTGTGAAGCTGGAATTAAACTACTTTAAGGCCTGAGGTATAACACTTAAAAATCCTCCCTCTCCCTCACCTCCTCTCTCCATATATATGTGTGTGTGTGCGTGTGTGTATACAATCATATATATGCATATATATATATATATATATATATATATATGATTCAAGCACCAAGAAAATTGAGACAGCCAACATGGTTTTTTACATACATGCATTTATTTATTTATTTTTCTTACTTATTTTTATTAGTTTCATAAGAATGCCATACAATGTGCTTTGATTATCTGAATTCCTTTTCCTCAGACTTATCTTTCCCTACCCACCCAGCTTTGTATTCATTCTTTCTTTCTTTCTTATTTTCTTTCTTTCTCTCTGTCTTTCTTTCTCTCTTTCTTTTTCAAATACATCATGACTAGTTTGTGCTGCTCATATATTCTTGGATGTGTGGCCTTCCACTGTAGCAGGAACTGTGCTCTTAAACACAACTGCTCTTCCTTCCTCAGTGCTTTCAGTAACCAATAGCTCCTTGGCTTGGAGTGGGACTTCATGCACACTCCTCCGCTCCATGCCAGAATTTTTTGTCTGGCTTGTCCTTGAGCATGTCTCGTGCATGTGGTCACAGTTTCTGTGAATTCACACTTGCAACTCTCGTGCTGCATCTGGAAAACACTATCTTCCTGTAGCCATCCACTACTTAGGTTTTACAGGCTTTCTGCTTTCTCTGCCGCAATGATCTCTGGTCTTTGGGAGGAGGCATTGTGATGCAGAACCTCCCTTAAGACATCCAAACCATAACACATTTTTTTTTCAGTTATAATTCTTTTACTAGGTGCAGCTGACATCACTGTCACTAAATACATAACTACAAAGCAATGGATTATTTCAATATACATCTTCAAAATGAAATAAGTAAAATAATGAATTAGAAAGAAAAAAATTGGTAAGGCAACCACAAACCTTATTAATAGCCACATATAGAAAGAATCTTGTACAATTTTGAACCTATAATTTGAAAAATGTCTAAAAAAGTCACAAAAGTTTATCATGTGTCTGGATAAAATTAGATTTAAAGTAAAAATAAGATGTTACACTCCATACTCTCTGATACATACGTAATTAAACAGTTGTGGGACACAGTAAAGCACATGCAGATGAAAGCTGTGGATTTAGTCGTGTTAAAGGCTGGCAAAAAAGATGGTGTTTTCGGCTCATCCTTAAATAAGCTCCCTAAGACGAGAAATATTAATAAAGGACTAACTCCACTAAATAGAAAGTAAACAAAAATGATAGAAATGATATAAAAACCTAAAATCTAATTTGCATAATAAAGTAGATGAATTTCCATGAGCTTGAAAGGGAATAAAAAGAGAAATTATTGGCTATAACATATATATATATAAAATATATAAATACATATAAAGAAGCCATGATCACAGATGTGGAAGAGGTTAAAAGGAAAGAAAATTAAAGAAAATTAAAATATTCATGAAACTAATTGAAAATATATTTGTCAGCTTAGAGAGAAAGGGTGTCATAATGGATACAATGATCTGAAAAGGAGCCTGCTCAATACACTAAATGCTACAGAAAATGCTGTAGAGGTGAACAAAAATAAGCCATTAAAGAAATTAATAGGAGCAGATGGCTTTGTGATTGTGTTTGATTAAATCCTCAGGGATTATGCAATCTCTGTATTTAAACCATTCCAGGTCAGAGCAAAAGATGTCAATCTCCTTGCATATTTCATAAATCCAACATAATCTCAGAGCTTAATTAGTATAGTGCAGATAAAATGCTACCATCCAACTTCTTATAATTTCTATGGCAAAAAATTCAAACAAATGTACCATGAGCCTGAAATGAGAATCACATATAATATAAACTAAACTGGGTTGTTACTGAGTAAAAAATAATTCCAGAAATGCAGGAATGAGGTCGAGAAAATAGTTAGCATGATTTTATATGCTGAAAGGAGAGAAATCCTGCAACTTTACCAATAAAGATAATGCACTTGAAGGACTTTGCTAAAATTTGCTCAAATGTTCTAATAAGAACTGTGTGAAAAAGAAGAGACTACTTAATCCATAATTAAAGCCTATTGAAACCATGAGGACATAAATCAAATTGTTTATGCTAGCCATCCCACAATCTAAAATAAGAGTTATATTTGCTCTTGGCAAAAACCATAAAATAATTGGTATAGATTTGAAAAAGCATAACAATATCTTATTGCAGAAAATATGTGTACATGGCTGAAAAAAACTAAAAAACACCTACATTACCAAAAAGAAGTAAGAAGAAAATGTATGACATTGATCACTGTGTTAAAGTTCTGCCATTGTGACAATAAATCTTACAAATAGAAAACGTTTCAACACATGCTCTCTTGGCCTGTTTTGCATTTCAGCATGTGGCCAGGCAAAGAACATGGTCGAAGCACAAACTAGAACAAAAACACCTATCAGAGAACTGAAAAGTGAAGAGTAGGATCCGAGTATATATATCAGTATTATATGTGATATAATTAGTATTATAAGTATAATATCAGTGTTATTTTGTATATTCACTGCCATGACAAAAGCCATGAATACTAACTTGGGAATAAATTCTTCAAAAAAGTTAGAGAATGCATGCTTTAAAAAATCCCAAGTTTTTATGTAAAGGCAAAAATTTCTAAACAAATATACCATGGTATCTTATTTTTAAACAAGAAGAGTTAAAATTGTGAAAATTCTATGCTTGTAAAATTAACATAAATTTATACTAACTAAAAATCCCACATGTACTGAGAGGGCTGAGATTCAGTAAAATCATTTTTAAAAAATCATACTGAGGAAAAGTGGTTTAGCATTACCAATAAAATTAGAAAAAGAAGACTAGTGAGGACTGATTAAGCAAAAAGAGGCAGGAGAACACTCAACAGAGTGACGATAGCTCACGAGGGGAGGCACTAGCTCAGGGACAAAGAGATTGAAGCTGAAAAAGACTTGTGTTTTACACTTCAGAGAGATAGTGTCTAGGATTCTTTGTTCTTAAGTGGTATTGGGAGAACTGACTCTCCACCTGTAAGAAAATGGAGAACCTGTAAGTCAACAGGAGCAAGGTTCATATAACCCGCAGAGACCGAAGCAGCTTTCATAGGTATGCACCAGGTACCCTGTGGCTTCTATATGACTTCAAGTTCAGGGTTTTCATGGGACCCCTGCACATACAAATGGGTGGGTCTCTGACTCTTGTGTCTTCTCTTGGGTTCTTTTCCTTCTGTTGGTCTATGTTGTCTGACCTTTATGCAGTCATTTTTGTTTGATCTCATTATGTTTTATTTTGTTAAAAAAAAGAAAGAAAATAAAACTAGACCTTAATTTTCCTTGTATAAATTCCATATAAATTATATATATGTACTTGTAAAACACAGAATAAGGAAGCACAGATCTTAAGTAAAATATCAGTGTTTGTTGGATATTTGCACCATAAATGACAGTTAAAGTGTTAATGTTTTTAATATATATGACATTATATGATATATAACATAGTATAATGTAATATAATATAATGAGAGTTTGTACACTGATAGCCTAAATCCAACAAGAGGGGAAGGACAAAGGATTTGAATAGTCATTTCACAAAGTAGTCTGGATAGGCAACCAACATATAAGAAGATGGTCAAAGTTATTATTATGGGAAACCTTATTTTACAAAAATGGAATGACTTTCTTGTGTTCCCATGTGAGGAACTGTGAAGCAGACTGTAGCAGCTACAAGTGGGAATTTGGAGAAAAGATGCATTCATGTATGATTTGTAGGATGTATTGTCAGGGAGGCATTCTGCGAATACTTTAAAAATACAAAAAAAAATGAAACAAGTTTAGGGGTTGAAAAGTTGGCTGAGATTTGGTTTGGTTCCCAGCTCCCCATGGTGGTTCACAGATGACTGTAATTCTAGTTCCCAGGGATTTGACACCTTCTTCAGATCTCTGTAGGCACCAGGCTCACAAGCAGTGCACATACATTTATGCAGGCACAACAGATAATAAACATAAAATAAATAAAAGTTTAAAACTTAAAAATAGGGTTAGATTATAAACAGAAGAAGAACAACAAAACCACCAACAACTAAAAATATACACCATGGCCCCCAAACTAAAGGTAGATCGATCCCTGTGATTCTGATTCAAATAAAAGCACTAGGGTACAAGGATGTTTACCCCAGCTTCATTTTTAAAGATGCAATTCTGAAAAACAAAATCAAGAACCAGACTGCAGCAAGAAGAGTTGTGTGGGGGGCAACAAACAGACCACACGGAGAGCTTGCTACTAAGTGCTCTGTTGGAAGGAGAGACAGACACAGGCAAGAGCTTCTGAGATGACCAGAGCCGCCACTTAGAGGTACTAATTAAGAATGAATTCATATTTATTTTTGGCAGAAGTCAGGGACTGACTTGAGAAGCTGTCCCCATCTTTCAGTTCTGCGTATTTGGATGGTAAATGTTTAGGAGATCTTAAAGAATTAATTTTAAAATAAACTGATGCTCTGTTTGCTTGTTTGTTTTGTTTTTGTTTTCCTATCAATCCACAGTCTGGTTTCAGTTGGTGAGATTATACAATGATGGGCTTTCTCTTGGTATTTCAATAAGATCACGGCACATCATATTTTGTTTTGTAAATTTCTCACCAGATGGAGTGAACTTAATGTGTTGCTGGTTTCCACAGTCAGCCTTGCTCATAGTAGGAATTCACTAGCTGGTTCAACAAGACTGAATTCCACTTTTAGTCAAGAGCACCCTCCCATTTATTTACCAAAGGCTGACAAACAAGAACTTCTAAACCCAGACTCACATTTCTCCTGATGCAGAAATGGTCTGTCATTTAACTGCCTGAAGGATCTGCAAAATGCAGATCTTAAGTCACAGTGGATACCAATTTTGTCTTTAGACAAGAGTGTGTTTGGCCGGGTAACAGGTGATTAAACCTATCTGAATATTACCTTGTGGACTGAAGGTACTCAGCACGTTCTGGTGATTTCTAAGGCAACTGATTAAACAACCTAAGAATGGAGCCCTTATTTAGACTGTCGCCCTTGCAAAGGTAGGGTTTCTTCTCCAGCTGGACATAGCGGGAGACAAGGCTTGTTTGTTTTAGTGTTTTCCATTTCTTTGGATTTCGAAACACAAGGTGCTGGGATTCGTTTTTGGTAGAACCTCCTGGGAAATGTTACCAATATAAATATGTAACGAGCTTAGTTTTGCCAGTTCAAAAAAGAATTAAAAAATTAAAAACAACAACAGAAAAACCAAAAACCACTTGGTGTGATTACTGGTAAATAGGAGGCAATTCAATGAAAACCTTGTTTTTCTTTTAGCCTCATTTTTTATTTACTCATTTTCAACAGTCATATTGACGATGTTGAGCCAACACCTCAGTGAAGGACTCTCTGTTACAAAGTCCACAGTGCTGGGTGGGTGCAAGACAGACAGGCTTTTCATGCAGTCTGTGCAGCCTCAACACCCACCCTCCTGAGCTTCCCCTGAAGTGAATTCAGTGGTTCTCTGCACTGAGCTCTTTAGCTTTACAAGATGGCTTCCAGGCTTGCTTGCTATGGGTGCTAAAGACATTTTTTTTCTTTCTTTTGTTAAAAAGCTACTCTGAAGTCCGAGCAGAAAACAGTTCATACATTTCTATAGTGCTCTCAGCCTCAGCCATGGGCTCAATTTCTTTGTATGGACTTATTACCCAAATCCCTGAAATGAAGCAATTTTTTTTCATTAACTCACTGAAGTATAACGGGGAACATTTCATTACTAGGTAAAAGTTACTACCTTTGCTCTTTTCTCTTGTGAGAGGAATATTAAATCTTGGCTATCAGATGTGAGAGGCAATATTTGCTGCTCTTTGATGCAAGAATAACGGTGATTACATTTCCATACATTTTCCAGGGGAATGATGGCTCTTATCATGAAGCTGAGGTTCTTGGGGGACAGTTCAAAATGGCCTTGTATTCACACACCTTCTAGAATGGCTCCATCCTGCAAAGCTTATATTAGAACATAAATTCTGAGGTCTTAGCAGCTTGGTTCAATAATATAGCCTTGTTTCTTTTATAGCACCTGGCACATAGGAGGACCCCTGAAAACTGTTAAGTGAATAAAATGGATGCATGGGGTGTCACACTGCACCGTGGTGACAGTAACGTGGCTTGTTATTGGGGAATAGTAGAGATTTTGAATGACAAGCCCCCTCAAGTAAAAACTGGTAAGAACTTAGGTGGCTAAAAACTTGTTAGGGCGGCCATTTCAGCAAAAATGATTCCATTCAGTTGCGTGGATACAAAAGTGATAAGAATAATAATCAGCTACTCTACACAATGCAATTAATCCACATAGGACCCAGCAATGAATTCTAAAAGATTAATGACATTCCTAATGCTACATACATAGTAAGCGATAGAGTTCAAGCTAAAATCCTGGCTACGTTCAAAACCCAGGTTCCTTTGGTATCAGTATGTGAATAATAGTCATTGATGTAGATCTATATTTAAGAGGAAAGCCCTCCTATTCTTTTGACCATACCATAAGAATTTGTATGTCGGGTGCCAAAGATTTGGGGAACCTGGGTAGGACCACAGTCCCTCAGTGTCTTGATAATTGTTGAGTAGGAGGCTGGGACCCTGCCACCAAGCTGGAACTTTTGATGGAGATCTGGATACATCATGCTAGAGGAGGGCACAATTCCAGCATCAGAGGGACTGGGTACTGACCAGGCTGCAGAGGTAGTATCTCAGGATATGTAAGCTTTTCTGTTGCTGAGCAACAATAAATGATTACAAATTTAGCTTACAGTAATAACTGTGTTTTTCTTTCTTTCTTTCTTTCTTTCTTTCTTTCTTTCTTTCTTTCTTTCTTTCTTTCTTTCTTTCTTTCTTTCTTTCTTTCTTTCTCTTTTCTCCCTTCCAGTCCCTTCCTTCCCTTCCCTTCCTCCCTCCCTTCCTCCTTCCCTCCTTTCCTTCCTCCCTCTCTTCCTTCCTTTCTTTCTAATACAAATAAAAGGAGGCTTGTAGGCTTAGATTTTTCACCAAACCCACTTTATTTAGGGTTTCTAAACACCTTTACCTCCCTTCCAACCCCCCAACCTTAGGTAGGAGATTAATAGGGAATTAATAGAGATTAATTGTAGACCTTCTTTATCTACTTCCTGCTGATTAGCGTTGATAGATCTTTAGGGGATTACCACAGTCAGTCATCAGGATGCCAGTAGTCTAGTCCAAAGGCCAACACCAAGCAACAATACAAAGTCAGCAAAAGCCACAAGACCCAGTTGGATTGCTGGGAGAAGTTCTCTGGAACATTTCTCTCTGAGAAGTCAAGTATTGAAGCACAAAGATAAGCATATGGATGTCAATCGAAAAAGTGATGTCTCACTGTGCGTAGGCCTCTACATATTTTCTCTCCTCATAGATATTCTCAGCTAGCCAAAGTCATGTCCCTCACATGAAAGAGCTCAGGGCAAAACATCATGTGCCTTCTCAAAAGCCAACCTCCAGCTTTCAACAAAACATCACATGACAAAACTGAGTCTTCAAGGAAACTAGAAACTTTCACTTCAGAGGTTTAAATTGGCTCAGAGATTCAGTGCCCTGTGCCTATGGTGAAGCAGTTGTTTGAGGCAGAAGTCAGTGCTAGAGCAAAACTACTCATCTGATGGTTAGGAGGAAGACAGAAGAGGAAGAAAGTACTGGAATCCCTCCTCCCCTTCAGGAGCATAACCCTAGTAACCTGGAGCTCCACCACCTTCCAATAGGGTGCACTCTGGCGAACAGGCCTTCAACACTTGGGCCTATGAATGACATTTAGGATCTAAATCATAACACTCCAAAGCTTCATAGTTCCCTGGGCAGTCCAGACGGGTCCAACTGACTTTTGAGGTCCTGGCCTATGTCTCCCTTCACTCCATAGTGGAATTTGCCTTTCATCGATGCACTCTGACGCTTTGAAATCCATTCTACCTCTTCTTCTACCAGCTGGACAGACAGGGCTGATTTGACTAGACTAGGCCCACAAACTCTAATAATATTGGTATTTTAGGATAATTGATTACTGACCTTAACCTCATGGCAAACATGTCTGTATTCTGTGTAATGACATAGGATCATAGGAGTTAGATCACTGTATGATGAATAAGGATGGAAATTTTAAGATTGGGGAACCTTTGGATTCAGCGTAACAAACAAATGACCTATCAGCATCCCATGAAGGTGATGGTGGGTTTCAGAGGTGCAGCATACTAAGCTCTTTAAACTTTGCCAGTTTTAGCAAGTTAGGTTAGACACTGGATTTCAAATTTCTGAGGCCCAATGACCAATTTTTCACCTGTTTTGATTTTTCTCTGAGGAGGTTCTCTCTTTTCTGAGAGAAAAAGAGATACTGAGGTTTGACAAGCATTTATGTGTGGAGTGCACATGCCTGACATCCTTAGGCATGGTATTAGAGGCGCGTGGCCACTTTTTGACACTGGAAGATTTTGCTGAAGGAAGAGAAGTATATAATAATATAATAATGACAGGGGAGTCTCCCACATCTCTGGCCTTCTGTGAAACATGCACTTGTACATGGAAAAAAAATAAAGTAAATGTTTTTGCCTTAAGGCCACCACTACTTTTCCCGGTTGTCACCTCAGTGTTCAGAAACAGGAAGGGGACTTTCGCCTGCAGAGTGACTTTGTAGCAGGACTTAGCAATCAGGTCCATAACCAGACATCCTGACACTGAAGAATGATAATTTACGAGGCCTCTGCTATTTTTGTTTCTTTATGTGACAGGAAAGAAAACTCTGCTTTTCAGAATAAATTCCCTCCATTTAGACAGAGAACTTTTGCCAAAGGCAATAACTAAAAATAAGTCTTCCTTTCATGCCTGTATTCCTGGGCTTCCTCACTTAATCAGAAGATTCTGCGGGGACAGAGCAGCAGACAGCAATCCTAGAATATTTTAGAATCTCTGAGTTCCCCAGCTGGTAAAGAAACTGCATTATACCGAGTGCCTTGCTTACCAATTTGTAATGTGTGGCTTATAAAGCAGTCTGGGTGAGACAGTTTAATACTCCTGACAGTATCAAATGTCAGCCTCAACTGCTGGGCAGAATTCAGATTTCTGTCCTCCCACCTTCAAAATATACTTAAAAAATGCGTAAGCTCTGTATTTTCACTTATAATCAGATGGAATAGATATGGCTAGTCAGTTCCTCAGAATAAGTGCTGGGCTCTTTAAACAAGCAGCTGCCCCCAATTAACTGAGAAAGGATGTGAGACTCCAGGCGTTGTTCTTTGAGGGGCTGTTAGTTAGCTAGCAGGGTGGTTCTTCACACACTCCCTTGTCTGATGATCAGACAGACCGCGCATGGCTTTTCTCCTGGCCCCATAATTTAACTTCCACACATGAACTAACAGGTATAATAATGCTCCCTTCTCTTTAGTGCAAAACCAGCAGCAATATGCACCGTAGGATTATGCTTTTCATTCATAAAACTATTATTTACTTCATATTTGCAAGCAGACTGTGAAGTGGGATCTCCAAAGGGCAAAGCTGGTACTGTCCTTTCTGTGAGGGCTTTGCTCATCCCAAACAAAAAGTCACTTTGTAATGAATGCTGAGTCACTGAATTGGCCCACAAGGCATAAGAAGATATGGGCATTTAGGTCTGGGCTAACAGGTGGGATGTATATGGTTCAGCAGTTTGGCCATGGTTATATAAACATGTTCTGGAGGAATCCTTATAAAAAGTGTTTCACCTTGAGTCTTGTTTTGTGTTGTGTTGCTTTTAATAGATGGAGCATTACTCTGTTCCTACCAGCCTGTCTTTGGAATGCTTGACCACCTTCACTGGGATCAGTAAATGAGATTCCTATCGAGCAGATGACCCAGGTATCATGACTGTAGTCTGGAAGGGTTTCTGAGCACCATGTGGGAACGGGAGAGACCAGAATGTGTAAGTCCTCTTTCTCCTCCCTAACAGACAAGAAGAGACTTGGTTTTGCTGGAGATCTGGAGGATATCAGGTATTAGTACTAGTTTCCAGGATAGCTGAATCACAGTGCTAAAATGTGAGCGGCCCCTATGTGCTTTCTCAAGGGTCTGGGGACTAGAAATCTGAAAAAAGAGCACCGATTTAGGTGTGTGCTCTGGGAGGCACAGCGCCTCCTGTCTCCTACCTTTCTGTGGTCATTGTCAGCCATCCACGGTCACCTCTTTGCTGCTGCAGCTCTCTTAGCTACGTCCATCGTCACCTGGTGTTTTCTTTTCCCCCCTGTGCGTATGTTCACACAGCCCAGGTAAGATTTTCTTTCAATAATGAGTAAATACAGTATTTAGGGGATTAAGGTGAGCACCCTGTTTCACAGGTGAGAAGATTGGCCCTGTTTACCACTCTAGTTGGTGGTATGAACCTGGGAGAGCGGGACCTAAAAATGAGGCAGACTAAAGTTTTGTGCAATAGTCAGCTTTATGCAGAACATCAATTTATACTCGAGAGTTAAGAAGAATCATGTGAGCAAGACGTTCAACAGCAAGGACAAGATGCATGTGGCGAAAACATATTTTTCCATAGAGGCATATATTTAAAAAAAAAAAAAACAGCTAAAGTCAACTCACGCCTATCCACTACAACTGAAAGAAGCGTGAAGACACGTTCCGAGAACAATTCTGTAGTTTGAAGAAACTGAGGTTCCCAAGACTCTCGTCTTGTTTTCTTAGAGTTTTCTCATAAGCACTCAGAATTCTCAGGACTCCATACTCAGGTTATGTCCGGACATGGCACCAATCACACCAGTGTCCCAACCCCAGCCATGGCAGTTATTTCCTTTTAGTCTTTTTAAATGGAGTCAATGACGATGTGAGATGTCTTGGGTCCTATAACTCAGTGAGCGAGACCAGTCTTCACATACCTTTATCTGGAAATTTGCTTCATACACTCTCAACTTCTGAGAGTTTTTGGTAGGTTTATATTTCTGAGATCAATGTATGTTGTACCTTCCTCTGAGTTTCTCTCTCCCACCTGTTCTAGAGTGTGTCTTCCTGAAAAGCCCTACTTGCTGGTAAAATGAGCACTTGCTTTTCATTATTTATTTTTTCATTATTTATTTTATATGTTGCATGTATGGTACATGTGCTTGTTTTTGTGGTATGATGCATGTTTGTGCATCTTGAATGCATGCCTATAGACATGAAGTCCAAATGTTGAAGTCAGATGCGGTTTGCAATTGTTCTTATACCACTATTTGAGACAGGCTCTTCTACAGAATCCAGAGCTCATTTATTTGGTGAGGCTGGCCAATGAGTTTCAGAGAATCTTCCTGTCCTCGCCCTTTTGAGGTGGATCGAATGAAAATGCCCTCCATAGGCCCAAAAGGAGTGGCATTTAAATTTTTTTTAATTAATTACACTTTATTCACTTTGTATCCCGCCTGTAGCACCCTCCCTCCTCCCCTCCCAAAACTTTCTTTCATCCCCCTTCTCCACGCATGCCCCTCCCCAAGTCCACTGATAGGGAAGGTTTTCTTTTCCTTCCTTCTCATCCTAGTCTGTTAGGTCTCATCAGGAGTGGCTGCATTGTCTTCCTCTGTGGCCTGGTAAGGCTGCTTCCCCCTCAGGGTGAGGTGATCAAAGAGCAGGCCAATCAGTTCCTGTCAGAGACAGTCCCTGTTCCCATTACTGTGTAACCCACTTGGACACTGAACTGCCATGGGCTACATCTGTGCAGGGGTTCTAGGTTATCTCCATGCATGGTACATGGTTGGAGTATTAGTCTCAGGAAAGACCCCTGTGCTCAGAGTTTTTTGGTTCTGTTGCTCTCCTTTTGGAGTTCTTGTCCTCTCCAGATCTTACTATTCCCCACTTCTTTCATAAGATTCCCTTTTGCTCAACCATGTTTGTAGCAGCTTTATTTGTAAAGCTGGAAACAACCCAGATGCCCTGCAACTGAGGAATGGATACAGAAATTGTGTACATCTACATAATAGAATATTACTCAGCAATAAAAAACAAGGAAATCATGAGTTTGCAGGTAAGTGGTAGAAACTGGAAAAGATCATCCTGAGTGAGCTATCCCAGAAGCAGAAAGACACACATGGTATATACTCACTCATATAGACATATAATATAGGATAAACCTACTAAAATCTGTACACCTAAAGAAACTAATCAAGAGGGAGGACTCTGGCTAAAATGCTCAATCCCCATCCAGAAAGGCAAAGAGGATGGACATCAGAAGAAGGAGAAATCAGGGAACAAGGTAGGAGTGGCATTCCTAGGAAGAGTGATCATGTAGGAGTAGGTGTGGCCTTGTTGGAGGAAGTTTGTCACTGTGGGAGGGCTTTGAGCCTTCAGAAGCTTAAGGCAGGCCCAATGTTACCCTTTCTGCATGTTGCTTGTGGGCCTGGATGTGGAACTCTCAGCTCCTCTCCAGACCATGTCTATGTGCATGCTGTCATGCTTCCTGCCATGATGATAATGGAATAAATTTCTGAATCTCTGAGTCAGCCACAGTTAAATGTTTTCCTTTCTAGGAGCTGCCAGGTGGTGCATCTTCATAGCAACAGAAACCCTAAGATACCTCCTCAGCACTGTCATTATGCCCAGATATTTTTTTTCTTTTTTCACCATATGTTGTAAGGCTATAAACTCAAGTCCCCATGCTTGCAGGGGTCAAGCCTTCTACTGCAGCCATGTTCCCAAGCCCTTGTTTGTTTTATGATTGAGACAATTTATGCGTTATTCTTCTTTACGAATTGCCTTTACTTACTTATTTTTGTGTAGAGCACACGCACATGCCTGTAGAGCTCAGAGCACAACTTTCAGGAGTTGTTTTTCTCCTTCCACTAAGTAGGTCTTGGGGTTCAAATGCAGGTGTTCAGGTTTTGTAGCAAGTGCCTTTACCTGCTGAGTCTCCTCCATGGCCGGTAGGTTATTCTTGACTGAGTCATTTAGTAAACTGCAATTCCATTTTTTAAAATTAGTTTTATCTAACTCAGTGCTTGACAGTGTCCTCATTTGTTTAGTTTTCTGTGTACCTATCTCACAGTAATCTTCAAACTTAGTGTTCTAACTTCTAACTTAATGGAGACATCTCACTCCCCTCCCTACAGCTTTCAGCCTTCACTTAGAATGCAGACTGCTTGTTCTCTAGTTTTGTTGTGTAACCAACAACCTTCCTCCTTCCCTTTCACCCTGGGTGTTCCTTTGGCTTCTCTCCTGCAATTTATTTTCTATCTGTTAATTTGTGCATCTCTTTTCCCTTCCTTTGGCTAAGCATAGTCCCAAGTCTCTTTTAGTACCATCACACTTAAGGTAAACATTTTGCCAAGTTGTCTATCTGAAAATTTGCCTATCCATAATTAACAGTGGGCTGTTTATTCTCTCCTCTGTTTGACTGATAGGCTAGGTGCAAAGTTCTGGGTTAGAAGTAATTTTTCTCTCTTAATTTTAAAGTCACTTTTCCCCTATCTTCTATTTGCTAAGGCCATTGAGAAACACAATCTCATTCTCAGTATAATCCTTAGTATGGGACCCTCTGTTTTCTCTCTGGCAATAGCATTTTCTTCTTCTGCTTGTATTTCAAAATGTATACATATATTTACATATTTTTATTAACAATCATGGGGACTTAATTCTTCCATGAAAAAAACCTAGCATCATTAATTCTGAAAATGCTTTTTAAAGGTTCTTTTGTTATAATGATTTCTTTCTGGCATTTTTTAATGTTTCTATGCTGTGAGTTCTCTACTTGACTATTAGCTCTCATTGGCTGATACTGTGTTTTTATTACCTGCTTTCTCTGGCTTTCATCATTTTGTTCAACTTCTTACATCTTTCTAAATTTCTTCAGGGCAATATTTTGATAGGCTGTTATACTTTTCTTTTCTCTAATTTTCTCTAATACCCTTAATTTTCAATATCTCATAGTCTCTCATTCTGACTCTTTCATAGCATCCTAATCTAATTCATGGTCTAAATATGTTAATTATCTGGGGCTGACTAATTACTATTTTTTTGAATTAAAAATTTTCTATTATTTTTAAGCATTTCCTCTGTATTCCAATTTTGGCTTAGTTATTTGGGACCGTTCACAGTTTTCCTTAGGTATCTGCTAATCTTTGTTTCACATCTTTGGGCTAATGTAATTAAAAAAAACTTACTGGAAATGCTGCTTTACGGTCAGAGCATGTTGCCTGCTGGTCGATGCCACTGCAAAGCCACAGTCAGGACTTAGTAGATGTGTTGGGCGAACTTCAAATGTCAGTACTTATAATCATTTTCTGTTGGGATGCTCTGTTTCCCTAAAGACAAATCCACTCCCCAGACTTCTTAATACAAGTGGCAAAGAGGATCACTGTCCACCACATAGATTTTCACCTAATCCTCTTCTCTTTAATATGCTTCCCTCTGCTTGTTCTTCTCTACTGCTAGTATTCCTGCATCTAGGGCCCAAGTTTAGACTTGTAGAAATGAACTCTTTATCTAGTTCTTTAGGGAGAAACAAAAATGACATTTGTTAGGGGAAGAGAAGCAATCTGGAGAGCTAACTTTCAAGTCTTTCTATTTTGTCTGCGTCTCACCACTGCCTTTGGATACCTTGTATAGTTAGCCCTCAACCCTTTCAAGGTTTCTATGCCATTCAGACATGAGAAATGTAGGATAGGGCTTTCCCCATTTTTAATAGACAAAATGGTGTCTCTCCTTGGTTGGTTTCAAGTGTTTCCCCCCTCTTAACACTCTTTGACATGATTTTCCAGACCCTGCATTTTTTTGGTCGTCCTTCATCTGCTACCTTTTTCTATTTAGGTCCTACAACAATTATTTTACTGTCATTTTATGGCATTTTCAAAAAAAGATTAAGATTTTATTCAATACTGTCATTTACATTTGATAAGCCTCATTTTCTTCATGCATAAAATGAATAGGCTATATTAGGTCAAGGTTTTCAAATATCATTTAATAAATAAATACATTGGTTGTCCTAGAATTGCCATGGGAGATTGGTAGTTGCTACCTCTCTGGAAATCTAGTTAGGTGGTGTGGGCACTAGTTTCCCATTTGTAATAAACTTTGTGGGTGCCTTTGAGGATGACAGGGTTTAGGAACTGCTGTACTCAAGATGTTTCCCCTTGGGTCCTGTGCCTGCCCTGGCTGAGGCACAAAGGACTCTGAAAATGGGGAGTTCCTTTGGTTGTGCAACCTTGTGAAAAGTCTGGTTGAAGCACCTCAGAGTCACTAACTTGACATTGTCCTTGGGTCTTTTCCAACTTCAAATTTCACCATTTTCTTTCTTATTCACATGACTTCTTTAGTTTTAAGTTTTTCTGGGATTTTTCATTTTTTACATCCTCAGAAAATCAGGACCCATAAATAATAGACATTTGTGCTGTTTTCTAGAAAATGTTAAGTCAAAGATGATACAATGAATATGGTTTTTTTTCTGCCTCCTTAGATGGCTTTGTTTGGCTTTTTTAGGCAGATAAAATAAAAGGCATCTCGCAATGCATTTATGCCAGTTATACATACCTTGATGAGTGGATGTTTCCTTGTTTAGTGCCTCCGTGTGTCTTGATGGTAGTGTTTAGTTGTTTTTCACTATTAAGACAAGTCGGTATAGCATCAATTTACAGAAATCCAACGTGTTTCTCACCAGTTCCATAACTTGAAAGCCAAAGCCAGGACTTTGACCCACAGGCAATCAGTACTTTCAATGCATTTGTCAATGGCACTGTAGGTCAAAGAGTTTAATGAGGTCTTTATAGACATTAAAACTTGCTTTAGTGATAAAGGTTCCATATATCTACCACACCTTGTTTTGACTTCCAGTATATTCTATTGAAGAGTGGGGGAAATAGGCAGTGACCAATGTTCATCATACTTAGTCAACATCATACTCAGAAGAAGTTATTTCTAAGAGTTCGTTAGGAACACATTGTGTTTCCATTCTCTTTACCAGGCAGTATAGGAAAAAAAAAGGAAATTAAGGAATGGTACAATTTCCTTAGTAGAATTTATATTGTAACTAGATATTTTTAGTATAAAGGACTTTGTAAACTTTGTGTTTCTCCTTCATTTCTCATGTCCACAGTGACACTCCTGTTAGCTTCCCACAGTGGTTTTCCTTTTCCTGTCACCCATGTTCCAACATTTGAGGACATGACTAGAAGTCTAAGAAAAGCCCACTGAGCTGAATGACAGAATAGAGGAGGATTTGGAGATGAAGATTATAGATTCAAGCCTAATTTATATCTTTTGTTGAATATGTGGCCTTGCAGAGTATCAGTCTAATTTCTCACCCTTAAACTACTTGTAATCATGGCATATAGCTTTATAAGAAGTATAGTTAACTTGTTGGAATGTATTATGTTTATGTGCTTAACAGATATTCAATGGTATGAGAGCAGCAGTTCTCAACATGTGGGTCATGACTCCTTTGGGGATTGAACCCTTTCACAGGGATTACCTAACATCATCAGAACTATTAGATATTTATATTAAGATTCACAACAGTAACAAAAGTACAGTTATGAGTTACCAACATAAATAATTTTATGTTTTGGGGTCACTACATTATGAGTAACTGGATCAACGGATCACAGCATTAGGAAGGTTGAGAACCACCAGAAAAGAGATTGAATTATGGGGGTTGTAAATATTGCAGATAGTAGAAAGTGGCTGGAATGTCAGAAAATGCTTCTGAAAGATCATTAAGGCAACAGACCATGCAGGTTCTGTTAGTTTGTCAGGTTAGGTTAGTTTGCTGTGTCTATATGATTATTTTTATTAACTAATATTACTAATTTTGTTCATGCTGCTTCTGTCTCTCATTTCTCAGAACAAAAGGTAAAGAATTAGAAACCAGTGAGGGTTTGCTAAAAGCATCAACAACAACAAACAACAAAACCCACTAATCTTTCTATATTCAAGAAAGTAAGTTAGATTGCATTCATCAAAGGACCACTTACCTTGTCCAGCCTGAAGGCTGCACAGGAAGAGCAGAGGGAATATAGAGGAAATACGTAATTGGTGTGACCAAGCTGGCGGTGGGAAGTGATGAGAAATAAGGGCAGAGAGTTAGGGAGAAGGTGGGCTACCTGAGGCTTTTGGAATTATATTCTGCATTTATATTTTAACTTAGAAAGAAAATATAACATTGGAGGATTTTAAATTGAGGAGAGGATTCATTTTTTCTTTTTTCATTTTAAAAAATTGACAATTCTAGCTGCAGGCAAAAAAGAAAGGATTAGAAAAGATGAAGTCAAAGACACAGATAAATGTTCCGGGAGCTTTGTTCCTGCAATCAGCTAAAGTGATGGTTGCCTTTTGTGTAAGGGGGATGAAAACAGAAGGGCTTGGCAGTCACTTAGAAAACACAGTCCCACAATTCCTTGAGCATAATGACACTAAATTATTTTTTGTATGTGTGTGTGTGTACATTAAGAATCTTAAAATATTTTTAGAAATGTATTACTATATATAAACACATGTCTCTAAAATATGTATACATGCATGTAAAATATATTATCTAAACCTTTAAAGCCTGATCAGCAACCCTGGCATCAATTATTACATAGTAAAACAAACAAATATTCACAAAGATGTGATGCTTGAAGTACAGAGGTTTTGTCGATTGCGGAGTTATAAAAAATTCTTTGACTTCATAAAATGCTTTTGTTTTGTATAAGCATTGACAATTGTACAAAATAGATTCATACTTGAATTGGGGGAGGGGCTAGGTAAATGATGGTATTTCTTGAGAGACATGGAGAAAGAGAGCTGTGTACACATTCCATGGGAATGAGCTTGGTTTGGGTGTGTGTTAGCAGTATTTAGCATTATGGGATGCCTAGCTGGATGTCAGGTTGCAGTGTTTGCAGAACTAAAAAGCAGTCACCAGTATAAGAACTGGAGAAAGAATGTAAGAGAGTGCAGGTGGGCACCGTATCGCTCAGTTTTAGGATCTAAGAGATCATTGGTGACCGTATAAATAGCATCAGTAGTGTGACATGAAAAAAGATTCCAAGCGCAGTTGATTGAAGAGTACAAGGAAGGTAAGAAAATATAACGATCGAATGTAGATCAAACAATCAAGTATCTTTTAGATTCGTTGCATATTTATTCTCTTGCTGGTTAAAATGAGTTCCATCTTGCAAGTAATGAATGTGGAAGTTGGTAACTAGTTATAACATGTATACAAGGAGACATCAGCCAAATTTCTTTCTGCTAACAATCTGGTACAGAGGACAAACCAAGTCTAAAAAAAAAGTCTTGCATCTTATGAGTAACTCTCTCGTAAGGAGTGCTTAATTTTTCTTTTAAATCATAAGCACACATCCAAATTCCTGTGTAAGTTTTGAAATATACCCAGGCTTTATCTTGAACATTTTGACTAATTAGGTCTCTGGTGGGTTCAGAGATGTGTGTATCGAATAAGTGCCCAGGTGGTTATGATGAGAGAAGATAGATCAAAACTGGGAATATGAATTTAGGAATTCACCATAAAAAAGTTAGAATTTGCATCATAAGAGATAGTGAGAATGTAACCAGAATTAGAAAACTTGATAGCAAATCCTATCTGCAGTTTGAATGAACTTGAGTGAAGAATTGGGAAGGAGATGTGAAATAGATCATATAAGGCTTTAGGAAGTATTACATGAATATGAGGTAGCATTGCATGGAAAGTCTTTGAAAATTACTGAGCAACAGGAGAATCATATTGTAAAAACAGTGTTTTGACTTGATGCAGTGGTGCGTCCTGGCACATGAGGCTAATGCAGTAGGATGAGAGCCCAGGGAGAGCCTGAGTTAAATGACGAGAACCTGTGTCAAAACAAACCAACCAACTAACCAACCAACCAACACAAAAGAAAACCCTGGAATGTAGCTTAGGGGTAGGTGAATTGCTTACCATTTATGAAGCCCAGGGTTTTATCCTCAGCATTTTTTATTTTATTGTTCTCAACAACAACAACAATAATAACAATATTTTTAATGTTTTTTTAAATCTCTGTTTATGAAAATGTCATAGAGAAGCACATCAAACAGAACAAAACAAAGATCCTTCGTAGCCCCACATCCAAAAATAAGCACTGCCCATTTTCTAGTGAGTGGCCTTCCCACCTTAGGACAAATCCTTTTATTTAAGTGATTTTTAATTTTTTTGACATTATAATGTATCTCATTTTCCCTATCCCCTTCCTTCCTCTAAGCCCTCCGATGTATCCTCACTTTTCTTTCAGTTTCACTGGCTCTTATTATTAGTTGTTACACACACACACACACACACACACACACACACACACACACACCTCTGAGATCTTGGCATTTGGGAGGCTGAAACAAGCTAAGACAAAATACAATTTTTTCTAATGTGTATAAATATATATATAATTCATAAATACATAAATACAACCTTCTAATCTGTGTATTATTTATATGTACATGCTTTTAAAAGAATCTTTAAAAATGATTTATTTATTATTATTTTATGTATATTGGTGTTATGCTTACACAGATGTCTGTGTGAGGGTAATCCCAGTTCCAGAATTACAGACAATTTCGAGCTGCCATGTGAATGCTGGGAATTGAACCCAGGTCCTCTAGAAGAGCACCCAGTGCTCTTAAACACTGAGCCATCTCTCTAGCCCCACATGTATATGAATTTAAGGCTGACCATTTGGTATTGGATAACCTATTGGTGTGCGCTTTCATTTCCTGGAAAAGTCAGAAGCCCCATCCATGAAGTCCCAACAACTCCACAAATTCTCTAAGACCTGAATGGAAAGAATAGCTGTTCATTCAGGTTGAGACTAATTCCAAGTTAAAAAATGATTTACTAAGAGAATATCAGAATGAATAGGTGGCTTTTTGAATATTTGTGTATGGCAGGATGATGCTGGAAACTTTGGGTGGAGTTAAACTATCCCGAAAGGTTAGAGTGGAAAGTATAGACAAGCCTTGGCAAACGGGCCATTGGAGCGCAGCCAGCAACAGCTTGTTTTGTGAGAAAAGCTACGTTGGCCTACATAACTACACCCATTTGTTTACGTGATGTCTGTGGCTGCTTTCCCACTGCAACTCCAGGACTGAGTAATTTTGAGAGAGACTACCTTTCCGTGCAGTCTGAAGTACTTAGGGTCTGGCCCTTCTCATAAATATTGGCTGTCGCCTACCAGAGATCAGAGGTTTTCAAGTTATGGTGGTTTCTCATGACATGCTAATAAATATTTTTGAAAAAGACCCTGAATTCAAGGATGTTCGGAAAATTCTTCATTAAACAATATTAAATAATATATTTGTAGTTAGACAAATGATACCATTAATGGGCTCTTTGATAATTGAAAGGAGCTGGGCATAGTATATATACCATATCCTCATTTTGGTCCTAGAAATATTGCTTATAAGAACATTGACTAACATCACATAGTTTGGAAGATCTTAAACTTGTCTGTTGGAGGTCTTGCCAAAGCTATAAAATTTTGTACATTTGTGGTCATGGTCTTTTAATTCTGAGATGTTTGTATAAAGAGCCTCCTTGGTTCCGAAGTCCAGCAACCCTCCTCTAGGCTGGATTTGTGGTCTGACCTATTCAAAGAAAATTTTAGCTTGGAGTGAGAGTCCGAAGAGTTCTTTCTAGAAGCGGAGAAAGGACATAGCCATTTAAGCTTCTGAGGTGGTTTCTGGGGTAAATTATTAGATCTAGCTCTGGGGTGTTGTTTACAGAGTCACGGCAAGACTTTCATAGAGAGCAGACCCTTGGGCTTGCAGAAGTCTTTCTCTTTAAAATGAAACTTATATTCTATCACTGCATTGGTATAAATAAAAGTATAATCTGGGTTGAATACATTCACTTTTTTCTTATGATTTGAAATTTATTAAAACTAAAACATTTCATGGTTCCTAAAAATATCATGGACTCCAGACGCAGTGCCTACTGATCCTACAGGGTGAGTCAGCCCTAAGGATTGCCAAAGCATAATGCATTTCCTGCTAGATGAAGACTTCTGGGGGCTATGTACTTTGTGCTGCCCCCCCACCTCTGACACTTAAAATCTCTTGAATACAGTATTAGTTCAATAATATCTGTTGAATAAATGAATCAGTGATTAATTTCAAGGTTCTCAAATACCTTGTTAGATGATGAAAAAGTAACTGCAGTAAAGAATGTTGAGGGTTCTTCAAAACATGTAGCTGAATTAAAAAAAAATTACTCAAACAGATATATGCACCAACATGTGATAAAAAGGACCCTGGATGTTAATTTCTTAATTAGAAAGAAAAATGTTAATTAGGGGCTTTTTATGAAAGTGCTTGACTAGAAGCCAGAGAAAATAGCTAACAATTTTATACTATTTTGGCTATGAATTTCTAGCAGGTCTTAAATACTGTCCCAGTGGTAAACTCAGACCTAGTTCATTTAAAAATTAAGCTCTCTTAGAAATCTTAATCACAGAGGCTATGGTTATAAATGACATGCTATGCTTTCAAAGGACAGGGTATTGGCCTCTTCTAATAACAAAACAAGTCAGAATGTTCTTAAAATACATTAAAAGACTCAGTAAGCCACCAACTCGATTTCCTTCTAGTACAAGCTTCTCCCTCACCCTTGAGATGAAAACCATAGAAGGTGTGCCCAGCTGTGCACCTCAGAAGCTCACTCTGCCCATTCTGCTTGAGTTCTCTACCATTGCACTGAAGAAAATGATAAACCTTTCTGGAATTAAGAGAAGCCTGGCCTACCTCCATTCTTTGTAGTGATAGGCTGTGTAAGTCAGGAGAAAACTACTGTCAGATAAAGCAATACCTCTCTCCCTCAATTTAGTAGCATGTAAAGGGCAGTTAAACACATTCGTTCTCAAAGTTGTTGGGCTTTTTAATCTTTCTTGCAATAATGTTGCTGAGTGGTTAGTACTTATCCTAGTTTCTTTTTTCCCCTATTAATTATATGTTGGATCAGATACAGTTTGTAATAAAAGCAAAACACTGTGGTCTCTATGTTACTGGTTGAAGCAGACTATGACAAAAGACAGGTAAGGATAATCCATACAGGACATAGAGAAATAAATCCCAAACCAATTGGGAAGCTTTATCCCCGCTGGATAGCTCTCTTTGTGCTGAATCACCCAGCAGTGGACTTGCACTCTATAGTACTGATTGGCCAGGCAAGATGTGCTTCATGGTACATTGTTTGGAATAAAAGGCATGCAGCTGAGATTTTCTTTGCCTGAAACTTGCTCTATACCAGGCTGTCCTGAACTCAGATTTTTCCTGGATTAAAGGTGTGTTTGCATTCCCACTAGATCACACAGACTTTGGATGTGATCTCTTGCCAGAGCAGCCACGTTCTAAATTAAAATTCCTCTACACATCAACTGCTCTTAGGTTCGATTTGAAGCCCGTTTCATAAGAGGGCATTTCATGCTGATGCTGTAATCCTGATGAATGGTCCATGGCTGGGGAATTCATAGGCGCTAGGTACCTCCTGCCCTTGCTATCGCATTACCTTCTAAATATTCATGTTTATACCCATATACTTAGGCTGTAGTTAGTCTTAGAGAAGGTTCTTTTCCTTGCAGTGGACACCAGGCAGTAGAGATGCATCATGCTGAGAATGAGTGACTAGGTGTTTAGCCCTAAGTAGGACATCTATATTAACTTCACCACAACAAAAACTCAGAGGAACGTCACAGAAGAGGTGGCAGAAAGAATATAAGGGTTGGAGGGTGAGGAATAGAGCTTTGAAATGCTGTCTTCTGGACCTGACATCACTATCATGCTCAGGAACTCACGTTAACTGAGGTTATCTACCCAAGACCTTAAAAACAAAAAATCAGGCCAGCCAAAATTCTGGCATAGGTGGGAAAGCCTGTCTCCAGTTCTGTCCCTTCACTGAGGATCTACTGGCAATAGATACTTGCTTGGGAGGGGAGGATAATCTTCCTGATTTTTTATTGAGGATATGGCAATCCATGCTCCACTGGATGGTTTCATAGCCACACACAGATGGGAGGCACAACCTGGAATTAGAGGGTTATTAAAAAAAAGCATGAGTCTGGAATGGGGGTATATTGATGAGATATGGGGGGCAGTTTGAGGAGAAAATGGGGGACATAGTGATCATATTTCATACATAGATAACATTTTGAATGTTGAAAAAATTTACAAAGGAACTAAATAAAAATAAAACAGTGGTGAAAGAGAAGCTGTTCTGAGTGGATCCTTGACCCTACATTTGGAATTACCTAGGTTCTCCCCACCCTCTTGAGGCAACAGCTTGTGTTTCATCATGGAAAAATGAGAATTAGAATGTATTACTGATTAGATACCATGTGTTATCTAATACAGAAGTTGTCTGTTCTAGCAAATTGATGATATTTTCCACTGGCAAGTATATCAAAAGTGACTATTTCGTAATCCCTGCCCTCCCCAGTTCTTATCCCACCCCCCAGCCCACGGCAGCCTTTCCATCCAGCTATAGCAACTGGGGCAAAGCTTCATTTCAAAGGTTGGTCTATAATGAGACAGGAAGAACCAACTTCTAGGAAAGTATAAAGTCCTCTGAGGTCATGTTTGAAATGTTTCTGAAATTCATACTTCATCTATTGTTATTCTTTCTTTAAAAATGTCATCACCTGGAAGATCAGAACACTTAGCATTAAACTGAGACCCAGACTCAACTGACTTTGGAATTAAAAAAAAAAGAAGAGTTTATCTGCAGGGAATTTGCTATAAGAAAAGACACTGTATGTTTTGCTGAGTTGCACCATTCTGATGGCTTGGGGGAATTATGAGAAGACAATTGAACATGGGACTAATCTTGATTTTAACTCACTGGATGCTATGAAATGGAACTTGAAAAGTTAATGATAATATTCATGGTCTGAAAAAGAAATGAAAAAGAAATGATTTGAGAGAGAATCCTCAAATATAAAATAATTTCAAAAAGAACTTGTAAGCATCCTTTCACAGTGAGAAGTCTTATATTAGGATGAGAAACAGGCATGTATTAGTAAGTTTGGTTTGGAGTGTGGGGTCAATGAAGCTCTTCTGGCCATGAGGGGCTATGCATATGGAGAAAAAGCAATAGATAATTTTTGGGCTAATATATTTTTTTTAATTTTCTGCTTAAACATTTAGTGTTTCTGAATCTGGCTCTTAGTAAAATTGAATTATATATAAAATAATTTCTTATGACAGCAAGTTAACGGTGTTTTGAAATTCTCAACATTATTAGACTGGGTGTGACGGTTCCTGCAAAACTATCCTCTTTGATTCAAAGCTTTGGCCAATATGACCTCACAGAAGAATTTTAGCAAAATGCAGATTCTAATCTTGGTGGCAGTCGTTGGGCTCTCAATAACTCTTTGTGTGGGCTCTTCCTTCTCTCTTCTAAAACTTGCAATTAGCCCTGGGTGAGGAGTCTTTCTCCTGAAATTCCACTGAGGGACCCATAATTTATATGTACATTGGGAAACACCAGAGACAGAAACTAGGAGTCTTGCCAGACACCTGGGAGAAGGGCCACATTATCATGGGGAGGGGAAGTCACATCAGAAACGCTTTACAGATCTTCCTGCCTAATCCTGGCACTATAGAGATGGAGGAAGGAAGGTCATGGTGTGATGAAATGTGGCTTGTTCAAGCAACAACTCCACCATGAGATGGAAGGGGGTTGGAAGGCAAGTTCCCAACTTTTTCTTTCACTCCAAGATAACTGAATCTGCAATAATAGTCTATTTTGCTGTAGACATGTCTTTAGGAGCACAGATGATGAGTCATCTTCTTTTTCTCCTCCTTCTCCTTTTTTTCTCTTCCTCCTTTTTTCTTCTCTTCCCTTCCTCTTATCCTATTCCTTTTCCTTCTTCTCCCCTCTTCCTTGTCCTCCTGTTCTTCTTTGAAACAGCAATTTAGTAACTTCCACTGAATCCATGAAGACAACAACTCTAGTTTTTTTTTTTAAGCAGGTGTATATGGACATGGGGTCTACAGGTTCTGCCTGGTTGATAATTATCTTGCAAGACCCCAGCTATCTAACACAGGCTGTAGACTTTATGGCCTATGAAACCTCCAACCGTGAGTGTGGGTTGTAGCCTCTTGTACATAAGGGAAAACTGAAAAATTTTTTGTTAAAGGAATGTCCACCATGAGATGACAACTTGCCTGCCAATAGGAGTGTTAGGGGCTGATTTTGTAATGTCAGTTTAAGAAAACAAAGCATTTTGCATTATAAAATATGTTAATAAGTTTTCTTAAATTTAACTTTTTAATTTTTATGGGACTTTTTTCCTCTGTAGTCCAGGTTCACCTTCGAGTTCTGATCCTCCTGTCTCAGCTTCCCAAGTTTTGAAAATATAGGTATGTGACACCACTCATGGTTTAAATATTACCTTTAACTTTAGCTTTTCAAATACAGAACCAAAATGAGGTAGATTGTTAAAGCTCTTTTTAGGGATAAGATGGTTAAGAGTAAGCTGCATTTTAATTTTAATCTTTTACCAGAGTGTCTTTTCAGGCATTTGTCCTGATGCTACTTTTATTATTAGCTAATTTTGTGGTGCTGGGGACTCAACCCAGGGCACAAGGCATGCTAAGAAAGCACTGTATCAACTGAGCTACCTCCCCAGAGCTATGAGGCCATTGTATGACGTTGAAGGTTTGTACACTCATACTTTAATCAACAGCACGTTTTAGTGATTGACACTTTTCCATCAAGTGTTCAATTTATGTTTAGGTTGCAGTTCTCATTTTCCTAAATCATGTAGATTTTAATGAGGAAAAGTTCAGAAATTCTTTGAAAGGACATCTTCTTGCAAGCCCTACCTGCCATGTAGACAAGAACAATATAATTCAATTGTAAGGAATATAACTTAGGGAACAGAACCTTGCTTTTCAGAGATGTAATTTCCAAGATATTGACAGAATGTCTTTAAACTCCCAAGCAAAGTTAAAAGAGAGAGACTCCATAAAAGGCAAACTGTTTTCTTTAAAAAGCACTGCAAAGAGCCAAAGTTATCTTTTATAGACTAGAAGATAACAGCTTAAGCAAGACAAAAAAGCTGTAAGTGGTTATTTATCTACAATGGCTATTGCAATTGAAGGATAGAGAGTCCACTAACCTCAGGCCTGTTCCAGAGAACTTTCTGTTTTCTTCACTGAATGGGCTGATATCCTCAATGTCAGGGCACCTTCTTCGCAGCAAACAATGGAACACAAGGTCTCATGTTCATGTGCTTTTGTGTCTTTGAAACTTTGCAGTGGGGCCACGGTCTTCATGGTGAACCCAGTGTGACCCCATTGTGCTTTCTTCTGTATTTTTGAAAAAAATGAAATCTTCCCAAAGGGCTATCAAGTTTTAATTGATTTCATAAGTACCTGAAATAACAAAAATATTGTTTTATTTTTCTTAAGGGACTTGGGACCATGTAAAAAGTACTTACTGTTTTTATTACCTTAATTTCTTTTCTTCATTCAAAATAAAGGAATAACAAAAATGTTTCTTTGGAAGGTTATTAGGGATTAAAAAATATATTCTGAGGAAGTGTGAATTACTTTCCTGTTTCCACAAATGAATAATTTTCACAACCTGCATTGATTTAACAACAGCTTCTGATTGCTCATTGCTGAATGTCTTCTTTCTCCCCATCTCTGCTTACTCTTAAAGAAGTCTGTTTTTTGTCTTATTCAGTATTTTATTCACAGTTATTTCCAAGCACACTTTCCCAGTTCCTGTTTACTGGGAAATAAGTTAAAGTGCCACAAAGTTCATTTAAGAAGCAATAAAAGAGTTAGTCATCAAATGAAAGAATAGTAAAATAAAGAGACTTAATTAAACTGCTCACAATCTTGCAAATTAAGATAAAAACAATTTGATAGGTCATGGAGTTTGAAACAATAAAACTTTCAGGCTGCCATTCAAATATTATATTGGACCCCACCTAGAAGTCATTTGGAATAGAGTGAATTGAGTGTACCCGTTGACTCATAATCTGGGTGAGTGACTTTTAGTCTGTCTCTTCCTGCACATTGCTGATTTCCCTGGAACATTTGTTCATGAGAGCAAGCAGGATTCTATGGTAACCAGAGAACTACACCAACCCTGTTGCCAGGAAAGGTACATGAGAAACAAAACCAAAACAAAGCAGACAGGACGAAAGGGGCTTCCCCTATGGCCCAATGGAGAGGTGTCAGAGGAAACATAAAAATACAACTGTGAAACACCAGCACAATGTTTTAATATTTTTCAGTGAAATGATAGTAGTGAAGTAATGAGGTAAAGGGGCGTGCTTTGTCCACTGGCTCATCCCAGGAACCCAGCACGATGCCTGGTGCACTGTAATTCAAGAGACACCTGTGGAATGGCTGACATTTAAGAAGTCCAGGGTTCAGGGAAATGGCTTCTTTTCAATTGTTCATAAGTTCTAGAAGCACAGCCAGAGGTCTGTCCCTATTGCCTGGGAGGTTGTTTTTGCCAAGAACTTGGAGTACATAGACACATCCACTTTTGGGTATTAATCACTATCCGGTGTTTTAAAAGGGAGAAATCCTATTTTTCTTCCATTTTAAGATATTGCCTAGTCATTCACATTCATGTAAAGAGGTCATACTAATCCTCACAGGAATGACATTAAAGACATGGCAGGACCATTTTCCTAAGTACTGGCTGCATACTGTTTAGACAAAGATCCTCCAAATTTTCTCTTCCATATTGTTTGTACAATTATCGCCCCCCCTTCCATTTAACAACGAACTCTTTGTAGGCAACAGAACTATCTTTTTTCCACATCTCCAGCATAGATCCCAGCTTCCATTGCAATGACTTAATGGGTGCATGTTAAATGAGTCATGGTGCCATCATTCTAATGACTGTGCTGGTTAAGGTTCACTGTTATTTTGTATGTGTCACTATAGTCTAGGTCAGGCTATAGTAACCATCATAAGCTTTCTTTTACATTCCTGGTGCCGTGGACTGCTTCACCTAGCATCATCACATAGGGGTTAAGAGTGGGGGAGGCTCGCTGTCTTGTGATATTGTCATTGAGTATCCAGGCTTCAGGGTTTATCGAAGCAAGGGATTGGAATGGAGGCAAGCCCAACATAAGCTAAGAAAGCCTTGGTCCAGAGTGTCATTAACCTTTAGCCTGCACTGGTCACATGGTCACATAAAACCTTAATAGACCATGGAGGTGAAATAATCATGTCTAATCCAAAGTAAAAGAGAACTAGATATTAGTGAACATAAATGGAGTGGATCATGAAACTGTCATCTATTTCAGACTTTGTAAAACCAGATGAAGGAAAAGGCATGTGGGTTAAAAGAAAATGTGAAGTCCACAAAGAAAAAAAGGTAGAGCTTGACAGAGCTTTACTGGTAAAGTTGGTCCTTGCAGAATGTAGAATGAGAGCCCTCAAGAAAACCGATCTTGTCCTTTCAATGCTTCTGTGTTCATTATACTCAAAGATAACCAGGAAGTTGATTGTTCTCTGACAACTGCCTGTCACATTTGAGTGACAAAGACAGTAAGGTTTCCTGGTTCACACCTCACACATGAGCTGTAGGGACTCCTACTTTTGGCTTGAGGTGGGTACAACAGAGAGATGAGAACAAGAAGCTGATGGGTCTGTGACATGGGAAAACATCACTATCCACTTCTCCATCTTTCCTGTCACCAATATCTCATACACTATACTCCTTCCTAGCTGAGAACATTATGGGTATCTACTTATGCCTGCACTCCCAGCCTCTACAAGCACCTGGCTCAATTTTCAGTAGGTAATTGTTCATAGCTCAAAATGGGCAACGTAGGGCAATGAGCTACAGTTTTTATAATGACAGGTTTATTTTTCAAAGTGAACCCCTTTAGGGAACTGCAAAAATACTAAAGTCAACATCCATCTGATTGATTTTGTTGTAGGCAAGTCAAGTAATGAAACTGTTTTGAAACTCTGGGTTAGTCTTTGGCAAGATATGCTCAGTCATTTTCTTTCTAGTTTGTAGTTTGGAAGTCCCAGCAGCGTAGCTTATGGCTTGCAGTCAATTAGTTGTGAATTTATTTTTAATCTTCAGCAAATGTCCCTTGTGGACAAGCACAGGATGCATCACCATTACTACCAAGCACTATCTCCTCAGCTCCTCAGTGTGCCTGGCAAAGAACGCCACAAAACAAACTGTGGTTCTAGTGTAAAGGATCTGACATAACAAATAATGATCATTCATTTTTGCTACATTCAAAAAATATCTTATGCAGGGAAATACTTTCTTTTTCTTTGCTGATAAAATGATTCATGGGTCTAGAGTTTGAAGGCAATGAAAGACAATAGAACAATGATGGAATTTTTGTACAAATACCTAGAAGGTCCTTTGCTAACTCTTTAAATGTAGCAATTAGTAAATAATACAATTCTGAGAAGGTAAGGGCATGTTGGGTAATATACTGGTACTTGTGTCTGCCCACTCATTTGCCAAATTGCTTTAGAAAAGATGCCAGCACACACTGGATGGTCAAGTTATAATTCTGAGTCTGCTCGATTTATTAAGAAACAATGGGGGTATTATTTATATTATATATAAAAACACATTCACCATCTTCAATCAGGAGTATCTACAATTTGCATACAAACATTGGAAAACATACCTCCATGTAAGTGAAAATTCACATTTTGTAGCATTAGCTTCTTTACATGAGAAGGCATTATCTGATGCAAACTTTTATGGAATTTCTTTACTTGAGAACAAATAAGCACCAAATTGTGAACTTATTTGAACTTTTAAATTGGGCACCATTTTAGCATCCTTTTGGGATCCCTTTCGTTATTTTGTATGCAGATACTAAATAGTTTACTTGATGGTGAACTCAAAATATCAATACAATATTGCATCTTCCCTTCCAGGTTAAAATATTTTTACAGGAATCTGGGAAGTGATTATTAGTAAAAGCAAATTGTTTAAAATTCTTCATTATTAAAAGCCTCATCTACCACTATTTCTTTCCTTCTTTTTCTCCTTTGAAAACTAGACTCTACTTTGGCAAATGCATTCTTTATTTTTCTTCCCCAGCAAAGGAATGGAAGTTACTCTAACTGTACTTGTGCCATTTAAGAACAGATAATCCTGAGGTTGGCCTTCCATTGGGGTAGTGATGATTGGAAGTTCCAAGAAGCCATGATGGCAAGACAGGACAGTCATTATAAAGCCTCAGGGAAAGAGAAAAGATGGAGTAAATACTTTCTTGCTTCCCTGGGGCGTAAAAGGAAATTCTTAGACTCTATTGCTGTGCTTTTTAAAACAAGAACTTTCAAGGTGCACAGTGTAGCATTGTGTAATGTGCAGGTCATATGGAGATTTGATACAGAACACAGCATTCTGTCTTTTTGGAACTGTGACTTACAAAGAGAGAATAAGATTGTTTAGAACAAAATGGAGAATACAAAGGCAAATGCATGTGAATGTGAGCATTACAAAGCATTCCTTGGTGTTAAACTTGGATAACTGAGTGCCTTTTGCCTTTCTTTGGCATGTCACTGTAGGTCTTCCTTTCAGGTTTGTAGAACTATTTGTTTGTTTATGTATTTTAACCTTCAAGTAGACAGTGTGACAGCCAGAGAGGAAAGATTGAGTTCTGGAGCTGACCAGACCTAATGCATGAGACCCTCACTGCCATTCTGGGTCAGTCCCATAGGTTTTTTGAGACCCCATTTTGTCTAATGACATAACAAAACTAATGTCTTCCTTGCGTGTGTGCGTGCATGTGTGTGTGTGTGTGTTTATTTAGTGAGACAGTATATGAGCCTTGCTCATAGGACCACTGATCATCATGCTTTAGCCTAATGTCACCAGTTGTGAGCCAAAATTGTGCTTCTATTCATTCTTTTTGATAGTGCTAACTTGAAAGTATAAAACTGAGTCCCTGCTGTGCACTGGATTCTATGTCTATAAGTAAGAACTAGAAAGAAACGGCCTCATTTTTTAGTGAATTACAGAATCATGGTTGTGAATGACAGATAGGTAAGCAGTCAGTCACCACATTATACATTTTATGAAATTTGGGTTCAACTAAAGCAGCATTCTTTTATTCATCTCCCTTCATCATTTAGGTAGTATCTCACCTTTTTGCAGAGATCTCTTTAATGGTAGATGAGAGAGCATGAATGGATAATATTCTGATAATTTTAGATTTGATTATCTTTTCAAGTTTTCGTTCCTATTAGCTTTGAGGAAGCTGGAAGATGATGATAAAGGTAATATGAATGAGCATACCCTTCTATTGAAGAAAATGTCACACATATTTAAAAGCTGTCAATCCTCCATGCACCTAACACCCAAGGTCAAAAGATTCACATTAGAGCACTTTCCTTTCAACCTTATTTTTCAGTGAAGAATTGGATAATGTTTCATACACACAAATTAATCATGTATTTCTAAATAAGTTCTCAGTTTTAAAAATTATAGCAATGATTTTATTACTTAATGAAAGTTTAAAAAGTTTGTATGTCGCAAATTTTCATGTTGAGAAGTATTCAAATTTTCCACTGTGTTAAAATATTATAATATTTTATGCTTTTCCCTTTGTGGTCATTTTCATTTGTTGGATTGGATTTTTTAAATATATATTTGGGAAGTTTTGTTATTTTGTCTTAATAATTGTGTTTTCTTGGGCTTCCATTTTAAGAGGTACAGCTTTCTCCTCAACTTCTTGACTACTGTGAGGTTTTATTGATACTTGCTAGCATTCTCCATGAATTTAATCACTATTAAATGTTTAATATATTTAACAAATATATCACTGAACAGCCTACCTTTTGTATGACCTCTCTTCCCATTTTGAATAATTTTACTGTATATTGTCCCAGAAAATACCTTGTGTGTGTGTGTGTGTGTGTGGTAGCATATGTTTAAACACAAAACACTAGTGTGTATGGTGACTGGCCTTCTGTTGGCTTATAAGCTTCTGGCTTACCACGTCACTTAAATTTGTAGAACATAATTTGATGTCTTAACTTCTTTACTTTTAAGAAAGATTTACTTTGGAGGAATGCATAAGCTAGTTTATTATCACTGGCTTTTAGTTTTCTCAAAATTTCCTGAGCTCTTGGTGGTTTCTCTTTTGTCTCTTTATTTTACATAAGCACCATTATTTTTAGTGCACATATTCACAAGATAAATTGTTTTTGAGGAACCTGTTACATCAGAAGGAACTGTTGTTGCAGCATCTTATACTCTGAATTAAGCCCACCATTTTGGAAAAAGAAAATAACTATGCAAAGTACTTTTAACCCTTATTCTTAAATAAATATTAATTCTGTACTGTTTCCAGTTTTTACCCCCACAGAATGATATATATTCTTTGGCTATGTAACTACTAAAGGTGTAATCAGAAATAAGGAAAAGGGAGGAGGGAAAAATGTAATATCACACCAGTAATCTGCACTCCACTAAAGTCTTTAAACTTTGTTCAGGTAGTTTATCAATTTGTAACAAAGTAATTAAGCACTGGATTTAGCATCATTAGTACTAACAATGAGATTTCTTCCTTTAAGCAAATCTCTTATTTTAGAGAAAAAGTAAAACGTTAACTCTTAGGAGTCATTATGCAATAACAGAGAGAGCAGTAAAAGTTTATAGTAGTTGAACCAAGTCCAGTGACTTTCTAGATTGTGAAAAGTTCAGTGAAAATTGAGTAAATGGCTCATGTAGTGGGAAGTTTAATTAGTAAAATGGGGAGGATGAGGAGACAGATTCTTCATTGCCATATATATCATGAGGTTTCTGGTGACGATCACCATGGATTATGGTACTGTATGCCTTATAGGCACAGGCAAAGAATCTAAGAGTGCGTTTTTACTACAGAAATATTAAAAAAAATCTTGGTTGCTTTGGGGTTTAAAAAGAACCTTTGAGAACTCATTATGCATACTGTTTTGATATCATTCTCATTTTTGTTCCCTTTGGAGTTTAGAAAGAAATCTCTGAGTAGAATAATGATAACTGCCATGTGTGCCTTTTTTAACCATCAATCTAAGAGCAAGGCAGTCTGCTTACCTGTGTCTCATTTGACTTTCTCTACAGCAGTACGAGGACTGTAGGGAAGGATAGTGACACACACAGGAGTTAGGGGGCTTCTCTGGGCTAAGCCAGATTAGTCTGACTCTAAGAATGGTACTATGAACCAGTGTATGAAAATGTCTTCTAAAAACCACATAGTCCAAAGTGAAGCCAAAACAGTTAAAAGAAATGTGGTCCTAGTGAAGCTAAGTTCAACTCAGGAAGCCTGGGAGATCATATAGTGCAGAAAAAACTTCTTGGCTGAGGTACCACCATCCTTGTTCAGGCAAGAGTTAGCAGATCAGCTCAGTTGCTCCACTGATTGAGTTCAGCTCTCTTCCACTCGTCACACACTGTACCAGATTCCAAAGACATAACTGCCAATGAGACTCCTCTCTTGCTCTGTGTCAAGCTGAGAGGAGGGTTTCATAATCAGATGGTTGCATTGGACCTTGAGGCTTCGAGAATTGATGAGCTACATTTGAGGAGGTAAGGAGGAGAGAAAAATGAGTGATGGGAAGCTTTCTAAGGATGAGGAAGTACTTCTGGCTTTCCTAAAACTTTCTGAGTTTCAGTACTAAAAGTTCCACCTTCCAGGAAATGTTATCAGTAGTGTTTGGCCATCTAGGTTTCTGTTGGTTTAGGACATTAGTATTTTCCTAGTAGGGAGCCATTGAATCCATAGCCAGTCCTGCTCCAGGAAATTACCATTCATAATTGTCACTCTAAGAATGTTGCTTCAATCTTTTGGCTCAGATTTTAGTTAAGTGAGCTCGGTTTGCTGCTCAATTTGAAATGGGAGTTCAATGAGTTTGTTGCCTGGTAGCAATTCAGTGTTGTCACCAAGGACTTTACAAACCCAAGTTTGAACCCTGAGGCCATTCCACATGGGTACAATCAAGATAATAGACTTTTGTGAGAGAACAGCTCATTTGATGAACAAGGAACTGTTTTAGACAGTGCTCAAAAGTCAGATGGCAGGGTTTCAACAGCAATGCAGCCACTACGGTAGTCCTGAGTGTACAATTCTCTATCCTTTGAGCAGACTCAATACTTATGCACCCTTTTAAAACCCCAGGGAATGGAATGTCATACATCAGCAAGGGTGTTGTTTGTTATTTTTAAACTTATGGTATCATCTTATTGTTTCATGACAAAGTTTGCCCATCATATTTACCAGTGTAAAAATGTCCTGAACTTGGAGTGCTGCCTTTCACATGTTCTATCACATCATTAAAATTTTATAATCTCTTTATCTTTCCCTCTTGTTTAAGAGTTCCAATCTTCTTTCCCTTTTTGTCCACTGTCTTTTTATTTCTTCCTTCTTCTTCTTCTTCTTCTTCTTCTTCTTCTCTTTCTTTATATTCTCTCATTCTTTCTTACCTTCTCTTTCTCCTACTCTTCTTCTTTGAAATGCCAGGGAGATTGTTTTTAAACATGCAAATTTGGTGCTGCAAAGATTTTGCTTTGCTGTATAAAAATAGCACCAGCTAGTGCAATGTATTATAAAATTAAGCCTGTTGACTCATTTTCTGTCATCTTACGGAAGTCAAGATAACTCGATGAGGTCCCAACATGCTTTGTTTTAATTGTTGTATCAAGAAATCTCCCTGAGTCAGTTATCTCACAGCTCAAGGGGTAGGAAAGGAATAAAAATTTATTTATTTGTTTGTTTGTTTGTTCACCTTACATCCCAATTGTAGCTCCCTCCCCCCTCATCTCCAGGTCCCACCCACCCTACCTCTTTCCCCTAACTTCCTTCCCCTACTCCTCAAATAAGGGGGGTTCCTCTCCCCAGCCCACAGCAGCACATCAAGTTGCAACAGGACTGACTCCATCTTTTCCCCCTGTGTCCTGGTGAGGCACACCTGCCAAGGGGAAGTGATTGAAAAGAAAGCAACAGAGTCCATGTCAGAGATTGCCCCCACTCTCCTTTCTAGAGGACCCACAGGAAGATCAAACTGCTCATCGGATACATATGGGGATGTAGGCCCAGTCCATGCATGGTCCTTGGTTTGTTTGTCTTCTGTCTACATAAGCCCCCCTTCCCAGGTTAGTTGGTCCTGTTGGTTTTCTTGTGGAGACCCTATCTTCTACAGGTCCTTATATTCAGGAAAAAAATTATTATTTTGGAACCAAGGACAAATATGTTCCTTATTCTTCTGAAGAACTTACAGGTTTGAGTTAATATTGTATTGGTTTTTTTCTGAGGACCCTTTCAGTAAGATATCAGTGAAGATAAATACCAAAAGCTTTCTGCACCAATATACAAGAGAAAGAAGCTAGATGCTAGAAAAAATGGAATCTGTTGTTGTTTTGAGATAGGATTTAACTGTGACCTGGATTGTCCCAGGACTCTATATGAAGCCCAGACTGATTGCAGATTTGAAATGACCTACTACCTAATCTTCCCAAAATGCTGAGATTAGATCACAGATGTATACCATCATGGCCCCCTAGAAGCTCTGATTTTTGAAAGAGGTACAGAATTGGAGAAAAAAACCAAGAAGTGTAGGAGCTGGGATAAACACCGAGTTCGACACCATGCTCATCCTGAAATTATCCCAAAGAATCTTGGTTTATTGACCAAGAAGCCTGCTACACTGAAAATCTTATGATTTCCCCAGAGCAATTGGTTAGAAAACAGTTTTCTAACAGTTTGTAGAGAGCCAATAGCAGCTGTATTGCCTCGACATAAAACAGAATCTCCTCTGAGCTGTTTCTCAAGCTTACTGTAAGCCATCAATTCCTTTGATGATAAAATCTAAACCATCCCGTGTGAGAGCACTTCATGGTAGATAGGTAAGAGAGTACTTGGTACCTGTAATCCGGCCACTGAAAAAGGACATTTGGGTGCTTCTCAACAGAGCAGTACTTTCTCTGTTATTCCCCAAGACTCACAGGAAAGAACCAGATGACCTCTCACATGTGTCCACTGCATCAGGAAGACATGGGAGGCTGGTACCTAGAAATTGGAGAATTAAATGTGTGGCTCCCAGTGGTCATGAACTTGTTCTGAGAAGTTGGTAATGAGTTATACTTTCTGGTCTATAGGGCCGCTGGCCCCCACCTTGATTTGTTTCTATTATTTGTTATGAGATTTTCTTGAGTAGTTGTGATCCTTTCATTTTATAGTTTAGGGAATTGATGCACATTTGGGGCATGAAAAGATTATTTAAAATAAAGAAGGCATTGAATTATTCTAAATTAATTCTTCTCTCACACTTTTCATCCTGAAGGTAGTTTCCCCCTCCCTCTTCTTTCAGTCCCCTTTCCCCCACTTTTGCTCTCCCTCTGATCCACTCCTCTTCTTTTTCCCTTTAAAAAAGAACAAGCCTCCCCAAGGATATCAACTAAACACAGCCTATCAAATTATCATAAAACTAGGTACCTCCTCATATTAAGGCTAGGCAAGGCAACCCAGGAGGAGGAAAAGAGTCCCAACAGCAAGCAAAAGAATCAGGGACATCCAGCACTATTGCTGTTAGACTATGTCCACAGGAAGACCAAGCTATACAACTATAACATATATGCAGAACACCTACTTAGGTCAGACCCTGGTTGTTGGTTCTGTCTCTGCTGGTCCCTATGAGTTCTGCTTATTTGATTCTATGGGCCGTTTTCTTGTGCTGTCCTTGACCCCCTGACTCCTACAGTCTTTCCTCTCCCTCTTCCACAGGATTCCCTGAGCTCTGAGATGGTGTTACATTTTAACCCATTAGACTGCTTAGACAAATTTTATCAAAATCTTGGCATAGCTGTCATCTTAAATCTTGAAGTATGAATTTCTCACTGAGATTAGATTGCAGATTCCCCTCCAGTGAAAATGCACAGTGCTTACACAGTACAGTATGAACTTTCCCCTTATTGCTGTGTCCTGGGAACTATCATGCATACTTATCTTCACACTCTGGTTACCCTTAAGCAAAATCCCTTGTCTAACCAGTTTGATCAGGCTAGCTTCCAGGAAATTGTCCATACCCTCTCATTTTCCTTTAAGTGGTAGACTCTTTACTGGAATTTTGAAGAAAATCAACTTGTTTTAAACTACCCTATGACTGCGTCACTAGCTAATAAACCAGTGACTATGAAGAATTTTTTTGACACCTTTATGGTAGAGTGATGGGCAAGTATTTTGCTAATGACTCTAACAACAGTGGGGAAGGTTTCAAACCTAAGACCACCGAAAAAAAGCCCTTTGAACAAATAGAATGTCTCTCCACAAGATCAAATATTTTATAGTTTGGAAAATAGCAAAAATTATTGGATAGACTTGTGATTTAAATTTTGGTTTCAGAGCGCTCGCTTCAGGAGCACATATACTAAAATTTTGGTTTCAGAATGAGAAAGATTATAGAGGCAATAAAGAAGAAAAAACTTTTTCCCCAAGAAATTTCTTCCATAAGCAAAAACTGCTTCATGTTCCTGTAGTAAGATTTTAGTCCTATTGCTTGGCTAAAAAGCTAGTAGCAATAAAACAAGACACTGAAATTATAATACCTGGAAACAGAACAAGTCATAATTTTAAGTCTTGGTGTAAGAATACTGACTTTCCTGAGTTATAGTATAAGAAATACTGGGTAAATAAAGTAGGAAAGAAGAGACGTGTATTGATTTCCTTGAGCTAACCCTGGAATTCTCTTTTGAAGTATTGCACCTGTACTAGACTCTTCTTATCTTGCATCTGTTTCATGTAATAAACTAGAAACAACTGTCATCTCACCCATGAGAAAAGAAATGGAGAAAACATTGGAAGGTCTCCTTTTCATTTTATTTACTGAGATATTTTCTCCCTGGGGACATGCAACAAAGGCAACACAAATAAAAATCAGGTTGTAATCTGAAATACTATGGAAAAATCATGGCATTACAAACTTCCATTGATATTTTCAATCCAAATATTTAGAAATTCAAGTGGCTGTATTGAGTTACTTTTTAGATAATGCATATACACGTTTAAAATACATTAAAATACAATGAAACTGCATGGAACATTGAATTTGAATTTATCTCATTTAAAAGACACTAATAAATTTCTTTGCAGGTAATGTGATATTTTAGTATATCCAGTGTAACATAAAGTACAAAGGACACATTAAGAAAAAGTCAACTGATAACAAAAAGTGCAATATTTACTTAAATGGTCTGAAGAATATAAATTTTGAGAAGTTACAGAATTTTTAAGTTTTTTCTTAAACCAGAAGAAGCAGGTATATGAGAGTATTGAGAAGTTTTATTCTTCAGTACCTGACAGCAAGACACTGAACTCCTTTACGGTAAAGGAATGCAATTGTTTTCTAGGTTTGAAGAACTTGACAGATGGTTTCATGGCTATTGCTTTAGTTTATGTGTATGTGTTAAGAATATAACTAAATAAACCTGATAGTATCTCATCATTGGTACTATCCACAAAGCATTCAAAAGTGATTTATGATGAAGGACATATTATTTATGGTAGTAATATGCAGATTAAAACAATGTGGAAAAGTCAAACTAGGCACAACAATAAATAAATAAATAAATAAATAGATAGATAAATAAAAGTTAGTTTTGCTGATGGTACAAAAATTCACAGGACTACATCATTCCTGAGGAATGGAAGTCTGCAATGCCTTATGAAATAAGTAGGGTGTGGAAATGCTGGAAGACATGGAAGACACTTCCTTTCATCCTTCCCTTCACTGATTCTTTGGCAAACATTTATCAAACATTTATGTATAATGCGTCATGTGTATCAGATCTGCTGTAGATGAGGCAGGCTGGAGAACAGAATGTGCACAAAGGCAAGAGCGAGAAGCACCTGGAAAGGCCAACTGGATCTTGACTACTGAGAATGTTCAGTACAGGCCACGCTGTGGTAGTAGTTAACATTCATTTAGCACTTGTTCCTCGGAATGTCTTCACACGTGTTGACTTATGGATATTTTCAACTACCCAATGAACTAAGTGCCATTACAAACTGCATTTTAAGAGTCAGGAAACCCTGCCCACTGTCTCCATATCTCTTCAACATAGTACTTGAAGTCCTAGCTAGAGCAGTAAGACAACTAAAGAAGACCAAGGGGATACAAATTGGAAAGGAAGAGGTCAAAGTATCCCTATTTGCGGATGATATGTTAGTATACATGAGTGACCCCCAAAACTCTGGAAATCAATTTGGTGCTTTCTTAGACA
>CM053766.1:72094232-72127883 GCA_028658305.1 Pachyuromys duprasi
CATTTGTTTATATATAATCAAGGAGCTGTTTGTGCTTTAAGGGTGAACTTCAGACTGGAACTGTCAATCTCTTGTGTCAGGAATATTCTTCAAGAAGATCAGGGAGTTATAGTGGTTCGATAGTGTGTGTTGTGCTTCAGTTGAACTCTGTTGTGGGATCTGTGTGCCCGGCTTCGTGCTCTGTGCTAGAGGTTGTGAGCACCACAGGCTGGTCTCCCCTCTGGTCTGGAGGTTTGGTTCCTCACTCTGTGCCAGAGGCTGTGTGTCCCCCTTTGATATGTCCACTGGGGGCGCTGCTCTGGTCAGGAGGCTCTGAGCTCTGCCCTGGGCTTGCTGCTAAGGGCTCTCTTCTGGACTGGAGCCTTGGTGCCTCCTTCTGGGTCAGGGGCTGTGCACCATGGTCTGAGATGGTATTTGGGGGCACCTCAGTCTGGACCTGATACTATGAGTTCCAATCCGGGGTAGTGGCTGGGTGTGCCTAGGGGTGTGGGTCTGACCGGTGTAGCCCGCAGTATCTGGGTAAAACTCAGTCCATCTGAGGTACTGTAGGCCCCAGCCCAAAGTGGCGGTTGCTGGCGCAGAGGATTGTGGGCCCGCCAGTGCAGCCCGTGGTATCTGGGTGAAACTCAGTCCGTCTGGGGTACTGTGTGCCCCAGCCCAAAGTAGCGGCTGCTGGCGCAGGGGGTTGTGCGCCCACCCAGTGCAGCCTGCGGTATTTGGGTAAAACTCAGTCCGTCCGGGGTACTGTGTGCCCCAGACCAAAGTGGCGGCTTAGGCACCCAGCCTGGCTGTGCGCAGCCTTTCACCCTCCCGAGTTTTTCCTGGGAGTAGCTGGGTGTCCCTTGGACTTTTCCACTTGATTTCCCCACCATAGGAATTCCGCTCACCTGGCAGTCGCAAATGCTGGTGTTTTAGGTCCGAGATCTCAGTCTCCCAGTCGCTGTGCCTACACTACTGTCCTGCTCCTCAGACACAGTGTCCTCCTGGGGCAGCCATCTTGAAAAATCGGGTGCTTATTTTTTAATTAATTAATTTTCTATTAATTATAGTTTATTCACTTTGTATCCCAGCTGTAGCCCCCTCCCTCATTCCCTACAAATCTCACCCCTTCCCTTCCTTATCCTCTCCCCAAGTCCACTGATAGGGGAGTCCTCCCCTTCCATCTGACATAGTCTCATTAGGACTGGCTGCATTGTCCTCCTCTTTGGCATGGTAAGGCTGTTTCCCCCTCAGTGGTAGTGATCAAAGAGTCAGCCAATGAGTTCATGTCAGAGACAGTCCCTGTTCCCATTACTAGGGAACCCACTTGAACACGGAGCTGCCATGGCCTACATCTGTGCAGGGGTTCTAGGTTATCTTCATGCATGGGCCTTGGTTAGAGTATCAGTATCAGAAAAGACCCTGTGCCCAGATTTTTTAGTTCTGCTGCTCTGCTTTTGGAACTCTTGTCCCCTCCAAGTCTTTCTAGCTCCCTCTTCTTTCATGAGATTCCCTACATTGTGCCCAAAGTTTGGCTATGAGTCTCAACATCTGCTTTAATACCCTGCTGAGTAATTTTTCAGAGGCCCTCTGTGGTAGGCTCCTGTCCTTGTTGCCTGTTTTCTTTCTCTTCCAAAGTCCATCCCATTTGCCTCTCTGAATGAAAATTGATTATTTTGCCCAGGGTCCTCTTGTTGCTTAGCTTCTTTAGGTGTACAGATTTAGCATGTTTATCCTATATTATAGGAGATGCATTCTCACAGAAAATTCCTGTTCCTCCGACTCTTACATTCTTTTTCTCCCCCTTTTCACAGTGACCACTAGCCTTAAGAATACAGTGAGTTAGAGATGTATTATGTGGACTGGGATCCTCAACTCTGCATTTTGAGTGGTTGTAGTTTTCTGCAATATTCTTTGTCTATTGCGAAGAGAAGTTTCCTTCATGAAGAGTCAGGACTACACTCTGGGTTCAAGGACAAGCATTTAGAAAGTATTTAAGGATTATGCTGGTTTAAAAAGCTGACAGTTGCAGGTTCTCCTCACAGATCCTTAATGTCACTAGCCCTGGATATTTAGCTAGGTTTGAAGTACCAGGTTAGTTTTTCTCTTAATAAATGGGTCTTAAGTACAGTTAGAACGTTGTTGGTTACCAGCAGGGTGTATGAACCCCTAAGGGTTATCAAGCTGTGCTGGATATTGATGTGGTTAATAGGCATGCCCTCCTTTGGAAGCTTGCATAGCACCTTCCGGTATCAGGAAAACTTGTAGAGGAAGCATTCAGGTTAGATTCAGCTCAGGGCCTCTGGGCTCTGTGTCTGAAGTACATGATGTCTTCAGCGATAGGGACTTCTACCTGTGGCTGGTGTTGGGTTTTTGCTATTATGTTATGTTTGTTTGCTTGTTTTTCAGATGATTGAATGGCTCTTGGAATGGGTGGGGGGCAGGGAGTGGGGGTGGAGAACATTGTTGACCAGATGGGAAAATTTCATTTAAACTCTGTATGTATATTTATAGACTGCCTTATATGCAGTTATTTTTAGATAGGAATATATTTTTAGTTAGGTAATAGTATGAATCTGTATGACTTCTCTCAGATGTTTTTTTCTGCAATTTTATCCTCTTCTCTCTTTCTATATTTATGTCTCCTCTCCGATTAAAACCCCCATTTTCCCCATTCACCTTTCAGATCACTTGTGCCCTGCTATTTCTTTCTTTATTGCTCTCCCTTGCCATGATTGACCCTCTTTACTTTCCTGGTTTCTGTAGTTACTCCAGGCTATGTTCTCACATCTGAAATTCTGAAATTTTGAAATCAGAAACCTCAGGTAAGAGAGACCATTCATTGTTTTTAACACGTGTTTGTTTGTTTGTTTGTTTTAGAGAACAAGATTTCTCTATCTCTGGCTGTATTGGAACTCACTCTGTAGACCATGTTGACGTTAGATCTGCCCACCTCTGCCTCCAAAGGTCTGGAATTAAAGGCACACACCACTACCACCTGTCTCTGACATGTACTTTAACCAAGTCCTTATACCTTGACTGCATACCCAGAAGAAACAAGAAAGGTTGAATCTCAAAGTTGGAGGGGTTCTCAGATGGTTCTGTCTTATGTAATGGATGAACCTCCTGTCTGCGTGAGTACTCTAAAGGCTGATTCCTCATTTCACAAAGGTTAGAGACCTCTCGGACACCTGGCTCTTGTTGTTTACATCAATTATTCATTCTTCAGAATATATCAGTAATGACAGAAAAAACAGAATGTTCAGAAATTTGTATTTTGAGTCTCTCCAGAAGAATGTGAACAAGGTAGAGAAAAGCCTTCCACTTGAAAGATGAGCTCCAAAGACATCGAGGTTAATGTGAATTAGCACAAGGTCTTTCAAAGACAAATTAAAGAAGTCATAAGAAAGAGTCAGATCTTTGGTCTTCTCTGAGTCATAATGCTATTATGTAGCTGATTGCATAACCTTGTGAATTGATCTCTTTATTTACTTTTCATTTTTTTCATATAAAACTTTCCCCCCCTAACCCAGCTCTGCAGAAATCCCTGAAAAGTAAATTCCAGATTTATAGCTATTTTGGCAGAATCTAATAGTGGAGATGGTCCATGGCCAAAAGACCTCAGTTTCCTGCCATGTGGACCACACTTCCAGATTTGTGCTGACGCCTAAGAAGGAAGTGATGCTTATTTAAGCGAGTAAGCTCTCCTTTATAGTTGATAAAACAGGGACACAGTTATGTTTTGATAGCATTTAGGAGAGAGATTAAAGAGTTATGCGGGTGATTTAACCACACTAGAAAGTCAGTCTGGGTATTCTTGGCCTCCTGAGCAGGTTTTTCTTTAGTTTTTCTTCTCTATACAGTTCTCTATCCTACTCAGACTGATGAGACGATGTCAAGCTTGCTCTTCCCAAGGTGCTTCAGAAAAGGGGACAGAGCATGTACATCATGTATCCTCCAGATCAACGACACAGAAAGAAAAAAAAACCTAAAAATAGATTTGACTTTTCATTGACTTTTTCCTCTTCTCTAATCTAACAGCAGAATTGAAGTTAGGTTTTAAGTTTTGACATTTAGCAGTCTAGAAATACACAGAACTTATACTTTTAAAAGGAAACTGCCCTAAACTTTAACTTCTGTAGATAAATATCTTCTAATCAATGTCACCACTGTAGCTGTACCTGCAGTTTACAAGTGGATTTTGAATTTTTTCACCTCTGGTCATCTGCTCATGTTAATGTAGATTTTTTTTTTCCTTTAGAGACATTGTTAAAAGACAAGCATACATTTGAGACAGATTGGGGGGAGGAGGAAAACGATGTGAAGAGAGGGGCAGAAGATGACCTCCATCAATGCCATTAATAGAAAGTTGGGGGGCAAGAATTATTCAGGCCTTGCCTCTCATTTCCTCTGCATTGGCCTTTTATGGCTGGCATATATGCACACATTCTCTAGATAGGAACAAGTGCTTCTTTTCCACTCTATTGATTCTTGCCTCAACACATAGTCCTTTCCTTTCCTCTTCCCTCTCAGCATAAACACAGGGCAGCATCTGGTGTGAGCTCCTTGCCACCGCATTCAAGCTAACCTATGTATACCTGCCCACGACTTGCTTTCACTGAGTGGTTAATCTGCATGAGGAAGTATTTGCAAGGCCACTTGGCAAGGCAGGAGATTTTCCATTCTTTAGAAAACTAATGAAAAGGCAATTATTGCCTCACACTGTTTGGAGCACTCCACAAAGAACCAGTTCTGCACTCCCTGACCAAAATCCTTGGCTGCTGTTCTTCCCTGGCTACTCCCCAGTTTCTTGGCCTGATGTTATCTGACCAAGACTGAGACAAACATGTCTTTGGGTCTTGGGAAGCGCTTGCATTTCTCAGTTGAGAATAGTCATGTTACAAGTACAAAAACATTTTCTAAATGTTCATTGTGTGCCAACACCTGAAGACTATGGTGACAACAGAGACAGCGCCTGCTCTTTGAAAAGAACTGCTTTCATAGTAGGTGGGATGATCGTGTAAACACATACTGCAATTTCAAATTGTGAGACTCTTAAATCAAATGATGCTTTCCTAAGTACAAGATAGAAGATTTGATAACTAGCTTTTGCTCATATCTCATCGAGATTTATAGAAAAATTGAGCTCTGAGCGCTAGATTTCAGAAGATGGCTAGGACTGTTTTGCGTGGATAACAGACATAATAAGGGTGCGGTGGTGAAGGAGCACAGCAAAGGGCATAAGTTATGATGAAAGAAAAAGGCAGCTAATTCTGGGTCTTTGGAAAAGATAAAACAATCACTGAAAATTAACCTAAAGGATAGACTAGAATGTAGATTCTAGGAACATTTTGCTATTTATTTAGGAAGAGTTTAGCAAGCCTATGCCCAGAGCAGTTCACATACATACATACGAAGCCTATGGCTCATATCAGTTAGTAGATGTACTGCTTTCTCCTTCATAACTAAAGCTCACCAACTCAAATATAAGTAATACAAGATGGTAGGCAAAAGAATGGGTTGTACAAGAACAACTTAGAAAAAAGGGTGGGCAAAATATGGCAACTTATTGAAGTTTAGTAAAGACAGAAACTGAGATGTGTGGAACTTCTGCAGGTTTTCCTAATTCTTGACTTCTATATGGTATCATGTCTTGAATGAAGGTAAAAAATAAACTGTCTTTATCCTTATGGAGCTTCATATCCAGTAGAATAAGAGGCTCAAGTACACAATAGGGACATCTGCTCAACCATGTTTGTAGCAGCTTTATTTGTAATAGCCAGAAGCTGGAAACAACCCAGGTGCCCTTCAACTGAGGAATGGATACAGAAATTGTGGTACATCTACACAATGGAATATTACTCAGCAACGAATAACAAGAAAATCATGAAATTTGCAGGTAAATGGTGGGAACTGGAAGGGATCATCCTGAGTGAGCTATCCCAGAAGCAGAAAGACACACACAGTATATATTCACTCATATAGACATATAATATAGGATAAAGCTACTAAAATCTGTACACTTAAAGAAACTAATCAGAGAAACTAAACTCTGGCTAAAATGCTCAATCCCCATCCAGAAAGACAAAGAGGATGGACATCAGAAGGAGAAAACAGGGAAAAAGTCAGGAGCCTGCCACAGATGGCCTCTGAGAGGCTCTGTCCTTCAGCCTATCAAAGCAGATACTAAGGCTTATGGCCAACCTTTGGGCAGAGTGCAGAAATTTTTATGAAAGAAATGGGAAATAGTAAGATCTGGAGCAGACAAGAACTCCACAAGAAGAGCAACAGAACCAAAGAATCTGAGCACAGGGATCTTCCCTGAGACTGATACTCCAACCAAGCACCATGCATGGAGATAACCTAGAACACCTGCACAGATGTAGCCCATGGCAGTTCAGCCTCCAAGTGGGTTCCATAGTAATGGGAACAAGGACTGCCTCTGACATGAACTGATTGGTCTGCCCTTTGATCACCTCACCCTGAGGGAGGGAGCAACCTTACCAGGCCACAGAAGAAGACAATGCACCCACTCCTGATGAGAGCCGATAGACTAGGATCAGAAGGAAGGAAAAGATGACCTCCCCTATCAGTGGACTTGGGGAGGGGCATGGGTGGAGAAGGGGAAGGAAGGAAAGGGTTGGGAGGGGAGGAAGGAGGGAGCTGCAGAGGGGATACAAAGTGAATAAAGTGCAATTAATAAAAAAAATTAAAAAAGAATTCAAGAAACATACAGTCCAAGCACATTGCCTGTATTCTGATGGCTCAGAAATGTATAACTTGATTTCACCTAATTCAATACTTGGTTAGTAGAGTAAAAATAGTGTTACAATTCACTGAGTGCCTTCTATGTTCATGACAATTGAACAGGCACTGGAGCATATCCCCGCCCCCCCCAAATCAGTAAGACATGTTTTAAAATTATGAGGTAGTTGAAATCTAAAGGGAGAAGGACCATAAGGTTCAATTGAGTTCACTTAGGACAAATACAGAAGCGAAAGAATAAAAAGCATTCAAACTGGAAAAGAAGATGTCAAATTGTAAGTGTTTAGAGGATGTGATCTGTTTTGAAAACCTTTAAGACTCCATTAATCTATACCAGAATTAATAAACAAGTTCAGCAAAATTATATCATGTAAACCAGCATACAAAACTTAGTAGCACTGTCATATTCTATTCGTGAACTTCTGGAAAAGAAATAAAGAAAGCGTTCTTATTTACAGTGGCTACATAAAGAAACAAAATTACCAGAATATATTTAATCAAAGGACTGAAAAGTCTTCACAATGAAAACCACAAAACATGAGTTAATGAAACTGAAGCAGACAGACAAAATAAAGTACGTTCCATACCTATGGATAGGAAGAGTCAAAATCATTTAACTATGCACATTATACAAGGCAATCTAGAGATTCAAACCAATTCCTACTAAATAAAAACAACACATATGGTATGGTGGTAAACCGCTGTAACCTCAGCATTTGGGAAGATAAGACACACAAATAGTCAAAAACGTGAAAACCATGCAGTATTTCTAATTATCAGGAAAATTAAAATAAAACTTTAATGAAATATCATTGCACTCTAGTTAGAATAGGTAGATTAATCTAAAAGACAGGTGGAAAGAAAATGTTAAGATGGAAATCTTATGCATATTTGGTGAAAGCATATATTACTGTCTTCATTGTGGAAGTCTTTTGAATACTTAAAAGTGGTGGGCTGGAGAGATGGCTCACCCAGTAGGGTTACCTGCTGCCAAGGCTGAAGATTTGAGTTAAGTCCCTACAACATCTATATCTATCTGTATCTATATCTATATCATGTATATCCATATCACTGTACAGACTATTGTGGCCCATTTTAGTGTGTGAGCAGAGGACTGTCATGTGGCTCATTTTGATAAAGAACTCCCTTTGTCAAAGATATATATCTTCTACAATTTGATCCAGTCACCTACCAGTGGCTAATTGGAATTGAATCAGCTGCAAGAACAGCACCTGGATCTGGACTCAGAACAAGGAAGGAATTCAAACTATCAGAGTTAGGGCTTCAGTACAAAATTGTAGAAATGTGAGAAGTCCAAGCATCATTTTACATGCTGCGAGAATGAAATTAAAGGCATTTGAGCAGGAAAGAGCAAGTAGAGGAGGAAACCAATATTTGTTTTTCAGACATTAATTCTCCTGACCTTATTGGCAAGCATTTGTCCTTTCATTAGGTTTCTATGGCACTCTGGTTCTCCTTGAATAAGGATAATGCCTATCTTCGTTGTAGGTGGTTACTTACAAATAGACTATGAGAGGATAGGGATTATGCCAGTGTGATTGAGTATGGTACACTGGTTAAGAGTTATGTAGGCCTGAATCTATTTGTCTGTTATTTTTGCCACATTTGTATGCCATTTGATTTCACAAATGAAAATTGTACATATTAATAATGCATAGAATGGTGTCTTAAAATGTCTGGCATGATGATCCATACTTGTAGTCCCAGTTAGTCTGAAGGTCAAAGCAGGAGGATTGCTTGAGTCCAAGAGTCCTGGGGTAAATTGTGCTATGTCCTCACCAAATTTGACATCAATATGGTGACCTCCTGGGAGTAGAGAACAACAGGTTCCCCATAGAAGCATAAACTGGCCTAGGCTGGAAACAAAGGACTTGGATTTGTTCAGATTGGATCTTCCTTATTGATGACTTAAAATATGCACACATCACAGAATGGCTAAATCATGATAATTAACAATTTCCACACAGTTAATGATTTTTTTGTTTTTGTACTAAAACTTGACTATTTTAGTGAAATTTAATACTGTAACACACTGTTACTAACTATATTCACCCTGGCCCCTGTTAGTTCTTACTTTCTTCATATCTTGAGAGACATGGAAATAAAATCAATATGGCTTTTTCAAACTCTTGAGAGACTTATCTCTCCCTCAATGGCCTGCTCTGCCCCAATACTCCCAACTGTTCCCCCCTTAAGCCTCTGTTCTCATTATGCCACCTTCCCCTTTCATATTACCTATGTTCCATTACTTAATATCTTTCTTCATCTTCTCCACTGATGCTCTCATTCTAGTTTCCAAGATTTTATAGGTACTTAAAGTTAAACACACAGATCTGAAGGTTTTATGATTAGAGGCACAAATAAGTAAAAGCATGTAGGTTGATGTTCATTACATAAGCTGTAGATTCTCCCCCCCCCCAAATCAATCAATCACAGTGGCAATCTCCCCTTGAGTTGTTGATCAGAGGTGCCCTACAGCCCTCCCTCCTCCCAAAAAACTACTCAGGATATTGCCATTGTTTTTGTTTTCCCACAGGAACGTGGTGGTAAGAGCTCACGGCTGAAGACATTACACACATTGGTCAAAAGATGTGGAGAGATCACGTTAGTACTGCATAGGAAGCTTCCTTTATTTTAGCTGGCTCTCATTGTACTGGAAGGTGGTATGTGGGCTGCTGTGGAAGAAAAGTCATTCACAGTTTTACCCAGCTGTGAAACCTGTGGACTGCAATAATGACCAGCATGGCAAGATACATCCAAAGCGACAATAGTGACACAGATATTCTGTGTGTAACCAATAGATTTCTGCTTGTATTTAAGGCTCAATTTACAGGCAAAAATACATGCCTGACAGTGAAAATATGGCCAAGGGCTCATGGTTGTTGTTCTTGCTACCTCTTCCTACAACTATTATTATCATTGTCTAAGTGGACATAGCATTGAACTGCCCTCTAAATTTACATCTTCCTACACAGAGATTAGTGTAGCTCTCATACTCATGAAAGAAGTTTTGTTTTTTTTTTTTTGTATGTGTGTGTGTGTGTGTGTGTAGCAGATGGTGATTAATGAAGACACTCATAACTGGTCAAACACCATAGAATAAATTACTGTGGAGGGCTCATCTACAAACGGCACATGTATATCATACCCCCTCTGCAAGATTCAGGGATGATGGAAGAGAAAGAAGGAAGGTTGGAAGAGCCGGATTTGAGAGGCACCAGGGTGAAACAATGTCTTCTGAACATAAGAGGATTGCTCCACTCATGAATTCACAGCAGCCTACATAAGACCTGTACAATATCAAGGCAGGCATCATTGCAGCTTGGACTAGGAATGGGTTCATGAGTCCCTGTTCCCAAATGAGAAACTGTAGATGGCTGATGGCTTCTGGGAGAGAGAGACTCAGGTTTCTTTTTATTAAATATATTTATTTTTATTTTATGTGTATGGTATTTTTGCCTACGTGTCTATTATTCCACGTGCATGCTTGATGCATGCAGGGGTCAGAAGAGGGTACTGGATCTCCTGGATCTGAAGTTGCAGTTGTTAGCAGATTGAGAGTGTTGAGAATCCTGGTCCTCTGACAGAGCAGCAGCAACTGCTCTGAACTTCTGAGCCCTCTCTCCAGATCCCAAAGCATCAATTTTCCTTAAAGATGTGGCTTTTGATAGACTGATCACACTCCAGTGAGTGGCTGCATGCTCAGAAATACACAGACAGCAAACTGGATTTGACGGTTTATTAAATTTAAAAAAAGATATGTAGGGGAGTAAGAAGGTAAAAGTGGATCTAGGAAGAGATAAGGAAAAGAGTTGGGTATGATTATGTTCAAAATACACTGTATGAAGTTCTCAAAGATTAATAAAATATTTATTTAATAAAAGAAACAGTGAAGGGTAAGGGTAGGGAACATAGCCATTGCCGAAATACCCAATGAGTAGAGAGGGGAAGTTCACTGAAGGGGAGTCTCAAAGAAAAGCGCATGCTCTTGAGTTTAGGTAACTGAGGGGATGATTGTGGCATTTCTGTAAGTACAAAGAGGCAGATTTGGTTTTGGTGGGTACATTTGCAGATGTAGTTTTGGATTTAAAGAACTTGCTGCTCCCCAATACTAAGCAATTAAGCAGAAATAAACTCATTTTTCCAGAGGTTGAGTATGAAAATCAAGGCCATAATAGACCAAAGAAAGTACAATATGACTCACTATCATAGGTGGGTTCTTGAGTAAGCATAGGCAAGCAGAGCACTGTGACCTGCTTCATATATATATGAACCTGATTTGTAAACTCTGGGTTTCTTCATTAGCAAATGAAGATACAGTACTTAAAATTGTTCTTTCCAAATGTGTAAAAAACTCGATGACAGTAGAGACAAGGAAAAGTGTAATGCAGACAAAGAGGAGAAAGGAGGGACATAGATGGGCATTAATACATGGCTTCCTTTCTAATGGCCAACACTAGCTGAAGAGGTAAACCTCCCTGCCTATGCTAGGCACAAAGCTTTGTATGCAAATTGTATCTGCTTGCCCTCATCCCCCCAGATTCCAATGCAAGTAATGTATTTGGTTAGAGAGGGTCATAAACACATCATAAAACCTGACCTTTCCAAGAAAGGATTATCCATAAATAGCTGCAGTTATCCCCTGGGTGCTAGGCATAAGCCTGATGCAGGGTTAGAGAACTGTTTTCCTCAGCTCCTGGGCATGATTTCCAGAGGTGAGTGGCAGTTAGGCTTTGCAAAGGCTCATCCTTAAGTCCCTGTAGTCACCTACCCAGTTTCCTCTGGCAGGGACATCGCTGCTTTCGAGGGGGCTCCCTCTGCTTTGCTGGGCCATGGAATGAGGCTACCAGAAAAAGAATATTAAGATTTTTGTTTCTAAATATGTCACCAGTGATGCTTCTTTTAAATATTAATTGCTGCAATGTTGAAATGCATAAAAGAGCTGACAATCATACTTGCTCAGACCATGGAAGGTTTAATTTCAAACTGTGGTTTTGAATTGCTATTTTTTGTTTGTTTTTTCTGCTTATAAGAAAATGGATCCATTAAAGTCATTCCATCTGAATAAAATAAGAACTCCTAATGGTGCCCATTCAGTGTTACTAATTTATGTGTGTTGGGGGTGAGTGGTATGAGAGGGGTCAATATTATTTATGATGAGCCGATAGAGGAGCCAAATGAATTTCAACAAGGCCTTCTAGGTGACAATGAGGATATCAGCTATACAGAAGAGGCCAAAGAAACCCATCTTAACAGTTGCTAATGTATCTAGGACCTGGGATCAAAACAAAGATGAATGTATTCTGCACGCAAAGAGTACCACACCGTTTTTCAGTAAAGAGTGCTGATGCAACCTTTTCTTACGTACTAAGTTTATTTACTTCTTGTAGTTTCTGTTCAGTTAATGTAAACACATTAAAAACAAGAATTATGGGATCTGATGGCTGGGAGTTTTGAAAGCCTGATGGTGTGAGGTTGGTGTAATTTTCAAATTTCTTTGAGGGTAGAGACTGTATTGCATATTTTTTTTCTTCAAACTTTAGTACTCATAGATCTTAAAACATGATGTATGTAAAGAGTATGGTAGAATTTGCATCTCAGTAGGGGAAATATCACACTCAGCCAGGTGAAAATTGATTTTTAAGGGAAGTATAAATTATTTTAGCTAGGACAACATTTTGTGACTCTCCAAAGCTCAAACCTATGTGACAAAACATATTTATTTCATGGGATTGATTAGGACTAAAAAATCTAGCAGTTTTCAGGAACAAGTGGGTGGGGTGGTCTTTCATCGTTATGACAATAAAATGTTGAGTTACACTGGCTGTGGAAAAACCCTGGTTTTTGGATTTAGGAATATTTTATGCAGCATCTCTACCTTCCAGCTGTCCTCATCTGCAAAGCGGTGATTGCAGTGCACAATAGCAAGTAGTCTTTTGCCTTCCACTGTCTCGCACTGTGACCTGTTAGTGTGACAGCACACAGTACTCCAGAAGAACATTGAATGAACCCATAGTACAAATAGGAATGAATGATTCTTCCCGAAGGTGTTTGGCAGTTGAGATGGTGACAGTGTGAGTCTGAAACTTCCAGGAAATGAAAGCTGCTGAATTTTGACTCCTCTTTTCATTGTCCTGCACACATGGAGTTCATAGGTTTGGAAAAGAGAAGCAGGCAGGGCAGGTAGCTGGTTCTCTCAGCTCCAATGTAGGCTTATTTAGTTGATTAGTATTGGTATTAGAATTATTAGTATTTCCCCAAACTATTCACCGAGTTCTGTAGATTCTTGTAAAGAAAGTTCCTGAATAACTGAAATATAATTGAGCCACATCTAGACTGATTTTGATCAGACGCTGCTAGGATACACTGAGCACAAATTCACATACTTGGATCAATGAGGCAAGTGTACTCTGTCCTCCAAATGCAAGGGTTTTGACAGGGCACTGGGGAAAGCATTCTGAAGGGCAAACTGACACACGGAACCCTTCCCAGTGTGATGGGTAGATAATGTAGGTAGAGGGACATGGCAGGCATCTCAAGAAGGGCTAGAAAAGGCACAAAACCGTGTGACAAGGGATTGGGCAGATTCAGACACATTGCATTTACTGCACTGAGAATCTTCCCAGAGCTTCATTTATACTCTTCACATTGAATATTTGTACATTTCACACTGCATAGCAATCTGAGTATCATAACAGCACATTTGTGAAGGTGAAATTGTCTTGAAAATTATCAAGCACCAATAGCTGTAATTCAAGTGGTGAAATACAAGTGCCCTTTTCTCCTACTGATAATCGTACTTTCTGTGCTTATATTTTATTTAGTAAAACATCTGGGAGGCAGAGATTTCATCATACATCATTTGCATAATCATTTTATTTTCTCACCTTGGATATAGGAGGTCTTCAAAGTAAATAAATGCACCGTACAGCTAAAAAGATCATCTTCTACACAGTAGGCACTATGCGGCATGTGTTATAGCTATTATTTCATTAAGTTCACAAATAGTTTGTCAGTAACACAAAGTAATCAAATAGCTAACACTAGAGTCAACCACAATGTTCTATGACAACAAAGACTATCCTTTTTGGGATAAAAAGAAAACTCACCAGCAAAAAGAATGCTGCCCAAGACCTCCAAATATAAGAAATGTTAATGACCAAAGATCCAAGTGCTGGGTTGTGATAAGTATCTCTACTTATTCACAGAGGCTATCCCTCTGACAGACAGTTCCTAGACAGGAACTGAGGGAGGCCTTGAAACTAAGGAAGGCAGGTGAAGTATGGCTTAAGGACAATCCTTCCTTGAACCATTTGACAATTAAAATGTTTCCAACCGTCTACCTAGTCCATCTTTCGCTCATTGTGGTCAGACTTGCAGCATAGTCTGGTGGCTTTTGCAACCTTATTCCTGTGTGTCTTTCCTATTTCTTCACATGGTCATATGCTCAAATAAAGGGCTTATATGTCTTTTCTATGTTGGCAGCTACATCTTACAGGGCCCCACTGACACCATTCAAAGGCTTTCCATTCCATACGGAGATTTACAAGTTAAATTAAAATTTCCATCAAAAATTTCTCATGTATTTTCTAACCTTTCTGGTTTAGAGCTTAGCATCTGTGACAGACTTATTGTGAACTCATGCTTCACCCCCTAAGTATTTATTCATTGTTGGCTTTCATGTTGAGAAGTCCCCTGGAAGTCAGAGTGTGTGCCTACCTCCTTGCCGCTATGTGCTCATTTCTTAGAGTAGTGGCTGGTGCAAAAGAGGGGATCAGTAAATAAAGTCTAAATGAGTGGGAAAGTTTTAGAGGTGTTTTTGCCCCCTCCAACTAATTCATACTTGTTTAAAAACATTTATCCTCAGCACAGTAGAAATTTAAATGCTGTTTTAGATGCAATCTTTATCTTTTGCTTATTAGCACATCAGTGCATTGACTATGTAAAAAAGAGGCGTCTTTGTAGTGAGAATTTAGGTTTTTTGTCAAAACATAGAAGTGTTATGTGAATTCGTGTGTGTGTATTTCATCCCAGGTGTGGACTATAGGACTGATTCAGACTGACCACAGCAGCTTGCTATGATTTGTCTCATGCTCTGGCAAGGGCCTAAGTTTGCCAGCTGACGATAGTTTATGTGTGGAATTCTGGGGGGCTCTTATAAATGCCAAAACCCAGAAAGGGGCCAGAGGGTCTCCAAAAAGGTGGCTACTGCTTCCCCTCGTTGTTGATCGTTCCTGCTGCTGCTTTTGCTGTTCACTGGATTGCTGTTTGCTTGTTGGAGAGATCCTGACTACGAAGATTGAACTAGCACCAAGGAACTTGATGCCCCTAATCAGCAGAAAGTAGTCTAGAGAGATCTATGCTCTTCTTCCCCTCTATCCTTCTTTCTTTCCTACCTAGTATTGGGACATTGGAAAGGAGAGGTGGAGAAGAGTGGTAGATATAGGAACCAAATAAAGTAGCCAAAAATATGGCTACAAAAAAATTGGAGAGCTTTCTAATATCTTATAAAACCCAGTTCATGATAGTGGCTTAGCTCAGTGATAGAGTACATCTCTGACATGTTCAAGGATTTGAGTTCAATCTCCAGTAATGGAAAACAAACAAACAAACAAATAGCTATGCACTCAGGAAACATGTACAATGACATACATATTTAATAAGGATTCAAATTTTCTTTTGCATAATGAAGGCTGGGGATGGGAGAAGCACTGAATGGTGTGATATATCAATTCCCAGAAGATTAGTCAGAGTGACTAGTAGCTATGTGGAAAAGGCGAAGACATCACATGTGTGTCTGCCCAGGGTTAGCATAAGATTAGTGCAGTATCACTAAGTGACTTGGATGGGTAAACAACACCATTCTGATTTTTGTGGCTTAGCAGGAGTACATACTTATTTAGTTGTTAATAATCTGGTGGTTGCTAAGCATTCCTCAGTGCAAAAGACACTTCCCAAGGCAGACGGACAAAGGGCCAGAAGCTACTCACCGAGATAATTCTATATTTTAATATCGCCCTCATTTCCCACTTTCTGCTTATTAAAACTTCAGCTTCAGTTGGGCACAGAGAGAAAACATGCCATCTCACTGATATGTGTAACGGAGCAGTCTTTAAGACAAAGGATGTGCTTTGTGAAAGCAGATGACTTCGTGCCAAGGGAATCCGCTTTAAATTCAGGAGAACTCTTGGAGTTCATCAGAAGTGTTAAGTTTGTTTTTTGTAAAAGCAACATTTGCGCGCAACTCTCTCTGCATGTTTATATACCCATACCTATACCATATATGGATCTTTGCTTCTTGAGTTAGGAAAAAGCAAACAGAACAAGACACCACTGTTAAAAATGCTGCCACAGATGGCATGTCCATCGATGTGGATAAGGGCTGCTGAGCAGACGGGAGTATATACCTGTACTCACATGTCTTCCATGCTGGGTACCCAGGCCTCCAATGGCCCTGTTCTGGCCTTGAGTGTGCCTCCTGCTCATGGAAGAGCCCCTTTCCCTCATGGTCTGCAGGCTTCTTGTGCTCGGAGCCCTGGTCTTTTTCTGTTTGCTGCAAACCAGGTTGGACAACACGGCTGTTGCTCCCCAGCGGTAATCATGCTGTCCTTCTGGTTAGCTGCCTACTCTTGTTACAGTGATGCTGCTCCTTCTGTTAGCCGTTTGGCCACTGTATGATGGGGAGGCTTCGGTTAGTTCCCTGATTAATGAGAAGAGAGGCATGTGGTGATGATAATGAGGTGGCTTGGTAAGTTGCCTGTGGATTTGGCCTGATATTTGGGCATTGCAATCACAGGTTTTCCTATGAGTTGGCTTCACCAGAAATATTAATGCACAGAATTCTTCCCATACCTCTTCCTTCACACCTCTCTCTATTCCTACCATCTCCATGTTATCTTGTTAGTATCCTTAAGAATTCAAGAGTACCACATACTTTTCTAAAACCAAAGCAAACAGTGTTCGTGACTGAACCCACTCTTACTTCTTAGCATGGTACCCAGTGCTTTGCAATTAGGTAAGTCATAAACATAGCTCCAGCATCATTTCATTTGTGTCAATAAATGATGACAATAACAAGACCATTTTGTGTGTGTGTGTTTTAAATTGGGTCTAATTAATTATAAGGAGCATTCACTTTATCATTATTCCTGTGTCATGTGACAAAACCAGGCTTTAAGATTGTTCAGGGGAGGGGCATAGGAGAAGAAGAGGGAGGGTAGGATTGGGAGGGGATGGAGGAGGGGCTACAGCTGGGATACAAAGTGAATAAGCTGTAATTAATAAAATAAAATAAAAACAAGATTGTTAGTACAGCTTGGGAGTCTCTAGCAGGCCTGGAGACGTTCTGCAAGAACATCTAATATTCTATAGAGCAACAATGTGGCATTCATTTATAAAATTTAAGGGTTTTTAATAATACCACACAGACCTGAATTAAATCACACTAGACCAAGGTTCTCTGTTCTTTGCCAACCCTTGCCACGTATATCAAATACCCTAAACTCATTGTCTGGGTTTGCCTTACTTTCTTGGCAATGTAGCCAGACTATGCACTGTTCCACCCAGTCTGTCTCTATTTAGACACCTTAAGTACATCATGTGTGTGAGTTGTTGAGGAAACCAGAGGCTGAAGATAGCTATTATTATTTAGAATCTATGGCTAAAAATTATTATTTAAGAAATAACCCTAAGCAAGTTATATTATTATTACTACCAACATTATTCTTATTAATCATTATCTTTCCAGAGCTATGATTGCTAGCTAAGATCACAAGCAGGGAAGGGGAAGTGCTTTGATGAAAGATATAAATGGCATCTTCTTTTGGAAGAAAGCAACTATTGATACCACCATTAAGATTATAATGTAGCACAGATAATAAGCACTCACCAATTATGTGTGAGGTGTGGAAGAAGATATAAGCATTTCCCAATTTTCCATGTGCAGTCAGTAGTTATTGTAGCTTCTCCTGCTGTCTGGGAAGCTTTATCAACTGTGCTCAGTCAACCTAAGACTATGTTGTCAGGTGACAAACTAACACAATTCTTGGAACTAGACTAGGTTCAAGTTTAGACATTCTGATTCAGCCAGTTTTCATGAATTTCTAAGCGTCATGGGAACAAAGGAGAATGCAATATGTGTGGACCACCGACGCACTTCCTATACCTTTCAGAGTCCCATCCCAAGTACGGAGTTTCATACATGGCAGTTCTGGCCAGTCTTGTTTGCTTGAATTGTGATTCTCAAATACAGTTGAGCACTGTGATTAATTTTGATAAATAGACAAGAATACTAAAGCCCAAAGGGACTAAATAAACTCTTAATGTTTGTAGAGTTAGTAAGTGGAATGGCAGAAGGGAGTAGTTGTGTGTGCAGGTCAGCCTGAAGACAGTGCCTGTGAGTTCTCCAAAATGTCATTTCGTTTCAGAGGATGGAGAGAGAGAGAAATGATTTTGTTGCCATGTGCCACATAGAGTTGATTGATTTTTCACATCTCTCAACAGCAGCTATTTTCATTTGTGGTTGGATAAATAGACTTGGGAACAGTGAGTAAATCTTATCTAATTCTGTATGTTAATATTTTACTTGATGATAGTTTTAAGTAGTTATAGACATGCTATCTTCAGTTTTTTCTTTACTATACAAGTTTTCATGCCCTGGCACTGTAATATGGAGGAACCCCAGACAAGGGAAATCAGGATGAGGGGTCAGAGGATTTGTAAAGTAGAAGAAAACAGTTGCACAATGGTTAGGATACTCTCTTCTACAGCATTGCATTGAGATTCAAATTTTAAATATGTATTGTTGAAGTTCATTTACTTATTTTAAGTATGGCTTACATCTGAAAGAGATAGTGAAAGGATGAGGTAGCAAAGCTTAATTGGAAATAGATTGTTAGCATCTAGGTTTGAAGCAGAACTACTTGGTAGCTGAAAGATTATTTCCTGAAGAAGGGGCTTTATTTTGCCTTTAAAAATAATTAAAACTTGGACGTTGAAAAACATTCAAATACAAAAGCATTATGCAATGAGAGTAGCCATACCCAATGAACTTTTATACAGTCAGAGTAGCCATTTTTGAAGCTGTGGAGCTTCACAGTGAAAACTAACACTTTCACTAGCAATTATATTTTTGTGCACTTATCTACCACACACATACACACACACACACACACACACACACACCAATAACAATGTTAGAACTAGAAAAACAGTTAGCTTAGTATCTTTTTTCATGATTTGTGTGTCCCTTACCTGGATTACATCCTTCCTCCTCGTCAAATATGTGCCCTTTTTTGTCCTCTTTTCTTCGTGATGTATTGTGACCATTTGTTCACACACACATATACATGACCAGGATCTGCCTATGAGAGAGAACTGTGCCCATTTTTCTTTCCAACATTTGCAGGAAAGTCTTTGGACTGGGACTGTAGAATGTTAAGTGTCGTCACACAATATACTCTCCTTAGACAAGTTTTTGCAAATGGAAACGCCATACAACTACCCTATGGTATTACTGTTCCTAGCTGTTTATGGATGCTTTTAACCTGGTGGGATTGTTACGGGGAGTCATTAAGTTAGGGGTTTGGCTGTCACCTTATGAATTATCTGTGAAATTGTTTCTCTGAGTACAGAGCATATAAAAGGGTGGCCAGCTCATAACTCATGCTGTTGCATAGCAGCAATGACCTTGGGCAGACCATACCCTTAAGAAGGGAAAGCTGTTAGGTAATAACAATGCTTTCTCTACTTTAGTCCATGCCAGGAAGCACTGTCATGCACAGTGTAGCATCAGCTTTTCAAATACAATTCCCCTTTGTAAACAGAAAATGCGTTCACGGAAATCCTGAGTGACTATTTGGCCTGTTGGCTTGTTAGCTTCCTGGCATCTTATGGTCCTTAAATTCTGTATAAATTAGGTTGGGAGTTTAGTCTGGGCTTTAAAAGAATCATGCCTTTTCTGCTTTCAGTGACATTGGATTATAGACTGACATCTGAATGTGCTCAAATAAAAGCAAGTAACTCGGAATTTAGAAGGATCATTGGATAAAGCTTTCAGAATACTGCTAACACCTCTACAGCAGCCACAGGATTTTGAGGATGGCAGGGCTACATATTAACCAGATCCAAGTCTCCACCTCCAACAGATGTTTAGGCTCTGAAGTCACTTAAAATGTAAAGAACGCTCCTAGAAAACTTTTAGGACTTCCAAGTAGCTTCTCACGTTGGGCCCATGCACATTTCTAAAAGTCTAGATATAATGAAAGGGGCAAAAGATTTGAGAAAACTTTAAGACTAGAATGTATCTAATAAAATCCTGGCTGCTTACAGAACCTGAGACAGACCTGTTACCATGTACTTGTTGGTTAAGACAGTGGCACACCCAGTCCTGCATGGAAAGAGACTCACCCACTTTAAGCTGCCCTCAAATACTTTCCTTGGTTTGTTCAGGACTTGCGCCTACATTAACATGTTTTTCTCTTATAGACCACACAGCATGTTCTATGGATTAGGAGAAATAATGAGAATGTAATACACTTGCTTCCTATTGGAATGCCTATGAAATGTCCAGATTCCCTTCAATTGCTAATGTTTAATGATTTCAATTTCTATTCACTTCTGATGTGTATCTGGTATATCTTTATGTATGTACATGTGTAGACAAATGTGCACTTACATGTATGTGTACAAGCCAAAGTTGATGTTGCTTCACCTTCATCTTGTAATTTTGAGACTGTATCTGTTACCGAACCAGGAGCTCTCTACTTGGCTCAGCTAGAGAGACAATGAGTTTTTAGGAATTTCCCTGTCTTTGCTTGCCCAGCACTGAAGTTAGGGATACATACCATCATATCTAGACTTTTGCTTGGGGTACTGGGGATCTGAACTCAGGTCTTCACACTTATACAGAACACACCTTACTGACAGCTGCCTTCCCAAGCCCCACTTTCCATTTCTTGTTACAGTAGGAAAGCCTTACCTGTTAAAAACAGTTTCTAAAAGGATGCCTGTAAGTTATACAGCATTTGAACATCTAATAATTGCCTTAAACACATCTACCAATGAATCCATTATTATAGTTACTTTAAGACTAATTCTTCCTATTCTGAAGAAGGAGACAATAGTCAAGGTTGACCTAATTCTGTTGAGTAAGTGACTTGTTAAATGTATTCCTCCTGTTGTGCTTGGATGTCTAAGTGTGCTGAATTGCCTTCTAAGGTAGGCTTCAAATTATTCCCATGTTCTAGCATTTGTGCTCTTGTATAATCTCTTCCCTTTGAGAGTGGGCTGTACCTAATGACTAGAAAATGTAAAAAAAAATATGATGAGACAATCATTTCTGAGATCAGTTTAATGGAGACTGTGCTGTCTATTTATCTAGTACCCTTTTGGCTCTGTCACTTACACTAAGGAATCATAAGTTCCACTGGGGAGAGGTCCTTTGGTCAGAAATTTAGTAAAGGTGAGAATACTCTGACTACTAGGAAGCTAGGAAGTTGTTGAAACCCTTAGGAAAATAAGCTGCAAATAGCTACAAGGTGAGTTTCAAGTGGATCCTGTCCTGGTTGCATCTGCAGATAGCTTTGTCTTCATTGATGTTTTACTGTATGGTAAGAGACCCTGACCTGCAGGAGCAAAATGAGTCATACAAAGACTTTTATTCATAGAAAGCATGAGGTGTCAGCATGTACTGTTTCAGCAGCTCTTTTGGACATTGTGCCATCCAGTGACTCTCCTTTTACTCTGTCATCCTTATCATCTGTCTCATCCACTTTCAAACGTTGACTCAGTATCTTCTGTGTGCTGGGTGTTATTGCAGGCATTGTGATTGTGACATTGGACAGAGTAGGCTCTACAAGCCATGGCAACATACCTGCACCCATTGGGTTCACTTGCCCACTGTGGAGACTGAATTGAACCAATGACTTCATCAGTTACACAAAAATAGAAAATGCTTTGGCAGTATAACTAGGGGTGTTGAATTATCCTGGGGGAGTGTGGACTAATAAACAAGTCTTTTCAAGTTGTGGTGTGTCAATGGGATGATGTTAATTTGGTTTACCATCAACTATGTCAATTAGGAGAGAATTATTTCCCTAGATCATATCCAGTCATCATTAGATGAATTATATCCAGAATGCTCTGTTATTAACAAAGCTGACGGGAACTTAAGTCTCATATAAAGTGTCTCAATATTGCACATATCCTAAGTATATATTCTCAATGGTTTATCTCTAGATCATTTAGACCTCCCCAAATACCATGTTAGTGCTATATAAGTAGTTGTTATCTTATATTGTTTTGGGGAAAATTGACAAGAAAATTATCTGTATGTATTCATTAAAAGCATAATATTTTTCCAAATAATTTCAACCTGCAATTGGTTGAATCTGAACCTTCAGAAACTGAATATATGACAATGAATATGTTTTAGTATAATGTACTAGTAATTTAAGAATATTAAGTGTCCAAGTGGATTCCATAGTAATGGGGACAGGGACTGCCTCTGACATGAACTGATTGGCCTGCTCTTTGATCACCTCCCCCTGAGGGGGGAGCAGCCTTACCAGGCCACAGAGGAAGACAATGCAGCCACTCCTGATGAGAGCTGATAGACTAGGATCAGAAAGAAGGAAAAGAAGACCTCCCCTATCAGTGGACTTTAGGAGGGGCATTCGTGAAGAAGGGGAAGGAAGGGAGGGACTGGGAGGGGAAGAGGGGGCACTACAGGAAGGATACATAGTGAATAAAGTGTAATTAATAAAAAATGCAAAAAAGAATATCTCTACAGATATACCTGTTTATAGTAATTCAAATCCAGGAGCCATTTTGAGATTCTCTAAAGCTTTGCTATGTGAAATGAAGACGTAGAATTTGTGCATCATTCTACTTGTCTTTGCTAGCTCACTTGTCTTTGCTGTGTGAAATGAAGACATAGAATCTGTGCATCATTCCACTTGTCTTTGCTGTGTGAAATGAAGATGCAGAATCTGTGCATCATCCCACTTGTCTTTGCCAGCTCACTGTCTTGAGTGTTGCTCTTCTTTTTACACATCCTGCACCAGATCTGGACACCGTGTTGTTTCAATTCAATGGGAAAGCTCTGTGATTGTTAGTCAAATTGCAAACAGTAGACTCTACCTAGCAATGTATCAAAGCAAATATTAAGACTCATAACCAAGCCTTTGGCAGAGTGCAGGGAATCATATGAAAGAAGGGAGAGTTAGTAAGATCTGGAGAGGACAGGAGCTCCACAAGGACCAAATATATTAGGGCACAGGGGTCTTTTATGAGACTGTTTCTCCAACCAAGGACCATGAATGGATATAATCTAGAACCCCTGCTTGGATATAGCCCATGGCAGCTCAGTATTCAAGTGGGTACCCTAGTAAGGGGAACAGCGACTACTTTAGACATGGACTCAATGGCTGGCTCTTCGACCCCCACCCTGGAAGGAGGAGCAACCTTGCTAGGCCACAGAAGAGGACATTGTAGCCAGTCCTGGAGAGACCTGATAAGCTGAGGTCAGATGGAAGGGGAGGAGGTCCTCCCCATCAGTGGACTTGGAAAGGTGCAGGGAAGAGATGAGGGAGGGATAGTGGGATTGGGAGGGAGGGAGGGGGCTACTGCTGGGATACAAAGCAAATAACCTGTGATTAATATAAAAAATAAAAATGATATAAAAAAGAAACTTGAGGGCAAACATGATGGTTGATACTTCATGTGCTCTTTCTCATGTAAAGACAGAAACTCTCAAAAGTCACCTGATAGTGGATGGCAAGATCCTTTCTATGAAAACACAGGGTCAAGTTATATGAGGATGAAAACCACCCTGTATTTGTTTTCATAGTGTCAAACTCGACTGACAATCTCATCTTTCCTAACAGTCCAAGGCCTTGGAGTCCTGCCAAATGGTCAGTTTGAAAGGTATTTTTTTTTTTTTTTTTTTTTAGATTTTAAATTCCTGAGAAAAGTTACGGGTAAGGGAGCAAGAAAGTCTTGATTATGGATAGACACAAGCTATAAACAGTGATGGTGACAACATGCTACTGGTGAAGGCTACTGAAATGAAAAAAGATGAATGTTCATTCAACTGGAAGGCAAAGAGATTTTTAAAAATTGTATAGTGCTCGCCTCATGCCTACTCATGTAGTGACCAGAAGTTGTCTGGTATCCTTATCAATTGCTTCTTTATCTTATACTCTTGGTGAACTTGGTGTTCCTTAGTTGGCAAGAAGGCCAGGTAGCTTCTGGATCTCCCTCTTTCCATCCCGTAGGCATTGGCGTTACAGGTACATGCTACTATGTTTGTTTTCTTTATGTGGGTGCTAGAGACCTGAACTCATGTTGTCTTGCTTATATAGCGAGCATTTTGCCTACTGAGCTTTCTCCTCAGTCCTCTGGGAAAAAAGGATTCTTTTTAAAGTGAAGAAAAAAAAAAACCTCAACAACAACAACAAAACAGAAAGAGGTTAGGAATGTAGTAATTGTTCCTGAGGAACAACATGTGAAATTCCTTGGAGCTAGATATAATAAAAGTATTGCATTGTTGTCTCAACGTTAACTGAGTGTCAAGTGTGGAGTAGGTGCTATGGCTGGGCTTTCCCTGGATTATGGCTTTGAAAACAAAACATACGCTAACAACCAAGAGATGCTCTGCCACGTTTCCAAGTTAAGGTGCTCTCGTTTGCAGAAGTACTTGCAAAGTTAATGTCTCTGAGAGCAGAAGAGAGAAGAGAAGAAGGAGAGGTGATCAGGAAAACTGTAGGTGCCAGCTCAGGTAATCCTTCTGCTTAGAAGATGGGATCGCTCCTGAATGTTATTAGACTTTTATTCACAGTTAAGATTGAAATGTGAATGTGATTAACCAATAACTACAGAACAATATAAAGCAGGACAGTGTGGCCAACATACTGGAAACTCCACATTTCCTTCATAACCTTTTTAGAACAATTGATTCAGTTCATTTTTGAAATGTAGAGAAAAGTAAGCAAATATTCATGAAAGGAAGAAAATGCTGTAGATTAAAGTCTAGGAAGAGATGACATTCAGTCACTACAGTGCTTGGTGACTGTGAAATCATGCCCAAGGTCATGGATATATTTATTTTGTTGGTCACAAATAACAGAAAACATGACTCAGACTGCTAAGAAAAAGTTTTTATGACTGTAAGTCAAAAATATGAAGAGCTAAGGCTGTATGCAGCTACATAGCTGGTCCCTCTCCATGAAACATGATCCTCAGTGTCTCTGGTGGATCCAGGTGTCCTTGAGCACATCCATGACAAAATTTGCACTAAGATAAGGGCAAGGAGCTCCTTTTCAGAAGACTCCACCATGATGCGCATCCTTCTTGATATTGGTTTGCATTGAGTTATGTTCTCCTGTCTTCCTCAAGTAGAAGGATCACAGAAATACACCCTCCTGATTGGGTGAAGTCACTTCAAGATCCACCTTAAAACAAGAGAGGGACAGGTTCTTTCTAAAATGCATGTTAACTGAGGGAGGACTTTATCCTTAAACAAAGAGGACATTATTTTACTGGGATAAAGGATATAGGTGCAAGATCTCAAGACCTGACATCTTCTCTGAAAGAATAAGCTCTTCACACTGGGGTGGGTGATGTTTCTAGCTGACCATGCTTCTCATGGTAGGCACAAATAGAATGGAGGTTCTGACCTCCCATTCTAGCTTAACATGTCTTCCTGTGGAAGAACCAAAATACACCGATTGTCTAAAAACCAGGAGGCAGTCTGAGAGCCAGTGGGTGTGACGTGGCAAGGCTCTGTGCCTCAAATGTGACTGCAAACTTTTAGCTTTCCAAGTGTGTGGTGTGAGATGTCTTCTGATTTGAACATCCGGCCTTCCTCTGAGATGAGTGGGTGTACACAGCAAGAGGTATAGATTGTCTGTTACAAGTATTTGAATATGCAAGATTAAAAAACCTTATGCCACTTTCGGAGCTATGAATAACCCAATGGTTGATAAAAGGAACCATAGGCTATTATTTCCTCCATAAATGATTGAGACAGGGCCGTAATTAATCAACAGTCATACAAATGCCAAAACCTTGTAAAGTGGTTTAAATAGGAGTGAAGAAATCCTCCACACCAACCCACAGGTGACCTTCTAAAGAGAAAATGGGTTTTATGCCATAAATAAACATAATAAGTATAATGAACAGGAAGTGGCTCATTGTTTTTTTTTAAAAAGATCATCTGATTATCTCCTGATTATATAAATGCCAGAGAGCAATTTTAAGTATTCTAAAGATAACTAGAATAATTCACAAATGCCTTCATGTGAAGTAGCAAGAAAGCAGTGTACACAATAGAAGAACATGCTGACCTAGCCAGAAGACTGGCAGAAATTAACATGCAGGGAAGAATACAGCTTCTCTTCCATCGTCTTGTCATTAACCAACGCCAGAAGTCAGAACTGTTACTTAAATCTTGATTTCGGAATACAAAAAGATAAAGAACACATTTCTAGGAAACAGATGTGATTAAAACAAGAAAACTCACATCAAAGTATTAGAACAGTCTCAGGTCCTCCACCCAGAGAACAGACTCAGTGCTCAGCTATTTCTGGGATCAGTTTCAGTTTTAGTACTCAAAATCTTGAGGTTTTGGCAAGGTAGTGATTGTGTCTAAACTTTGGCTTAAGCTTCTGCAAAATGGGACTAAATAGCTTATCCCTACTATACTTTTATGAATTAGCTCATAAAAGGTGCCTAAGACACTGATTATAAGAGGTGCTCAACACTGGTTATCTCTCAAGGGGGAAGGTATCCTTTTCTAGCCTCTGTGCAAAGATTGCAGAGAATGTCAGACTTCAGGCATCAATGTCATGAATTGCTAAGCTTCCCATGACTCACTTTCCCTCACTCAGAAAACAAAAATATTTATCACCATAGACAAATTTGACCTAATTTTGTTCACCAGGACTTCTGGATGCCTAGCACCTAGTCTGCCTCATATCAGGCTCTCAGTGATCATCTGTTTTCTCCATGTGTTGAACATGAGTAACAGGACAGCTGATTTGTCCTACTATGTAGTGAAGCCAGTGCTGCTGATCCCCACTCAGGCTAAGAAGAGGAACATGGATGTTCTAATTGCACACTCTCTTTTTCACTGTCCAGTTTGAGCAGGTCAGTCTCCTCTGTATCTGTTTATCCTAGCCTGCCTCTCCCATCTACTTTCTTTATTCATCAGCAAACTTTTCATTACCTTCAACACTATATTCCAAATAGAGTCATAGAATAACTGAAAGCAAGTATCCTTTACTACTTCGGAAAAAATTTTCTGGGATGATGAGAAAGAGTTGCTGGTTTTCCATCACTTCTCAACCTTTCGAAGTAGAGAGTTTTACAAGCACATAACAGTGTTTTCCCATTCTGCATTTCCCCAGTGTTTGCAGTAAAAGATGGAAGCCTTCATTTCTGAGTACCAAAAAAAAAAAAAAAAGGAAAAGCCCTGTACTAATCAATTTTATATACGCTGTGCAATTATGTTCAAGACCACCTAAGGGACAAAATAAGCACTAATGTTTTTATTTTATAATGCAGGAAGCTACAGATCAGAGAACCTGGAAAAGTTGCTCAAGGTTACAGAATAGCAAGAGCCCAAACTGGGATTCAAACAGAGTTCTTCAATGTCCCGAAGCATGCTTTTTCTACCAGTCACTCTGCCTCTTTTACATCATATCCTTTTTATTATTTTTATCACATACTCTAGACATCTTGAAGCTCAGGGTAAATGTTGGACACTCTTTTATGCCAATGTTTTTGATTTGGTTAAAATATTTTTGTTTTATTTTGTTTTGTTTGTTTTTCAAGACAGGGCTTCTCCATGTAGTTCAGGCTGTCCTGGTCACTCTGTAGACCAGGCTAGCGCCGAACTCAGAGGTCCTCCTGCTTCTACCTCCAGAGCGCTGGGATTAAAGTAGTACACCACCACCACCTGGCCTAACTGGTATTTTAGAAGCAAAGAGCATCACTCAATAATTTAGGGAAAACCGAAATAGAGGAAGGAGTATAGAATTGGGGATCAGACAGACTGATGATTAGCATCTCTGGCAAATGCGTGGCACCATCTTTCTAAGTCTTTATAAAACAAAGATGGGGGGTGGGGAGATGGCTCAGTGGTTAAGAGCACCAGCTGCTCTTCCAGAGGACCCGGGTTCAATCCCCAGCACCCACATGGCAGTTCACCACTGTCTGTAACAGCTTCAGGGGATCCTGCACTCTCACACAGACATAAATACAGTCAAACACTAATGTACATAAAAGAAAAATAATAAATTATTTAAAAAACAAGGATGGTGCTTTGAGGCTGATATGAGTGTTCAGGCTAAGATCTCAAACCTGTTTATTTCTGGAGCCATGATGCTGGTCTGAGTAGTTTGTCGCAGTTGAAGGCATTTTCAAGTGCATGTGATCCTTGGGTTTCGATGTCAAGAAAAAGGAAAAGTGGACAGCAGAGAGGAGTGCCAAAACTGATTCCCTAAGTTCTGGTTTTGGTGCCTAAGTGTTCAAGAAGCATCTTTTGGATTGCAGCTGTCTTTAAAACTTGATCTTTGCTGTTGCAAAACTACATAACATTAACTCAAAATGGAAACAAATGTCTGAACATTATAGTAACACAAGAGGACAACTAGATCTACTCATTTGTAGTTTTTCTTAATCTGCCAGCATTTCCTAATATGAACTATACAGGAGTGTACACAACTTAATAAAAGTGGTTTCACACGTGTGCCCTTCAAAAATCACAAAAGCCAGTAGAAAGAAGCCTCCCTTTTTTCTTTTACAAGAGACAGAAAAATATATCTATATCACCAATAAAAGTTTTTCAAAACAACTTTTTAACAGTGATAAAAAACCAAACATTTTAATTTTGCATTAGTCTATATCAACAAAAGAAAAAGAAAGCTAAAGTATTCACATTTTTGTTTTTAATTGTTTCTTCATCACATGAATTTCATTCTTTCTGCCACTTTTTTATATAGAGAATTGGAGGTAGAGAGTTTAGGCAAACAACACACTATTATTACTACAAAGGAGAACATATTCTTTCTTATCTTTTTTATTATGGAGAACAGTAAAGCTCTTAGAAGGTGAAATGATGTCTCATACATGAAGTTGGGGCTTTCTTGAATGGACTCATTTTCTGTACACATGAATGTCATTCTTCTCCCTCTTCATCCCACATCCTGGCTTGGAAATCTCCTACCCTGCTTTTCAAATAGTGCTTAAATGGACTCTTATGTTTGGGTTTTCTTTGGACAAAACCCTGTATCTATTCCCATGGCTGTAATTTCTTGGTGGATCCACACTCGGCACAGTTCCTGTACCATTTCCTGAAAATGATTTCTCTGTGAGTGCCACAGCAAAAGATGGTGAACGAGATCTCCCAAAGCAGACGCTATTCATCTCTCTCATGCCTGCCAATATCCCAAGCAGGGGTTTTATGGTTTAATAGACTTCACCTAATGCACATTGGAAATATTCCCTCATCTCACTGCTACTCATTTAGCTTTACTGTTTTAGGCATTCATTTCTTCAGCTATTGGATCAAAGGTCTGCTAGTTGAGCAGCCCTGGTGGGAGTACTGTTCTCCCATTGTGATTTGGTTAGGTGGTCTCTGCTGGGAAGAATGATCACAGGAGACCTCTGCCATGTGATAAGAGTCTGGGGTCTTTTCTTTTCTTCCTGTAACAACTCTGAGCCCCTCTTCCCTTGTTAGTGGGTTAACTAGTTCTCAGCAGTGGCTTAGGGCTCGGGAGACTGAAAGTGGAATCAACTGTACCTCTTAAGACTACAGTAGGTACCTTGGACCACACTGTTAGTCAAAGAGGTGAGTCCAGCTCATGCTCACCAGTGAAAAGCGGGAATCCAGTGAGAAGCAGTGGAAGAAATTTGTTGATGGCCATCTTGTAGAATGACTCAATCTCCCACATTCTGTTGGAGCCACCCCCCCCATCTAAGATCTGTGCTTAGAGCTGAGATCTCCTCACTTTTGTTTTTAACCCCATGTTAGGTTTTCTACTTTAGTCTAAGTTGTGAAAGATTTTAGAAGCGTTTTTCTAAGTTATTATTATTATTATTAATTATTTAGTATACACACATGTGTGGGGGATAGCTGCAGTGAGCCTTTTCTCTGGAAATCTCTTCTGACAAGCTCTCTGCATTAAGATTATTTATTAAAAGGAATAATAACTGTCTTATGACTGTTTCCTTTCATATATATCACTAGGATTTTGAGAATAAGCAAATAGCAGAAAGATGTATGAAATAAAATATCATTTAAATTGTCATTTAAAGGAAGTTTTACACAATAATAGATGAGAGGGAGCCTCAATACTAATTATAGGTGTGCCAGTATAATCACCTGCATTGTGTTCTGCCATTATATACAACGATATTCGATTCCCCTAAATAGTCAGATTGTGTTTTTCCTTAAAAAATACCTGTCTGTAGTTTCTTATATTTTAAGTGAAATAACTACGTATAATGAAAATGAAAATAAAAATTAACATTTACAAAAGTCTCCCAAGTGCCTGCTCAAAGCTAGCTGTTCTCCAAGTCTTTTTAATAAGATGTAGCTGATTGTTTTTTTTAACAGTAGAGGAAGCTCCAGGATACATGAAATATTAGTGTTAGAGAGAGAGAGGCTTCTGTCACAAACTGGTCCAACATCTCTGCTTTCTAGGTTAATATACCCAGAATCTATGAAGAGTCCGGAAAAACCATTGCTTAGACCAGTGGTTCTCAGCCTATTGGTCACAATCCCACTGGGGACTAGTGATCATTTAACAGGGGTCTTCTAAGACTATAAAAAAACACAAATACTTATGTTACAATTCATAACAGTAACAAAATTATAGTTATGAAGTAGCAACAAGAATAACCTTCTGGCTGAGGGTCACCGCACATGAGAAACTCTCTTAAAAGGTTGTAGCATTAGGAAGATTGAGAACCACTGGCTTTGACAAGGGTGTTGGAGGAAAACCGAGAGAAACACGTCTTTGAAAATGTTCTTTAACTCTGTATCTCACTAGAAATATTGCTGAAAAGGGAGAAGGAAACACACATCAAAACAATTAAAATTCATCACTAGCAATCCATATTTTTAGCAAGAATTCTTAAAGTTCTAGTTGCTTTGTCTCAGTATTGACTAGGAATGAATCCAGTGCTGTAAGTAAAAATTTTACCTTATAGATGCTCAAACAAAACAAAAACAAAAACAAAACAAACCTAGAATAATGTTACTGCCTCCAACACATTGTTCACATGGAGAACAGAATATGTTTGTATGTCTATCTGGCCAGTCATTAGCCTCATATGGACCTTGTCTGTCTGGACAGTCATTGCTTCATACAGAACCTTTCTTTTCTTTTACTCATTCACTTCACATATGTTATTGAGATCCAGTAACGTTGGTTGCAGGCACCATTTGTCAGCGAAAAATATAGATATTCCATTTATTTACAGTGATAGTTATCTTTTCATGGGAGACTTAGTATTTTCTTATGGTGGAATGGAACCTGAGTGAGTCCAATGTCTCCATCATGTTTTGAGTGTAGGTGGTATGGCCTGGTCAAGTATTCCTTGCCTACTTTGAATCTGTCATACTTTTCTCATGTCAAACTATAACACTTTATACTTAATAAGACTTTTTTTTAACCTGACCAATATTATACAAATATTACTAATTATACAATTCAACTAATTACAAGTGATCTTTATATATGTAAGTGATATTTATGACTAATTTATAATGATGCATTATCATTATTTGCCATTATTTCAGCAGAAATAACATATTATAATGGTAGAGAAACTCTTGGCATAACAACTGAAAAATAACTTACTGATTCATGATCGGTACTCCATGCTTCAGTTCCCTTAGCATTTTACTTGCGCTTTTAGAATAGTATTGATTTTATAGTTTGTCGTCTGTATATCTGCATCCTTTGCTAGACAGGGAAGTTGTTGAAAGTAGAGCTATACCTCCATAACATTAACCTAAATTACTCAACAATGTCTATTCAAGTAATATTTTATTTAATATAGCACTTCGTCAAAGACCTCATAAGGCATATAATGTTGTGCTTGTTTATTTTTATAAACAAGATTTTGAAGTTGCTAGAGGTTCTTGTACACTTGAGGCTACAGTGGTTATGAACATTAGATAAATAACTTGAATTTGTACTCTATGACTTCAAGTCCAAAGCTTTCTTTTCTGTTGCTATGATGAAATACTCTGACAAAAGCAATTTATGGACAAGGTGGTTTATTTTGCGTCTCACTTCAGAGTATGGTCCACCATGGCAGATAAGTTAAGGCAGCATGAGCTTGAAGTAAGCTGGTTATGCTACATCCACAGTAAAGAAGCAGGTAGCAATGGGTGTAATCTATGGTAGTATGCGGTCCCTACATTATCCCCACACTCTAGCAGCAAGTAGCATTGGATGCGATCTAAGCTAATGAGTGGTCTCTTTCTGAATTTAATATAGCTCAGGATTCCTTGCTTAGGGAATGTTCCTGTCTGCAATTAAGATGGTTCTTTCCACAGAAAATAATCAAGAAAATCCTCCACTGACAGGTCCAGAGATGATTCCAGATTCTGACAAGTTGACAGCTAACTCTAACCATCACACCATGTTCCCTCAGCTACATAGACCATACTTCTCAATTCCCACAGAGTGTCTTCAGCATAACTCTCCATGTTCCTTCTCTTCTTTGTGTCCATCTTCTTTACTTTCTTAACTCTTAAATGATCTTTTAAATGATCTTTTAACCTTTAAATTAAATAAAAAGAGTTTTATTTAAGAGTTTAACAACTTGTTCTATTACTCTTCTCATCAAAATAAATAATCATTCATTGTTTGACTTGTTTAGTTTTGACAAGTATAAGTAGTAGAAAGTGACCTAAAATGACCCCAAGACCAATTGCAATAGCACACACATTTTGACATGTTATACTGGGTGTACGCTAAAAGTTATAAAGAAAAAAAATGAAGAATAAGATGGAGGAAAAAATAGAGAAGAGTTAATTAGTTTTCAGCTTTTTATGGAATTAGGTGAACACACAGCCATTATACCATCTGAGGTTCTTGTTTGCAGATCAAGATGGCTCTAAATGTCTGTCTCACTGGCTCAGAAATTCTTTGGGGGTGGTTTGGAGTCATCACTATAACAACATTTTAGAAGACTTCTTAAAATATAGAGTGCAGTATAGCTTGTGCTTCTCCTGAGGAGGGGAGTGCTTTACAAATCAGTTATAAATAAATCGCACAAAATGCATATGAGGATCTTGTTAGTGCATGCGTTCGGTTCTGATGGAGAAGGTGAAAGTGCTCACACAGTCCCAGGTAACAGGTGCTGCATCTGGGCCAAGGGTTACACCTTAAGAAGCACCTCACAATACACTAAGGTACCTGCTGTGGTATATGTGCTGTGGAAAGTAAGATGAAAAAGCAATCAATTTTCAAATGTCACTATGATTTAAGTCAGACATTTTCATCAACAGCTCACCAGGACTCTTCAGTACAAACTTCAAGTTGCTTCTCAATGTTTCTAAGGGTAGGCCTCTCTTTTGGGTTGGCCAAGATGCAGCTTGCTTTTATGGGATCTCAGCTGTAAAGATGTACAACAGAGGTGAAGACACATGAAACGTATTTTTCTTCTTTTTTTCAAAATTTAATTTTATTTATATGTTTACTTATTACAATGCATTCACTTGGTATCCCCACTGCAGCCCCCTCCCTCATCTCCTCCCAATCCCACCCACTCTTCCTCTTCTCCCCCTATGTCCTTTCCCTAGTTCCCTGTTAGGGGAGGACTTCCTCCCCTTCTATGTGACCCTAGCTTATCAGGTTTCATCAA
>CM053766.1:72128383-72152707 GCA_028658305.1 Pachyuromys duprasi
TTTTTTTCAAAATTTAATTTTATTTATATGTTTACTTATTACAATGCATTCACTTGGTATCCCCACTGCAGCCCCCTCCCTCATCTCCTCCCAATCCCACCCACTCTTCCTCTTCTCCCCCTATGTCCTTTCCCTAGTTCCCTGTTAGGGGAGGACTTCCTCCCCTTCTATGTGACCCTAGCTTATCAGGTTTCATCAAGGCTGGCTGCATCATCTTTTTTTTGTGGCCTGGCAAGGCTGCACTCTGCCCCCAGAGGGAGATGTTCAAAGAGCTGGCCACTGAGTTCATGTCAGGGACAGGGAACCCACTTGGAAACTGAGCAGCTAATGGGCTTCCTTTGAACAGGACGTCTAGGTCCTCTCTATTCATGGTCCTTGGTTAGAGTATCAGTATCTTCAGGATACCCCACTCCCCTGAGCTCAGGTATTCTGACTCTTTTGTTCTCCTTGTGGAGTTCCTGTCCCTTCCAGGTCTTTTTTTTAAAATTTAAATCTTAATTTTTATATTAATTATGGTTTATTCACTTTGTATCCCAATTGTAGCCCCCTCCCTCATACCCTCCCAATCCCACCATCCCTCCCTCATCTATTCCCATGCCCCTCTCCAAGTTCACTGATAGGGGAGGACCTCCTCCCCTTCCATCTGACTCTAGCCTATCAGGTCTCAGCAGGACTGGCTGCATTGTCTTCCTCTGTGACCTTGATAAGGCTGACCCTCCCAACTCTCAGGGGGAGCCAGAGACTGAGTTCCTGTCAGAGGCAGTCCCTGTTCCCCTTACTTGGCAACCCACTTGGATACTGAACCGCCATAGGCCACATCTGTGCAGGGGTTCTAGGTTATCTCCATGCATGGTCCTTGGTTCCCTCCAGGTCTTTCTATCTTCCTCTTCTTCCAATAAGGATTCTAGCACTCTGCCTAAAGTTTGGCTATGAGTCTCAGGAAATGTATTTTTACTGGGGACTTCTGCCCTTCCTTCTCTTGTCTTGACTAGATTACAAAATAATATAAATCTTTTTTCCTGTCTCAAAGAGTTTTACCAAACCTAAGTTCTTTGTGCAGCACATCATGTGGACAAGTTTCTTAGTGCTCATCTGTTTTATTTCTGCCAATTAAGAACAACAGCTGTCTTGCAAGGATGGTGGTTGTTAGGAAGTGACACAGCTGTGAGGTTTACATGAGATAACAGTTGTACAGCCAAGATAAGATGTTGCTGGAATGCAAACTACCACAGCCTAATTTGTTGCACACATCTAAAGGGGGGAAAAACTCACAGAAAAATCAACTGAAATAACAACTCACCCAATAGGGAAAACAAATCAAAATATGAATCCAGAGATGTATAGCCCTGAAGTCAATTTTTCTCAGACTATTTATAAAAACAAAATTTGAACTAAAATGGACTTAGAAAGAAATTCCAAGTACCTCAGTTGTCTACAATGCCCTGTGCTTATGAATTTGTCTAAGATGTAAATATCTATATATAGTCAGTACTCTAATTTGCACTATAATTTGGGAAGTTAAATCCTTGCTCACTTAGTCTGTGACAAAGAGGGCAGATGTGCAGAAAACAAAGTTAGCTGTCATCAGTAAATATTTGGAAACTTGCTTTATCATAGTAAAAAAAAAGTCATTTTATCCATATGACAACCGAATAACCCAATGAACTCTATGTAAATGATTATCTTCTTTTTTTTTTACACTTGCACATTTCAAAATGAATACAGGCATCAATATAATTAATCATTACTATTAAATTCTGCTACCTAATGTTTTTATACACATCATGTGATAGTTAAACTTCCACATTTTTGTTACTTCCTTCCAGAATGAATCCTTTTTCACATCTCTATACATCTAAATCTTGCTCATATTTAATAAGTGTTATTAAATGGAAATCATGATGCATTTTGGAGTCCTCTCAATAAAAATTAGTATTTTCATATTCTTAATTCTCATCCTAGCTTATCTGTACGTTTCTTATGCCACCTATTTCTCTCCTATCAGAATTACAGTCACTTAAGCATAGCCTTTATCATCTCTCCTTATGCATAAATATACTGAAACAGGATTTATGTCTGACTCACTTTGCATTTAGAGATTCTATTTTGTTCCATTGCACAGACATTATGTTCTAAACAAGTTATCTGGAAATTCTCTTGAACCGTCTCTGAGGGGAACAACCACTAATTAGTTCAGGTTTGGAGCAAAAAGAGTGAGATTTAAAAGACATGAACAAGAGAGTAAGATATCTTGCTTCAGCATAAGAATTTGATTAATTATTTATCTTGAAGTATTCTAGTTTGTGTCCTTAGCAGGAACAGAAATCATCTTCCCTGTAATCCCAGCACATGTGTGGATGAGGCAGGAAGCACCCGAGTTTAAGGCCAGCCTGGGCTCCATAGTGAGATACTGTTGAAAACAAATGTTAACTTGGTAGAATTTGTTCATAGTTGTTCCCCAAATTTAAAACAGGCATAAGCAAACACAATATATATTATGATTTATGTCAATGCTTATTAGAGAAGCGCTTTTATATTTATTAATTCATTTGATCAGTGAATGGTTGAATGCCTAAAATTCACATTTGGCACAAAGTTAAGTTATGATTGGGAACTAACCTATGGATCAATATAATCATACACACAACAGTATAATCACATCTGTATGAGATATAGTGAGGTAATGTGTTCATAAATTTCAAATATAGCTTAACATTTATCAAACTGAACTGTTTGGTAACCATCACCAATTAAATAATCAGCTTTTACTATATTAGAAATGGGTTTCTCACCACATACATTTAAGAGAAGGAAATGAGAAAGAGCATAATTATTGTTTCTGATGTTTGGTCTAAGATTAATTTGTCAAAAGAGCTAGAATGAATACTGACAAATTCACATTATCACATTTCACATTAGGGACAGGGACATGAGACAGATTTTAGAAACGCCATTGGCCAAAACTGAGTAGAGTAATTACTTTGAAGCAGGAAAAAGAAGCACTGAGATTAGCACCTGGAGCTCAGTGAAGACGCTGGGACATTGGGAAAACCAGAGAACGTTGCCTTTGAGGCAGGTTCAAAAGCAGAGAAGCGAGTTAGACTTGGGCTTATGGGTGGACAGGTATAGAGATTTGAAGGTAGAGGCTCTTGGAGAATGGTTAGAGTAGGTGACTTTAAAAATCATTATTATTAATATCATTGTTATTATTATTATTGTTAATTACAATTTATTTACTTTGTACCCCTGCTGTAGCCTACTCCCTCATCACCTCTGGTCCCACCCTCCCTCTGCCTTTTCCCCTTTGCCCCTCCCTTAATCCACTGATAAGGGAGGTCCTCCTCCTCTACTATCTGACCCTAGCCTATCAGGTCTCATCAGGACTGTCTGGATCCTCTTTCTCTGTGGCCTAATAAGGCCACCTCACCTCTTTGGGAGATGACCAAAGAGCAGGCAACTGAGTTCATGCCAGAGACTGCCCCTGCTCCCCTTACTAGGGAACCATGGAGACTGAGCTATCCATGGGCCACATCAGAGCAGCAGGTCTAGGTCCTTTCCATGGACAGTCCTTCGTTAATTCATCAGTCTCTGCAGGTCCCACTAGTCCCAGATTTATTTTGACTCTTTTGGTCCCCTTGTGGAGTTCCTGTCCCCTCCAGGTCTTTCTATCTCCCTCTTCTTCCATAAGCTTCCCTGCACTCTGCCCAAAGTTTAGCTCAGCATCTGCTTTGGTACCCTAATGGGAAGAGTCTTTCAGAGACCCTCTGTGGTAGGCTGCTGTCCTGTTCATTGTCTTATCCCACTTCTGATGTCCATCCTGTTTGCCCTTAAGGCTTAAGCCTTAAGCCTTCCTCAGAAGGAAGACCTCCTAGGGTCTTCCTTGTTGTTTAGCTTCTTTAGGACTATAGTATTTTATCCTACATTATATGGCTAATATCCCCTTATAAGTGAATATATACCATGTGTGTTTTTCTGCTTCTGGGATACCACACTCAGGATGATCGTTTCCAGGTCCCACCATTTGCCTGCAAATTTCATGATTTCCTTGTTTTTAATTGCTGAGTAGTATTCCACTGTGTAAATGTACCATAATTTTTGTATCCATTCCTCCACTGAGGGACATCTGGGCTTTTTTCTAGATTCTGGCTGTTATGAATAGAGCTGACTTTTGATTGGAAGTCATTTGAACACATTTACATTTCCAGTGATCAAGTAAGTAAAAATTACCTTTAAAGAGCTGTGGGAGAAGAACCAGAACAGCATCTTGAGAATCCCTTAAATTTTGAAATGGGAGCAAGGATGATAAAAAGTAGAAGAAGCCCCAATGAGCAGAGTTAATCAGCCACAGAGGACAGGGCATCCATTTCACATTCTAGTAGACATCGATTTCACATTTCTAAGGAAGGGTGCACAGCGTTTAAGGGTTGTTGGGTTTTGCAATGGGACATCATTGATATTCATTGTAAGAACAATTTTAGGCAAGCTGTGTGTTGGCTGTGTGGATAACCTAGTTGAAAGAAGTTGGGTAAGTAAAGAAATTTAAGATCAAGGTAATGAAATGATTTGTGCAGAAACAAGGGGAAGAAAAGAGTTCTTAGAGAAGTGCTCTAGAATCGATATTTGTGATATGAGGGTATCTTGTATAGCAGCACGGTTTTATTATTTGACTAGATTAAATACTTTGAATGGTGAACTCATGAGATAGAATTTGGGAAGAAGTAATCAGAACTACACTGAAATCAGGGTTGCTTCAATTCGTTATAGACAACAATTGAATTGTATTCCAATTTGTTCATTTGAACTGTGCAGTGGTAGACTAAGCCTTTGCAGTGACTCATTCAACTAGATGGTACATCTTAACCAGTCAGAAAATGCTCACCTTCGGCTGCTGTTAAATTTAGAAAAAAAAGTAATTAAAATTTATAATCCATGTTCTTGATTGTTTATCTGACCATGAAATTAGGAATGAGTTTAACTTATTCATGTGAATTCTTAATTTTGATGAAATGACATGAGAATTACTAATTTCCAATTTCTCTCAGAGATGGAGTTTATTGAAAAGAGATTAAAAAACACATTTAAGAATGTGTTAATAGAGGAATGCTCAGAAAATGAATAAGGAGCAATTGAGGGCACAAGTGCAAACTTCTCAAAGGAGATTTCTTCATTTCACTTGGAACTGGAAGCCATTCAAGGTCAGGAGAATATGTATTAAATAAGGGTGAATGTAAGTGGTTTATTTACATACCTGTGCATATATGTGTGTGTATGGATAGTAATAAGTAGTATTATTATTAAGTACATTAGGTTGCAGACATTGTAAAATAGAAATTTAAAAAATTCTCTATGTTCATTATCTTGGATTTATAAAAATAGAGAATATAAGTCTCTGGCTTTATTAAGAAAGTAGTGGACACAGAGGAAGATAATGCAGCCACTCCTAATGAGACCTAATGGACTGGGATGGGAGAGAGGGAAAGGAGGACCTCCCCTATCGGCAGTCTAGTGGAGTTTTGGACATGGCATACATTGCTCAAGGTCACACAGTCAGTGAAGAGGTACAGCTAGTGTTCAAATCCAGCTCTGTCTCAGACACTTTTCTCTTAGGTGCGTCAATAGAAGGCTGACTAGGGTTATGTATTGATAATGACTAGAAAAAGCTATTCTGGAAACTCCAGCTAAGTTTTATTGAACTCATGCAGCAACCCAGTTTTCTTCCCCTTTTACTGAACTTGTAGAAAATGGAGGTGGGATGGGCCCCTGGGGAACGTCACATGTAGAAACTGACCCTAGAGCTCTAGTCGCAAACACCCTCACTGCTCATAGCTGAGTCATAGTCACGACACCATGCTAGGTGTCCAGATCCTCACTTTCCTGTGTGTACCTTCACATGTACAGAGACTGGAAATCTGCTGACTTCATGGTGATTTAATTGTATCATTTAAAAAGCTTCTTAGCATCCTTGGCAGAATCTTCTTGTAAACCTTGGGTGCTTTTAGCTCCTGTGTGTTTTGTTATGCGAACACCTTCTCTCAGTAGACTTCTGCCCATTATGTCTTTGACATTTCAGTTTTTCTTCTACAATCTGAAAGGTGCGGCTCTTTGGTGCACGGTGTAAAAGTGGTTGTTAAAACAAAGAATGATGGCATGTCAGAATGATCTATGTTGTCAATCTAATTGGAAATGTTGTCATTAATATAAAACACTCTACTAGATGCAGGCTTTATGTACCTATTAAATAAAAGCCAGTAAACCTCTACAATTATTACCCATATCATGCAAAAAGATGACCGAAGCTGGATGTTTGAAGCAGTGACATTTTATTACAGCAGCACCAACCGTGATGGTTTTTAGGATACTGTGTGTTTATATGGAATAAAAATCTGAAGGCATCTCAAAGGAAACAGCACCTCCTGCAAGCCTTCCCTGGCCTGCTGTTATCTAAGAGACTATCACTCCTTCCACCATGGCTAAACTTTAGAAAGCTGCAGACATAAAACACCAGCTGGGGCACTGCTCTCTGAAAACAGGACAGTAATTGTAACAAACTTGGTGCTTTTGTGAGTTTATTTTAAACATCACTTTAAGAGAAGAGTTTGTAATTTTCCTTCAGATTACAAGCTGACATTTTGAAAAAAAAAAAGTCTGAGGGAATGCAGCACGTCTGTGTGGTGGCAGCTGATAATTACCATAGTGTGAGCGGGGCTCGATATAACCCAGGCATTTTAAGAAACATGGCTGATTACAGTGCTGAGAGCATAACTTGGTTCGGGAATTTTGCTTTGTTAGGCAAATTGGACTGTCCTGCATCACTAGTTTCATTTCACTTCCTTTTCTTGCTTTTCAGCCAGGAGCTACCTTTATGTCATCCCTACCAAGACTGTTCTATGGAAGGACTACTTGCAAAACACTCAAATATGAAACACAGAAAGTCTTAAAGAGAGTAAGCACGAAACTGATCCTTATCAGGAAATTTGCAGTACTGGTTTTTGCATCATTTAAAATGTTTGCTTTAAAAACATTTTCTGTTTAAAACAGAGAACGTTGAAAAATAATTTTTAGACATACCCTCACCACCAATACTGTACTAATTGCCTTGGATATGTGTCCCCTTGGGGAATTTACAGTGCAGAGTTTAGGCTAACTGTGTGGAGGGGGTGAGAGACGGTGGTTTCCATGAAAGGAAGCTAAGTACATTCTAAGCAATATTTTCAGCTACAGCAATCAAACACACACATAAGTCGCTTTTAAATGAATTTCACAGTTGGGTTGCATCAGTAATTGTGTGTGTATGTGGGGGTGCCGACAGACAGAAAATAAGAGAGATAAATATATGAGCAGGATATTTTTGAGCACTTGTGGTTCAGAAGACAGTCTAAGGTGGCTGTTGGCAAGAATGCAGGTTGGAGTAATTTTCCTTGCTGTCTTTCTGTATGTTACATTGTCTGACTACTAAGTGTTATTTCTTATGAGTTAATACTCAATCTTAAGCAATTCAGTTCAAGAAATACCTCAAGCTATCCTTCTAAAAATGGCTGAAAATGCTTTCATCAACAAAACAGATCCTGTCTTAGTGGAGTCCAAAGACTTGTACACAACGGAGACAAATTTATGGATATAAATTCAGATCAACTGCCCTGGAAAGATCCTGAGGGAGTCTTGAGTAGAGTTTCATTTGCTTCATAGTAAATCCATATTTACTCGGGAAATAGCCAAAATGTAAACCAATTCACACTTGCAATTCCATTGCTCTTGCATGTTTACTATGCTATTTAAGGTGGAGATGGTGTGCCATTTCTTTTCAACACTTTCTTCCAATAGTCATTGTTCATGCTACTGTATCCTTCACTAAATTCTATCCCCTGTCCTAGTCCTATTTAGCTCATATGCTAAGGGCTATACTTTGATTCCCTTCAGCGACTTTACAAAGCAGCATCTTCAGCATATACTTTGAACGGTCTTATAGTGACATAGCACTAAGTCAGTGTTGAGGGCTGGATTGTGGTTCCCAAATCCCATCTTACTTTATATGGTGAAACACTCCCATTGTTGAAATGCAACCTTAGTAGGAGATGCAGGCTTTAAAGAGCCCTAGCATAAAATGAAACAACCAGGGAGGGCTCTCACATCCAATCTGAATGGTGTCTTTACTAGAGAAAAAAATTTGAACATACTGGAGACACATACCTAAATACAGGAAGCAGGTGAAGAGAAATCAAGTAGACAGCTATTTGCAGACAAATGACAGAGGCCTCAGAGAAGACCCACCTGGTTGGCACCTCAATCTTGGACTTATAATTAAACTCTCATAGATATGAGAAAATAGATTTCTGTTGTTTCAATTTCAAAGTGAGTGCTCTTTTCCTAAAACACACACACACACACACACACACACACTCTAGCAAGCTAATATATCTACTTAGCTAGAGTTTATCCAGCAAATTGTTACTAGCAAACATCTTCCTCACTTCAAAATTTATTCTTGATTTTTTCCTTCTCTGGGTTAATAAATATATGGAAAGAATACAGTGATGAAATAAAATTATTGCTTTAACATCTACTGTTGATGATCCTATATTCCTTATGTTGCTGGGGGAAATTGAGGTTCCCCTTAGTATGCCTATTTTCATTAATAAAAAAATATTTTAAAAATTGCCTGATCAGGGAGCTTGGAAATGATACTATTAGAGTTTGTAGAAGAATAACAGACCAGGAAATCTGGAAATCCCTACAGTTGTGGAGCAGAGTAGGAGTTGAAGAGGAAGAAAGCCCTGTCTCATTGAGTTAGGGTCCAAGAAAGCTAGTACGCTCAGCAATGGAGGTGTGGAAGCAGCTGCATGGTGGAAGGGGAGGAGAAACTCAGAGAGGTGGTAGAAAAGCTCAGTATATCAGTGACAGCATGCTTGGGCAACTGGTCGGTGTGTGAAAGGAAAAGATATGAAGAAGTAGAAGAAAGAGTTACACTTTTTGTGAGTTAGAACTCTCTTAAAGAAAGAGGCTTATCAGGTTATATTTCCATAGTTGGCACTTATGCATACATACACATATATGCATGTAACAATAATCAAAGAAAAAGAAGCTATCAATTTGAGAGTAAGGGGAAGGCATGAAAGATGTTGAAAGAGGCAGAGGACATGGAAGAGGCTGGAGGGAAGGAAGAAAGAGGAAAGTGATGTACTTTTTAAATGATGTATTTAATGTTCTTCAAGTACATCAAGCATCCTTTTCCTAATGAAAGTAGTGTCTACATGGTCCAAGGTACATTTTATACGTGGTACTGTACATTAGGCTATTTGACTGCTGTTTGAAATTGGAGGGTTCTTTGAATGTAACAAACTCTATAAGTAAGTGTTTAAAGATGGCTTTTGGAACACTGGTCCATTTAATCCACATTGCACAGGACAGAAGAGTAACATGGTCCATGGGGACAACTTACTAATTTCTCATCGATTATAAATTGCTATCCTATGAGTGTAGCAATCCAGGAGAGCTCATTATTATATACACAGGTATATGGTAAAAGAATATCAAAAAAGAATGGAACCAGTTATGCTCACAGAAGACCTCATGTAGCTAGTAATCCCTTCTGGTAAATTGGGGTTCTATTTTCTGGGCATGTTCTGTTCCATCTGGAGGGATGTCATCCATATATTGCACCATTCGCTAGCATAGTAAGCTTAATTTTATTAAAGTTCTTGGAATAGAACCAGGTTTAGAAATTATTAGTCAAAGCCTCAAACAGGGACCTGTAGCACCATCCATGAGCAGACTCCGCTTTTGATTTCTTCTTTCTCTACCCTTGCATAGTTGTGATCAAGGATAGAACAAGGGTCATGAGACTTGATTCAGAGTTTTCTTCCCATCATTTATGCCCTAGACCTGATCACCATCAACTGAACTGGCTTTTATATGACAAATATTATGGCAGAAATGGAAATGCAGCCATACAAAGAAAGACTAAGACTTTCCAGCACTTAGCTTGCATTTTAATTTCCATAGCTTGTCTATTAGTTGTATCTATTTATTTCAATTGACCAAGAACATTTCTCCCTACTTTGGCTTAGAAGCATTCTTATTTACTTTCTTTAGTAGTTATTTCTGCGACTGTTTAAAATCTTGTACATGTACAATAAAAACTTCCTGGGAAATTCAGTTTAGGTTAGCTAAAAAGGCCTAAGTCACTACACCTCGAAAGCTCTTGTGTCCCATAATTTACAACCCTAGGCACCACCATACAAGTCAAAGTTAACAGAAATCTGGAAATTAAGTGCAAAGTAAACACATTTATTTTATTCTTGGTTAAAGCACAATTAGATATTGAGATTGATGTATTTTCCCCCTGTGTTGGAATGAACCAGCATAGCTAGTTCTCTAAAAGCAAAACCATGAACAAACAAACCAAAACAAAACAAAGCAACTACCAGCAAAACTTCTAGGGGTCTATAGGCCACTGTTTATTTGATTTTACATTTTTCTTTTTCCATCTCCACCAAGTCAAAGAAAATTTGACTTGCTTAGATTGTATGCTGGTACCTGTTCCTCTCCTTATGTTCCTTGCCCACCTGGAAATGCACTAAGGTTAAATTGTCTATCTTTGATGTGCTACAGTTAGAGTTCTTGAGGCTCACATACATATATAGCTGTGGTTTATGAAATTAGAAGAAAGATGAGAGGAAAACTTCTAATTTCAAGGTACCTTGTATGCGTTTGTCTGACTCTGAGGATTTTTATCCAAGGAGGGAGCTGGTAAAGGACTGACAGAGGTGGAAAGGGATGGAGGCAAACCCCTGCAGAGGTGGCCTTACCTAACTGTATCACCTCTCAGCAGCCAGGACCCCCTGTGAATTGGATAAAGTAGGCTGAATGGCACAATCGCCTGGAGGCTACAAAAGCTAGACATCTGAAGATGCTTTCTTGTTTCATGGATATGCTTAACCTACTTTAAAAATATCCCTTTAATGGAGACTTTAAAGGAAGTTCCTCTCTGTTATGAGGTCCATGGGTCCTTAAGTAGCTGGTTTCTTTGTTGGTTTGAGGGACTTCAAAGGGAAATGTCATGATACAGTCTCCCCAACAAAACACTTTTCCTCTGGCTTGTAAATAAATTAATATTTTAAGAAGACTGATTTTCTGCTTTTAAGCACTACATAGTTGGAATTTCTTCATGGAGGCTGAAGGAGCATTTAAATACATTGCCATGGTGCATATAAATTCTGCTGGCAAAGCTTTTATGGATACAGATGACACTGTAAAGTGTACTCATTCATTTTAAGAACCCTAAGGATTTGTATATCTGCCTAAGGTCTGATCTCTGCTTTGTGAGGGAAATTGGACAAGGAAAGTGAAGTCATTGCCTACTTCCATCCTTTTCTAACTTAATGGGAAGCCTGATCAGGAAGTCATGTTTCCCACTGTAGATCTGCTGGGCTCATAAATTTATTAAATACATACGTGACATCATAAGAAATCTTTAAGCCCATCATTGTTTGCATCCAATGTGATGTATCTTCCTTTGTGTGTGTGTTCATTGCATGTATGCATAGGGGTGTATGAGAACACACTGTGCACATCCAGGTTGAGGCCAGACAACAACCTCCAGTGTCATTCTTCAGGCCCTGCCTTCCCACTCCCTTTGGATAGGAACTGTCAGCAGCCAGGCACTAGCTAAATAGTCTAAACAAGAAGTCCTTAGAAACAGCCTATTTTTGCCTCCCCAGAACTGAGATTCCAAACTTGTGCTACCATGGCTGGCTTTACAATAATGTGTGTTGTAGTGATCAAATTCAACAAAGCAACCTTATCAGTAAAGGTATCTCCCATATCATGACACACTGTTCCTTACAGGAAAGAACATTTGTTGTCGACTACAAATCTTCCTAGCCTACTTAAATCAGGATCATTTAAAGGGCCTGTGATATCCTGGGTTTTAGACTCTGTCCCTTGTTTTCAACATGTTGTAGGAACCCTGGCACAGGAAGATGGGACCTGGATTACATATCTCATGAGATACTTCTTTTCTGTGTGATGGCTGTGAACAAAGAAACCATCTCCAAACCTTAGCCTCTTATTTGTAATGGGAGAGCTGCACACTTTTCTCAACACTCTTACTCTCTTGGGAGTCTGTACATCTGTGGGGGTTTTGTTTGTTTTTTGGGAACTCACAAACACAGCAATTGTACAGCATATGGGGATTTATTTCTCCATCAGAGCAATTAAGTTCCTCCTCTATACTGGCTTTGCAGGCTTGCTGACTGAGGGCATCAGATCTTCTATACATCTTTACTTGACAGATAAGATGTAAGGACCATAGTCTTTGGTCCTTATTATTTACAGAGGTCACGCCATCAAATGTCAAAGGATAATTGCTCACTCACCTACAGTTTTGAGTAAAAAACCTATGGAGAGAAAGAAATTCACGTAGTCAGTTTTTCAAGGATGAGGTGAGGAAAAAGAAGTGTTTGACTTGAAATTATATATTTACCTCTGAGTATACACAAAACTCTACACAAGAACATTTGAATATGGCATTTGAGGTGATTGCTTTTCTCTATGTGCTGTGTTGTTTTTAAGGCGCTTAGAAAGCCAAGATCACTTTTTGAAGTTTATATTTTACCATGGGACTAAGATGTGCATGCTATCTGTAAGAGTGTATTGAGATGTAGTGATGAAAAAGGAAAAGTTTGAAGAGGAAGATTGTGGTTTTAAATAGACTTTCAGGTAGGTTGTATTGGGTGGTAACAGTTTGAGCTTCAAGTAATTAAGGGAGGGAATTATGGAAGATATTCAGAGACATACCAGAGATAGCAGCAGATACATTAAAGTCTTATAGCTATATTTCAGGGGCTAGTGTGGCTGCTACAGAAAAACAAGGAAGAGAGGAGGGGCAGATTAAATAGCACATTCTGCCAAAAGCCTGCCATTTGCTTCTCCCCTTTCAGTTTAGTTATAGACCTATTTTTCTTCCAGACTCCTAATTGGTAAAGGTGCTTCAGGCACCACAAATGGTGTTGGCATTTATTCTGAATGAGGAGGAGAGAGGTACAGTAAGGTAACTTCCACTCTAAGTACCAGCTGCAGTACCAAAAATAGTTTGTGTAAGAGGGCATGGTGAAGCTGGAAGGACATGTAGGAGGCCGCTTCTATCATCTAGCTGACAGCATCTATAGACTAGGCTGGATTAGTTCTTGATGAGTACACAATTGATCATGATAACAAACACATTTCTGTATGAAGTCTAAGTTGGCTCATAAGAAGTAATTTCTCCTTGTCCTGGTTTTCTTGAAACAAATACTATGTGTTACCACCAGGGCAACTCTTACTTCTATATAGATTTTTGTTTTGTTTTGTTTGTTTTGGGACAGGGTTTTTCTGTGTAGCCTTGACTGTCCTAGACTCACTTTGTAAACCAGGCTGGGCTGGAACTCACAGATATCTGCTTGCCACTGCCTCCTCAAGTGCTGGGATTAAAGTGTAGTGTGCCACCACACTAAGCTTTTAAACAGGATTTTAAAAATTCTAAAATATTCATGAATTATTAAAGGCCACTCAATTCTCCACCCATAGATCATTTGGTTTCTGCTTTAAGAATGAAATGTATTTTAAAGTATATCTTTCCTTTCTCCAATCAATATCTTAAAGGTCTACTATATATATTTTTTCCTTAGGCACTAAGTCAATGACAAAAAGGTAGGGTGGTTGATATAGGGGTGGGTATTAATCAGATATTGCATACATACATATCAAAATCCATACTGAAAAGTGTAATAGAAAGATACAGAAACTCTGAGATGCTGTAGAATAGAGATGCTTTGTGTGTGTGTGTGTGTGTGTGAGAGAGAGAGAGAGAGAGAGTGTATTTTATCATAGATAGCACCATAAGAGTTCTTTCACATTCAGTAAGCAGTTCATCTTAGCCACCCACTTGTTTTGAAATGCAAACGGGGCTATTTCCTAGTTCAGTCAGGGGCCCTAAGTCGGACACCATCTTCTGGTTCAAAGTAGCTGAGAACACGTAGCTTAGTCCTCAGGCTGCGCTTATAGACCAGTCTATAGTCCTGTTTCCCTCAAGTGGACTTAGTGGAGTTCTAGAGGAGACAGAATTTCCTCATTTGGAGTGCATGCTCTTTTCTAGGAGTTGTTCTAGAAATTTAAGTGCCTTTGCTCTTCTCTCCCTTCCTCACAGCCCACATCTAATCTAGTCTGTCATCACCATCATGAAAAATGTACCCCCAATCTGACAACCTCCATGCTTCCCCTTTAATTTAGCCCACCATCAACCCCAATTTAGGCTTTCCCAATAGTCTGCTCATTGGTCTACTGGTGTGCCCACATAGTCGTCCTGTGGCAGGGAGGGGGAGGTTAAAAAGGGAATCAGTGTGTGCCCCCTCCTTATGCAAAGTTCTCTAGGGAAATTCTTTCCTCCATGACAGGAAAAGTGGCAACCCTTCGCACAGGTGGGGAGATTCTGGAGTTCACCCTTGAAGGTTCCTCACATCTCTTGGTGCTTCCAAAGCGTCTCTCCAGATGAGTCCCTGCACCGGAGTCATCACCCTTGCTGTTGACCTGTTTGGATTTCTTTGCCTGGCCTTGCACGCTCTCCTCAGCCATTGTATAACTTACTTCTCCTCTTTGTCAGGACACTCTCCCCAGATTGTTTGAGAACACGTGCTGATCACGAATGTGGAATGCCAACCAACCTTCAGCACTTCATCCTTGTTTTCTAACCCCTTGCTTTATTTCTCTTTATAACCTGTACCATGTTCAATGTGATATAAATTTCAGTGCTTATTTTAATAAATTTCATAAAAGGATTAAAGGTGTATATATAAACATAAACATAGAAATAAATATATATTATGTAATATATAATACCTACAACTATAAAATACACAATTATGTTATAATTAATTATATAATTATAAACTATAATATATATTATATATATATATATATATATATATATATATATATAATCTCTGTATTCTCGGAACCAAACATGCTGTCTGTTACATGATAATAGTCTATAAATATTTCCAATACACTGTAACCGATGTATTGATGTTTACAACTTGGCCTTGCAGTTTTCAAAGGCAAGCACCAAAAGTCCAGCACGGCCTCTATCACTGTTCCATGTCCCTTTGCCTTAATTGCTGTGAACATAGGAGGCATCCATTCAGTATTTCTTGAATGATAATTGAAGAGTGGCACAGGCGCTAAACTTTACACTAAACTTGCTGCTGAGAGGAAATACAATATTACCAATGAATGTATGGTGTTTGCGGTTAGACAGGGCTATTTGGATTTTCAATCTGCCACTTGCTGTGTCAGATGGAGTAGTCACTTAATCTCTCTGAGTTCCTTTAACTGAACAATTAGGTTAATACTAGGACTAGCCTCCCAGGGAGGACTGTTGTGAGGATTAAGTAAAATGAGAAATGTTCTCAGCATTAGGTCTGAACTTGTTATCAATGAGATAAAGTTACCGACAGGGTTAAGTGCTCTGTCTACTTCCTGGTAGGCCCTGGGCTTTCCTTTGGCAGAGCAATCATCTTTGGCAAGATTTTCCATTTATGTGTGTACCCGCCCCCCCACCCCCCACTAAAGTTCTAAGCCTTTGAGGGACAAGGTCTTAGCTTTTTAAATCTTTAAATTTCCAGTATCAGCACAATGAAGGGCATTAATTAATCTGTTTTTGAATGAGATAAAATTGAATTAGAGGAGTCAGCCCTGTTTTAGGACCAGAGTCCTGTGGTAGACGAGTATTGTCAGATTCAATGTTTCTTCAGCTAGTATTGACAATGGGCAGGTATTCTATAGTCATGCGTGTAAAAGCAGATTAGCAAAATCTGCTCATCCAGTGGTTTGTTGTTGCTGTGTTGTTTCTGAGATGGTGTCTTAGTTATCGTAGGCTGCCCTCGAACCCCTTATGTAATGAAGATCACCTTGAACTTCTGATCCCCACCCCCGAGCCTACCTCCATCTTATTGTTAGGATTACAGTTGTGCACCACATTGCCTGGTTTATGGGCTGCTTGGAACTGAACCAGGGCTTTATGCATGCTAAGTTCACTACCAACAGAGCTACATCTCCAGGGCTTCTGTCCATTTTTTTTTTTTTTTTTGAGGGCAGAAATCCATCCCGGGATGAGCTGTAAACTTGATGGGAGTGATAACTCCTGAGACAAACCGTCCATGAGCTTAGACCTTGCTTCCTTCTCTGCAACAGCGGCCTCCCATCTCCAAATACTGGCTTTCCGGTATCGCCAATGAGAGCTCTTTGGCCAGCTTCTAGGTAGACAGCTGAAGGAGTGGAAATTTCCGCTTAACTTATAAATAGTTGAAGAGCCTGCTTTAGTGAAACGTGAAACGAGCAAATACTCCCATTTTCTCTTGGAGGGATGAATTGAGATTCCATGTAGCAATCTGCCATGTAAATTGTGTGAAAGGTGCTGTTCACAAGGCCATGTGGCTATAAGTTTTTAATGTAAACATAACAAACAAAGCAAGGAACAAACCTTCTCCTGAAGCTTGCCCCTTAACTAGAGGCCTAGGCCTGTGGGCTCACTCTGTTAGAAGCACAAATGGACCTCACAGGGACCTCCCTCAGGGGCCGTGGACTTGTGCAAATACAGAAATGATGTGATGAGTAACCCAAGGACTCTCCAGAGATAATCATACTCTCCTGGGACACCTGGAGTGGGGGAGGGAGGGGTGGAAGGGCCCGGAGGGCCCTTTCTCCTTTTCACAGGAAGAGGAGGAGATAATTTCAATCTCTGATCATGTTTCTATTCTGGCTGGATAGTAGAGGTTTTTGTTCCAATGAAAAGTCCTTGTTCACCTGTTCAAAGTTGTTCATCTCTGCGTCTTTTAGTTAAAAGATCTGAGAGGAGAGGCTCCAGCTCTATTGCTTACAATTATTGTTATGACTTAAGGAGCAAATGAAGGTCTGTAGGTAGAGTTCAGGCATTTGTGCAGCCTTTGGTGTGGATGAGGCTCTCTATAAAAAATAACGTGAGGGAATTTGGAGCTTTGGAATCAGGTATCCATTCACATTTTCCCTTTACTGTAAGCAGGATAGCTAGCATCTCTGTGCTCCTACGGTGGTGGGGAGTTAAACCCTGGAGCCTTCTTACTGAATGACACACTGTGCTCAAACTACAGTGTACCTGTTCTCAGTACAATAGCTGGTTAGTAGATGTTAGTTCCCCCCCCCCCCCCAGCTTTTTCTCAGAAACAGTACTTTCTTCTGGATTATCTAGTCCGTTGAATATCAGTTGCCTGAGTTCTCTGATTACCCTTCAGTGTACACCCTGCCAGTTTTGGAGGCAAAATTCAAACTCTTTTAAAATGAGCCTTCTTAGGTTTCCCACACTCTACTGTATCCTTTGCTCACTGGCCACAGAAACAACTATAGGATTTGGGGGGAAATATTCAGACTCTGGGCTTGTCATTATGTGGGCTAAATGACAGCTCTACCGCTGACTATCAGGTGGTTTGGAGGTTAATCACTAAATCTCTTTGTGGTTCCATTTTACTCACCTGTAGAGTAAGAACAATAGTAATTTCTATTTCAGGAGTTCTTATGAAAATTGAAGGAGTCTTGCATGTAATGAGCTTGTAACAGCATATGGCATATTATAAATACTAAAAAGAAAAGAGAAAACAGAGAGGAAAATTGTACAATCAAAGGCAATGAAATAGGTGTGGACTCAGAACAGGGCAGGATGCCCACAGATAGGAGGAATTCAAAGATTGAAAGCTTCTACCCTTCCGAAGTTGACAAGACTGAAAAATCTATGTCTCTATAAAAAGGAGTATCTCTGCAACTTTTCTTTTTCTACCCCTCCTCTGTAGAGTGGGTGAGTTCAGTGACAGACTGTTTTGGAAGGAGCTAGAAATATCAGTTTGAAAAATGCTTGGCAACCACTTGAGAATGATTATCTGACTTAGGAGGAAGGGAGAATACTGAGGTATTCCTCTTAGCCAAATTTAGAAATGTCATAGAGGCTCCGTGAGTCATCTTTCAGGGGCTTGCAAAACAGTTTTCCCATACTAAGTGTTGCTTAATGCCTACCCTTCCAATTCTACACACCAGGCTAGCCCACTAGGGCCCCAGTAGGCTCTCCAGGATGGACAATGATTACGTATATGTTGGTTTTGATCCTTAAATATATATTTATGGACAGTGTGCTTGTCTCTCCAATTTAAATGTTACATTAAATTAATGTAGTAAATCCGTTAGGACCACCGACACCCCCTCCCCCCGCCCCTGCCACCAGTTTTGTCAGTCATGAGCTCAGCCTCAACCTGGGCCAATGCAATGACATGAAAGGATTTTAAACAAAGAATGGATGCAAGCAATAAACAGGATAGTCTTATTGCTGCTGGCAGCCATTTTAACGAGGCAGCAAGCTTTACCGTGGATGGAAGCTCTGAAGGGCAGCTTGGAGAGGTGGGAGGAGCAGGTGGCCCGGTGGCAGCAGCCTACCCTAACTCTATTTCCTATTTTATGTCAAAGTTATTATATTATTAAGCTATTATAATTAGAGATCTGCTTATTTTCACACCCTCTTCCCCAACAAAAGAATGCTGTCACTGAGCTCATGCCTTCCACTTCTCTATACTGCCTGCTATGCGGTTATTTACGTTGTTTATGTTGGTGTGTGGCTTTGTCTGTTAAGTTGTGGTGTGTAACTTGAGGCCAGCAGCCACATCTTATTCCCTCTCCTTCTTTCTTTCGGAAGCACTTATCATCATGTTTCGAAAAGAGCCACAATACCACTCTTTGTGGATAAACAGTAGTTGAAAACGACACAGCCTGACAGCCTTTCACCCTATTGGAAGTCTCTATTAAGGACAGTCTGATTTTTTTTATTTTATTTAAACTGGTGCTGTAAAAGTCAATGCCTGGGAAAAGTGAATCAAATCATGCTCTTTTAGGACCCTTTCCGTGTTGCTCATGTACTAGCTGGATATAAAAATCTCATTATAAATGAAACCATTAAATTATGCTTTCATAACATGCAACCAAGTATGCTCCCCCAGCTTTCCCTCTATCAGGAGTAATTTCAGGCAGTCTGTTTATAGAGTGAAGATGAATTTTATTAGTGACAAATGCACTCCCGCATTAACAAATTAAGTGTGCTCTCAAAGGAGAAAAAAACAAACTTGGAGAAAATTGGGCTCTCTGTTCTTGAAATCTAAAAAAAGGACTCATTTCCTCAGGGGACATTCGGTATTTTCATAATCACATAGAAAAGAAAACATGGGCCTTTTGGGTATAACATTAAAATAAATTAATTTCACTGCCTTATTCATAATGGCTAAAGGCAAACTGGGACTGTTTACTTCTAGACTTCTCTTACTCAGAAAAACAGGTTTTCCTGTGACCTCCAGCTCAGGGAAGATGAATAGCTGTGTCAACTTACGGAAGATGAAGAATGTGGGGCCTGCTTTCTATCTATTTGGGGCACTATTAGTAATAGGAAAGTGGTCATAGGGAGGTACAAGACCCTAAGTGTTCATGATCTTGACTTCACATAACTACAGTGACATCTTTTTCTTTCTTCCCTGATGCTGTGGCTTATGAAGTGTTCACCCCCATTCCTAGAAAAATGCTTCCTGTGAATGGATTCTGAGTACATCCACTATCATTTTCCTTCATCCTGCTTAATAGATGTTCATCACTCTCTCTGCCCTCTCTTCACACACATATCAAGCATTGCTTCATCTGGGTTTGCATGACCAGCCCCAGTCTGCATACTCATTTCCCTGAAACCTTAGACAATTCACTCACCATGCATGTCTAGTGTTGTGGCTTTCTAGTTGGTTTTGGAGAAGCATCAGCCCATCATAGCTGTGGATTAATAGCTATAATACCTTCCAGCTAAACGGTGGGCTTTGGAGTCTTATTACTTTTAACTATTGACTTGCAAGTTTTGTAAAATACTGGAGAGGTATGGATCATCTCTACAGTTGACCTGGGCACCCACGACACTGAAAGGTAGTATTCTTTCCTGGAATTTCCTGGATTGAAAGTGGTGAAGAGGAATAGCATTACTGATGAAGGCCTTCATATTTTCTCACAAAAGAAATAAGCTCTTTTAAATAAATAACTGTCATGTACCCACAATAGACTTTGCCCATGTGTAGGGATATCTTTAAAACTTATAGATGAGACTCCCAACTGTCTTCTCTCATTGACACTCCCATTCCAGACAAATTTATTAACAGGGACGGCATTTATCTAAGAAGCAGAACTCTCTACGCCTGTTTTGTGCACTGCTGCATGTCCACTCAGACAGGACAAACGATTTTGCTAAGCTCACAGCAGAAAAGGGTTTACATCTGAATTTAAGAGTGAATGGTGTTGCACTTACCCGAAAGAATACTTTTTATTTGAAAGACTAAGCCAAGAGAAAAAACTACAGTCACAGGAATGATGAAGCAAAAAAGACTTATGCAAGTTTCCCATTGGTGCTGAATCTCCACAATGCCTTGCCAACTTGAAAATGGTGGAGCTGCAGCATAAAAGAGAGAGCCTTTTGCCTTGTTATGCTACAGGCCAGAAGTAAGTGGCTATATCTGGATATTTGACTCAAAAGGAAGAGATACCTAACTGCTGAGATATTTAAGTAAGCTTGGTGGGGGTACTTTCAAAACCTTATTTATGTTATGAATAAAAACTGTTTCTGAGTAAAGCTGCCAATATCTTTCTTGAAACTCCCTTTCTTGACCTTTAGGTTGGATTAAGAAAAGAGAAGTTGTCTTTTATAGCATATTTTCCCCCTCTAACTTATTTGTATTAGTTTTAAACATGATTAACCATTGACACTACATGGGTGATAGATTGTATTACACACATTACAAAATAATCACTGCTGCCAGAAAGTAAAATAGTACTTCAACAATAAGTAGAGATAGTAACAGCTGCTTGCAAGCAAAAACAAACAAAATGCTTGAGGCTTATATTTACATCTCTCTCCCCACCCCTTACAATGGTGGCCTGCTGTATCCTAGGTGCATAGGGTTCATGTAGTCATTATAGTCATGTGGCTATTCTGTGAGCACTTACTACAAATATATAGCAATCCCATGGGTGCACAATGCCTTTACCATGAAAACTGACAGTTGCTGAGATGGCCTGGAGGAAATTTTTCTTTCTTCAATCTTGAATTTTCTTTATGTCTTGATGCATTCAACAATATAGCCACTTGGTTAATCATTACCATTTGGCACTTTACAGAAGACACAAGACAAAGAGCGCACATTCTCTTCAAAATGCTCACCATCTTTCTTAGTCACGGAGATGGGGAAAAACAGCTGCAGTAAGGAGAGTAATATAACCATCTAATGTTTCATGTGTTCGAAGTTGTACAATTTGTAGTGTGTATGTAGGGATATGGAGAGCAAAGAGCAGGACAGATGTATAGAACTGAATTTTGAAATGTAAGAATTAAAAAGTTAGGCGTCAGATATTTCCAATGATCTGGGAGAGCTTGTGACTTGGCTAGACTTTCTTTCTATTTCTTTTTTTTTTTCCTGAGGTAAATTGCACCATCACATTATCTAACTAATATTTTTTCAAATACACACATAACTATATATTTCACTTGAGATACAAAAGAAAAAATGTATATGATCGTCCTTAATTCGAATACTGGAATTCTGATTTCACAAGGCTTCTTGACTTTACCTCAAAGAAGTGGCTTCTCTTTTAACTGCTGCTTTAACCCCATCGGTAATTCAGGGCCCAAAGCTGTGAGCTGCCTGCCATTTTACCCACTCTCACTGAAAATGTTCAGCAGGTTGTATTTTAATCACATTATGTGAAATTAGAAAAAACTGGTTTCAAAGATTCATGAGCATTATCTTCCATATTTGATTCCAGATATATTTTTTGGCTGATTATGGCTTTATCTGCAAAATAAAAATTAGGCCTTTTAAGGAAATAATTTCACTGTAGTTATTTATACATACTCTCTCAACCAGTCTTGACTAAGACTATGGCTGAAGGCAAAGTTTAATCTTACTGTCTGAAAATGCTTTGTGATTTTGATTTGTGCTGACTTATGCAAGGATAATAAATTCCACTAAAAGAAGAGATGTGATTAGCAACTGTTTTTGTTTTTTTTTTTTTGTGCCATCCACGAACATTGAGTCCTTGAGTAGTGCCTGTGTCAGAAAAGATCACTCCACAGTTCTGACTCCCTCAGGTGTCAGATAACTGTAAGGCTTGGAAAGGTCAGAGGTCACAGTGCAGGGTGCCCAGAACTCTGCAAGGGCAGTGTGCAGTTTTCCATCCCTGGGGAAAGCATATGCTCTTAGTACTATGCTTTTGCAAGTGGACAGCTGGAAGAAGGGACTTGGTTTTACGAGTGGGCAACTGGAAGGAGGGCTCAGAATATAAACTCTTTGGGAGGCCCATTATGGGACCAGCTTTGTGTCCTAACACAAGTGTTTTCATGATTCTTATGACTCTATAACCACAATATATGTTGTCCAGATGGACCCGCAAGAATCCAATAAAAAACAGGGTTTTATTGTAGGTTCTTGTAAAATTACACCACTTAGATCTTAGGCTATGTTTGCATCACCACTCAGGCATGTAAATTCTAGGACAAGAAATAAATAATGTGAAGTTAATTAATGAAGTTATTATGAATTCAGATCAACAAGTAATTTAATACTGTGAGGATGCTATATCTTACAAAAATGTATGAATAATGAAAACCTTAATGTCAAAAAGTATTTAAAATGTGTTTGGTAATATTATGACATGACTCACCTAATGTTAACAGAAGAAGAATACATATGTACTTTCCAGTCAGGAAAATCTCCGAAGAAGTGGATCTTTAGCAGAGATACAAGCCTGCAGCAAATGTGGGGAGGGGACTTTAGCTTGGACTTGTCAGAAAAGGTTCCACAGCCATGGCAGAACCAGAGCTGGCACAGCAAATTATGGCATCTTATGATTTCTTTTTTTCGCAATGAAATTTTCATTCCTGTCTTTTTTTATCTCTTAAGTACCATTAGTAGAAATAGTTTTATTTTTTAAAAAATCTACATGTTCCCAATTTAATGCCCATGCCAGGTAGTAGCAACATGAAAATTCTGCAGTTCACTAAATATAAATGTATATCTCTGAATTTAATAGGAGGAACATTAGAAAATGCCCAACACTGACCGTGTTTTAAGATGGGGTTAAAGGGGTGAATGAGATGACTTAGCAGGCAACAATGCATGCCACCAAGCCTGACAACATGGGTTCACCTCAAGAGCCACACAGAGGAAGAGGAAAACTGACTCTGGTAGTCAATGTACACATGCTGTGGTAACACACATGTGGTAACGCACACCACTAAAATAAAATGAAAGGAAGCAGGATGTAAACAAAGAAATTAAAAAGAGAGGTAAGGGACAGCAGGGAGCAGTGCCCCATCTGTCTAACCTTGAAGAGGCCTGCGGGTAATATCAAGTTGCTGCCTTGGTGATTGTCATTGCAATTGCTATGTGCGTGTTTATTGACACTTTCTTTGTATAAGAATAGCATTGCTATTACCAATAAAGCTGCTACAAACAAGAGTGGTATAGCTGGATCTTGAGGAATCACTATTCCGAATTGTCTAAGAAAGCGCCAAATTGATTTCCAGAGCGGTTGTACAAATTTGCCTTCCCACCAGCAATGGAGGAGGGTTCCTCTTTCTCCACAACCTCTCCAGCATGCGTTGTCACCAGAGTTTTTGATCTTAGCCATTCTGGCGGGTGTGAGGTGAAATCTCAGGGTCATTTTGATTTGCATCTCCCTTATGGCTAAGTGTTTTTCTGCCATTCTACAATCCTCTACAGAGAGTTCTCTGTTTAGCTCCATACCCCATTGTTTAATTGGATTACTTAATTTGTTGCTTTTTAACTTCTTGAGTCCTTTATGCATATTGGATATTAGCCCTCTGTCAGAAGTAGGATTGGTAAAGATCCTTTCCCAGTATGTAAGCAGTCGTTTGTTTTTGATGACAGTGTCTTTTTTTTTTCAGAAGCTTTTCAGTTTCATGAGGTCCCATTTATTTATTGTTGATCTTAGAGCCTGTGCTGTTGGTGTTCTGTTCAGGAAGTTGTCTCCTGTGCCAATGAGTAACAGGGTCTTCCCCACTTTTTCTTCTAACCGGTTTAGTGTGTCTGGTTTTATGTTGAGGTCTTTGATCCACTTGGACTTTAGTTTTGTGTAGGGTGATAAATATGGATCTATTTTCATTTTTCTGCATATAGACATACAGTTGGACTAGCACCATTTGTTGAAGATGCTGTCTTTTTTCCATTGAATGGTTTT
>CM053766.1:72153207-72202825 GCA_028658305.1 Pachyuromys duprasi
CCCCCCCCCAAGGGAGGAGCAACCTTGCTAGACCCCAGAAGAGGACATTGCAGCCATCCCTAAAGAGACATGATAAGCTAGGGTCAGATGGAAGGGGAGGAGGTCCTCCCCTATCAGTGGACTTGGAAAGGGGCAAGGAGGAGATGAGGGAGGGATGGGGAGAGTGGGAGGAATGATGGAGGGGGCTAAGGCTGGGATACAAAGTACATAACTTGTGATTAATATAAAAATAAATTATAAAAAAAGAATAGCATTGCTAGGCTTATAAAGGCCTTAAAACCCCTTTTCCTGAGTTGTATGTTATAGATGTTGAGACTGAAGCCGTGAGAGGTGAGGTCTCCTCCTTGGTTGAAGGACTCAGATGTAACTATGTTTTTAAAAGCGCTTTTTTCCTAGAACTTGTTATACAGGTAGGCATTATTTAAGAGGCATTTCTCAGCTGCTGAAAGACTGGGTATCTGTGGTAATTGTAGCAACATTTATATCTTACCTACTTTGTTCTTCATAAGCCAACAAATGTTTCTGAAGTTGAAATGTCAGTGGCATTCTGGCATTGTTCTTTGGCCCCTGTTAGTGGAAACTGTAATTGTCTATGCATGTGCTATATATGAGACATGTAGATGGCATGCACAGGCACATATGAGTTGATGTAGTTAAGATTACTATGGCTGTGATGAAATACGATGACCAAAGCAACTTGGGGAGGAAAGGATTTATTTGGCTTATATTTCCACTTCACTGCTTATCCATGAAGGAAGTCAGGGCAGGGACTCAAACAGGGCAGGATCCTGGAGGCAGGAGCTGATGCAGAGGCCACGGAGGGGTGCTGATTACTGGCTTCCTCACATGGCTTGTTCAGCTTGCTTCTTTATTGAACCCAGGACCACTAGCCCAGGGATAACACCACTCACTGTGAGCAGGGCCCTTCTCATCAATCACTAAGAAAATGCCTTACAGCTAGATCTTATGGAGGCATTTTCTCAATTGAGATTCCCTCCTTTCACATGACTGTAGCTTGTGTCAAGTTGACATAAAATTAGTCAGGACATATGTGAAGACTTAAACTTTAAGAAGCTCTAGAGATGTCCATTGTTATATAAAAGGCTAGACTTTTTTATTTCTAAGTTATTCTGTTTGTAAACACAAACACAGGTATGTGCACCTTATCAGACACTTTCTGTACAATTCAAGTGTCATATTTTCGGTGAGTCTTTGAGGATGCACGTATAATACAAGATATACAATCACTTCATTTTATAGTCTTTTTGCTTTAAAGTCTACCTACTTTCATCTGGAATCTTATCTACGTACAAGGATACGTAGGAAACTTGCCTCACATTGCACTTTGACTCATGCTATGTGTCAATAAGTTCCCCTGAGCCTTGAAAGCATAAAGGACAAAGGACTGCAGATAACATTGCAGGTTACTGAGTTTAAAACTATTCAACCTTGAGTACTTTTATGATGCATTGTTTAAATAGAATGTAAAGGTAAAAGGTCATTTTCCAATAAAAGGAAAAAGCAATACCTCTGTTTATAAAAGCTGTACTTTGATTGCAGTTACTTTAGCTTCATAAAAAGCCTACTGGCGGCAGTACAGGGCAGTGAGGTTACTGAGGAATGGCTCAGGCATAACCTTTGCGCTCGGCAGAGACACACTGATTTGTGTTAACTCTACCCTTTGACTCAGTAATTGAAATCTTGGCACTTGATCATGAGTAAGCAGTCTAATAAAGAAAATATATGTGTTCAGAAAGTTATTTATTCTATCACCATTGATAATCATGCACAATTAGGAAAATCAAAATTAATATCCATTAAGATGGAGTTATTTTAATATTTTATAGAACATTCCCTTAGTCATAGATGATGGTGGAGCTCAGAGTGACTGTGCTTTTTTTCTGAAAAGTTTCCATTATAATATTTCTACAATGTAACACAATGGAATATAAACATAATTAAGTAATATTTAGAAAATATGTGAGTTTATAAATAGCATTATTAGTTCTGACACCCCACCTTATATTAGGCTCTAACTGCTTCAATTTGTTTGACTTTGAAATAAAAATAAGCAAATAAATGTAGTGTTTGGGTTTTTAAAAAATGAACAAAGTAAAGAAATTTAAACATCATTTCAGCAAATTAACTAAATAATATTAGGAAAGCAGTAGTACCACACAGTTATAAAACCATGTCTTAGAACTAGATAACAGTGTTTATACAATGTTGAAAAACAGTGTCATCAAATCCCTAAGTGATGTGATGCTCACTGCCAGAGCCCCTCTACACACCAAAACAGTGACCCTAACAACTTCTGAAGACTTATAAACAGGCCCACTTGTTAAAAGAGCTATTATCTGGCTTCAGGATTCCTCTGTAAAATATTTTTAAATTAAAACATAATTATAACACCCTCTCTTTTCCCTTTCCTCCCTGTCATGCAGCTCCCCTTAGTCTCTTTCTCACACACACACCAATCTCTCTCTCTCACACACACACATCTAAATGTGTAACTACAATCTGCTTAGTTTATTTAGTGTTACCCTATGTATATGATTTCAGGGCTTGGTACAAGACCTGCAATTAGAACTCTCATCCCTGGGGAAGATTTTCTCCTCTTCTCAACATTCCTTTATTGCTGGTAGTTCTCTGTCTGTGGTAAGGGTGGCATTTCCCCCTTCCATATTAGTGTGTCTACATGTGGTAAGGTTCCTCAGGTCTCGTTTAGGCAGCCGTATCACTGAGGTGTGATGTGTGAAGCTTCTCTGTCATTTGCAGAAGATACACTCTCACAGCAGATCTCTGGTCCTCTGCCTCTGCCACCTTTCTGCCTCTTTTCCATGATGGCCCCTGAGCCGTAGGTGCTGGAGAAGTCATGTTGTAGGTGTACCGATTTGGGCTGGGTATCATCTCACGATTCATCACTTGTTTTCTGCCTTTTGACTTATTATATAATGGTCTCTATTTGTTGTAAAGGGAAGGTTTTGTTGTTGTTGTTGTTGTTTTGATAAAGAATGAAATGTACACTTGTCTGTGGGTATATCAGTAAGTGTTTAGAATGCAGTTAGAAGTTATGCTAGTTTAGTAAATGGTGGTATCGTGTTCTCCTCCAAGATCCGTGACCTTACTGGCCCTGGGTAGTTGGTTAGGTTTCTTGTACCAGACACAATTTCTCTCTGTTGAGTAGGCCTTAACACTAAATAGAGAGCTGTAGTTTTCTGCTTAAGATACGGGTGTCACTATTATTCCCCAAAAGTGGGTTACAGGTATTATAAATGTAGGAGTACTGGTTGCTTCCCTCCTGGGTAAACTTGCAAAATATCTTCCAATGTGCTGAAAGATAGTCCTTTGGGAGGAGGCTTTGAGGTAAGATCCACTTGGGTTTTCTGGGTCTTATATCTAAAGTTCACAGTGTCTTCAGTAGTAGAGACTTACTTTCAACTTCTGGGAAGCAACCCAGAGCAATAGTCTATATTGTTTTGGAGTTCTCTTGGTCTCTCTTGACCAACACCTGGAATGAGAGTTTCTTACGCCTGCTATTGATGTTTTCTTAGATTGCCCATGGCATTGGGAGGAGGAGTATTGTCATTCCAAGTGTGATAACTTCATTTAAGTAGTATGTACATATGTATACAACAATCTGTATTGTATATAAATTTAAGCAAATAAAAAGAATCATTTCTTGTTTGTTTTTCTAGACATCCTTACTGTTGTTTTGCCCTCCTCCCTCACTATCTTTCTATATTGACCTCCATCTTATCTCCCCAACTAAACTTGTCTTTAAATCACTTGAATGAAGATAGCATACATAGTACTTTAAAAGTTAGCATTTTGGAAAACTAAAAACATTTCATTGACATTCAGAGCTTGATTTGGTAAGCCAAGAACAAATTTTAGCTAAGGGAGGGTTGGTTGTATATCCTCAGTCAGAGTTTATGGCAGGGGCTATCCTGTTTGTTAGTGTTATTGGTATAATTACTTTAGTTAGTGTACGAAATAATGTATGTCAGTGCTGGGGAGGAGGATCAAGGGTTAAAGTGCTTGCTGCACAAGCGTGAGGAGGTGAATTCAGACTCCTGGCCCTTGCGGACAGAATCTTAGCATGGTGGCCCACACTGGAAAGTACAACTCTGTGAGAGAGGAGATAGAGGGTCCCTGGGGACACTGGCCTGCCAACTTAGTTAAAACAGTGAGCCTTAGGATGAGAGAGACCTTTTCTCAAACAGTAAGGTGGGGAAAGTAATAGGAAATGTTCAAAGCCAAGCTCAGATGTCCACACATGCAGACACACCCTCATATACATGTGCACATATGTGCATAGACCACCTCCATGTTACATATTGTTACATGTGTAATAATATATAATATACAATAAATATTATATATGCACAACATAATAAGCATACCCACACATATGTATATATGTGTAATATATACATACATATATGTATATGTGTATGTATTTGTATATACATATAATGTATATGATGATTAACTCTTAATGCCCTTGATATAGTAGTAGGTACACTACTGAACTCTTCCTAAGCTTAGGAGGGAGATGAAGGGAAGTGATTCAACAGTTGGAATTTGGATGCTGACAGAGATCATGCTTCCTGTCCTCCTGCCGCTGAAGCCTGGATTGGAGAGTAGGAGTCACTGTTCAGTTAATGGAGGATGGGTTGACATCTTACAGCCAGGCCCTTTACTATGTTAAAAGATGCCTCCTAGGATCAGCCTCTGTCTGGAGATGTGTTAGTGGAAAGAGACCATGATAAGATGCTCCATACAGAAGGCTTGATTTCCCTTCAGCCTCCCCGTTCTCAAATCCCTTTCTCCTTGGATTCATCTACAAAACAGAAAACATAGGCTGAGGCTGCTGCTTCAAGAAAGGATGTAAAAGGTAACTGAAAACAGTCAGGTATCTGTTTGTCAGGGTGCTGAGTGCAGAGTGAAGAAAGTAGAGACCAAGTTCCCTGAACATGGGATGAGTATCTACGATGTGGCTGGACCAGGTTCGAACCTAAGAAAGGGAGCAAGAAATGTGCAGGGCAAGCTGTGGCTATGGGCTGCACTCTCAGAACAAAAGCCTCCCACCCCCAGCCAGCATGAAGCAGAAACTCTGAGAATTTAGGTCTCTCCCAAACCAACCAACCAAACACACACACACACACACACACACACACACACACACACACACACCAAAAACTGAGGCAGTGAGGGTAGAAGTACAGGGAGGAAAACTGCTAAAGCCATGCCCGGAAAGAATGGCTCTTTCTCACCAATTCATCAGCAGAATTGGAGATTAGGGCCCAGGACACTTTTAACTATAAAGAAATCAAGAAATTTCTATTTCTGCACACCTGTCTTTTTGTGCTTCAAGAAATAAGTACCCGCTAGCGCTGCGGTGGGTGCGTGGGTATGTACCTATATAAATCCCCAAAAGAATGAGACTCTGTGATTCTCTGCTGGCAGGAATCACACTGAGGCTTAAATTACAGTGGATGGGGGCTGCACAAAGCAGCAGGAATGGCTCTGGTGCAGGGAGGAGGAGGGGGAGTGGAGGCAGGTGTAGAAATCGAAGAGAAAGAGAGAGTTTAGCAGGGGGATAAGATAGGGCCCAGCAATCTCAAAATCTGTTTTTAGGTAGGCAAGGTTGTTGCTCTGGAAACCAAGGAATTGCTGGCAATTTGTCTAATCTAAGATAAGTCAGGTTTTGGTGTGGAGGGGCAATCAACCTGTATCCATAGCTTAGGAGCAAGATCAGGAATTTAGGAGACTAAAAGAAGATTACAAACCATGGCATTAGAGGCACAGTGCCTTATGGGTTTTTTTCTATGTTTTGCATTTCCTGTATCAGTCTGGAATGCAACTGGCCAGCCTCTAGGCCTCTGGAGAAGAAATGCTCCCAGCTGTTCAAGAGTGAAGTAAACTTGTTTGTGTGTTTGTACTTCAACCACTCAGAAGCTAAGGGAGATGTGCAGAGGAGTCATCTAGAGGCAGATGTATGAAGGATTGATAAATGTCTCAGGAATAGGGGAAATTTGAGGTTCATGCCATATTTATAAGTTGTATGTCTCCTCACTGCTGCTTTCTGACCTGTAAAATGGGGAAACCCATTCAGATTCTTAGATTTCTAATGCACAGTGGTTTCTGTGGAACCTGCTGAGTAGGTGCATGGCATATGGTAGAAGCCAGTCAAAACACTCCATCTCTTCAGTGTCTTCTGCTTGCTTTTAGTGTATTAGTTTTCTGTATTCTGACAAATCACCCAAAACTTTATGACCTGAAAAGCTAACCTCATTCTTTTATAGTTCTAGAGGACAGAAAAACAACATGGAGATTTAGGGTTCTTTTAAAAGTTAAGAGGAAGTGAACATATTCCCCCCTCTGCTGGTTCTGGACACTCCTTGGCTGGTACCTAGGTTCCTCCCTGCCTTCCATCCACACTGCATCTCTCCCTATGTGCCTGTCTCTGTCTCATTTCTCCCCGATTTTTTTCTTATGAGGTTGTGGTTGCATTTAAGTTGGACCTAGATAACCCCGCAACACTTTCCCTCTCAATGCCATCATAATATTTCCATCTCTTCTTATAGGAGACACAGATTCCAGGAGTATATCCTTCTGGGCTTGTTTTTTTTTTCCCCTACCTATCAAACCAGTCCATAACTCATAAGCTGCTACAAAGATAACAAAATTTGTCTTCATTGTAAAGGAAGTGAAGAAACACCTGAATTAATTGCTAGAATTAATAACAAAACCTCAAAGAGATGATTGCCCAAGGCATAATCTGCCATTTGAAGAAACAATCAAAGAAAGAAAGAAAACCGCGGTGATTTGAAATGAGGATGGGGATCTTTAAAAACGTGGTGCACTTACTTTTCGAGTTATCCCAACGCATTTAGCTCTAAGGGTGCATATATAAAAAATAAAATTCCCCGTTGCTGCCGATTTGACTATATAGTTGGAGCTGTGCATCTGGGGGGAAATCTTCTGTGATTAGAACTGAAACTCACCCAATGGCCTTGTGTCTGTTTAGCGGATGTCACTGGAGTGCTACCTTGATTTCTTGGTCTGGCCCTTCTAAATTTTTCTTGAACTATGAGATCTTCTCCTGTAATAAAAACATTTTTTTTCAGTGCTATGGAGTTAATCTAACCCAGTTCTGCCCACTGTAGGCAAAGATTCTACCTCTGAGCTACATTGCCAGTAACTGAGCCCTGTATTCTCAATTGTAGTGGGTTGAATTATGTATCTCTAAAAGATATGTTCACCTCTGCTGAAGGCAAGAGATAGATGGGATTTAAAAGCCAGGGGATGGAGAGATGTGAAGCAGAGAGATGTCTCTGGGACATGACATAATAATTGCACCAATGAAATCACTGTGTTTACATAAATAAGACCTGCACAAGGTTAAGGATGTCAACATGTCATCATAGATGAGGAAGGCACCTATTAGGTTCTACCCCTCCATGGAGGACTTTTAATAGATAATAAAGGGTTCATGAAGGAAGCAATTTCATTTTCTTTAGTGATGTATCTACTATGTTGTACTACAGCCAACATGCTGTAGTAAATATCTTCTCACTTACAAAACTATGAGTAAACTCAGTATACCACATACAGAAAGAAACCATAAAAGTATAAAGTAAACTCACTGGAAAAAGTGTCTGAAAAATGAACAACTTTTATTATATACATGTCTGAAATTGTCAAGCGAGGGAGGGGGATGTCCAATAAAAAGCAGGTTCCAGTACTAGTCTTAGATTGCCACAGATGTGAGAATATTTTGATACAGAGATTTTGAAGCTGTAATTAAGTTCAGATGAAGTTATACTGAGTTAGGATGAGAGCCAACATAATGATTCATGTAAGACTAGGAATGGAACTAAGTGTGACCAGTTATGGTATCTGTATGGCTATAATTTCAATACTATGGTCATGACAGTTAGAGAATCTAGAGTTTGAGGCCAACTACATAGTGAGACTCACCCTTATCAGAAACAAAAATCGGATGGGACAGAGACTGTAGAAATGCATTTCCAAGCTAAGGAATGCTGATGGTTGCTGGTCAGCTTCTAGAAAGGTAACAAGAAACAAGGAAAGGTATTTCCTGGAACTTTAGGGGGCATGATTATTTGATTGAGAATGTTTTCCATAGGCTCAGTGTTTGAATATGTAGTGACTGGTTGATGGCACTATTTCTGTAGATTTTGAACAGTGGTTCTCAACCTATTGGTCTCAAACAAAACAAAACAAAACAAAAAGCAACCAACACATTTATCTTACGATTCATAACAGTAGCAAAATTAAAGTTATGAAGCAGCAAGGAAAACAATTTTAAGGCTGGGGGCCACCATGACACGAGGAACTGTATTTAAGGGCTGCAGTGTTAGTGAGAATCACTGATTTAGAATGCACGGCCTTGCTGGAGGAACTATGCTGCTGGGGGTAGGCTTTCAGGTGTCAGAGCCACACACCATCTCCAGTTCACTCTCTCCTTCTTGCTTGTGTTCGAAGACATGAACACCCTGGTTTTGTGGTTTGTGTGTTTGCTTGTTTTTGTCAGCACCACGCCTGGCTGCTTCCCTGCTGCACTAGTGATGAACTCATCTCCCTCTGGAAATGCGTAAGCCTAAATACACTCTTTCCCATGTGCGTTCCTTAGCTGCGGTGTGTTATCACAGCAATAGAAAAGTAACTAGTACAGAAGTCCTGAGAGGTCATGGTGTGTAAAACTGAGAAAGTGACACCGGGTTCCATAGGAGACTCTGAAATATTGGGGTGTCTGTCAAGGAGAGCCATACACAGGGAGTGGAACCATCCTGATGGGGGTGTATGCCCCGGGCGGTAAAGCTGCAGGCCACCAGCTCTTGAGCTACAGGGTTTGATGTTTGTCCAGCTGGATTCGGGTTTTACTTTGGCTAAGTATTTCTTCACTGTGCCTGATAGTTCTACGGCAACTTGAAACACGCTAGTGTCATCTGAGAGAGCGAATCTCTAAGAACTCCCCCACCCCCAGAAGATTGATCTGTAGGCAAACCTGCAGGGCATTTTCTTACTTACTCATTAATGTGGGGGATCCCAGGCCACTGTGGGTGGCACAACCCCTGGGCTAGTGGTCCTGGGTTCTATAAGGAAGCAGGCTGAGCAAAGCATGGGGAGCAAGCCAGGAAGCAGCACTCTTCCACATCTTCGCATCAGTTCGTGCCTCCAGGTTCCTGTGTTGAGTCCTTCCCTGACTTCCGTGGATGCTGGACTAGAAGCTGTCAGATGTAATAGACTCTTTCCTCCCCAAGTTGATTTTAGTCACAGTATTTATCCCAGCAATGGAAAATCTAAGACGTTCATTTTTTGGAATGGAAATGTTTATTATGCACCATTATATGTTAGAACTATGTAATTTGCTTTTGATTTCATAGGATTTATAATTAAGAGCTTGCCTGGACTGCTTATTTTTAGATTTATTTATTATTTATACATCATTCTGCCTGCTCACCAAATCTTACTATACATGGTTATGAGCCACGATGTGGTTGCTTTGGAAGAACAGCAAGTGTTCTTAATCTCTGAGCCATCTCTCCAGCCCCCTTGCCTGTACTTTCAAGAAGAGACTTTGGACTTTTAAACAGTGTTGAGACTGAAACAATATGGAGATGTCTTAGTCAATGTTCTATTGCTGTGAAGAGATACCAAGACCATGGCAACTCTTATAAGAAAAAAACAGTTAATTGGGGCTGGCTTACAGTTTCACAGGTTTAGTCCATCTGAGAGTTCTACATCTTTATCTGCAGGCAGCAAGAAGGAGACTGTGTGCCACACTCAACATAGGAGACCTCAAAGCCCACTCCTACATTGACACACTTTCTTCAACAAGGCCACACCTACTCCAACAGCACCACACCTCCTAAGAGTGCCATTCCCAATTGGCCAAACATTCAAACTCAGGAGTCTCTGGGGGCCATACCTGCTCACATCACCAAGGGAAACTTTTGGAGTTGGACTAAGTGCTTTTTTATTTAGATTGGATACAGGCCTTATAGAGCCCAGGGGAATGGAATGTGTTGTTTTGAATGAGAAGAAGTCTTCCATAGGTTCAGATCTTTGAATACTTGGTCCCTAGTTGGTAGTACTGTTTAGGTAGGTTTATGAGGTATGGCCTTACTGGAAGAAGTATACCACTAGCTCTCTCTGTGTGTATGGAGTTGCTGAAGTTTCAAAGTCATATAAATTTCCAGTTCACTCTGTACTTCCTGGTTGTGGTTCAAGATGTAAGTTCTGAACTGTTTCTGTTGGCATCTGTCTGTCACCACCTGTCCTTTTGCACATTTATCCTTCTGCAACTGTAAGCCCTAATGAAATGAACTCTTCTTTCTAAAAGTTGTCTTGGTCATGTTGTTTAATCAAAGCAATAAAAAGAAAATTTTACAGGGGGTTGCAATCTTTTACACACATTTATTTCTGAATTTTGACCTATGTAACTGTAAAAAAGAAAAAAAAAGAATACATTTCTATTGTTTAACAAAATCAATTTGTGGAACTTAATTACCGTGTTTATGTAAGCTAGTGATGCCCACATGTTAACATATATGTGGACAATATTTGCATGTTTGTGTGGTTATGATTTGAGATACACAATCATCTACCCCAATTTCTGCTACCTAATCTCACAAGTTTTGAAAACTGAAGTTTTAAAGTTAGAAATATTTGTTACATATGATGTTTAGATTGTATCTCTGCCTGTAGATGCTGGAACAGACCCTCTTTTCATAACAGTGTTACTAGTAATATGTTGCTCTTAGAATGATGATCCACAACACATTTCTGTTCTTTTTCTAACTCTGCCAATAGGAAATGTGATGGCAATTGACAGGAAGCAGTCACAAAATTCCGAACATGACTTTCCATAACTAGGGAGCCAGTGACCTCTGAGCTCGAGGCCATAGAGATTCATGTAGATGTTTCATTATGACAAGATGTATTTCAGGGTTTGTCAGGGTGAGCCCTGAGTTTATGTAGGTAATTATATAATACTGTGAATCAAGTAAAGCAAGACTCGAAGCTGTAGACTGGCTTCTTGTTATCCTTTTGGATGCTTTCTTATATTCCTGGAAAAAAATGAGGTAGCTTTAAGCTTGCTATCAGTTTTCAGATGTGGAATCAAGCACTGTCATATCTAATTTCTTTTCTAATTTTAAAATACATTCCCTGTTGGCCATTGGTCAGAACAAAATTCAGGAAATGATAAATTTATTCACAAACAGCTTTTGTGCTGATGCAGGAGACAGCTTTTTATGGTGACAAATCCTATAGCATATAAGCGGGTGTGTGTGTGTGTGTGTGTGTGTGTGTGTGTATGTATGTATGATTAACATCAGAAGGGATTAATGTTTGTGTCATCTGCACTAACAGTGGTCAACATTTGCTGGCTTTCAAGGCAGGTTTGCCATTCTTACGGGCTTTCCTGGCCAATGATCCATGTTTGTAATCTCTAGCCTTCAGCAACAATTTATAATATGAATGTCAAATTAGGTTTAGCTAATCTGGTTTAATACCAATGGACTATAACCAGATGTTAAAAAGCTGACTAGCTGCCTTTAGCTGATTGTCAAATGTCAGAAATATTCCAAACCATCTTAAAGAAAATGCCTTAGAAGAATTGTTTGCCATAACACTTGAGGAAAAACACATCCCAGAATTCTCTAATTCGGAGCCTCTTTTGGTAAATAAGTGAATTAAGCAAAGAAAAATACTTTTTATCTTTTTAAAACGTATGTAGTGGCCACTAAGGATTTTAAGTGGTCACTCTTGGTCTTCAGGTGAAAGCTGGTTAAAAAAAAAACTGGAACAAACAACAGATTTCAGACCTGTCACCATTCCACTATATTTTCTTGTATCCGTTATTCTGAGCTGGCCTCAGCCAGAGACCACACAAATGAGATACATCTCATGGTCTAGTATTTGACAAGAACTGAAAGCAGTATGGTGAACTTGCATAAATTCAGCCTGGCTTGGCAAAAGCATGGCCAGAGCTGGTAGGGTGCCTCACACCTGCCATTGCAATAGGGTCCACCGCAAATAGCAGGACAGAGCTTCCCTCACAAAACGACCTTCTATCCATCCATTTTTGAAGGTAAAGATTGATGGAAAAAGAAGGAAATTACAGTTCTCTCATTTGGAGAAACACACAGCCATGCAATTAGCTTGAAATTGCGTAGGTAAAAAGCACACAGACGGAATTATCATTTAATGGTTTGCAATAAAGAGAGATGTCTGGTTGCTTTCCAAACAGACTCTAGAGGAGCAAATGTGAGACATGAGAGTAGGACATGAAAGCATAGGACGAGCAATCTCTGGATGAAAGATTAGAGAGACAACTCCAAGCAATGTAAAAATATAAAGCATACACATTAAAATTCCTGAGGCCTGGGGAGATGGCTAAGTGGGTAAAGGGGCAGCCATTAAAGTGGATGACTGAGTTTGGATCTGTAGCACCCTCATAAAAGCCAAGTGCTTAAGCTATGTGTGTTTGTAACACCAGCATAGTTGACAGGAGCTCACTGGCCAGCCTGTATAGCCAAAATAGCCAGCATCAGCTACAATGACTCTCCAAAAATGAGGTGAAGAACAATATATACATGCAAGAGTAAGTTCATACACACCTAAATACTACATATATTTGCCACACTCAGACATATGCACACTCACTAAAGTAAAATAATAAAATATAATAATTTTGGGGGGGGGAAGTCCTTGTACCTGAAAACATAAAATGTCTTTAATGTAGCAAATGTCATGTTTACTAAAAGGGACAGTGGTTCCAATTTTTCCCATACATTTTGGAAATTGTTTATATATTCTTTGTGTACAGTAAAGTCAGTAACACTTTTAACAAGAACATACTTCATCTAAGCCAGGAGAAAGGAAAAGGTTGACTCAGTTGGCCTAGTGGTTCAAATAAGAATGAGGACACTTCATGGGTAAATCATAGTAGGCTGCCTTTCTTTTTATGTAGATGTTTGTAACATCACTGACAGTAATACCAGGTAATTGGTAAGAAACAATGTTGTCCTAAATTAATTCGGCTCTGTACTTTGACTCTCTGACATTCTCAGTGTTTACCAAGCATCTGACATCAAACATGGTGCTCAAGCTGAGCTCAGTATCATAAAGCAAGTGGTGCTGAAGCAGAGAACCCACAAAGGTGGCCACGGGCCTTTGCAGTTACATATTTTCCATATCAAATATGCTACTGCTCAACACTGTGTGATCTGGGAGATCTACTTAAACTTTGTTTCTGTTAGGACAATACTAAATCTCTCATGGGGATTTGATGAGACTCTACAGAGTGCTGCTGCTGTAGCATAGATCACGTGTTAATGGTTTAGTAACCAACTGTCAGAGTAACTATGGCAGTCAGAGTAACTATGGGTGGTGGTGAAGCCTTCTGGTACAGTCTGGGAGATGGGTTTTATGTCTCTGGAGAAGTACGTCTAGAGGACCTTCTAGGACCCCAGCCCAGTCTCTTTCTTTTTGCTTATTGGCCTCACTGAAATGAGCAACTTTGCTCTGTCATGCACTCTTTACCAGAACACACCTAGCCACGGGCCAAAACAATGCTCCGTCAAATCATGTACTGTGAGGAAAAATTAATATTTCCTCCTTTCCAGGTGATTCTCTGTAGTAGATTGTCACAGCCTAAAGCCTAAAACAATACCAAGCATGTTATAATGGCTCATTAGATGTTGGACCGAACTAGCGTTACTGCACCTGCTGAGATAGTAATTTTCAAATGACTCAAGTGGAGTTTGAACATCGTTTGGGAGTAAGGCCATGATGCAGATGCAATCACCAATGGCTTGTTTGGTTTTGTTTTTAATTATAGGAACAAGCAAAAGCTATGTAAGCTTGATTTTGCCCATATTGACTCTTGGCACACTTCACACTTTCATTGCTGTACTCTCCACCACAGGGACTTAAGTGTTCTGAATTTAAGTTCCCTCTGGAGGACACATTTGTGTACTATTGTGAAACAGAGGGTGGGCAGAAACAGTACCATGGTCACTGGCTCATATACAGTCACAAGAACTGATTGTATACCTTTTTGTTTAATTATGTGGTCAGTGGTTCCAAATCAGCCATGGTAGGCATGTATACAGGATGACAACAATGCTGAGTGATACATATAAATCTGTTTCCTGCATGTGGTATGAATTAGTTATTAGCTATTTCTATGCTCAACTGGGTAGGAGTAACATCAGTCCTTTACATGTGATAGGAAGTGAACAGTTGGGGGTTCCCACAGTAAGATTTCGTGTTGGCCTCTGGATAGACCCTGGTTGTCACCATTTGTCTCAGTGCTATGAACATTTGGTACTATTGAGGAATTTAAGTGGAATTCCTGAGTTGACCACTCTTGCAACCATAATAAGGTTAATCTTCTGCCACGAGCAATTTTCTCCTCCCCTGAAACAAATAGCCAACCTGTACAAATGCTAACATTCTTTTTCTGTTGCCCTTCAAATAAATTTTTAACACCACTTAATTTACTGAAATTTGTCCTGCCTAAAATGTCTAGAACACTTATTGACTTCTTTGGGAACATTTGAGAATACATTAACACATGCTCTCACTTGCGCGCACACACATACACACGTGTGTGTCAAAATATATATAATGATCTTCTCTTGGAGTTACTGTGTTAATGGGGATGGAACCCAGAGCTTCACACATACTGGGTAAGTGTTATTCCACCAAGCTGGCCTACAACCTCAGTCCCAGCATAGCTGTCTTGACAGAAATCATGTAACCCTGAGAAGAAACAACAGCCTTTTGAAATTTCAGTGTTAACAATCTGTGAGGATTCACAGTTGAGTTTGTCTGAATTTGACCTCATTTATGGATAATATCTTTGCTGAGCAGTTAGTCAAGAACTTTAATATCAAGCCATTCTGGACTTGGGGAATCCTCAAGAAGAAGAGAAGAAAGCCATATGAAACAGAGACTGGGAATGGCATGATGCTTCCATGATACAAGGAATCAGGTATGACGAAAATGTGGGAGAAGTAGAAATAATTTTCTCTTAAAGCACTTAAGGGGCTAGTCATATGGACACCTCGATTTTGGTCCTCTGGTCTCCTAAATCTGACTGAATAAATCTCAACTCGTTTCCTCTTATGGGGTGTTGTTACAATGGTCCTATAGAACCGATGGATTCAAATAAACAGGAAAATATTGTTTGATATGTGTATCTTATACCAGAGTAGGTTGCTTTAGATAGTTAATATCCTAGAGTTTCTACAGATTACAGATTTCTTGAAAAATAAGCTGAAATATGATTATGAATTAATAATCATACATTTCATAATCATATGCAAATATGATTATGAATTTAAAATAATTTTATAAACATTAGTCTACTAAATTTTGTCCTGTTTAAAATACTTAGAATATTTTTTGTTTCCTTGTGAAAGTCTGAGGATATATTATGATATTCACACACACACATACTCAAACATACAATACATAAAATATTCTATATAGAAGAGCAATGTGTGAGATCTTGGTGTAAAAGTGGTATGCAGAAGGGTACAATCTTCTCTTAAAGGGTCCTTTCATTTTGGCGGTGAAGACTGAGTAGGAAAAACAAAAGATGAAACAAGAAGTAAACAAGAGATAGATTATGAAGACATGTTAAAGTCATCCCAGGAGAGTTAGATTTTAACCTATCAACAGGAAGCCTTTGAATGTCTATGGGGGAAACAAAAACCTTGGAAACTTTGGCCTGCTACTTATGGATGCAATGTAGAAACTGATTAAAAAGAATAAATCTGAGGTCAGAGAAATAGCCAATGAGCCTTCTGTGTCACACAGCGTAGCTAGGAGAGTGCCCTGGGGCCAGGTTATGGTGTATAATTGGACTTTGATTTGTGCTATATACTGGTCATATTCCTAAGAACGGTCATCATATTTATAGTGGTAAATAAAATTGTTAAAGGCTATTATAGATAGATATTATATCTATATGTTCAGTTAATTATACTATTGGTGTACCTATTATATATATTTAAAGTAGCACTAACTCTCGGAAATGTTAAACAACTTGATGATTATATGTAACTAAGGTCTGAAAATGGTAAATATTTTGTAATATACATTGTGACCAAGAGATAAGAAAAATTCCTAGCTAGGTAGTGATGTCACTTGATGGAGCAAGGGACAAGGAAGTAGGAACTGTTTGTTACGCAGGACCATGCACATTGAGTTTCATGTTTGCAGTCTTTGTGGTTTTTGTGGAACCTGTACTGAAATAGGTAGAAAAAAGTGGGGAAAGACAGCACACACATAGCAGAAGGGACATATAAATATGGAAGCCAACGGCATAAAGAAGTACAGTCCAGATCTTGGAATTTTTCAGCGTGGCATGGAGAAGGCAGAGTGAATTATCCAGGGCAGACTCCCAGAAATGTAGACATGTGGCAAAGTCTTGAAGTGCCACCAGAGAAATTCAGAGCCATCAGAGAGGTGAGGATGCTTGAACAGATTTAAATAATTATGAAGAAAAGACAGTGAAGGAAGTCTTGGTGAAAACCTGGGGAAAGGGGCATGTTTTCGATCAAATGCCCCGGGAAAGCCAGAGCTATGAAACATGCCATGAACATGGGGATTAGGCTTAAATAAGTAACATTGCATTCGGGATTGTACTTCTTATAATGGAAGAAAGAGAGACAATATCTAACTTTGGAAGTTAACTAGACAAAAGCAGAGTTACTAATGTTTGCTATTGTGAAGTGGGTTCAAGGTTCCATGACAGCTTACCATTTTAGAAACTTAGAAAAGTCAGAATCACAAGTGCTGGCTATGGAAGGTCATGAGACTGAAGAACTGTCAAGTTTCAGTAGCAATCATATGTCAGAGAGAACAGGAGGCCCTGGAATGAAAGCAGGACAACCTTCCCAGTGGGCTGATTTTCCTCAAGCCGACTAGATACCGATAATAACTATTTTGTTTTGTTACATGGATGTTGTGAAAGCATAAGGCAATGGACAAAGGAGCTGAGGATGTTGGCAGGGGCAGTAACCAAGTCAGTGAGAGAACAGTGAGATAATAAAAATGTGGAAAGAACAATAAATAAAAAGGCAATAGTCATAGGTATCTGTCTAGGCCTACCATGGGCATTGTCTCCCAATGTCTCCTGCCACAGATTTCCATTTCTGTGAAGTGAGAATTAAAGTAAATGGTTGATTTCTAAGGTCCACTGTAGCCTAAAGGGTGTATGAATATGTCTACCATACAAAGTAGTGAAAGAAGGGAAGGATGGATGTGATGGGTGGAAATGCCCTATGAATTCACAAACATTGCAGACTCTTAGATGAATGCATCAGTTCCTGATGGGATATTTAAAAACAAAATGTACTGTTGAGCTTCAGTAAACACCGAGAACGGTAATCTCAATTTTACTAGAAAATAAAGAAATGGACAACTGTTCAAGCTCTGTAACAGCATGAATCTTTTTTGTATTGGGTTCCACAGTGGGACAGCAGGATTTTTGCACAGACCCATGGTGAAGGCAGGATGTGAAGTAGGTGATGGAATTGAAACTGTGAGACTCCTCACTAGTCCATCTTTTCCCACACAGGAAGTGGCAGTACCTTACTTTATGTGAGGATGGGGAATAATTTGGTAGAATGCTAGCAACTGCACATTAGCTATGTGGGTGATAATTCATTTTTCAGTCGGTCATGTTCTCATCTAAACTGGATAAAGTGAGCAAAAAGGCACAAGACACTAAAATGTAAGAGCATCTTTATTTGCTTTGCTAAAGGCTTTGAAAGCTTATTTTTGGAGGAGCACTGGGCAGAGGGGAAAGGAATTCGAGAAATTCAGACTAGTTCTTAATATTACCCCTGTCACAGTAAGTAAGTTTCCATAAGGAGTGGAGACAGGGGCCCTGGGCTGTAAGGACTCTCTCCATTTGTACTTACGTTGAGTGAGGACAGTAGTTTGGAGGGGCAGAACCCCGTTATCCATCAGTATAGATGGCCCCTGTTCACGACTGCTGACATGAGTGTGGATTGGATGGCACTTTTTAGGAATGAAGCTCTCTCCTTCATAACCGAATACAACTGAGATGACCCCACCTCTTATGGCTCACTCCAGGAAGACATCCTAGAAGGACATAAAGGGAAAAAGAAGTCAGACTTCTCAAGTACAAAGTTAAAGAATTTTTTTTAATGTGTGAAAGACAGATGATGGCTTCATTAATAGTGAAGGGTAAGAGTTGAAAGATCTGAATGTTTAGCAAAAGCTACCCAATTTCTCATTTCACTGTGGGTAGAAATAACTGCTCCCGAGGTATTTCCGTAACCTCACTTTCAGCCAGGAACCAGAAAGAAAGAAAAAAAATCATTCCCAAGCAGTTTATAAACTAAAAATAAAGATGACAAAAAGTCTGATTCAGATTAAATTGGAAAAGCTGGCTATTTGTAGAAGCAGCTCCATCCTCCTGAGACAGAAATACGTGGGTGACCGTGGGCAAGGCATACATATTTACTGATACCACCCACAGAAGGAGATCACTCATGCCAGCTTTGGCCAAGACACAGCAACACAAGAGCAACTCAATTGGTAATGAACACTGAATATTAGTGAGTCCCAAGCAGGTCCTTTCAGGTGACCAAGTGGAGCCTAAAGAAAGTGATGTATGCACCATTTCTTATCCACTCTCTATTGGGGGTATCTTCCAGGGCTTTGGTAAGCTAATTCACACAAAATACAGCCCCCGGTCTGCTTAGCTTGTTTTTAATGGCTATCATATTTTTAGCATTTAGTTTAAATAAACCTTTTATTTTGAGAATAATGGAAGAAACATAACCTAAAGCTTTTGAGTTTTGCTCCTAATAGTACTGGTTTGCCAGGTTTTATCCTAAAATGTGATCTATACCAGGAAAGAACTCTGTCTCTAAGGCTATCCTGGTACAATTGTGCCTTTACAAAGGAAGACAATATTGTGGACTGGGAAGGTATTGCTACTAGGAATTGGCTAATGGGGTTTGTTAGCCAATGACACAAAACAACTCCATTGCATTCATCCATCCATCCACGCATGCATGCATGCATGCATGCATCCATCCAATTCATTCACTAGCTCGTTTATTTAGCTTTATACTTTACATTGTAACAATATGGTTCCTATCTTCTAGGAGTTTTCCATTTAACAAGGGAATATGTAGTTATGTATAATCTAAAAAATTCATTTGAATGAGATAAATGTTAATATATAAAGTTCTGTATTATATGTTTTACATATTCATGTTATGTCTAATACCTACCCCCCTATACATACACTTACACAGAGAAAGAGACAGGCAGAGACAAACAGACAGCAGAGAAAGACAGACACAGAGAAACAAATATAGAGACAATATACACAAGCACATACACGAAAGAGTGAGAGAGAGAGAGAGAGAGAGAGAGAGAGAGAGAGAGAGAGAGAGAGAGAGAGAGAGAGAGAGAGGAGGTGAGTCCAGATCAAACTGATTGAGTTTGATCTGACTGCATTGGCATAACGGACTTCAGGTAAGTGCTGGCAAACTGTCTCTGAAGGGTCCAGGGAAATCTCTGCTGCAGTAGCAGTCTCCAAACATGGAGAACAAGAACAGGTGGATACAAAGCGTCGGTCTTGGGAGGACCTTGGCTTCTACCCTGTGTAAAACAGAAAGCTACTGAATTTTTTTTTTTAATCACGGTCTCTAAACCACTGGGGTAAGCTGTTGCTGTCTTAAGAGGATATACCAAGATTTTTTTTCTTTTTGACACTTACTTTTCTTTCTGGTACCACTGACTCTCTTGGGTTCTAGGTTCTGCTCTTTGTTTGTTTGTTGCCAGAGCTAATTCTCTGAGGCTGACACTTGACAGTGTACAACTTGTGGGTATGGGAACAGGGTTGGAAGCCTCATCTCAGGCTCTTTCTCACAGGAAAGCCTTCTGCTGCTGCAGACTGTGCCCTTGGTGTCACATTAGGCTCATTCCTCCTATAGTGTCCCAGGGAAAATGGTGATACCCTGTATCGTTATCCCATTTGCTGCCAAAGCCTGGGTGGAGGAAGAGTTTGATTTTGAGCAACCAGATAAGCCACAAAACTTCATTTGTTTCTGGTCCAACACTTTGGTGTAATGGGAACTTATAGAAGCTAGAGAAGACCCAAGTGAGTGTGTGTTGTTTGATATGGGTGTACACGTGTCCAGGACCAATGCCTCAGTCCCGCTGGAGTGACAAATCCTTCTTCAAGTCAAATTCTGTGTGCAGAAAATGCCCACCATAGCTTCAAACTGCTCTTGGACAGAGACTACTACTACTGAGATTAGCCAACCCTTTCTTCTTGTTTAGCTGTATGTAGTAATTCTGCCTCCTTGTTTAACTACATGTAATAACCTTTCAGTTGTATGCAATAAACACTCTGAACTTCTTGGCTGATGAGGATTCTACATTCAAAAGCCCAGCCCATCTGATTCAAGCTTTTCTGTGTATCTGTGTGTGAGAGTCCCTAATTGTATAAGCCTGACTGACTCCATGACAGACTTCAATTCCTTGCTAGGCAGAACAGGCCTAAGTTTACATTTCTTAGAAATGACATACTAGTTACAGGAAAAAAAAACACAGAAAAGGGGCAACGAACCAGAGACGACCAAGATATCTGGCCTGGGATGACAGGATGGTCCAACTGCTTGCTCAACCACCAGTCTGAACCAGCTTAAACAAAGTTTGAAGGCCCCTGACTCCTGACTCGGCCTGAGCCAATCCCAAATGCACCCTACCCCTGCTTCTAGCTTGCGCCAATCAAAAATAAAAATGACCTAAGGGTCCCTGGAGTCCCCCTGACTGGCTTTAAATTGAGCCTGGGAGCTCATTTTGGGATCTCCATTCTTCCTGAATGGTAATTACTGCATGCCGGACTGTTGCAGAAGTAAACACTCTTTGCTGTTTGTATACCATCTGAGTCTGGGGTTATTCCTTCAGCGAATTTCAGACTCTATCATGTATTTGCCCTTTGTTCATTACGTCACCTCCCCAGCTGGGATCAATCCCTGGAGCTGTGTATGGTGGTGGTGTAGGAAGAATGAATGTAGGAGCAAGGTGCGAGAAGGAGCCACTGGGTGAAACACAAGCATGCTACTTCAAATAGAATGATGGTAGTGAGCTACATTGAGGGTCTATTGCAAAGTCTAGCTAGGAAGGCACTGTTTGTGCTTCCATCTCCATGTTTTCAGACCTCAGAAAAGCATTTCCTTTAAGCACCTTTTTTTTCTTCTGACAAACTGAAACTTAGATGAGATCATGAGAAGAAACACAATGTGGTGCACTCATGGTGTTGAGTAAATAGGTTTCCAGTACAATAGGCCCATTCTGGAGGACTGGACATTTGGCAAACTGGGTTATGACAAATTATAGTGGTTAGTGATTCTCAGTGGGAGAAACATGGTAACTGTCATTCAGCCTCTGACTGAACAACCGGAATTGAAAAATATATCGCAAAGCAAATCTACCTCAAACTATTCAAACACGAGTCTTGAAATGCTATCACCACATTCATTTCTTCATTCTGCACTGCATGTGCACTGGTTCCTGTCCAGCCTCCAAGAAAAAATATTTTTTTTCTGATAGTTCTCCATGTGTCAGCTTAGTTACAGAAATTAAATGAGCTGTTGCTTCTTACCCAGAGTCCCCTCGAGAATGGAGAGAGCTCTTTGTGCCATCCCCTGTGTGGCTGGATATTTGCAATACTGTATCATTTTGGTTAGTCTGTCCACAACTCTTTTGAGGAACATCATATAACATGGAGCATTTTCCTGGCCTGAGCTCTGTTCAGAACATGATAGGGACGTTCTTTACTTTGGTAATTATTGTTATTTTGGACAAGGCAATCTTTGAGGATATAACCAAACAGCAGGATTTGCTTTATTCAAACTTTCAGAGTCTGCAAACATTTCAGTGAGTGAAAATTCTCTCTCACAGGGAAAATCCGCTAAGCCCCTGAATTTTCTGTGTGGTTTTATACCATGCAGAGTTCTCTGTCCATGCTCACATTTTAAATAACATGTAAATTTGATAATTCGAATATCAACCCCTAGATCTGCATCCAAAGACAAGAGTTCCTTTCCTTCATCCTGTGAGCTTTGGCTGGCCATGGGAAAGCAGCCTACCTTTTTAGGAGCAGTGGAGTTGAAATTTTATCTTCAGCCTATTTATGTTCTTCAGCAACTGTGCATTGCTGGTTTTGACCTCTTTAGATGGGAGAAGGGACAGGAGAATGGGAGTGCTAAGAAGGAAGAGGGTAGATGCTCTTCCCTTGTCCTTATGCCTGTAAAATGCCTTCATGTTCCCGGAGAACATCAAAGCATTAGCTTTGTCTCCTAGGCAGTCTGGTGCCTTCTGAGCTTTTCCCTAAGTCTCACCACAGCACTCATGATTCAAAGGATGCAGCTGTCCCTTTCTGAGGCCACTTTAGATCTTGGCCTCGGGGCTCGGATTTGGGATGGCTCCTGCCATACTGACACTTGGCAGAGATCTGTTTTCTTGAGAGCAAGGTCTTTTTGCAAACTGAAACAAATGCAGGTGAACTCCAGCAGAACAGGTCTTCTCTTGTGTCTCTGCCTCTGACCTCCTCTGGGAACCTTCAGGCCCCTCTGAACCAGTGTTGTATGCTTTCCAAAACCAGGGCTTACTCTGGGACTCTGGAAGTCCCATAGAATTTTGTTCTCTTGGTTTGAGCCCAAGAAGGAGGAGGGTCAGCTTCTACTGTCTATAGAGGTGGGGCAGGAAGCTTTTGGACCAAAGCATCCCTCTCCAAAATTGTCTTTCACAAATCTTCTTCTTACTTACTCCTTTTCTAGCTTTTCAAAAATCATTTCTTAGGGAGTTTAGAGCCCTTGAACCAGCTCTAGGTCACTTAATTAGAAACTTCTGCTCTCCAGTCCCACAGCTCACTTCGGAACTGGGCAACTTTTATTCAAAGTCACTAATATGCTAGTTTCTATTTTGTCTCATATCAGTGCTCTTTGGATGCCCAGCCCGAGATCCAAATTAATTTTCTTAGCATCCTAATGGCTCCATACTTCTCTGAATGAACTGTTTGACACATTATCTTCCTGGAACTAAGTGTGTTTATAAGGAATAATACAAAATTGCCATGTTGCTTGTTTACTAATTCTAACCTGAAGCTTCACATACTATATGCTCTTTAAAAATCCCACGTTTTTGAACAGAAAAGAAGAAACTTGGAGTCATCATACTTGATCTCAAGGTACATTACAGGCATATAATAACTAAGACAAAGTAGTTGTAGCATTAAAAAAAAAGTACAAATGACCAAACAGAATAAAGAGCCCAGAAATAAATCCATGAAATTATAGATACTTTTATTTGAACCAAAGTACCCCAAACTATATACTAGAGAAGAAATAGCACCTTCAATATGTGGTTCTGGAAAGATTAGAAGTATTTGACTATTTAATACTAGAATTATTAAACTCAGAACACAAGAACACTTTAATTCACCAATATAGGCAAATATATTTTGAATAAGACCCTAAGAGCATAGACAATTAAACCAAAGTGTGAGAGAAAATATTTGCAAACTATTCATCTGACAAAGGATTAATATCCAGAATATAAAAGGAACAAAAATAGTCTGGTATAATGAACAAATGACACTCAGAGACATTTCTCAAAAGTATACTCAAGCGGATCTGGAGCCAAGGGTTTAGTTAAAAGCACTTTCTGCTCTTGAACGGGCCCTGGTCCTGGTCCCAGTGCCCATATCTAAAGGTTCACAACCATTGGTAACAACAGATCCAGGAGATTTCTTTCTGGCTCTGTGAGCTCTGAAAAGATATAGTGTACAAACAAGTGCATAAATACAAATATTTTTTAAAAAGTAGACACAAATGACACATAAGTACATAAAAATGCTCAATAACAGAAGCCAATAAGAAAATACCAAACCAAAATTACAATAAAATTTATACTAGTCAGAATGTCTATCATCATCATCATCATCATCATCATCATTATTTTAAATCAAAGGAACAGATACTGTAAGAATGTACGGAACAAAGGACCTTTCAATACTGATAGAATGAATGTAAATTAATGCAGTCATTAGTATAAAAAAGAGGGTCTCAGAAAACTGAAATTGGAAACAGCATATGATAAACTATACTACTTCTGGATATATACCCCCCCAAATGGAATAATATTATTAGAGAAATATCTGAACTTTCAAGTGTACTACTGCAGGCCTATTCATAATAGTCAACTTCTAGGTTATGGGTGCCTACTGGAGAATAAACAGATCAAGCGAAGGTGTTATATACATACACAATAGACATTTGTCTGGTTATAAAGAAGAATGAAATCCTGCAATTTCCAGCAAAACTAATGAACTGAAAAATGTAATGCTGAGCAAAACTAACCAGGCATACAAGAATAACTACTATGCGTTCCCACTTACGTAAGCTAAATCAACTTGATTCCAATGGATAAAGTAAGCAAGTAATAATATAAGCTAGCACAGTGGTTCTCACCCTTCCTAATGTTGCAACTCCTCATGTTGTGGTGACTCCCAATCATAAAAGTATTTTCATTGCTACTTCATAACTAATTTTGCTACTGTTATGAATCATAGTGTGAATACCTGTGCTTTCCGAGGGTCCTAGGCGAACCCTGTAAAAGGGTCATTTGACTCCCAAAGGGATCGTAACCTCCAGGTTGAGAACCACTGAGCTAGTGGAGTAGAAAGGTGAGAGGGTCCAGTTAGATAAAGAGAACAAGTTCTCATGTCTCCACGGCACCACGGGGGTGATTGTGGTTTGAAACTGCCTACAGTTTACTTTGATGAAGAATTACCAGAAAGGCATTTGAAGACTCTAAATACAAAGAGATTATGTGTACAAAGAAACGGAAAACGTAATTACTTGGGTCTGATCCAATATTGCATCTGCTAACTGAATCACACCACACCCCCAAAATATGGACAATTATCTTCTCCCAAAAGGAAAACAAACAGAGCTTTCTGTCTAGTTTGCCAGGCTTCAGGGTAGAGGAAAGGTCTCTAGAGTCCTATAGCAGGAGGGCAGATGGGCTGGGAAGGCATGAATTCCAGTTCTGAGAACATATTTTTGAGGGTTGTGTTTGCAACCTTGTCATGCCAGGTATTTCCAAATAAGGCCTTGGTCATGGCACATGTCAATACATTTTCAATACATCCCACTCGATTGCTGTGTGCTTTCTGCCTGCTCTGTGCATGAAGGGAAATACAGTGTTGGCTTCCAGGGAGTTTGTTCAAATGGAGAAGGAATTCTTGGCTTTAGTCCTATATAAATTACCTTTAAAATCCCATGAGAATATATTCCCATCTCCATATATAATCAAAAAGTTTTGAACTGAACTAAACTCATACCCAGAAGAGAACAAATCCCTGGGAGCCATTTTCCACCAACCTGTTTTTATCTCTCAGAATCCATTCCCCTACTTTGTGAAGAGATTCCTGTGAATGTATGAGTCAATTCCTCCAGCAACTCCGGACTAAGATTTCCAAGACATATTTCAGAAACAGTCACACACATTTTAAGTTGTGTTATTCACATAGCATTTTCCTACATACTTCTTAGTGTTCCTCAAAGCCATTTTCTCCTTCACTCCACTTCCCATTTTCAAAATCCCCTTCCTTAATGTTTAGTCCTTCATTACAGAGGAATCACATACTCATTACAAAATATAGACAAGCACAATAATAAAGTACATTCATGATTCAGCCAGAAATGTTAACTATGAATGTTTTCGAGTATTTTAAAATATTCATTTGGAATTCATATGTTATTAATCTACCCATAGGAACCACATTTTAAATGCTATTATAACCAAGTGTGTTCAGCCAATCCAACAGTGCTTGACTGGCTGTTACAGATTCCCGTACTATAAATACAGAAGAGTAGAAATAATTGGCCTTAAATGAATTGCATATATGTGGAAAAGACATATGAAAGAATTCTGAATACTCATTTTGAGCAAATGTTAACTTTTACCAAATGCTTTTGATTTTGTCCCATAGTTGAGTACTTTTCTTAAGTTTGGTTCTCATTCTTCCATATTTATGCTTTTTTTTTTACAGGTGAGCATAGGCACACATTTTGTCCAGGAAACTTAAAATTTGTCTTAATAATATATCATGTATACTATTTCACACACACAAAAATACAGTCAGGCAGAACTAAACTTTTGAATTGCAGACATTGATTTTATCCCACAATTAAAATGTCTATTTATTCATTAAGCTAGTGCATGATGTGGACAGATTCATTGATTGTTTAAGGTAAGCAGTCTTGTGGGAACAGCACCGTAGCTGTAGATAGATGTCATATAAAATAGTTTATTACAGCTGATCATCCAGCTGTAAAATGTTCAACATCACCTCATACCTACCTCCATTGAGGTCGAATAATCAAGACCTAAAGAAAGCAACTAACTACCTAAATTTTTTTACTATGATTTTACTTTTGGAAAGTATATGATGAAATAATTGCTTTAACATTGATCCATGAAGTGCATATTTTGAAGTGATACTAAAGATTAATTTGATATTATAGTTAATGAATTTTAAACTAAAAACTTTTCAGTTCTGATTTTCTGTGTGAAATTTTTTTTGTTGTTGTTGTAAAGGTACATTTTCTTTGACCACCTATCATTGTTTTTATGTAGGACAAAAGATGAACATTAAAAAACATTAATTATAAGATATTTTTGTCTTCTTGATGTTTCTTCTAAAACCACTAGTGAAGCTTCTGTAATCTAATTATTTAAGGAAGATGAAAAACATACCCTGTATGTGAGGAGACAGCGTAGGTATAATATTAAACAAACAAACAACAACAAATCCAACCAAACAAAATACTAAAAGACTTCCAGATTCTTTGTCACAATCATACTGAGTGTGAGTGATTCCCAGACTTGGAGGATTTTAATTCCTAGGAAAATTTTACCATGTTTGGAGACATTTGTTCTTCCACTTAGAAGTGGCTACTGCAAATCAAGATCAGACATGCATCTGCTAAGTGTCCTGTAGTGAGCAATAGGGATGCATACAACAAAGAATTACCCCGCTCCAGATGTCGGCACTGCCAGGACTGGGAACCCTCTGGCTAAGCCATGCCAACTGATTAGGGAATGAACACCTCAATTTGGATGTTAGTTTTGAAGGCATCTGTCACTATTTAAACTAAGCCAGAAGTCTTTCCTGTTTAAGACCAGAATCCTGTCCATCCCTTCCAGAGTTTCTTTGGAAGACGCTAAGTAGGTGGCTTGGTGCAGCAAATATCTATGTTGGAAAATTATGTTGGAAACAGAGTCTGCTTATCCTGGAGTTCCAAGTCATATATAATACTAAGTATTCAGAACAGAAGAGTCAGTTATATTTTGGTTTCATGTGACCCTACCACATTGCCATAGATCTGACAATTGTCTTTATCTTAACATCTTTATTCTAACTCTCTTCCATGTTCTGAGAAAATTTTAGTAGAGATGAAGACATGTACAGATATCGACAATACCGTGTGTGTGTCCATTGGCTGATGTCACTTGATAGTAGTGGCCTATGCTTTTCTCATTAGAACTGCTTTCACTTAAGTTAATTTATTATTTGACCTTTGGACAAGTTTCGATGATTACTAAGATTTTCTGAACAGAGTGTGGTGGTTCCTTGTATTATATTACACAAATTAATGACCTTACTTAGTTGGTCTGAGAAGCAGAAGTCATATTAAATTCAAAAGGGCTTCTATGAACCACAGATGCCAGAAAATTTTGCTCTTCCATACTGTTGCTTAGCACTGGGAGAATTTATACTTGCATGTTTTTTGTTGTTTTGTTTGTTTTTATCATAGGTTCCTATTGCCTGGGTTACAGGTGTTCAGCTACTTGTGAAATAAATATTCTGGATGTTTTTTTAATAGTGTTTTTTTAAAACTAAGATTAATATGTAAAACTCAAAACTGATTAAGGAAGAGTGACCTTTCCGTGGTTGGCTTATAATGATTATTTATGTGGGTGGGATTCGCCTAATGAGCTGATGACTTGGATAGAACAAAAAGGCTGATATTGACTCCCTGGGTAAGAAGGGTCTTCATGCCACCTGTGTACTAGGATATAAGCTTCTTCCTGCTTTTAGATTCAGACTAAAGCACGGGCTTTGCCTCCTTGAGCATGCCTTCCTTAAGAGTAGGATTGTACCATTGATGGTCCTACATCTTTACCCTGTCAACTTGCCCTGCAGAACTTGGAACCACAACTTGGAGCCAGCTTCTTCTTTTCCTATAGATATATAGATACAGACTCTATTGGGTCTATTTATTTGGAGACCAGAGGATAGTGTATATTCTTTATCAAAATAATAATAGACCAACAGTAATAATAATGCTAATAAAACATAACAGAAATTTGTTAATCATTATAGAGGATATTTGTTGTAATTTATCTTTTTCATTCTTGCTCCTTTAGTTCTGGGATCTCGCTCCCAAAATGGGTCCCCTTTGTTATAACTGCTGTGACATAAGCTCAGTGCTCAACTAGAGTCCAAAAAGAGTGGGGGTGATGTCTGAATAAGCTCACCTCGTCTTTTTTCTACTCATAGTGTCTGGTTGGTGAGTGGGCACACAATCCAAACAAAACTAATCAGAATCTCTCTTTGAGACTTACTCCAGGGTATTTTGAGAAAGGGATCTATATCCTTTTAGGTAAGAGAAAAGTCATTCTGAGAATGAATCAAGGAAGCAGTGAACAGTCAGAAGATTGCAGGATGGAAACTTGACATGAAGCTCCTGTGCCCTGAAGCACAGTAACGGTTCCAATTCTCTTTTATACATTAGCCACTTTTAATTAAGTTCTGGATACTGAAAATGCATTATTTTCTGCCCAAAACATTGTTGTTTGTGTAGTCAAGTACTATGAATAAACATACTCACTTGAAACTCATTAAAGTTAGGTAGGTAAACACTATCTTTTATTATACAAAGATACTATAATTATAAAAAATCAAGTGTTTAAAGTCATGGCTGATACGTAGCAAAGAACGGAACCGAACACAAATAGGGTGGGTAGAATCTTCCCTGAGATTCACTCGCTTTATTGGGTGGTTCAGAGAAGAACATAAATGATCTCAGTCAGAACTAGAAGTATCCTAAGGATATTATTTCTCCATTTTAGAAATTAGGAAAAACTTTAAAACAACAACAAAGTCATTTACCTCAGATACCATAGTAGTAGACCTATTGCTGTATGGTAGGCAGAATAGTGTGAGGTGATGTGTCCATTCTTAAGTTTAAAAGTTAATGTACCAAGGATGTGTGCTGTATTCCATTAACACCATGATAACATATTCCAAAGTATTAAAAACTACTTGTTAACTTATAGTTTCAAAGGTTGCAGTGTATAATAGTGTGGATGCTTTGCTTTGGGCCTGAGGTAAGATAACTTGTCATGGTGGTAAGAGTGTGTGGAGAAGCTACTTACCTCATTGTGGCCAGAAAGCATATAGGAAGGGGACATGGGCAAGCTATCCTTCAGCTATCATTTCTCCAGTGATCTGTTGCCTCCAGTAGGGCCCTATCTCTCACCAACACCCGACAATACAATCAAAATATGAAATCATCAGTAGGTTAGGCCATTGTTTAGGCTGGAAATTTCGTGATTTAATTGACTCCTCTCTGCTGGCTATACCAACTGGAGACCAACGAAGCCTCTAACACAAAAGCCTTGGGGGGGGGAGTTGATATACAAACCTTAAAAATGGTACCGCATTTTTTGTGTATAAATGGGGCTATAGGGGTAAAAAAGTTAACTTTCTATCGTCAAACTGCTAAAAATAATTTTAACCATTTAATAGAATTTTTTAGAGTATTCAGCTGCGTTTTGTTAATTGAGAAGTGAGAACATGCCCTTTTCTGTAGTCCAGTGGCAAATCATGGATTTAGACTCTAGAGTCTGGAGGCTAAGGTGAAGTTTGTGCATCCTGAGCTGTCCTCCACTGAAGTGGTAAGCAAGGCTTTACTCATTCATCATTGTGGTGGTAAGTGTGACGCAATACGGACAAATTTGGGTGGAGGTGGTATAGGTTGCATTTAACGGGGGCATCATATCCTTCTTACTACATTTTTATGGTATTCTTAAATACAGTGAAAACATACTCTTGTCAGTACAAGTATGTCAGCTTGGAAAGAATAAACACATATAAGGTGAGATCACACAGTTTTGTATATGCCATGATGACACAGTCTTATGAATACCCAAAACCCACAGAAGCATTTAAGAGATAGGTTCTCAACCTTCCTAATGCTGTGACCATTTAATACAGTGCCTCATGTTGTGGTGACCCCAGCCACAAAACTATTTTCTGTGGTACTTCATAACTGTAATTTTGCTACTCTAATAAATTGTAATGTAAATAGCTAATATGCAGGATGTATTTTCATTGTTACAAATTGACCCAAAGGGGCTGTGACCCATAAGATGAGAACCACTGATTTAAGAGATCCTAGCAGTGATCACTTCATGATATAGTTTCATGTGATAACTTGCTACACTTTTAGTGATTTGTTTGCCTCTGTCTCTTGGGATGCATGGTGTGACTTCTACTTCTTATGATTGTTAAGATGGAAAGGTAGCAGCTTCAACTTTCTACTGCTAAATGAGAAGAAATATGTTAGTGTCAGAATGAGACAGAAATATTGAAAGTATCGCTTTTACATTGTAGTAGCATCACAATAAGTAGAAAATGGTATTTTTTTTAAATAGAAAGGGCATTTCAAGATATGCATTTTTGAGCCTTCAACCTCTCTGACTGAAGGTACCAGTTGCCTGGTGCAATAGATGAGAGGTTAAAGACTGTCCTTCCCTCACTGGACAGCCTATAGAACTTTTACTTTTTCTGCAAGCACCACCAAGGTAAAGGCTTACAAGTTCTGTTTTACATCCCCTGTGGATACTAGTGCAAATGGATATTCACAGACACTGTAAAAAAACAGTGCATTCTGTTTCTAGTAAACAAGTTGGACTATAGAAGGGAGGTGGCAGCAATGGCTAGTCTCTAGCTCTCATCACAATGTGAACAAAATTTGAGATTGTTTTCTACCTGGCATTCATAGAAGTAGCATGGAAACCATGTCAAAGAAACAGGTTTAGAGAAAACTACACTAAATAAAAAGTTTGCATTAATATCACTTTTGTGAGCTACTCCACCAAGTACAGCTTCATGGAGGGTCACTTTCTGTTTCTACTCACATGGGAAAATTCACACATGATCTATCTAATTGGACACTTTGTCTAACAACATTTTTAAAATATCTTTCAGAGACTGAAAATCCTAAAATGAAAATTTTAAATTGAGCTAGCAAAAAGGTCAGTCTTCTTACAGGGTGTGTGGTACATCTATTCTGAAGGAAATAAATTTGGGGGTGGGTGGGGGGAGAGATCTTTACTGGTTGCTCTATTCACCTTCTTCATTGAGGTTAGCGGACCTGTCTTTGTGGATTTTCCTAAGGTTTTCTACTCACCTAGGTCAAACGTATGAACCTTTTTAGATATTTATTGAAAATCTTAAGGCGCTGTCCCTTTGATGAAGAGTAGGAGAGAAAAAAGAGGATACGGAGAGGTGGTAGTGATAGAAGAGGAGAGGAATATGAAGAGGAGGGGGAGGAGGAAGGAGGGTAAAGGAGGAGGAGCAGGAAGGCTGCTGGTGGTTGATAGAAGATGAGGAGGAAAAGAAGTAGGATGAGAAGAAAAAGCAACCCAGAAATTCCCTCTAGTTGTTTAACACTAGCTGCTGTGGGACAGGATGACTTCTCCTGGATCCTTACAGTCACCTATACCCAGATCTCTGGAGTTTGTGGTTATGGAGAGATTATCCTAGCTCCTTCTGGTGAATGTGATGTGACCAGAAAATGTGATGTATCCAAGGTGTACAGGCAAGTAGAAGACATGACAAGGAAAGTGGAATTCTTTGTGATGAGATTGCTTTAAGTGGGACACCAGGTAAAGAATTCAGACAGCTTTGGGATGTCAGAAGAGAGCTCCTAGCACTCCTGAAAGGAGCAGAGTCCTTACACTCAGATTTAAGCTCATGAGACTACATTTGTACTTCTGACCTCCAGAGTGGCAAGATAACGTATTTGCAATATTTGGGATTTCTGACCCAAAGTTTGTGATAATTTGCTATACTAGCAGCAAGAAAGTTACACAGCAGTGAACACCCTCCACTATTATTCTGCTTTGATAACAAAAACCATTGGCTCGGAACCTAGGAGTTCTGGACCACATAGAAGCTTTTTAATTTCTGGCATAGACCTCAGAACAGTAGGTAATATGAAGTGTGGTTGAAGTGTTAACAAAATGCTTATGGAAGCTGTTAACTGATTTGTTTCTTTAGTCATATAATTCCTATTTCTTTGTGATCAGAGGAGCCGTCATCATGGGGATTGGAGAAGAGTGTTTCCTCAATGTTTGGTAGACAAGCACTCAGCCATCCTTGTGAAGAGAAGAATGGTAATCAGTGAATGTCAAAGTCAGTTGGGTGGAATTGGCAGAAAGTTCCTTGGCTTCTCAGCACCAGAAAACCTTGACTTTCTTATGATTCCTGGGACAATAGATCCACTCTCCTACCAGCAATTGTCTAATGCTTTTATACAGGGAACGTTCGAGGGTAATAGACGCCTGTACTGCCTACGCTTACATCCGGTAGCCCACTCCACTCATTCTGGTCAGGACCAAGGTGACTCTGACTTCTTTTCTGCTGTTGTATGCATCATCTTCCTGAAGCATTTAATCACTCATTAGTCACTGCATCTAATTCCTGCCTTAACAGGAGCCTCTTATGTTTATTATTTTCAATTCTGACTCAGAGAAACATCTTTCCATTTATTCTCAGTTTGCTTTTAAAGCTCTCTGGACAATAGAGTGAATGGGCAATACACTCTAACCTCCCCGTTGTATAAGTATGTTCGATTACTTTTTTTTTTTTTGAATCATCATGCTTAGTTCTCTTTGGACAAACAGCACTGTGTTAATCTAACGCACATGAGGTTAAGTGTAGTGTTTCTCTCTTCTGGTGAATTTCACATTGCTTTTCCATGTGCACATCAGCACTGAGTGCTTTCTTTTAGCAGCAATTCCTCATTGTTAGTTTCTTGAACTCACAGCTAAAAAAATTTTCTTTTTCTTCTTGTGAAAAAATGAGCTGCTGTGTGGACTGTGTCTGAGAATGCCTTTTGTTTCTACTACCCTTCTTCCTATAATATCCAAAGCAGATTTAGCCTTTCTACATCATATTCGTTACTTTTGAGTTACTTTCAGGCTTGATTGTTATTATAAAGCCTTTTCTATTACTATTCAAAAATTTTCCTCTTTTCCTCTGTGTTGTGGGGATTAAATTATTATTCAAGTTACTCATATTATGCTTTAAAAGTTGAATAGGCCAAAGGTACTTCAGATCCCTTTTGATCTGTTATACTTATTTCAGTTAGCGTTCTTTGTGAAAAGTTCCTAGGAATATCCTTGGTGGTCAAGGAATATTGATTTGAAAACCAGAACAATGTGATACTGAAATCTCCACTTTAGGAAGTAACTCCAATGGGGACAACTGCCTGCTGGAATCGGCACCCCGGGTTCGGCTGTAAGCAGCACCCAGCACTAAAGAAACACTTTGAGCTGGACTGCAACCCTGAGGCAGGGACTCTTGAGGACCTGGCTGATAGCTTCGAACTGCCAGAAAGGGAAATCGAGACTTGGTTCCTTTTTCGAAGGAACAAGATGTTCAAGCTGTCACCCAGGGCCAAAAGAGCAAAGCCAAGATATGCTGTGTACAAGGCTTACCTAAGTATGTGCCATGGAGGTAGCAAACTCATGGTAGAATAAGCCAACAACATGTGCTCAAGATCTGCTCTCCATGGTGGAAAACCAGGCAGAACCCTGAGGACTCCTGTTAAAATGACAGCCCCAGGCTCCCTGAGGCTTTGGAAACCTTGGAGGAGGCTGATGCTCTCTTCTGGCTACCAAAGCAGACATGGCACATCACAGGACTTCTGACTCCCTAGTGATGGTTCTTTTTGTTAAATGTTTCACAACTTGCTTTTGTGGGTGGGACCTGTTCTCTTTCTATGCCTACCAATGGTAGTTTAATAATAAAGCTTGCTATTCATAAAAAAAGAAATCTCTACTCTTATTAGTTGTATGAATGAAAAATTTCTTATTTGAGTGTTTCTTTCTCTTTTCCTCTGTGTTGTGGGGATTAGATTATTATTCATATGATGGTGGGCATGTCTGCATGCATATATGCATGTAGGTGTGGGTCCATGTGTTTAGGCCATTTGTGATGTGTTCATATATATATCTCTGTGCATTATGTATTTGTATATATATATAATGATATGTTTTATGAATGTGTCTATATGTGTGCATGTTTGTGAATTTATATGTGCTTTAGGGTTTATTAAATATACATTTGTATGTGAATATAAATATGCATTAATGTGTGTAATTAGTTATTTATTCATCTTCCAATATAGTTGAATATGTATTCTGAATATTTTTATTGACAATGCATACTGGTAATTATTACAATAAACAATACCAACCAATTATAGTCACAATAATTGCATATGACACTATGTTATATCAGGGATTGTCTTGAATAGTACCTGGCATGGTGAATATTCTCCTCATTCCCTCCAGTAAATGTTGATAAAATAGGAAATGATATAATCCTAGCATGATTTCAACTTTATAAAACTACTTTGGTCCCTAGTGATCACAACTTCACTTCCTGACTGTTTACTAACCTTTTATAAGTTTTGCTAGGGGCCCATACGATCTCTTTGGCATACAGTTTAAAGAACTGAACTCCTTTCACCTTTGTGAAAATGGAAACATTTATTTGCCCTTTACTCACCTGCCAGCAAGACACCTGTTCTCTGCAGCTCTTCAAAGACAACTATTTGTGGCCCACTGATGTCATCTGAGCCTTCTTTTGGTCTTATAGTGTGGATACTTCTTTGGTCTTCAAAGTTCTTTGAAATGTACATTTTTTTTGTTAAAAAAACTTTCTTACCTAGCTTGGATTTTAATTTCTTCCTCTCAGTACTTGGTTTCTCCTTTCTAATTTGACAATTAACGTTCTTAACCATATAGTAGTCAAGATTCTCTGAATTAAAAATTCAAGAAGTCCAATTTGAATTCTTGGCATAAGAAAATGAATCCCTCAGTTCATGTAGCTGAGGATTCATTTGAGTCATGACTAAATTCAGAGGTACAGAGAGTATGATCAGAACCCCAGTTTTCTGGCCATAGAAAGAATTCTGCTTCTTTCTTTGTGCATGTTTTCCTATGGTAGAGAACATAGCTCCTGCATCTCATTCAACTCAGAAATCAAGCCACTCACTTTCTCTGTTAATATCCATGTGCTAAATGTCAAGTTGAATTTCTGTTGGGCTCTGCTTCATGTCCATGGACAGGGATGGCTTGGGCACTGTGGCTAATTATAGCCTTAGGAGAAGTAGGAGGACTTGGGGTGCCTATGAAATAATTGTGTGGTAGGACAGGGAGAGCATTTGTTTCCTGCCTGCCTTCTGCAAACTTCAGTGTCCTCAGATCTTTCTGTTGCTGCTTATACACCATCAGAAACCAATATTTCACCTTCCTTGGCAATTTTCATAAGTTATAATGTTTCATTAGTATTATTTTTATTTGTTGTGATTGAATTTTGGTATTTTTCTTGATAAATGACATCTTTCCATTATTTATCTTCTATAACAGCTGGATAAATACCGGTGTGATTTCTTAGTTATCTGTACATCATCTCCGATGGCTACACTCTCAGGTATGTGTGGATAAATGCCTAGAGCTATGTGCCTTTGCAGTGACTGAACAAATGGCCATACATGTGTTCTTTGTGAACCTCTAAAGTGTGCATTTAGACTGGAGGATCTCTCTAGCTTTGTTTATCTACAGACTTTTACCTATCAAAGATTGTAGGGTGCTATGACTGCTCTTCTGTACCGAAAGGACGCTGTCATTTCCACCTTGACAAACAGTACTTATCAGCATTCAGAACTAAATTTTGGGAAGTCACTAAATACTTCCCATTTCTTGTAGGATGAAGTTGCTAGTGATATGTTTCCTGGACTTTGGCTTTAGCTGTTTATGACTTCCTGGAGTTCTGTAGACAAGCCCTCATCATATACAAATATCTATTCTAGTATCTATGCCAGATTTGTAATGGATGACACGGAGATTGTCCATGCGTCCTTTTGTTCTGCATGTTTCCCCCACTGCTCCCTCCTCCAACACTGATGTCAATGTGATACTCCTTTCTTTTGTCTCCTTCCAGGTCCCTTAATGATTTTGCCACTGTCGGCTTCAGGATTTGCAAAGGGATATCTTTTTTTTTAATATCAAATAATATTTCTTTTGTACAATATGACACATTCAGAAGGAAAGGCCTTTTTATGAATCTTATTTTAATAAGGTGAAAAATGTCTGTGAGCAGTACTGACTTTTGTTTGAGCATGAAATTATGTTTGGTGTAATAGTATTCAAGCAATTAAGATCGTAACTGATTTTCCTACCGTCCCCTAAATTATTGTCTGCTGTAAATTAGACACATTCTACATTGACCCCATGCTTTGTTTTACCTATGCATTTCTGTCTCACTTTCCCCATTCATTCACTTTGAAATCTCTCTCTCTTCTTTTATGTCGTAAGTACTGATTTATTTATCTTTTCATGCATTTAATGGCAGCTCTGTTCATTCTAAAGTTTTGGCAAGTAAGAATAAAGCTTGCATAAGCATTTATTTATAGTTACATGTGAACTCTTAAGTTTCCAGGTCATTCTGTTAATCACTAACATGTACAAATGCTGCATGCTGTATTAAGCATACGGCAAACCATGCAGTGAAGTCTCAAATTGTCTTCCAAGAGGGCTGCACCCAGCAATTACACCTTAAGAGCAACAGCTGCAGCTCACTAAATTCAGAGCAAGAAACCCAGCAGTAGGACAGCCATCACCGGGGCCTCTCCTGATGAGAGGAGAGCCTTCCTCCACACGACAGTTACCACACAGGTCCATGTGCCTGAGGTGAACTAAAACTCAAGAAATCTTTTAAAAGAGACTGAGAAATAATCACTGAACATTTTCTTCTCTTTATGAAAATAGATCAGATCTTATCTCAGTGATTAAAAAATAAAAAAATTCTTTCTTCCCTCATTGTATTGGGAATATGTGCCATATCAATTAATATTTAAAATAAGTGGACTCATAGGTTGAATTTGCAAAACATCTTTACAATTGTCATGTCTCTTGTAAGAGAAACCCAGGTTTAGTTTTGACTGGTCTTCAGCTTGACTGAGTATAGCACACATTCATGTTTAAAGACTTCCCAGTCTAGAAGGTTGTAGAAATGGAGCTGGCAGCAGCTGGCAGAGGACTGCAGCCATCCGTCTACTCGACATAAGTTTTGAGTCAGGGTACGGAGCCAATTGTTGTTCTGGTTATAGTTCTGTCATAGATTTTTTTTAACCATAGTTGATACTGAAAGTACAAAATTTAATGTGAAGCTCCACATCTTCATTTCCAAGTGCCTATTCTAACTTTATCAATGTTCACTGAGCTGTGTGGACTTCAGGTCTGGTTAATTTGCCTGTGTGATGTTTTATATAAGATTTAGACATATTAAATATGTCTAATATTTATAATATATATATTATATATAAGATTAAGACGTATTAAAACATCATTGATGTGTCAGATTTTGGTTCATACAGAAATATTACTGCATGTTTAACCGTATACAGGACTTCAGAAAAACAAACTTTTCTGCCAAAAGATTGTTCTTTGGTGTTTTCAACACCGTAAATGCAGAATATTTACGTTACTGTTAACGTAATAGCAAGATAATTGCTATTACTTAAATGGAACACACAATGATGTGATTACAATAAGAGTTTACTTATTTTTAAGACTTCTTGAAGCACAAAATTAAAAATATTTTTTAAAGTGGAAGCAGTATCCTTAAAAAAACACATAAACAGTAATGTCATAGCCAAGCCTCAGGAACAAAATGAAAGGAAATGTCATTTGCTATGTTTTATTGCCGACTGGGAGCCAAAACCAACCATATGTAATGGAATTTCATTGTATGGCAATGGAATTTCCCCCAGAGTTTTATTAAAAGCTTTAACGTAGTTTGAACTCAGTAAAGTAAATGGCTTGTCCAAAGCCTGAGTCAGCATTTTAAGTAAATATGCTAACTTCTTAGCTCAACAAAGAGAAAAACATTATTCTAAGTGCATTTCCAATTTAAAACATTGTTTTGGCTTTGTTCCATTACTTTTGAACTGTGCGGTGGAACCTGAGTGTCATATTTGTGTTTTCTCAACATTCGGGGGGGGGGGTGGTTTACTTGTTGACTGGGCACAGGAAAAAGAGACCCAACTAGTCCTTGAGTTAACAATAGTGACTCCAGTGTTAGCACAAAGATTGGTGCAAATCATAACAGTAATTATTTCGTACTTGTGTTGTGTTTTATATTTCAAATGGATGAACCACACACTCCCTAGTTTTGTTTATAGTATTGATAGGAGCATGAAGAAGTAAGTCAGAAAACCCATTTTCAAACTTTCCTCATCTTCATCTTCCCATTTAGAAGTGCTGTATGAACAGCATACTCTAAACTGAACTTGAAGAACTGGCATGCTTGAAGATGTTTAGAAATGTCAAGGCTGCCTCAAAGCTGATGACCAGAAAGCTACATATTTACATAGTTCCCAGCTGGCTACTGTGCATGCTGAAGTTTAAGAACTATTACTGCATAGATTCTTTGTCCAAATAAAGTGATGTTGAAATTTTATTCTTTTCTTAAGTTATTCAAATGACTGCTTCCTTCTCTTAATTGTTGGAATATATACTAGTATAAAGTACTTAGTGTTCAGAGAAATAAAACCCATTACAGAAATGTGAGTATGAGTAATTTTTTGTTTAAGATTCTCAGTAATTAAAGGTATAGGTGGAGCTAGGAAGATTCTTCACTTTGAATATAAATATTCAAATTAAAATATGATTAATAAGCCTAATTTTAACCTTGCATATCTTTGTCATTTTCTATTAAAATAGTTTCCTAGAATGCTAAATTGAAGATTTAGCAGAGAACATATTTCTCATTAAATAACATTGTTTGACCAGTGCTCACTCATACACAGTGATCAACTTTTGAATGATTTTCTCATTTCTTTGCATTTGTGACATTTGGAAACAATGCTTTCTCCCACTCACTCAATTTCCAGCAGGTAGCCTAAGAGGATTTGCAGGCCTGCTTGGTTTATGATTCTCATATTATTGACTTTACTTTGCAGAGAGATGAAATACAGCTTCAAATGCAATGGATGTAAAAGTTAAAGCCCTTCTTATGTCATTTAGAGATTGTTTTTAGATTAAGGATCATTTGACCTTGAGTTACAGCAGTTGCTTTATTATCTGATCATGGTGCTCCCAATAAGAGCTTGCTGAATGCTTTCAGCACATTACCTGCCTATGTCACTCTAAAGCTTCTTGCTTCAGAAGATCTCACAGCAGGGTTAGAGCCAGGTAAAGAGCTTAAATCAGCAAGCTATATTTATCAGCAATAAACAGCAGTCCCTGGAAATGTTCTACCTAGCAAATTAATCTGTAAAGCAATGGTTCAAAGTGTGTGAATATAGAAATGATTTCATGTTTTGAAAATAATTTACCAATAATTATTTTATTAATAATTTTAATAACAATAACAACTAATTGTCTATAGCTAGAAAAATAAATACTTGTATAGCTTGAAGTTCATATAAATAAATAAAGAGAGCTGATGATATATTAATACTAACATAGTATGCTTAGACCCAAACTGCATAAGTCACAGAAGGGAAAGGACACCTGTAGTTACTTGAACACAGTTGCACAGATGAGGTTACATACAGCTTGAAACAAAAATAAGAAAGGTTGTTTAATAAGACTAAGAATTCTTCAAGCTCAAGCAGAACCGTCAAGGACAACAAGACTGATGGTCTTGTTGGGGAAGACAGCTAGATGTACTTGAACCTGAAGGTGATTCTTTAAAGCTAAAGAAAGGACAATTCAGTACACATTAGGAGTTAATCATAAAACATGGCCATTGAAACACCAGAGCATTGCAGATACAATAGAGTTAAGCGGCAGAGCTCTGCCCTAGCATACAGTGCCTGAGTTAGATCCAGCAGCGAAAACATAGAGCAAATTAAAAGCAACATTAAAACACAGTATTTTTTTTTAATAAGGACTCTACACATGCCATTGCTGCTGCCTTTCCTAGCAGAGTTCCTTGTGTTCCATAGGCAATTATTTTATATTTGTTAACAAAAATGAATCTTAAATAATATTTTAGCAAATTATAACTACAGCATGGTCTTGGCTGTGGGCATCAAACTAGAGGTAAAATGCCTCTGGGTTCTGTGAAAAATTTACATAAGGCAGGACCAGGGCTTTTCTTATGCCATGTGGCCACTGATAACATATCTCTGTCTTTGTCTTCCCATATGCAATTCAGAAATCCTCACAGCTCTGGAAAAGAAGGAGGAGGAGGAGAAGGAGAAGGAGGAGGAGGAAGAGGAGGAGGAGGAAATAAAGAAAGAAAGATATATGGCAAACATAGATCAAAGAACCTACTAGGTGTTTTTTAAGTATGTAATAGTGTTCAGCATAGAGAGAAATTGTATGTCTTACAGAAATAGAAAATTACTTCATATATTTTTGATTACCATTCAAGGACAATATTTTTAGAAAATTTCCATACCACCATAGAACATTTATCTCAACAACAGTGTATGGTAATGGACTTAGACAATAGTGTTCAAATTATTGTAATAGAGTTATACCAGACTCATCCGGGCTATGAAAGTAAAGATGTAAAAATAGACTGGTCATAATATGTGACTCAGCCTCACGAAGGCATGTGCTTCCCAGAGCAGTAATGGGTCTGACCAGATCAGTTTCTCCCTCTTGCCCAGCAGTGGTCCCTGGCTGTGTGCATGCTTATCAACCGATTTGTAACAGACTGTGTTTGCTTTACAAGCTGTACTAAGAAAGACAAAATAATTATAAAGCTTATGTCTATAGGTGTTGGTAACTGATATTATTTTAATGCAGGAAAACCTCTATGTGTGTGTGTCTGTGTGTCTGTGTGTCTGTGTGTCTGTGTGGGTGTGTATTGAGGGTATGAGCATGTTGGAGGTCAGAGGACAACCTCTCATGATGTTTGTAAGGTGACTTTTACCTCTTGTTTGAGACAGTATCTCATTTGCCAGGAGCTTTGCCACTTAGCTAGCTGGACTGTAACACTGAAGGATCTGCCTGTCTCTCCTTCCCATCTTGCCATGGCTATGATTGCAATTGCATAGCACCTAACTCACAGGACTCCTTACTGAATTCTGGGAATTTAAACTCAGGTCCTCAAGCGCCAGTAAAAGAGATTGTAAGGCATGTGACGTCTTTATTAAAATGGAGGAAATATAAGTGAGCTTCATTCCAAAGACAATTTTGTAAGGCAGTGTATGCAATTATGATTACAGGACCTTGGAAATCATGGTAATTGTCTGTTAACATATATCTGTATATTTTAAAAGACTGATATTATTTTTCTTTATGTGTTTGAATGAGTGTATGGCTTGTGTGTGAGGGTGTCCATTGGGGGGGGCATACAGAATAGGGAGATCACCGGGCCTTCTTGAGTTGGACTTAGAGACCCTGGTGTGTTGCATTATGGATTCAGGGAAGTAAACTCAGGACTACTGAAAGGGCAGCAAATGCTCTTAACTGCTCAGACATCTCTCCAGACCCCCTGTTTGCACATATTGTTTCAGACAAAAAAAATTAGTCAAGCAGAACAACTAAGCTAGGTGAAATATGAATCTGCATGAAGGAGATAAAAGAGAAGACCGCCTTCCACAAATGATGGTGGGAAGAAACATGACAGTGGAAGACCAAATGTTGGGTTCATTAAATGTTTTTTAACAAGCTTTAAAGAAGGGAATCCAATGTGAACTGACAGAGAGGGGACCGTGTGCTGAAGCTGATAGTCATTTGAGGCAAATCTAGATCTATTAATTCCTTAGAAGATGATTATTAGTACTACAAGGCGGAAGTCTCATGATCATTCATTTTGAGTTTATGCGACACAGGGTAAAAGACAAGATTCTTTGCGGTTCTTGAGTAAGGGTAAGGAAGAAAAGCGAGACAGTTCTCTAGAGTCAACAGTTACTGAGCATGTTCTTGCTATCTTACAACTCTGGATAGAGAAAGAATTTCCCTTATTCATTGTTGGTAGATGGCCATCTCCTCACACAATGGTCCTCTTCTATCAGGGCACTATTTTCATTTGGTGTAGTTCTTCTTTTACAATCTAATAATCTCCCAATGTAACTATCTCTTATCTTACTTCATGTTAAAGCTTTGGATTTGAACACATGTACCTGACAAGGGTAGTGGTGGTAATAGTCACCAACAAACACCCCCTCTCAACTGCTGGTTCCTCCTTCTATTCATGAATAGTGCTTACTTTCTGTTTCACCATTTGTTGGCTGGAGGAAAAGACTCTCAGGCCCAAACAGATGACATGGACCTCAGATGGGAGGAGTTTGGGACTCTAAATTACAGCTCCTGTATTGAACTAATGTCTGAATGAGGGAGTCATGTCTGTGATGGTAACCCTCCCAAACTTTCTGGTTGTTTATTAGAAATTAGGCCAGTAGAATATTTATTTTAAATGTGTCAATATTCTTTGAAATATCAGATAATATGTATTACTGGGAAACAGAATTAAGTGACTTTTTAAAAAGAAATTCTAGGTGACTAAGAATGAGATGGAATATGTGAAAATAGATGTATTGAGTAGCCACTAACTTTTCATTCTTCTCTCTTTCACTAATGTTTAAGTTTTTCTCATAAATCTAATATTTAGATTTAGCCCATGAAGCCTGTGCTAAGACCAGGAGGTTTGTTCTTTTGATAGAGTTTACTTTCAAGTTTTAAGTAAGTTAAACAACAAATCAAAAGATTTTCACTCTCTTATGGTTGTTGACAGACCTCAAAATTCAAATAAACAGATAACAAATGTTAAGCCAGGAAACATCCACTTGCTTCATCCTTCTCCCCATTTTCCAGACCTCTTTGTCCACCTTCTCTACTTCCCCCATTGTTACTGATGCTACCCTTTTATCTCTCTTTTAAGGGATGCATTAAGGGATTGCTTTTTCTTGGTTTCTTGTCAAACAATATCACTATAATTTCAGTACACTCTTTTTGTATGGTGGGTATTTACCTGAAAGATGGTATTTACATTTCAATGTAAGGAATCTTTTTATAAGAAAAATTATTTTTATTTTTCAGTGTGTGTGTGTGTGTGTGTGTGTGATTATGTGGATGCAGGAGCATGTGGGGACCAGCAGGGAACATCAGATCTCCTAGAGCCAGAGCATAGGCTGTTGGGAACCACTTAATGTGGGTGCTGGGAGTGAACTCTGCTCCTCTTCAAGAGCAGCAAGGGCTCTTCATTGCTGAGCCATCTCCCCAGTTCCCCATATGCAGAGTCTGTAAGCTTCAAGCATAGTGTATTTAGATAGTCTAAAATGCTCACATTTTTGTTTATGTTAACCTTTCCCTCTTTTTTTAAACTACAATTATACAGGTTAGCTGCTCTTGCAAAACACCTTTGAAACAGATAAAAGACAAGAAGATGATGGAATCATATCTTCTCAACTAGTTTTAAATTTCTTAATTTCATTGTTTCTGACCTAGCTTGTGGGGGCAGGCTTGAGAATAAGTCTTTTCAAACATAAAAACCTATTTATCCAATAATATATTTCTACTGCTTCTTTATTAGTGTGTGTGTGTGTGTAGGGGGGTGTTGCATTCAGATGCGCTTCAGGTGTGAGCACCAATGCACAAGCTGGGTATCAGCTGTCTTCCTCTCTCAGGATCTTCCTGTTTCTATTCCCCAATGCTGAGACTGCAGGAATGAACAGAAATTTCTAGCTTTTGACCTATGTTTTGGGAACCCAAATTCAGTATGTTATACTTGAAAACAAAGTGTTGTCATTATGTGGCTAACATTTTTTAAAATTTTTCTACAAGAAAGTAATGAATACTTGGTCATTAAATACAAAATAAATGTATTATAAATGTAAGGAAGTATTCATTTATGCTTTGATGAGCTTTCACTTTTTGAACATATGTGTGCATAATTTTCTAGACTGTCTTAAATGTACTCTAACATTTTTAATAGTCTATAGAGCGTGCTGAAAAAAATGGAAATGTTACGTAAGTACACATAATATGACGAGATAGTTATCTCATTTCTGCACAGCCCACTAATCTGTTTAGTGTAAATACCAAATCTTCTTTGAAATCTGACCTTAGAGATTTCTCCTTTTACATTGAGGTATTTAGGTGTTTCTGTCCATTCACTTAATTTAAATCTAATATATGCATAAAATATATTACAAACATGCCAATATATATCAATGAGTATATGTGTATACATATTTTGTTTTTTCACTTAATCACTTAATATTATATCAGGAGAAATTTTATGTAATTAAAAATGAAACTTGTGTTTCATTAGAAAGTGGTTTCTTAATTCAATAAATCATGGCAAACTGGCACGACAATTTGCTTAATGATTAAAATTGAATCGATACTACTGTGGACATCATTGTACCTTTATCTATGTATCTTATCTGTTTAAAACAGGTTTATGAATTATAATATGGAGATCAAAGGACATGAACTATTTCAGGACTCTAAATGTATGTTTCCCCCTCTATTTTAATAAATGTAAGTCCAAGATTTCCTGGACTGTAAAGAAAGAATTTCCTTTTTATTCTTTCTCCTAGGAGTTTATCACCCCAAAGCATCCAGACTCAGAAATGTCACTGAGCAGTGGCTGCTCTCAGCTTCTGCTGCATACTCCAAACATCTGGGGAGTGCTCGAAATGCTTTGATGCTTGGCACTCAGCCTGCAGACACTGTGATTTAATTGGGATGGGTGCAACCTGAACACTAGAATTTTTAAAGGCTCCCCAGGTTGTTCTAATGTGCAGCAAAGTTTGGAAACTGCTGTCATAGTGCATTCAGTCATTGGAAGATTCCCAGACACATTTGCCCGAGAGGTCAAATGAAGGTTACTGGCAATAGATGTATTTCTTTGCTTGTTATTTGGCAGCAAGGGGATTTCTTATGGAGGTGAAACATTCCTGATAGCATTCAATACTATTAATCACCTTGACTCTCAAATAAAATAAATCCAACTAGAAAAATAGGATCAACCTAACCTAATACTCTAATACTCTCCAGCACTGGATTTGTAAAAGCTTCTTCCCCAGCGACTGCTGGAGTGTTTGGAAAAAAGCCTTCGCTTTTTGCAAATTGATTTTAGTCTTGGCTGCAGTGTTTGCTTGTTTAAGCATTAATGACTTGATTTGGAAAGAAATAGCTTCCTGTATGGCCTGGATTAAGAAGAGTCATCTTTCCTCCTGCCAGAAATTGGGTACAAATGGCTGCCTGTAAACAGTGAATCCTGTGACTTTTTTTTTTCCTTCACTCAAACAGGCAAGGTGACACACATGGCTTTAGGGCTAAAAGAAACATGAGAACTGTTATGCAGAGTTACAGTTGCAAGTGCTAAGTGTCCCTTGTGACTTCGGGGAGAGCTTCCTGTTCTTTGTAGATTGGCCTATTATTGGAATACATTTGCCCACAGTTAATCCTCAAAGTAATTAAATGGGAGGAAGCGATTAAATCACCAAGAAAAAAGTGACTGCTGCATCTGAGGGACCCAGGCGCAGGAAGATTTTCATTACTGTTGAGTAGTTAGGCTTGAAACAGAGTTACTGAGTCTTTCTTAAGCTACCTAGCTGCTGCACCACATGTCTGTGTAAGTGTGTTGGGTGTGCGTTTGTGTGTGTGTGTGTGGGAATTGTGTTGAACTCTAAAATAAATTTCTAGTATAAACATGGGAATGTATGTACAGTCTTAGGAGGGTTTTTTTTTGGTAGAATTGTAGTAGGCATTTAGTTACATAGTGCTCAATTCAGTTTGAAGATATCTATATTTATAATATATCTATAAACACATACACACATATTCCCCAATTTCTTGTAAATGGGAAAGTTGTTTAACTGAACTGACCTGTCAAGTAGATGCCAGGAGCTTAACTCTTTTTTTTGGGGGGGGGTAATTTTAAGCTTATAATGTCACTTTCACTTCTAATGGATTCAAGAAGACTGGTCATTAACTTTATGGATTAACCACCTGTACTAGAGATTTTGTCTAGGACCTTGAGCATGCTGACTGGTGCCCTATCATTGAGGCTAAGACATTCTTAGTCTTCCTTTTACTTTCTATTTTGAGACAGTCCCTCTAAATTACCCAGGCTGACCTTAGAACTTCCCCAATGTGAGCATGTATTTCAACACCTTCTCCCCCTACACAGGCTTTTTAGATTGTTTTCCAGTATGCAAATTGCTGACTAAGAGAGTGAACTGCACATAACCCAGCATCATTACACTATGAGATGAATGATTTTCTGGACTGTCTTCTCCATAGAGAACATTGTTTGGAAAAGAGACAAACGGTCTCTGGTGGGCAGAAGAGTGGACAGTCGCAGACTCTTTGCTGTTCACTAACACTCGTTCTCTAAGACACCTTTGCGTTTAGACATGGTTATTTGAATTCATGGTAATATATATGAGAAGTATTTCATTAGTTACAACTGCAGCATCCAAATACAGAACCAGTTTTCTGTATTTGTGACCTGTCTGCCTTCTCTGGCCAAATACCACACAAAGGGTGACTTAGGAAGTAAAGACTTATTTGGCTCACAGTTTGAGATGCTCTAGTATAGTGGGGTGGGAAAGACACAGCTGCAGGAATATGAGGCGGCTGGTCACACTGCATTCTCATTCCAGTAGAACAGAAAAATGAATGCTTGAGTTTAGTCCTAGCTCCTGTTGATTCTATCTGGGTCTTAAAGAATGCCATTGTCTTAAAAAGCTAACAAGTAGCTGACTGTTTCTTTTTTTTTTTTAAGCCACTAGGATATTAGTGTTTTCTGATATAGCAGAAGTTAGGTGGACTAGCACATAAATCCAGGAATTCACATCCAATAAACTGGGAGAGTAGGTAACAGTTCAGAAACAAGTGCTGTGTATTTAATCCAGAGATGCTGAAATCTGGGATTGGCACATTACTTTGCCTGGGCTTGATCTCCTGGCTGTATTCAGGGAGTAGCTGTCTGGTCTTAGCTTTGATGGCCAAGTTGACCAGTATCTCCATGTTTTCTATTATCGACGGGCAAGCCATATAAATTGAGACTTTCAGAACATTGTGTTTTGGGGCTCCAAGAGGGTATGAAGATACTGTAGAAATTTCCAAGGTCTTGCTTGAAAGCAGTGCAAGTCTTATTTTTGATGTATTTTATTGGCTCAAAGAAATCAGAATTCCAGATTAGGTTCAAAGGAAGGGCAATGGATTCCACATTTTTTTATGAGAAGTGGTTTAAAGAACTTACAAATGTTTTTTTGTTTTCTGTAATCCCATGCGAAAGTTTCTCGTATGTACTGTTTTTAATACGTGGTTGATGAACACATACGTGAGTCTTAAAAAACAAAGATAAGATGTTGGCACAGCTGCTGATGAAAATAAAAAGGGGAACCAATCATGGATAAGTAAAAGAATTGCTGAATGGCACAGACTGTCCAGCTGAACTTGAAATTCATAAGTCTGTGTTAGAGCCAATTTCCTCCAACTGCGTTTGGTAACTTGGGAGGAAGCCCACAGAAACAGATGGCTGGGTTGATCTAGGTGAAGGACTGAAACTCTACAGACTAGCAATGGTAGGAGGTCACAGCTACCCAGCTTGGTTCAATGTCTCCTCTGCTCTCTGTTCACAGGCGATCTGGTTGATTATAAACCATAGAACAAGACAAATCAATGACCTGAAATAGTCTGTTCTACTGTCTGATTTGAAACTGAACACTAGATTTCAGATCATTCAACTGATATTGATAGCTATGTGTTCTGAGCCTCAAATAAAATAGGACACACACACATACAGTCCCTTGGCTTTCCATGAAAAGCATGCAGAAGACTTTTCAATTTTCAGTTGTCTTGTTTTCTATGCAGTTCTACAAACTGCTTCAACTTTTTTCCCCACCCCATCACACTCTACTGTCACTCTAACCCTTAAGATGGGGTGCTCCACGTGTATCTAATTTTTCCTAGCTCTAGCCTGAAGAAATTTCTTTCTTTTCCTAGATCATTAGATCCTTCCTTCTGTCCTTCACCACAAAATGTTAAGGAAGGGCTGGGGGACTCAGGCTGTTTTAAGAGTCTAGGATGTGGATGCAAATGGATTGTGAGGAGAGAATGTATTGGTAGATAGCTAAGAGAATGATGAAGACCTTGGCTACATCTATTATAACATTTTATATATTTTTATTTGTCAGACCTGTCTTACCTTCCACTTTTCTTGATATGTTAGACTTATCTTACCTTCCTGGTCTTCACTGGCAAACACAAGTCACCTATTTTCTGTTGTCACACAACTCTCAGCCAGTTCCTAGCCTTAGTTCACTTCTGCCTTTATTCATCTACATGCATGGGAAAAAAGCCAGTAGGGAGAAAGTAAACCAGAGAATCAAGACCTCAACTCTTGGATAAGAGATGCAGAAACAGAAGGGGTTAAGGACTTGGTGGGTTGGCAGTGAAAGTTCCTAAGATGATGGGTAGAGACTATAGGAAGGGGAAACTCAACCCATCTGCCTTGGTCCTCCAGGTACACAGGGTTGTGCTCCAGGTACTAGCAGATGGTGAAGGACTGTGTAAAATGAACCTTCAAAGGAGCAAACAATGATGAATTGTTGGCATGGAGCCTGCTACTGGGAAGAGTAGTGGAAAGCTCACTCAGTACTCAGGGTTACATTACAGAGGTCATATTAAAGGGTCCTATTATCTTGACTTGTAAGAGAGTTCCTTTTTATTAGTCATTTTGAGATTTTAAATTGAACCTCTCAATGAAACTCTTTAATTCATTCCTTAATCAACTAATGACTGATGAGGAACAAAACTAGATGTTGAGATATAAAGATGCATTAAATAAGATTCATGCTTTAAACATGGTCCTTCAAAGGCAAAACCATACAGTTAATTGGAGTTAAATCAGAAGTCATAGGCAGAGTTAAGCCAAGGTTCTGTGGAGTGCAGAATTGGGAGCAGAGTTAGAGCAAGTAGCGGGGCCAGATAGTAAAAAGTGAAGAAAAAGGAAGGCAGTGGGTGGTCAAATAAGAACAAGGTACAATGACACAAAGGTATGAAAATATCATATTATAATCTATTTTTTGAATATTTAAAAACAGCATAAGAAAGAAGACAAGGAAAGAGAGATGTAAATATATCTTTTTTTAAATAAATTTATTTATATTTTTATCAATCACAGGTTAGGTTTTTTGCACCCATGCGTAGC
>CM053766.1:72202925-72317266 GCA_028658305.1 Pachyuromys duprasi
CCCTTCCATCTGACCCCAGATCATCTTGTCTCCTCAGGGCTGGCTGCAATGCCCTCCCCTGGGATCTAGCCAGGCTGTTACTCCCTGGCATGTATGGGGGAGGGTCGAAGAGTCAGCCATCAAGTTCAAGACTGAAACAGTCCCTGTTTCCCTTACTAGGGTCTTCAGTTCAACAATGAGCTATCATGGGCTACATCTGAGCAGGGGTTCTAGGCCATATCCACACATGGTCCTTGGTTGGAGAAACTGTCTCATATAAGACCCTTGTGCCTTGCTCTTAAAATAACAGCTACACACGTATCAAAGTGTGTGTGTGTGTGAGAGAGAGAGAGAGAGAGAGGGAGAGAGATCCAGCAGTGAAGGAGTGCAATGGTCAAGTCAATTAATTTCAACTTGGTTTTGTACGTACAGTTTAGACCATTGGTTCAGCTTTAGCTGAAACTCCAGTTTGAAAAAGACTTTCACTCTTTCCTTTATTAAGAGAAGTGGAGCCAAATCTGTTCTCACATTCTGGCAAGTGATCCTGTGTAAACTTTGCTGCTTCCTAAGCTAACCCTCTCTGAAGCCAGAAGGACACTTGTGCAATTGACTCTGTTTGATCACAGGGCAGCTTGAAGGAAAGTAGCATCAACACAGCTCTCCTTGGACTCTCAGAAACAGTCTTCCCCATTCTCTTTATTTGAAAGGATTTTGTGTCTTAAATGTCAGGACAGGCTAGTTTGAAAGTTGCTTTATTATTGTGCAGGCTGTTTAAAGAAAGCCTCATAAGAAATGTTTGGTCCACCCCTCTTTTTCAGTGCTAACCACATGTGAAGAGCAGCATTGTTTAGTAGACATTTGGGTGAGAATACGCAACAGGAATCTTGGCTGGTCACGAGTCACCTTGGATTGTTAGGAACACAATTTATATGACTGCCATCTGTATTACTGAGACGGCAAGATCTCCCCCATTGAAACGTCCTGAATACCTTGTGCAGCTTGTAGTTGTCAGCTCTGTGTGTGGTCAGTTATTTATGCCTCTTAAAAATAGAGAAGAGGAGAGAGCAGACCTTTTATCTGGCATTTATGATTATCCTAGACAATGATAGTTTCACTTAGTGGCCAACAGCATTTGGGGAACACGAGGACTGAGCTGGTGAATTGTAAACCCCTAAAAAGAGTGAAAGAAAGAAAAGGGTTAGAATTTGATTAGGAATTTGTTTTTCTGTTAACAATTTCATTCTTTTTTTCATTTTTGTATTAATTAATTCAATTTACATCTAGGTCATAGACCCCTCCCTCCTCTCCTCCCAGTACTTCACTCCCTTCCTTATTTCCCTACCCAGGCACCCCAGCTTATATATTCACATAAGGACTGAGCTTGTCTTCCCCTCCTGTGGCTTGGTAGAATAGTCACATCAGAGGGAAGTGACGAAAAGGCAGGAAACATAGTCCATGTCAGAGATATCTCTCTTAACTAGTTGGCTCACATGAAGCCTAAGATGCCCAAGAGGGGGAGAGCTGGTTCTTGAGGTAGGGCTATTCCCAGTTTTCCAAGAAAGCACCAGATTGATTTCCAAAGTAGATATACAAGTTTACATTTCCACAAGCAATGGAGGAGGATTTCCCTTTCTCCACATCCTTGCTAGTATGTGTTGTCACTTGAGTTTTTGATCTTAGCCATTCTGACAGGTATAAGATGGACTCTCAGAGTCATTAAGATTTGTGTTTCCCTGATGACTAAGGACTTTGAGCATTTAATTCCTTCTCCACCATTTGAGATTCCTCTGTTGAGAATTTTCTGTTTAGCTCTGTATCTCATTTTTTAATTGGAGTATTTGGTTTGTTAGCATTTAATTTTTTGAGTTCTTTATATATTCTGGATATTAGCCCTTTGTCAGATGTAGGATTGGTAAAGAACTTTTCCCCAATCTGTAGACTGTCATTTTGTTCTATTGATAGTGTCCTTTTTAACATTTTTTTAACAGAAGCTTTTTAGTTGCAAGAGGTACCATTTGTTAACTGTTGATCTTAAAGCCTGAGCTGTTGGTATTCTGTTCAGGAAGTTGTCTCCCATGCCCATGAGTTCGAAGCTCTTACCCAATTTAGTGTAGCTGTTTTTGTTTTTGTGGTCTTTGATCCGCTTGAACTTGAGTTTTATGCAGAGTGATAAATGTAGATTTATTTCCATTTATCTACGTATAAATATCCGATTAGACCAGCACCATTTATTGAAGATGCTATCTTTTTTCCATTTTATGGTTTTGTCTTCTTTGTCAAAAACCAGTGTGCACAGTATATGGGTTTATTTCTGAATTTTTTGTTGTTGTTGTTGTTCAATTACATTGATCAACCAGTCTATTTCTATGCCAGTACCATGCAGTGCTGTTGCTGTGTAGTATAGCTTCAGATCAGGTATGTAGATACCTCCAGAAGTTCTATTATGGTATAGGATTGCTTTAGCTATTCTGTTTTTCGTTTGTTTGTTTGTTTTATTTTTCCATATGAAGTTTAAAATTGTTCTTTCAGGGTCTGTGAAAATTTTGTGTTGCCATTTTGATGGGAATTGTACTGAATGTGATTGTCTTTGGTAAGAGGACCATTTTTACTATGTTAATCCCACCGATCCATGAGCATGTGACATCTTTCCATCTTCTGATATCTTCTTCAAATTTTTTCTTCAGAGACTTGAAGTTCTTGTCATACAGGTCTTTGACTTGCTTATGAGTTAGAGTTACCCTTAGATACTTTATATTATTTGTGACTATTGTTCCCCTAATTTCTCTCTCAACTTGTTTGTGTTTTATATACAGGAGGGCTACTGATTTTTTTTAATTTATTTTGTATCTAACCACTTTGCTGAAGAAGTTTATCAGCTGCAGGAGTTCTCTAGTGGAATTTTTGGGGTCACTTATGTATACTGTCATTTCATTTGCAAATAGTGATACTTCAACTTCTTCTTTTCAGATTTGTATCCCTCTGATCTTCTTTAGTTGTCTTATTGTTCTAGCTAGAACTATGTTGAAGAGATATGGAGAGAGTGGGCAAACCTTGTCTTGTTGCTGATTTTAGTAGGATTGCTTTGAGTTTCTCTTCATTTAGTTTGATGTTGACTATTGGCTTGCTGTATATAGCCCTCATTATGTTATGTATGGGCCTTGTATCACTGAACTCTTCAAGACTTTTATCATGAATATGTGTTGGATTTTGTCAAAGGCTTTTTCTATATGTAATGAAATGATCATGTGATCTTTTTTTCTTTCAGTCTGTTTATATGTTAGATTACATTGATGGATTTTCACATGTTGAGCAATCCATGCATCCCTGGGACGAAGCCTACTTGATTATGGTGGATGATATGTTTGATCTGTACTTGAATTCAGTTTGCAAGTATCTTATTGAGTATTTTTTGCATCAATGTTCATAAGGGAGATTGGTCTGAATTTTTCTTTCTTTGTTGAATATTTGTGTGGTTTAGGTATCAGTATGACTGTGAGTTTGGTAATGTGTCTTCTTCTTTTGTTTTGTGGAATAATTTGAGAAGAATTGGTGTTAGCTCTTCTTTGAAAGTGTTGTAGAATTCTACACTAAAATTATCTGGCCCTGGGATGCTTCTATTTCCTTAGGGGTTATAGGGCTGTTTAAACTGTTTACCTGCTTTTGATTTAACTTTGGTAGATGAGATCTATCAAACAAAATTGTATGTTGCCTTTAGATTTTTCAATTTTATGGAATACCGGCTTTTGAAGTTAGACCATATGATTCTTTGGATTTCTTCAGTGTCTGTTGTTATATCCCCTTTTTAACTTCTGATTTGTTAATTTGGGTACTGTCTCTCTGTCTTTTAGTTAGTTTGGCTAGGGGCTTGTCAATCTTGCTTATTTTCTCAAAGAACCAACTCTCAGTTTCATTGATTCTTTTAATTATTCTCTTTGTTTCTAACTTACTGATTTCAGCCCTGTGTTTGATTATTTCCTGCCATCTACACCTCTTGGGTGTGTTTATTTCTTTTTTTCTAAAGCATTCAGGTGGTCTTTTAAGTTGTTAATATGGGATCTCTCCAATTTCTTTATGAAGGTGCTAGTGCTATGAACTTTCCTCTTAGCACTGCTTTCATGCTTTCCCATAAGTTTGGGCAAGTTGTGTTCTCATTTTCATTGAATTCTAGGAGGTCTTTAATTTTTTTCTTTATATCTTCCTTCACCCAGTGATCATTAAGCAGGGAGTTGTTCAGTTTCCATGAGTGTATAAGCTTTTTGTTGTTTCTGTTGTTGTTGAGGTCTAGCTTTAATCCATGGTAATCTGACAAAGAACAATGGATTAATTTAATTTTCATATATCGGTTGAGGTTTGCTTTGTGATGGACTATAGGGTCAATTTTGGAGAAAGTTCTGTGTGGTGCTGAGAAAAAAGTGTATTCTTTTGTACTTGGGTGAAAAGTTCTGTAGATGTCTTTTATGTCCATTTGATTCATGACCTCTGTTAGCTTCATTATTTCTCTGTTTATCTTCTGTCATGATGATCTGTCCATTGGTAATAGTGAGTGTTGAAGTCTTGCACTATTAATGTATTGGGATCAATGTGTTATTTAAGCTTTAATAATGTTTCATTTATGAATGCAGGCCACCCTTGTATTTGTGGCATAGATTTTCAGAATTGTGATGTCCTCTCGATGGATTTTTCCTTTGATAAGAATGAAGTGTCCTTTCCTATCTCTTTTGATTAATTTTGGTTGAAAGTCTGTTCTATCAGATATTAGGATGACTATTCCAGCTTGTTTCTTGAGTTTGTTTGCTTGGAAAACCTTTTTCCAGACCTTTATTCTGAGGTAATGTCTATCATTATTGCTGAGATATGTTTCTTGAATGCAGCAGAATTTTCTGTTTCCACAACCATTCTCTTAGTTTGTGCCTTGTTATTGGAGAGTTGAGTCCATTGATGTTGATAGACATTAGTGACCAATGCTTGTTACTTCCTTTTATTGTGGAGTTGGTGTTGAGTTAGCAGAAATAGTATGTTTGTGTGCTTGTTTTATTTTTGGTTTTGCTGCTGTGAAGTGACCTATAGCCTTTGTTTTCTTGGGTGTTGTTGACCTTGCTGGGTTGGAGTTTGCCTTCTAACATCTTCTGGGTTGGTGCATAGATACTTTCTAAATTTGGTTTTGTCATGGAATATCTAGTTTTCTCCAACTAGGGTGATTGAAAATTTTCCTGGGTATAGTATTCTGGGTTGGCATCTGTAGTCTCTTAATGTCTGCATGACAGCTGCCCAGGCCCTTATGACTTTCATAGTCTCTGTTGAGAAGTGAGGTGTGGTTCTGATAGTTCTACCTTTAAATGTTACTTGGCCTTTTTCCCTTGCTGCTTTTAATATTTTTTTTCTTTTCTGTAGATTTAGTGTTTTGATTATTATGTGGCAGGAGAAATTTCTTTTCTGATCTAGTCTCTTTGATATTCTGTAAGCCTTTTTTTATGTTTAAGGGCATATCTTTCTTTAGGTTGGGGAAATTTTCTTCTGCACTTGACAGATCAATAAATAAGAAGGGTAAAATGTATAGTCTCATTAAAATCCGAATCCAAGGACAAAGAAAGAAAACACTACAACAATGGATTGTGATTATGAAAATGTGCTGTGAAGGGTAAGTACAGTATTTTTTTTAGGATGATCACTTACTTTTTATTAGTATTTTTTTACATTTAATTTTTTATTATATATTTATTACAATTTATTCACTTTGTATAGCCTCTGCAGCCCCCTTCCTCAACTCCTCCCAACCCTACCCACCCTCCCTCTTCTCTCCCTGTGCCCTTTTTCTAGTCCCCTAAAAGGGGAGGTCCTCCTCTCCTTTTATCTGACCCTAGCATATCAGGTCTCAAGAAGCCCTGTAACAGGAAAGAAGGAAAGCAAAGTGGCATCAATATTAAGAGTATTTATGTAAAGACCACTGTCTATGCAATGAGCCTGGGCTAGAAATGGGTTTAGCTCTTTGCAAAAAGTCAATAAAAGTGTAAGTGGTTACTAGAAGCAGAGAACAGGAGATAATAGACCTTATATGTGATGGTTTCTGCAAGTTGGACAATTATAAAGTGGTTTCAGTTCTTACTTTACAGCATTTGTGGCACAGGAGAGTTGAGGTTTTTTCCAAGTTGTTTATTATAACTTGATTATATAAGCAGGTATGCCACAAGTACAGTTTTCTCATGTTGTGAATCTTAATCAGTCTACTAATAGATACAACTTGGATGGTTTAGTTTTACGTTTTCATTAACATCATTAACTTTAAAAACTTTTTTTTGTATTTATTTATTGGTAGATTCATACGTGTGAATAACACATTCTGGCTAATCTCATTCCAATAGTAAATCCATGACTGAACAGAAAAACATTAATAGAAAAACAAACTTATTATTGGCTGCTAGCTTTGTAAGTATTCAAAAAGTCAGACACTGTGGACAAATTCTGGAACTGATTGTCAAGCGTCTGACATTTATCAGCTGCCATCACAGCAATGTTGCATTTGTGACATCATGACGACCTTAAAAGGTGACATCAGGAAATGTGCAGTAGAATTTTCTTTAATTTCTTCAGCAGACAGTGAAGAAGACGAAATTAATGCAGCAGGAGGAGACACATTTCCCTCCCTTCAGTGCACTACAATGGGTAAACAATTATAGGACGCGCACTTGCTAGGTTTAGGTAGCTCCCAGGAGGGGGTAAAAGTGGTGGTTCATGTTTGCTCTCTGACCACTGGCCAAATATCAAAAATGTAATTAGATAATTCTTTTTTAATTTGTTTTTATTTTTATTGGCATTTTGTCTGTATGTCTGTGTGAGGGTGTTGTATCCTGGAGTTACAGGCAGTTGTGAGCTGCCAAGTGGGTGCTAGGCATTGAACTCAGATTCTTTGGAAGAGCAGTCAGTGCTCTATACTGCTGAGCCATCTCTCCAGCCCCCAGATAATTTTTTTTAATTTTTATTTTTTATTAGTTACATTTTGTTAACTCTGTATCCTAGTTGTATCCCACTCCCTCATTCCCTCCCAATCCACCCTCTCTCCCTTATCTACTCCCTGCCTCTTTCCAAGTCCACTGATAGGGGAGGACCTCCTCCCCTTTCATCTGACCCTGGTTTATCAGGTACCATCAGAACTGGCTGCAAAGTCCTCTTCTGTGGCCTGGCAGGGCTGCTCCTCCCTTGCAGGGTGGGAGGTCAAAGAGCCCACCATTGAGTTCTGTCAGAAATAGTCCTTGTTCCCCTTACTAGGGTACCAACTTGAATACTGAGCTACCGTGGGCTACAGGCTAGCAGAGGTTCTAGGTTATATCCATACATGGTTCTTGGTTGGAGAAAAAGTCTCATATAAGACCCCCGAGCCCAGATATATTTGGTTCTTGCAGAGGTCCTATCCTCTCCAGATCATATTAACATATGATTCCCTGCACACTGCTGAAGGTTTGGTTATGAGTCTCAGTATCTGCTTTGATACATTGCTAGGAAGAGTCTTTCAGAGGCCTTCTGTGGCAGGCTCCTGTCCTGTTACTTGTTTTCTCCTACCTCCAATGCCTATCCCATTTGTCTTTCTAAGTGAGGATTGATCATCTTACCCCAGGTCCTCTTTCTTGTTTATCTTCTTTAGGTGTATAGATTTCAGTATTTTTATCATATCTTATAGGTCTAAATAAGTGCGTATATATCATGTGTGTCTTTCTCCTTCTAGGATACCTCACTCAGAATCTTTTCTAAATCCCACCATTTGCCTGCAAATTTCATGGCTTACTCGTTTTTAATTGCTGAGTAGTATTCCATTGTGTAAAAATACCACAATTTCTGTATCCATTCCTCAGTTGATGGACATCTGGGTTGTTTCCAGGTTCTGGCTATTACAAATAAAGCTGCTACAAACACAGTTGAGCAAATGCCCTTGTTGTGTACTTGAGCAACTTTTGGATATATGCCTAGGAGTGGTATAGGTGGGTCTTGAGGAAACGCTATTCCTAATTGTCTGAAAAAGTGCCAGATTTATTTCCAAAGTGGTTGTACCAGTTTACATTCCCACAAGAAATGGAGGAGGGTTCCCCTTTCTCCACAACCTCTCCAGCATGTGTTGTCATTTGAGTTTTTGATCTTAGCCATTTTGATGGGTGTAAGGTGAAATCTCAGGGTCCTTTTGATTTGCATCTCCCTGATGGCTAAGGACTTTGAACATCTCCTTAAGTGTTTCTCTCCTATTCTATATTCCTCTACAGAGAATTATCTGTTTAGCTCCATACCCAATTTTTAATTGGATTGCTTGATTTATTGCTTTTTAACTTCTTGAGTTCTTTAGATATTCTGAATATCAGCCTTCTGTCAGATATAGGGTTGGTGAAGATCCTTTCCCAGTCTGTAGGCTGTCATTTTGTTCTGACAACAGTGTCTTTTGCTTTACAGAAGTTTTTCAGTTTCATGAGGTCCCATTTACTGATTGTTGCTCTTAGAGCCTATGCTGTTGCTGTTCTGTTCAGGAAATTGTCTCCTGTGCCAATGAGTTCTAGGCTCTTCCCTAGTTTTCCTTCTAACTGATTTAGAGTATCTGGTTTTATGTTGAGGTCTTTGGTCCACTTGGACTTCAGTTTTGTGCAGGGTGATAAATATGGTTCTATTTGCATTTTATACATACAGACATCCAGTTAGACCAGCACCATTTGTTAAAGATGCTGTCTTTTTTCCATTGAATGGTTCTGGCTTCTTTGTCAAAAAATCAAGTATTCATAGATGTATGGGTTTATTTCTGGGTCTTTTATTCAGTTACATTGATCCTCCTTTCTGTTTCTATGCTAATACCATGTGGTTTTTATTACTATTGCTCTGTAGCAGAGCTTGAGATCAGGGATGGAGATACCTCCAGGTGATCTGTTGTTGTACAGGATCATTTTGGAGATCCCAGCTAACTTTTTAATTAAAAAGAAAAAGATGACCTTCACAAGTAAGTCCTTGGCACATGTGTGATGCAAGTCAGGTGAATTCAAAATACCTGGGCTTATGATTAGAAAAAGCAGAAACATGGAATACAGACTTTTCACATGTCAATGAGAAATGTAATGTCTACAGGCAGGGGATGATACCTGAAGACCTAACTCAGCACAACACAGATGGGAACCAATTATGCTGGATAAAGTGATTGTATGGAAAGAAGCATATAAAACAAAACAAAACAAAAACAAACAAACAAAACAACAAAAAACAAACAAGCAAACACATATTCAAAACAAAACAGAAACACTACAGACAATCATACACAAACTCAGAGGACAACTTTGGAGAGTCAGTTTTCTCTTTCCATCATGTGGGTATCAGAGAATAAATGCAGGTCATCAGGCAAGGGCCTATCACTGGTGAGCCATGTTCTCCTCCCTTCTTCACAATCAATTTGCGGTGTTCAGGTGAAGACAAGTCACTCATAAGGAGCAACAAGCAGGACCAACCCTGGGAAGAAAATCATGATAAGAGTGAGTGAAGAGCTAAAATTTTAATATACCCCTATTCTAAGTGCTGTATAGACATTAACTCATGTAATCTCCGAATCTGTAGAAAGCAGCATTCATACACATAGTGGCATTGCAGATAAGGATACAGAAGATTTAGAAAAGTTAAATAATTTTCCAGGTAATTTTGCTAATAAATGTAAAAACCAGAATTCCTAGCCTGAATAATACAACCCCACAGTCTTCACTATGAGCTGCTAACTAACAAGGGAACAATTCAACTAGTCAGGACACTAGTTTAACTGATCAGGAGACATCTTTTCAAGTTGAGTGAGCATCCTTATTCCTTGAAGGGTTTCATCCATTCTCCACTTTCCTCTGACATCATTCTGTATCTCATATCACTGAAGCATGTTGCAGCCGAGAAAATGACAAGTTTATAGTTGTGTGCTTGCTAGTGTCTATGGTTTTTTAGAACTATAACCACAGTCTATAGAGATAATGCAAAGAGTGTTCTACTGAGACACATGACCAAACAGTGTTTTGGTGGAGAACCAATGAAACTGTTCCTGGTGTAGGCAGAAAATGGGAAGGACACGTAGACAGGCAGGTTCCCCAGAAAGCTCAGGGAAAGACTTAGGGCAGAGAGTCTGCCCATACCGCACTCTTAAGATGACATCAACCAACCTCCCATTAGCCCATTAGTTCATGCCATCAGATATAACTACCAGGAAATTGTTCCATAGTCAACACAGACAGCATTGGGCTTCTTTATATATTTCTTTTCACCTTTAAAAGTTCTCATTTAAAAATATTAATATGTTTTGATTATATTTTTTCACTCTCTCAACTCCTCCCAAATCCTCCACACCTCCTTTCCCACTCAACTTTCTCTCTGTCTCTCAAAAGCAATACCAGGAAAAACAAACTAATAAGCAAGCAAACTGAAAATGAAAACAGACAGACAAATAAAGAAAGCCAATAAGATTTTTTAAAAAATACCATAATAGAACAAAGCAAAAAGTGCATATAGAAAATCATGGTGTCCATTTTGTGTTGGTCATCTACTCCTACGCATGGGACCTGTCCTGAAGTGTGGTTGATATATTAAACAACACTCTACTGAAGAAAAGTAATTTTACATATCCCAGCAAGTATCGGTTGCAAATATATTTTTTTTTCTTGTTTAAGAATGCTCACTTCCTTAGACCACTCAGCCAAAGATCTACAGCCAGGATACAAATTGAATAAACTGTAATAGGCAATAATAATAATAAAAAGAAAGAAAGAATGTTCACTCCTGTTTTTAGGTTCTCCGATCGTGCGTGCTTTTGAACCTGTGCAGGTCTTGTGCATGCTGTCATAGTCTCACCGTGAGTTCATGTGTATCAGTCCTGTGGGGTCTGGAAGTAGTTGTTCCTTTGAGTCATCCATACAATCTTTCTACCTTCCCTTCCTTATAGATCCCTGAGCTTTGGGGGAATCCTTTCAGGACTGAATGTTTCAAAGTCTCTTACTCTGAACACTTCCCAGTTGTGTGTCTGTGTTAATTCCTATAGGAAGCAAAAATCTCTCTGCTGAGGGAGGTACTGATCTTTTGGTGTAGAGATACACATTCAATGTCAGTCTAATAGAGTAAGAGCAGTAGATTTTCTCCTAGGTCTTCAACCCCTTTAGTCTCAGGTTCTTGGCCAATTTAGTAGTGTCAGCTGTAGGTTTTATCTCATGGAGATGATGCCTTAACATCAAAGGCCACAGTTCAAATTGAGGCTATGTCTCTATGCATACAGTAGGTTAATGCAACAGATCCCTTTCTCTGCTCAGCAGCTCATGAAGCTGGCTTATCATGTCATAAGCAGTGGGCAGCATTTTGAGAATTCTTATTGCTGAGCTTTTGGCCCTATCGGTCTCTATTCCCTGTCCCCTTCCACAACACGAGCATTTCAACAAAAACAATCTGCTTTTGCCCGAATGACCCAGGGAACAACCTACTTTAGCTTGAGCTGCTTAGATATTTCAGCTAAAAATGGCTTATTTCCATGCGTCACCTGGATAATTGCCTTAGTCCCGCTGGCCCACTTTGCCGAGTGAGCCCCAGGTGTAAGATGCAAGTGTCAGTGAGGACTTCATTGTTTCATTGAAGAATGCAAGCCCAGTTTTACCTTTGGAATGCCTGCACAATGCAGATTTACTTCAGCCTTTGATGGTTCTTCTGTGAGATAGATTACCCATGTGCCCTGAGAAGAAAGCCTCCTATCTTTCCAGGTGATTTTTCTATCACATGCAGGTGTAACGTTGTGATTTTGAAGGGGCAATATTTCAGCAAGCATTTCTTAAAGACTGGCTGAGCACTGAAGAATATATAAATAAAAAATGAAGACATCTTCCCTCCCCTAGATTCAGGCAATTATGGCTTGGTTTATATGAACCTTTAGAAAGTGGCTGAATCCTTGCTGTTGACCTATTTGCAAGTGTAATCAGGGTTGGAGGACAAAATTGTTAGAGAGTTCTACAGGCAGGCTAAGCATATAGGTGTGTGTCCTCTTGTTTTCTTACAAATATATAGGTAATTTTAAAGATATGTAGCCTGGTATTTTAAGAAGGTACTCCTGATAAAATTAAGTTGTTAATTTTTATCTCATTTAGAGAGCAATGTAGAATTTGTGGTTCTACACTGGAAAAACACAGATAGTGTTGGTTATAAAAACACTCTTGTTTAGAAAAAAATACTGATATTTTACTTTCTTAACTGAATGTAAACACACACACATACCTCTCCATGTGTGTGTGAGAGAGAGACAGAGACTGAGAGACAGAGAGAGGTAGAGAAATAGAGTATGTGGAATGCCTGAATATGTGTCTGGGCATCATGTGTGTGTCTGGTGTCCTCAGAAGCTAGAAGAAGGTATCAGATCACCTGGACCTGGTCTACAGGTAGCTGTAGACCACTCTATGCAGCTGCTCAGAACCAGGTCAGATCCTCCTAAAGATCTAACTGCTGAGTTGTATCTGCAGCATCATTGGATAACTTTTTAATATGTTTTTGAGAATGCAAAATAAATAGAAAACACATACAAGAAAAAAAGACTTCATGGAATCGTGAACAGTGGCAAACTTAAAACCTTACATGGCTTTTTATTGAGGTCTCTATGTGCAGAAAAGTTTTCTTCAGGTTTAAACTCCAGTTGCTACAATTTGTTGTCATGGAATGAAAAAAAAGCGAGTTTTTCTCCTTTTTCCTCTTTCTACTTGACTCTCAAATGGCAGGATGTTAAGATTTAGTGGTGGTGCTAAGGTTTTTTTCCCCCCTTGATTAAGAGGTCACTTTTTCTATGCTCACACAGTTGAAACTTTCAGGCTTGTGATAAATGTCTTAAACATGATTTTGAAGGTCAGGCTGGTGGAACACCAAAAATTTCTGACAGCTTGGAAAGGGGATATTTACATCTGGCTCCTGGCACTCTGGACTCTGCCACATCGTAGTCAGGTTGGATAAATGGAGCCCTGGGAACTGAACTCGATTGAACTTGGCATTTGACCCCCCAGGCCTTTATGTTTCTTTTTATCCTTTCTTCTCTCCTGCCTCCCACTATGGAAGCAGAGCAGCCATAGAACTCCGCTGGCTTCCTGCACGAACACTTGGCCTGGTTTCCCTGCAATACCTGTTTTTACATGAATCAACCTAAAATTAACTTCAGTGACAGCAGGATCATCCTGACCTTGTGAATTCAAGTATGAAATGCTCTAGAACATATGACTAGACAGATTTCTTGGTAACTGGGTTGTTCTACTTAGTTGAGTCTCTGGCTATTTAAGAGTAAATTCTATTAATACTTTTTTACTTTAATCTTTGTTACTGAAACATCTAGACTCTTTCATGTCATCATTACAGCCTATTACAGCCTATTTGATCTTTATTAATATTATGATGTCTCAAGATCTATCATTCCAAATATTCAAAATCTAATAAACCTGTTATTGAGCACTAGACTTCCATGAAATAGGATGACGTGCCATTGGTAACAGGTAGTTGAACTAGGATGAATCTGCAGAAAAATTTATCATAACTGATCTCAAAGCTTTAGTAATACACTCTACTTTATATAAACCAAATTTTAATGGCAAGTCATGAATCCATGAAATTTTGTGCTAACACACCTCTTCAAAAGAGCAGGATGTGCTTCCTTCTATTCCAAAATGCATTTCAATAAAATAAAAATACATGAAAACTAAGTTAAAGGATGTGGAAGATAATTATAAGATAGTCTCCCTATTTTACATGGAGCACGTGGAACAGTTCCCATGCTACTATGTTTAAAAATCATGTTTTGTTGGACACAGACAGAAAACTCAGAAATCTACAGACTTTGTTGTCCTCTTGTTGAGAACATTTGTTTTATATTGAAGGAAGCATTCATCACTGATGAACAATTGCTTTTCAGCCACCAAAAATGGAAACATAAAATGGATGCAGAACACTCTGATGACTTGAAAAAAGACATTATTTCATGGTAGAATATCAACCTTTTAGTGAATCAGGGAGGGAGAAATGGAAGGCTCCTGAAACCTGGTCTCAATTTTGAAAAAAAAAATCATTTTAAATGCCACTTAGTAAAGAACTCTGAAAGTGTCTGCTGTGAGTGAATATTTTAAAAATATATAATTTTAAAATTAAGGTGATTATTTGTTTCTCTTGTGATATAATTAATCCATTGGTCTGTTAATTGTAGGATGTGACATTTACCTACTATGAATTCTAGACTTGTGTATGTGTGTGTGGTTTGTATGTGGTACATGTATATGTTGTGTATGCCCACGTGTGTGGTTTGCATGTGGTACAGGTATATGTTGCATATGGTCATACATATGTGTGCACCTATGTGTGTGCGTGAGTGTGTGCATGTGTGTTTACAAGCATCTGTATATAAGCAGAGGCCAGAGGAAGACACTGGGTGTCTTATTCTATCACATCCATTTTATTCCCTTAGGCAGGGTCTCTCATCGGACCCGGAGATAGGTTGGAGATATTGCTGACCTCCAGCGATCTTTCCATCTTAGTCCTACACTGTATTCCCACACTTAGCCATCTCCCCAACCCACCAAATCCTCCTTTTTAAAGGCAATGTAGAACACTTGAAGCTGCTTAATTTAACAAATTCTGTTACCTAAATCAGGCACGGATTAGTAGCATCAAGTTCACTAGAAGATAAATAGCTAGAAAAATAATGAGAAGCAGTGTCAGGGGGAGGTCAAGAGCAGTGACTTTGGAGACAGATAGACCCAAGACTGAAAATTAGTTCTGCTATTTTCTCCCTCTATGGCCTGGGGTCATTGAGGTTGGGGAATTTCATTTTGCTTCTAATGTAATGTGGGTTAATGGTGGCTATATTATATCTGTGTAGTTCTTTGTACATTTATAAGTTGGCACAGTGTACTTGATATTTCATTTTATTCCAACATCACAGATTATAATTGCAGAAATGACAACCAAGTTTTCCAAAGATAGTGACTTTCCCAATGTAGATTAGCAAATTGTGACATTTACTTATTCAGTTGTTGATTCGCTGATTGGTGAGATCACTCCAGAACGCATGATAGACAGATGCGAGCTTTTACTGACATCCTTCTCTCATTCCAATGCTGTTTCATGACATTTGCAATGGAAAAATACCCTGAGGACAGGGAGGGAAAGGAGAAGGATAAATTTAGAAGTTCAGAATGCTTTTGAATTTCTTTAGAGATAAGAAGTAAAGAGTGATCTCATTCATTGTATAGTAACATGAGAATGCATCAGAATAGTTACTTGATGAGAAAGTAGAATTCACATGGAAAGCTTTGAAATTATGAGACCAGAAGTCAAGGAAATGTGAATAGCAAATGATAAGAAGGTGTTCTTGGTCATGGTGTTTAGGAGGCTTTGAAAATGTATATTTCCATCCAGGAAGAAGTCGTGCTGAGTGGGGCCATGGGCTCAAATCGATTGTGTATATGTGGATTGAGGGGCAGACAGGATACATGGAGGTTAACCCTGCCAACTTCATAGGGTTCATATTAAACTTAGAACACAGATGTCTTGTCCTTTCTGTGATGTGTAATGATTTGTCTTGAATGTGGATGGCACCATTCCATGGACTGGGGTCCTGAACTGAATAGGGAGGAGGAAGTGAGTAGAGCATGAGCGCCCGTTGCTCTCTGCTCTGACTGCAGAAGCAGCATAATTCACCACTTTGCGTTTATGCCAGTATTCCTTCCCTGGCTTGCAGGGCTCAGTGCTTCCAAAACTACGAAGAAGAAACCCTTCTCTCTGTAAGTTCCTTCGTCAGATACCTTGTCACAACAGCAAAGAAAGTAACTCACGCAAGACGCATCATGATGTGGATAAAAGGTCCCCACAGGGTCCATGTTGACTTGACACTCAGATGGGGGCTCTAGGTCATGATAATGTTACTTTCATCAATGGACCAATCCATGTCTTTGAAGGGGATGTCTTCTTTCTCTCTATCTCTCTTCCTTTTTCCTTTCCTTTCCTTTCCTTTTCCTTTCCTTCTTTTCTTTCCTGCCTACAATGAACTAAGCAGTTTTATGATATTCTGTGTTCCCACTGCTGTGTGTATAGTCTCACCTGAGGCCCAAAGCAACAGAGACGATGGACTGAAATATGTGAGGCAGTGAGCCTAAATAAGCCTTACCTTCTCTAAATTGTTTTCCACAGAAATTTGGAAAGGACAGAGAACTGTCTAACACATTGCAATTTTTTAAGATAAATTTTAAAAGATTGATTGATTTCTTTGTTTGTTTGTTTAATGTGCGAGTGTTCTAACTGAATGTATACCTGCATGCCAGAAGAGGGATCAGATTCCCCTATCGATGGCTGTGAGCCACCCTGTGGTTGCTGGGAATTGAACTCGGGACCTCTAGAAGAGCAGACAGTGCTCTTATCCCCTGGGTGGTCTCTCCAGCTCCATATTATGATGGTGAAAAGTATAAATTTGATAAGGTATAGAATCCTTAGAAGATAAGCCTCTAGCCTGTCTATGAAGGGTTTTCTAGAATTGGATTATTAAGGTGGAAAAAAAAAAGCACCTTAAATGCTCAGGACATTCTTTCATGGACTGGAATCCCAGATAGAACAAAAAGAGAGCTGTTGAAAGCCAGCAGTTACTGAAGTTTTTCCTTGCTGAAAACAATGTGACCAGATCTCTCCTGCAGCGCTACCAGGCCTAGGTACCATGATGGACTGTACCTGAAACTCTGAACCCAAAGAAAACTAGCTTGCCTGCTGTTCTCTCTTGATCCCTCCTTCCCTCCCTCTTTTCCTCTCTCCCTCTCTCCCTCCCTCCTTCTTTTTTCCTTCCTCTCTCCCTTGTTTCTTCACTTCCTCTTTTTCCTTTCTTAAACTGCTTTGTAACCTATTTTGTCAAAGCAATGAGAATATACACAGGGTAAAGAAAACATTTAAAAAAGTAATTCAAGGACCATTTCCAAAACCACCAGCTAAACACAAATCATTAAAGCATCATGTATGATGGAGGTTGTTAATCTTGGCTGTAAAGAACTTTTATTTTCATTTGTTCAATCCTTTAGTAACAGAAGTAATTATCATTTGTGGACTTTATTCAACACATTTATGAATAAGAAGTGACCAAGTCACTTATACATAAATCACTTCCATGCTTTGAGAGGCACTTTTTAAGATGCAACTTTTAAGTTCTGCTCTATTGAGTATTTTCTTTTTCATCCCTTCAATGTACCAAAAGCAATGTTGGAATGAACAGCCATGGGCATACCTGTTATGGTCCTATACCCAATGTACCATCATGTTCCTTGTTTCTGTCACCATATTAAATGGGCAGATGGGGAAAGTGTCCTTATTTGTTTTCATTTGTTTGTTTGTTTGTTTTTACTGGATCCTCAACCTTGTTTATCTAGAAAGGCAATCAGTACAGACTAGTTGCTCAGTTGTAGACCTTTATGTTTGGAAAATATGCTTGAGCCATCTTTGTGGGTAGTGGAGTAGAAATGTTCTTTCAGTGGTTTTAATCCATGAATTTGGATGTGCAGTACTATTACTAGAATTGTCAAAAATAACTACACTTGCACATACCTCACATTTGAATACCAGCGATTGCTGAGATGAACCATGAACAGCTATATTAACCAAAAGTTTCTGAAATTGTTTCACAAATAACACATTGAATCCTAATAGGAGTTCAGATTTCTCTGCTTCCCTTGATTCTTCTGCTCTTGTATGTAGAGTAACAATGGTCTTCTGTTGAGTAGTTGCCAATGTGTGGCCAAAGGAAAGAGAAAGGGAGCTGTTATCAAAGATTTTTCCGATACTAGTTTTGCTGAACATTTGGTATGGATTGATGCAGTGATTAGGCTGAACTCTTGAAGGTAACATTTAAAACTAACAGTGGAGGCTGGAGAAATGGCTCAGAAGTTAAGAGCACTGACTGCTTTTCGCGAGGATCAGGGTTCAATAACTAGCAACTCACAATTGTCTGTAACTCCTGTTTGAAGGGATCCAACACCCTCACACAGACATGCATGCATGTACATAAAATAAAAATAAATTAAAAGAAACTAACAGTGGTAGCAGGACTGTCCTTGACTCTTTTGCCTGCTCTTGGGACCCTTTTCCTGCTACCGTGTTGCCCCATCAAGCCTTGTTATGAGGGTTTGTACCTAGTCTTATTGCATCTTGTTATGCCGTGTTCAGTTGATATCCCTGGAAGGCCTGCTATTTTCTGAAGGGAAATGAAGGAATAGTGAATCTGAAGGAGAGGAATTGTGGAGGGCTGGGAGAATGGAGGGAAAGAAGGTTGTAGTCAAAATGTACTGTATGAAAGAGAAAAGGAAAAAATACTTTTAAAAAATACATGTTGATACAGTTTTATTATGTTGCAAGATTTCTATGAGTCTGTCCCTTCTAGGGACTGTTTGTTTGAGGACGGTCCACAGAGAAAGTGTTATTAGGAGAGGATGCTTAAGTGGAGTGTACCAGTGGGTCTTTAGGTCACTGAGGCTCTGTTCTGTACCAGTGGGTCTTTAGGTCACTGAGGCTCTGTTCTGAAGGGACAGAAGGACTGCAGACCTGTCTTATCCCACTCTCTGTTTTTGTTTCCTGGTTATGAGGTAAAAAGTTTTCTGCTCAGATGCGGCCTTGCCACAAACCCAAAGTTAATGAGCTCTATTGATCATGTACTGGAATGTGCAAAGTTGGGAGCCCAGATAAACTTTTCTCTTTATATACTGACTATCTCAGGAATCTGATACATTAACAGCAAGCTGATTAACAAAATGATGATGGTTAAGATAGGGACAGATATTGGTAGAACTTACATAGAGGTTTTTGGTGCATTGGATGGAAATGCCAATTTTTAAAGAATATTTCCTTCTGAGGTTGCCAGTTCACTTTGAGACCAGACTTTTTAGAACAAACATTCAAGCAATACCCTGAGGAACTCTAGTGATTTACTTGTCTGCAGCTATTTATTGGTTACTTAGTTTTGAAATGGTAATATTTCACACATAGAGAAGAAATTGGTTTTCTTTCCTGGTATGACAGAAACTCTCACTCTCTGTTAGATGCAAAAACATAAGTGTGGAATTTATTTCTCCTGCTTTCAATATTTTCTTTAAAATATTCAAAGAGCAGATGGGTTATAGATGTTGAAAAATAAGTTAATTTTTTATTAGTTCTTCCATCACCTGCTACTTTTGTTCTCTGTGGCTGTTTCTTTCTCATTTGGTTCAGCATTATCACAACGTTCTCCCTGCAACAGAAATAGAAAGATCCATAACTCATCATTCTTTTTCCACCACCATGTCAAAACTTGACCACACACTGACTTATATAACTATGTATGTTAGATACTTGCTTGACTAATTCTATTCCTTCAAAATATCATTTCATTTCATTTCTCCAAAGATTGAAAGAAGGAATTATATAAGACAGTGTTTAAAAGGGTTTCAGTACTCTGTCACTACAAAATGACAAGTCCTGAATTCTCTCCTTACACTGCACTAAAAGCAGGTAAAAAATGAACACCATGAGTGCACCTGTTAATGTCCTGGGCCCAACATAGGTTCATGTTTCTGACATCAGTTTAATTGACAGAAAGTAGGTATTTCATTTCTTTTCTGCATGCTTTCAGTTCTCAACCCTTTCTGCATGTTTTTAGTCTTCAACTTTGTTTATCTAAAAAGGCAATCAGGACAGACTAGTTGCTCAATTGCAGACTTTTATATTTGGAAAATCTGCTTGAGTCATCTTTGTGGGTAGTGGAGTGAGAAGAAGTGTGCTTTCAATGGCTTTAATCCGTGAATTTGGATGTGAGATGTGTGTTGTATTATTAGAATTGTCAGAGAATTAAAAGAAATAAGCATTTTCCAACAATACTGCAATGAGTGATAACGATTTTGAAACTTGTTCAAGTCACACAGCTGGGAAGTGTGAGATCTGGGGCCTGTGCCCAGGACATTGATATCAATACTTGCTGAGTCATCTCATGACCTCATCATATAAGCTACTCATCATTCTTTTTTTTTTTTCTGAGTTTCCATCATATTTTATTTTTACTGTTGGCATAGAACTCATGATATTATATTTTTTGTATGCTCAGTCTCCAGAATGAGATTTACCACATAATATTTCCTGAAAAATAGTTTTAGTTGAGTATTTAAATGTGAATATGTATGTATGCTTCTTAATTAATAGGCAGAGGTGTGTAGGTTGTTATGCCCCTTAGTATTCTAACAGTGTTGACAAATCTCTTTCATAATGGAACTAAAGTCTTCCCAAATATAGCTGAGTGCAGTTTGTGTATCATCCATGTCATCAACCTTGAGTCATATTTTTTCCTTTTATTTCTGGGCCCTTTATATTTATCTTTCCTTTTCATATCTCTACCTTCTATTTCTTTTTCCTACTTTGTATTAATGATTTCCATATCATTTCTTTGCAAGACTTCTTCCCTTTGCTTCTTAAAAAGCAATATCTACAGATAAATCTCAGCATGATAGATAACATTTGACACAGAAGGACACAAGATTAACATTATTCCAGATATCACCCATTTTGTGTATATTTTTTGGCTATAAATATTACATATGATTATATCTAGTGTCCAACCATTATTTTACTGTGATGAAAGAGGTCTGAATTTTTAAATACACATTTCTGCCTTCACTATATTTCAAATGCATATGGTGCTATGGGGAGGTGGCTCTTAAGATTGCAGTAGATTTGAAAAGTTAAAAATGGTATAAATGAGCTAGTGGAGTAATGTTATTCTGCAAAGCCAGAACTTAGAAGACTGAAATAAGAGTATCTAACATGGGACCAGCTTGGGCTATAAAATGAGTTCCAAAGCAGTCCAGTCTATATAGCAAGATGATGTCTCAGAAAGATTTCCCTTCATTTACAGAAGTGCTGCACTCATTTCTACTTATCTGGTCACTTGTTAGTTCTAAACAAATAAAAATGATTTTTCTCTCCATTCTTTTTCCAAGAAACTTAGCTTTTCTCTCTGTAGGAGTAATTTTTATTATGCATTTTTTAAATTATGAATCCACATAGACCTTTGGTTCACTTATCATTACTTCACCTGCTTTCTCCCATACACTTTTTCTGTAGACTGCTCCATGGAAAATGTTCTGAAGGTCTTAGCTGACCTCTTCTTATTACAAGGTCTCAGCTTCTATATCTCTACCCTTAACCAACTAACTCTATCATAACTGTTCCATGAGGGCCTTTGTGAAATTCTTTCTTGTAGGGGTCTACTGGCAAGAAAATACATATAGGGTGCATAGTAACTCTGAAAATAAGAAATGTCATAACTTTACATAATTGTCATTGCAATGGCTTGTATATCACCTTAGATCCTAACTGGAATTGACTTCTCCTTCTTCCTGTCCTTTCTAATCCATCACATTAGACAGCACTGTAGCGATTATCTCATTCATGCACTAGATTTCATTAGTGAACTCAATTTTGGAAGAAATGGGTTTTCATGATCTGTAAATACACATCAAGATTGTAACTATTGACAAAACAAATCCTATGCAATGAATGACTTTTTTTCAAGGCCATAAATTCACATAAACATTTTCAAATCTCTTGAAAGTTCTTATTTTGACAGAATTGTATTTTGATATCATTTAGTCTCAGCTCTCCAAATTATTCATCTAGTGTCATAGAAGCAGAGACCATAGTGGTTGTTAACTCCATACAATAAAATCATATGAAAAATGTTTAAATATGTTCATTTCTGAACCTCACCACTGTGGACTTGATTTAGTTGGTCAAGGAGGGTCAGGACATTAGAGTGAAAAGAAAACCTCAGTACATATCCCTGATATAAAATTTTAATAAGAAATATGATATTGCTTCAGAATTCAGGACTGGAATATAGAGGGAGTTAGCTTACCTGATGCATTCTAAGCCACATTTGACTCTTTAGGGTGGGTTGCCATGATGCCCACTTTGCATATGTGTAGTGATGGTTAAATGAGACTCTTTTTTTTTTTTTTTGGCAGAATCACTGACCTCCTAAGCTACACACTTTTATGTTAATTTGTCTGTTCTTGCAGTTTTTTCCTACCTTGACCTCATCTTCATCGTCTTGCTTTTTCGTTCCCTCCTTGGTTTCATTTCTTATGCCTTTAGATCTATGGAAATCATCGGTGACATGGGTTCCCAGCTGTGTACGGCATAATCTCACCTGAGTTTTCTTAACATGAGCGTCATAATTTCATGTCTGGAGTTGCTTTCTTTAGATTTCAACAACCAGGGAAGGGTTTGTATATTTTTGCATGCTCAAAATCGTCTCAGAAGTAACATGCATGTTTAATGTCTTACACCCACATCTGTTCTCATTCATAGCGGTCCTAGTACATAGTAGGCACTTTGATACATGCTTTTAAAACTGCGCACCCACTATTACTATCCTTTATGTCATTTCTGGTTTGATTATTCACATTTCTCATTACAGTGTATGCTGTCTGAAGACAGAGATAATATATATTCTGCCTCTCCTCAGAAGGTTTCTCACTAGCTTCTTTCTGATCTAGGCAGATGAGTCCCCATTCCTGTTAATATGATTAATATCCTTCACAAACAATAGGAAACTGATGTGTGGGAGACACCGTGTCTTCAGCTTTGTTGTCTCTTCTGTAATATGGCTGCTTCTGGTCAGAGTCACAGAGGAGTTTCCAGGCTATACCTGGACCTGTGCATTCCTGAGAGAGTCTCTGTCTTAAAAGCGAGATAACAGATAGAACTACTTAAGGCACCAGATGTCATGTGTGCTCTGTCACTAAGGAAACCTTGAGGAGACACGGAGTTCTTCTTATATCACTAATGTGAAGTTCAAATGTTGTGGAGTTCAGCCAGGTAACTTCTAAAGGGATTTTTGTACAGTTAGCTTTTTTGTTTCTAGAGACAAACAGAATGATTTACCACTTTCACATTGTAATTCATACATGGAAAATGGTCAGATAACATAACATTGTAACATGATGAGTTCTTAAAGTAAAACAGACTCAGAAGAAAAAAATTACAAGTGAGTAAAAATATTTCAATTAAAGACAAGAGAAGTGATTAGAAAACAACCCCCTTCGGGATTCCCAGAAAGATGTTGGGTATTAATATGATGTTGTCATATTAGTATTCCCTGAAGCACTGAAATGTTTGTCTCGTTAAGTTAGAGTTGTAGCTCTACCTACTTTAACAAATATTTGCCAGCTTAATAATATTCCACAGTTGGATGTTGGTGATCTAAGCATAAATATTATTTTCAGTGCTTGGTAGGTAATTAATATGCTTTATCCTAGTAAAGAATTAGAGAGGGGATGTGCTTAGTTTGTCTGCAAAACTATTTTCTTATGAAAATAGCCATCCAATAGAAGCTAGAGAACAGTTGCCTTCCTGGTTGTATTCTGCCAGAATTTCACTAGGTTTAGACTTAACTCCCTTTTCCTGTTAGTGTCTTTAAGATGTGTAAAATTACTTTGAAGACATTCATTCAATGGAAGTAGGGCTCTTAAAAGATGTGACTAGAAAATCAGGATCTTTTAAAAATCACAAGAAATGTTGTCTTGTATGAATTAGTTGGGATTGGCTAGGTTATAGTGCAGTGATAAATGTCACACATTTATACAAAAAAGATATATTGCTGGCCACAAGTGACTGGCTGGGGTCTCTGTTCCCCTGTCATTATTGGTCATACTTGGTAATTCTCTTTGTACCCATAATATTATCGTTTAGTGTAAGAGAAGCAAAAGAGCTTGTGGAAACATCCATAGTGTTTAATAAATTCTCTGCTTGGAAATAACTTTCATAATACACATTTGTTGGTCAAATGAAATTACATAGACACAGCTGAGCTCATTAGAATGAGGAAATGCCAGCCTAATACAACTGGAATGAGTATGGAAATAAGTAGGTTTATAGTCATTCCACTCCAGGTATTTACAAGAATTTCATTCATTATGAATTCCAAATATAGTATCAAATGTAATTACTAAAATACATTATCAACTTTTACTCTGTGCTAATCTAGATGGCCGTGATATATGAAAATTTATACAGATGGTGCCTGACTTCCAATGGTTTGACTCGTGATCTTTCAACTCCATGATGTCAGAAATGTAATATGCATTCATTATAAAGCATGCCTTGAATTTTGATCTTTGCCTGAAATAGAAATGTATAATCTCTTGGATAGATGGAGACAGGGAGCCTCATCTCCCAGAGCTGTGTAATCACAAGGAGGAACCACTGATATAGTATAATGCACTTTATTGTTGACCCAACTGTATCAAAAGCATTTGAACTTACTGCACTTTCAATTTAGGAGTTTACAGGCATGTGCACACATTATAAGTTGGGAGGCATATGCATAAAACTTGACTGCTCAGCTAGTAGAAAATGCCTCGTTGCTGGACTCTGGAGAGTCTCCAGGGCAATAATCACACCTGACTATGGTATATACATAGAAACCCAGTTAGATTAGGGTTGGTCACCAGAAAACTCCATCAAAAATGAACCACATCATGAGACAGCAGAATCGGTGCTGGATATTTTATGACAAGCTTAGTAGTGGTGTATATATTATTGATTGAGAAGAGAATGAGAGAGAGATTCAGAGAGAGAGAGAGAGAGAGATCAATTGTTGTAAAAGAATAGGACATTTTATAAAGACCCAAGTTGATTAAATAAAATACTATGAAAATGTACTTTGTGAACATGTCTGAGGGCCAGGAAAAGAGTAGTCAGATTTATTGAAAACCTGCTAAAATGGACTTCACCATTTTTCTTAAAATTGACATTCCCTCTCTACGTTTATCCCTTCAGAGGCAATCATGCATCATTCCCTGGTCTTTCCAGGAAGCGGTAAGCTTTTCAGCACTCTGCAACTAGTAATCCTGCTTCTAATTTTAGGGTTTTAAGTCCTGCCTTCAAAGGTCCTCAGGCAGTAGACTGAGAAGATTGAGGGAGTGCAGAGGATTAGCCTGAGACAGCTGGATGACAAAACTGTCTATTCCCTCTAGATAAGAATGAGAGAGCTTGAGATGTATAATTCGTTTCACATCCATCTGTCTTCTAGATCCCTTCCTGAACTCAAAGGACTGAAAATGACTTCCCCACACTACACCCCACTTTTGCATTCTACTGCTTTTTTGTTTTTATTTCTAAGCTGGAATGTAAAGGAAGTCTAATCCTCACTGTGATGTTAAGTGAGGCTGGTTGGTGATGGACTACTCCAAGAAATTGTGTCACTGGGATTTTATGTGTATCATGACCCTGACATACCCAGTGATGCATCGAGCCATTATAGCCCACCTAGTGGGTTGGAAAATATCCTTTCACACTTTGGGGAAAGTCCTTTTTTTTTTTTTTTTTTTTGTACATCACAGACTGGAATGCCTCACAAAAGATGTTTTATCAGTAGCCTTCAGCTGAAGCACTCTGATTGTATTTGAAGTCCAAATGCAAGTCATTGTGATTTACATTGAAATGGAAGTCCCCTCTTTGAGTGTTGGATTACCTGCATATTCTAATTTACACCAACACTCTGTTTGGATTTCTTTCTTTCTTTCTTTCTTTCTTTCTTTCTTTCTTTCTTTCTTTCTTTCTTTCTTTCTTTCTTTCTTTCTTTTTTTTTTGATACTGATTTGGTAAGGGGGGAAATGGCCTTAATTATTTTGTTTCCAAAACTCTGTTATGCACCTGTATTGAGTAAAAACAAGTTTTGTATTTAACTTACTTAAAGAAACAAAGGAACCATGACTATTACATATTTTAACACTAATTATTAAGGTAAGAGAACATGTTTTTTGTGGTCTCAAGTAGTGAGAGCCAAAACAAACAAACAAACCCTAATCAAACCAAACCAACAACAACAGTAGCAGCAACAAAATACCCTAATATCTATAAAGTTTAATTTTCTTTTTCTTTTTTCTCTCTTTCCATCTCACTCTTTCTCTTGCTCTCTCTTTCTCTCTCTCTGTCTGTCTATCTCTCTCTCTCTGTCTCCCTTGATTATTGCCTATAGCTACTTACTAGGGATTGGCTCCTCTGAGATTTCCCCCATATACACTCGGATGTCAACCCTTGTTCAAAACTTTAGGCCTTGTTTGGGAAACCATGTTGTCGAGATCTGTCTGCATAATTCCCTGTTACAGTTAGGAAATGGTTATCCAGCCGTGTGGCCATCAAGGAGCACTGCTCAGACTCAGCAGGTTGCATTTCTAGACAGATTTACTTATACATACGGATAATAATGATAATTAAAGAAGAGGAGGCTGTTGATATGGACAGGGGTTTAGACATGGGTGGAGTAGGAGAAAGAAATGATTAAATTAGATTCATAAAAGAATTTTACGTCTAAAATACATGCACACACACACACACACACCAATGCCAAAGGTTCATGTAACTTACTTAAGCTTTCAGAAAAAGGGTGTCTTACAATTAAATGAAATCTTGAGCTTAAATATTCTAATACCGCATGTATTTATCCACTCTAGTGCATTACACAGTTTTACAAAAATATCTTTAGTTTTCTTTCCTCTGACTACATGGAATGTAACCCATGGAAGTATGAAAGTGTCTTAGTATGTTGTTTTATATCACTGTGTTATCTTATAAACATTAGAAAAGAGCATTGCTCTTAAGAACACTATTCTTTGGCAAGACACAAAATCTTCAATGTACTTTTAATCTTTGAAGCTCCTGTGTACACTACATGTAAATGCATATTTTTGAGACAGTTCATTTGTAATTTTACCATAATTCTTACAGTTTAGATAATGAAAGCATAAAGTGCTTCTCAAACAACTTATTTCAGGAGCAAATTCTAGTCTAGTCTACACGGAAGATAAAGTCTCTATTATTTTTAAGTTTTGGTTGGTCCTGCCTAGATAAAATATTACATAATATTGGAATCACTACAAAATCCGTAAAATCAGAAATATTCATATTTCAGGAAAGCCCTGCTTGTTTGAGATAGTAGTTGGTAATAAAATAATGAGCCAGGAACTTTACAACATTTTAAATTAATTCACTCTCAAAAAAGAATGTATAGAAAATATATTTAAAAAGTATATATTTTTAATATATAGAACATATATATGATAAAGAAATTGAAGCATTGGTTTGCGCATGTTCTTATACCTACCGATGAGCAGACAGGGATTAAGATCCGGCAGTTGTAATCCTACATCATTAACAGTGGAATGCTTACTATCCCACTCTTTTTTAATGACAGCAACATCATGTTCAGCCAGGCCCCTGAAGCAAGTATACAACTTTTGGTTTCAGTCTCTAAAGCCTGAATTTAGAATTGTGATGGTTAGGGGTCTTGGAAGTTTAGCTTTGGGCCCAAGACAAAAATTGCAGAGCAAAATCCCCACTTACAAAACTCTTCGGTTCTGTGGAATGAAGTTCTTAGTGACACATGACACTGGGTATGCTCTTGTGACTACTAAATGATTTCAGTGTAATTACCCTCTGAAACCACTACAGTGGTAAAGAAAGTCCTGACATACAAAATAGGGAAACTGGGAATTCGTTACTATAGACTGTGAAAATGACCGTTTTACCCCTTGATTTAGCTGGTAACTTCATTACATTATTTTTCAATATAATGAGCATAAGGATTCTTTCCATGACTATATTAGGTATGTCACATATAAGATAATTAAGGTGTTTAGTTATAGTTTGATTTGAAATGTATAACCATGTAATTTCTATAACTCAAGAAAAGTAAATTATAAATTTATGGAGATCAAAATGATGAAAGGTTCACTAAACTGATACACCAGAAATAACAAAGAGCCCTGGAAGCAGTTGCTAGCATGGTAGGGTGATGAGGTGATTTTGGCTCAGGGTAGGTCAGCTGATGGTGTTTCCTAGAAAAACCAGAGATAAGTCAATCACTAAGAAGGAGCTGGTATGAAAGCTAAATTTGTAGGTTCTAAAGTTTTTTATCATTGGATGAAAGCCTTTAAAAATATAATTCAAATTATGAATTTAGTGATTGAGGAAAGTCCTGAAACCCAGAACCTATGGTTCCCTCTCTCTCTCTTTCTCTCTCTGTGTCTCTCTTACGCTTTCTCTCTCCCTCTCTCTATTTCTCTCCCTCTCTTCTCTCTCTCTCTCTGTGCCCTCTGTGTGTGTTTGTGGACGGAGTTATTTGGGAGGTGTAAGTTCTCTTAAATAAAATAACTCTAGGCCAAATATTGAGAACATGAAATGAACCATCATGTAGAATGTCAAAAACAGCTACCAGTCTCCTTGTGGTGGAAAAGAATTCTACACCAAGCCTTCGGTGAATGAGGGAAAAACGACAGTGCTCTACATGCATAGAGTAGCGAAGCAGGAGAGGGCAACAGCTGGTGTCTAATGTGTACAGAGTGCCAGGCAGCATGGTAAGTGCTGTGTTGATTTAACCTTCATAGTAGATAGTGAGCAAACACATTTGTTTTACATATCATGAACAAATAGACAAAGGTGACTTAGGTGTTTGTTTATGGCTACACAACTAGGAAAAGCTGCATGTGGTTTCAAACTTCAACTTTGAGTTGAGTCTGTCGGGTCCTTTCTTTCTTTCTTTCTTTCTTTCTTTCTTTCTTTCTTTCTTTCTTTCTTTCTTTCTTTCTTTCTTTCTTTCTTTTTCTGTTTCTGTTTCCACCCTTACATATTAACCATGGCATAGGCTAAGCAAAAAAATCCAAAGAAAAAGAAGACTTACCATGAAGCTTAGCATAAATTGAAATGAGGAACATGAGGAAAGTTACTTTAAAGCATGTGAGAGTCAGAAGAAAGCAGTTCTCTTGCATAGCTCTGTGGTTTTCATGCCATCTCACAGCAGATTGGAAAATATTTGTTTCAGGATTGCATGCTATTGGTCTTTGACTTGTTCTTTTTCAGTTTGGAGAGAAAACTCCATCTATCTGGGATGTCCTTAGATGAGCTAGTAACATGTGATACACAGGGAAATCTTCCTGTTTCCCCAAGGTAGAAGTCCAGAAGCAAACAAATTTCCCAACCCCCTTGTGATGTGACCACGGTGTATGGAATTCATAGAACAAAATGGAGGTCTGTCATTAGGAAAATTAATAACGACACCATGCTTCCTGTGTCTCAGGGTCTGAGGCTTTCTAGAAACAAGCATGATAAATGGTAGCTTTTTTTTTCTATAAAAAGAATATTACAAAGAATATGATAAATATGACATTGCTATGTTATTTAACCTTCAAAAAGAAAAATTCCAGCTTCTAATAATGTACCAACCTCAGGTGTGGCGGGTAGGATGAAACAACTTTTCAGGACTTTTTTAAAGGGACTATTGTTCAATCTCACAGTGTCAAACTGAAATCTTTCCCTTCACATCTCTAGAAGATGTCCTTGTGCTGATCAATCAATCTCTGGGCCCCATGACTGTTAGCTTTCAAAGGGGTATGGATCTTTGCAGATGTGGTGAAAGTGTTCCATTCGGATGAAAATATTATGAATGTATTTTCTAGATGGACTTTAGATGTCATCACCAATTTCTTCCCTATTCGCTCTTTTTAAATGTGTATGTGTGCATGCTCATATGTGCCAGGGTAGGCCCATGTGCCCTAGTATGGAGCATGTATGGAGGTCAGAGGACAAGCTTGTGTGTTGGTCCTCATTTTCTACTTTGTTTTTGGGTAGGGCCATTTGTTCTTCACCTCTGCATTTGAGAAATTAGCTCAAATTTCTCAAAGCCTTCCTGGGGAGGCTTCTACCTCTGCATCTCATTACTGTAGGTGAATTTGGATTACAGACGGGCATTTCTGTCTCCAGTTTACCTGAGTTGTAGGGAACTTTGTTGTGTGGTTTCTGCTGAACTCCAGTTTCTATGATGGGTGAAAGTTTAGATTGTCAGATTAAGAAAAAAAATTGTATGACTCATTTTTACCATCAAGTTTGTGAACACATCCATAAATATTCTAATTTGAATCAAATGGCAAAACAATTTCATTGAAGGATCATTTTTGTTATGTTACTGTCCAAGGCTGGATGAAGCTGTACAGCTTTTGCTTAGATCCCATTCTGCTTTTCATTTTCTATTACAAATGAAGTTTTAGAAATACTCTCTTTTTTTTGTTAAGTTTCTTTGTGAGTTGGTCCAAGAAGGATGGTCAAAGAGTTCTCTTCCTTAGTAAATAACATCAATTGTGACCCCTAAACATATTTGAAATCCACGACTGAAACAGAAATAGTCAGTTTTCAATTGCCCTGCCCATCATATATGCAAACAAATATACTTTCTAGAGGTCATTTGGCCTCTGTTTCCAATTCCAGTTTCTACTCATGTCACAGAGGGGACTCTCCCTGAGAGGTCAAGTGGGCATTTGAGTTGAACTTCATGAGCTTCATTTTGTTTCATTGAAATGAGACCAGGGCTAAAACCAACGCAAACATTTTGCTGATGCTTAAAACAACCTCAGGACCAAACCAGTTTCTACTCTGGTTTCCCTCGGGAATGGGGATTGAGAGAGACAGAAAAGAGCTATTCGTGGAAATTCAGCTACTGGGCAAATGCCATAAAGCAAGGGGCTGAGAAAAACTTGAAGTCTCCTCTTGTACCTAAAGGCAGAACTCATTCTGTCTGGAACTGCTAGGTCAGACTTTAGAATTCTTGATGGGTGGTGAGGGAGGAAGAGAAAGAAAGACTGAAAGAGAAGTAGAGTCAGAGATACAAGCAAAGAGAAGAGAGAGGGGGCCACTGGGTAAAAGAGAAAGAAAACCGTAATGGCTTATGGACTTTAATCCCAGAAGAGCTGCTCAGTTTAGCTCTCTCTTCTGAATGCCCCTGATTTCCCCTACGCCCTCTCTCCATTTGATGCCTGGTTATTCTTGTATATTATTTTTCCTAGCAGGACTTATAGATATTATTAAAGAATAGAGTTTACCTTGATGTTTTTCTCTTCAACAGACTCTGGTGATTTAGGATTTAAAACATTGTTTCAGTTTCTTTAAGAGCATTGATAAAAATTCAAGTGCTGTAATTACCTGGTCAGGCTGAGAACATTAAAGAAAACGTTGTGCAATTGTTGGTAATTGCTTTGACACCTTTCCTTCCGAACTCGGTTAGTTTCAATGACCACTTTTCATTATCTTTGTCTTATCTCAGCATGATGTTATAGGGCAAGTTCTATCTTCTGATTAGAGAAAACTTCGGTTTACTAAGATGCTATATTTGCTATTCCGTGAGTCATGCCCCAAACCCCTCAAACTCATAAATGGTTTTCCAAAAAGAAGATCAAGGGGAAAAATATCATGGTTACAAAATGTGCCATCTCTGAAAACCTAAAATGGGACAAAAAGGTAGAGCAACTTTGTTCCAGACTCCTTTGAACCAGAGCTGTTCTTACCAGGGGGACAGATGGGTAGAGAATGCACATTGATTTTTTTCCTCAGGCAGAAGAGAAGCTATATATACTGGATTATGTACTATTGAAAAACTGCTCTTCTGGTATAGGAGATTGCTCAGTGGCTATGAATGTTTGTTGCCTCAATCATAATGTCCTGTATTTATTCCCCCAAATCCATGGAAAAACCTAAGTATCATCACACATTGCTGTGCCTGTAACTGAAGAAGGATATCTAGGGTTTGTTGGCTGCCAGTTTAGCCCTGGGTTCAGCAAAATTCCCTGTCTCAAAGGAATGAAATCAGGAATGAGAAAGCAAGATACTGTATATGCTCTGGCTTTTCTTCTGGGAGCATATACCATACACATTATACACACACGCAAACAAAGTTTATAAAAAGGCAGAAAGAAAGAAAAGTTACATATTTAGTAGAGATGGAATGTCCAGAATGTCCTTTCATGTTAAATATAGAGCACAAAAATCACAAATACATACACACAGGGAGATACACATACCACAAACATAAGCACAGACATATATACACAAATACTGCTATATACACAAATACACACACAAACATACACATGAACATATAAACACAGACATACACAGATTTCATGTAGCCCAGGCTGACCTTGGACTCATGTATATTATTGTTGTTGTCCTTGAACTCTTGATCATCTGGCCTTTGCCTTTTGAGTGTGGTATTGCTAGCATGCTCCACTGTGTCCAGTTTTGAACAAGTTCCTTTACCTGTGTGCCTTAAGTTAGTATCCCAAGTAGGAAGGAAGACAAAAAGAGTTGAATAGATTTATTTCAAATAGTGAGGATGGAATTAGACATTAATGGTAGAAAGGAAAGAACTGAACAACAATGTGCAGCAGGTAGGCATCGTTTAAATGTTCATTTTGCTTGAACTTTACATTATAATAAAGCCATGAAGTTATTGAAGTCAGCTGGGAGTAAAGATGGGAAAATACCACCACGGTGTAATGACTGTGTTGGTAGTTTTCATGTAGAAATACTTTCAACAGGGCCAAAAAATGAGAGAAGACGTGTGTATTGATTGCCTCAGAATCACATGACTTGGTGTGGTTCTATTGGAAAGTTAAAAAGCATAAAAAACAAAAACAAACAGACAAACAAACAAAAAAACAAACCCAGCACTTTCAAGTCCCTTCCTCTCTGTTCCCTACTCAAAAAAACCAAATGTCACAAGTTACTCAGCGGAGAAGAAAGGGTTTTCAGCAACCCAAAGGGGAAGACCAAGAAGCAGTGTGGGTGAAACTACAGAAAACGAGTGGGTGCATTGTTTGGAAAACTCCATATAGGGAACTACTTCAGAGGTTGTTGACAGCCAGCCTTCTTCCATTTCGGGGCCAGCAGGAAGGATGTGTGGAAACATTCCCCTCAGGTTTATCTTCAACAGCCCACTCTTACTAAAGTTTTTTTTTCCCCCTACAGTTCATGGAGGAGTTATATACTTTTCCCGACATTCCTTCCTTTCTGAATTTGGGTTCAGAAAGTAGAAGACAGACAGATGAAGGAATGTCGGCATCTGCTTGGGTTGATTCTGGAGTCAGATAGTGTTAATACTTGTAAGGAGCGCATAGAGGGAGAGGCATTAGAAAAGGATGTGGTGTAGCTGGGAATATCCTTGACCCTGGTGTCACCCGGATTGCACAGCTCCCGTTTTAATCATTCCTTGACTAAATGGTAGAAAGCAATTACAGTAAGTGCTTAGCTTAATCACTTTGTATCTATACACAGACACTTGAGGCTTCACTTATATATTTCATCAAAGTATTCATGATTATCAGCCTTGCAGAAACATATCTTTCCTGAAAGATTTTGCAAATGGCTATTCTCAGTTTCTGGTTTGCTAAACTCATTATTTTGTATTTCTAAGGTTTTCTTTCCTTTTTTTTTTTTTTACATTGAAAAAAGATTTCTCTTTACTTAAATACAAAACACACTTACAGCGTCTAGGTTAACTTAAAATATATGGCATCTTCCCAAACCATTTACTTTGAATAGATCTCTAAGCCCTAAAAAGCAACATATTCCACAGGGAAGCTCAGACTCTTCCTCTGTTATGGCAAGTCACACTGAGACTTGTATATCAATTCAGAATTATGAGTAGGATTTAGTTTCCTTAGGCTAGGCAAATAATTTAATAAATCACCATAAATAAATATTACTCTTATTTCACCTACTTTCTCTTCTGAACCAATTATCAATACTGTACAAAGGAACATTAATATATCCAGTCACCAAAGGACGCTGCAAATTATATTATTCAATATTCTAGATGATAAAAGACCATTATAAGTAAATGCTGTATTTAGTGAGCTATCTATCAAAAAAGGGCAGTTCAGTTTACTGTGTAGAGAATTATGTCATCAATATACTTTCTGAAAGTTTGAAATTACAAATAGAAAAGAAACATTAAGATTTTAAAAAAGCCTATCAATGTGTTTGATGAATGACATGCTCGTTACAATTGATTAAGTGTTAAACAGCACCAATACCCATGATCTTAGACTACTGTATTCAAACAAAAGACAATTTTTTTATTTGAAAACTGCTAAGAAAGCCAATTTTCATTTGGAAACAAAGGAGTGTCCTCATGAATGCAAACAGATGCCTCTCCTGTGGACAGCACCACATGAGGAGCCGCACATCTTACCTGATTCACACCTTTCAGGAGACCTTACATGGCTTACACATGGATGCAGAAGTTTCACTTCAGTGTGTGGAAGGTTTCATTCAGTCACAAAAGCACAGACATTAAAGGCTGAAGCCACACAACAAAGATTTTGACAGGTAATAAATAAATACATTTATTTATTCTAATAAAATTATTATTCTATGAAACTATGATCGTGAGGGAAATAGAAGATAAGTCATATGATATGAGTTTTCTGACTGTGGCTCCAAATTTAAAAATACAAATATCTGTTTATAAAACTTCTTCATAAATTCTGCTCACCAGACTTTTTCTTCTAGAGGGGATAAATATTTTAATTTATTTTTTAAATTTAAATTTATTTTTTATAATTTATTCACCTTACATCTTGATTACAGCCGCCCCCCTGGTCTCCTCCCTATCCCTCCCTTCCTTCTTCTTCCCCCTTTCCCCTTCCTTATTCTTCAGAAAGGGGAGCCTTCTCCCTTACCATCTGATCCCAGCCACAAGTCTCATTAGGACTGCCTGGATCCTCTTTCTCTGTGGCCTGGCAAGGCCCCCAAACCAGGGGGAAGTAATCAAAGAGCAGGCAACACAGTCCATGTCAGAAACAGTCCCTGCTTTTCTTACTAGGGAACCCACATGAAGACTGAGATGCCTATCAGATACATCTGAGTAGAGGGTCTAAGTCTTCTCCATGCATGGTCCTTGGTTGGTGCATCAGTGTCTGCAGGGCCCCAGGAGCCCAGATTTGTTGGCTCTGTCGGTCTTGTTATGGTGCTGCTGTCCCCTCTGGGTCCTTCTAGTCTCCTACTCTTTCCTAAGACTCTGCATTCACCCCAAAGTTTGGCTGTGAGTCTTAGCCTCTGCATTGACCCCCTGCTGGGTGAATTCTTTCATAGGACATCTATGGTAGGCTCCTATCCTGTTCCTCCTCTTAAACCTCTTCCAATGTCTATTCTATTTGCCCTTTTGAATGAGAATTAAGCATACTCCTTCGGGTCCTCTTTGTTATTTAGCCTCTTTAGGTCTGTGGATTGTAGTATAGTTATCCTGTATTATATGGTTAATATCCACTTATAAGTGAGTTACACACCGTGTATATCTTTCCAGTTCTGGGTTACATCACTCAGGATGATCTTTTCTAGTTCCATCCATTTGCCTGAAAACATCATTTCCTTGTTTGTAATTACCAAGTAGTATTCCATTGTGTAAATGTACTACATTTTATTCATCCACTCTTTGGTTGAAGGACATCTAGGTTGTTTCCAGATTCTGGCTATTATGACTAAAGCTGCTATGAACATAGTTGAGCAAATGTCCTTGTTGTGTGGTGGAGCATCTTTTGGGTATATGCCCAGGAGTGGTATAGCTGGGTCTTGAAATAGCACCATTCCCAATTTTCTGAGAAAGTGCCAGATTGATTTCCAAAGTGGTTGTACAAGTGTGCATTCCCACCAGCACTGGAGTATTCCCCTTTCTCCACATCCTCACTAGCATGTGCTGTCACTTGAGTTTTTGATCTTAGCCATTCTGATGGGTGTAAGGTGGAATCCCAGAGTCATTTAGATTTGCTTTTCCTTAATGACAAAGGATGTTGAACATTTCTTTAAATGTTTCCCTGACATTTGAGGTTCCTCTGTTGAGAATTCTCTGTTTTGTTCTGTGCCCCATTTTTAAACTGGATTATTTGGTTTGTTGGATATTAATTTCTTGAGTTAAAAAAGATTTTGGTTACTAGCCCTGTTGGATGTAGGGTTGCTGAATATCTTTTCCCAGTCTGTAAGTGTTGTTTTGTTCTGATGACAGTGTCCCCTGCTTTACAGAGGCTTTTCCATTTCATGAGGTCCCATTTATTGATTGCTGATCTTAGAGCTTGTGCTGTTGAGGTTCTGTTCAGGAAGTTGTCTCCTGTGCCAATGAGTTCAAGGTTCTTCTCCGCTTTTTCTTCTAACAGTTTTAATGTGTCTGATTTTATGTTGAGGTCTTTGATCCATTTGGACTTCAGTTTAGTGCAGGGTGATAAATATGGATCTATTTGTATTTTTCTACATGTAGATATCCAGTTAGACCAACACCATTCACTGGAGATGCTATCTTTTTGTCCCATTGTTTGGTTTTGGCTCTTTTGTCAAAAATCAAGTGTCCATAGGTGTGTGGGTTTATTTCTGGTTCTTCCATTTGATTCCATTGATCCACCATTCTGTTTCTATGTTAGTATCATGCAACTTTTGTTACTGTTGCTTCATAGTACAGCTTAAGATCAGGAATGGAGATATCTCCAGATCTTTTATTGTACAGGATTGTTTTAGTTGTTCTCTCTCTCTCTCTCTCTCTCTCTCTCTCTCTGTGTGTGTGTGTGTGTGTGTGTGTGTGTGTGTGCATGTGCATTTTTCCACTTGAAGTTGAGAATGGTTCTTTCAAGGTCTGTAAAGAATTGTGTTGATAGTGCATTGACTCTGTAGATTGCTTTTGGTAAGATGGACAGTTTTACTATGTTGATCCTACAGATCCATGTGCATGGGAGATCTTTCCATCTTCTGATATCTTCTCCAATTTCTTTCTTCAGAGACTTGAAGGTTTTTGTTTTTTGTTTTCTTCATTCTTCATTCTTCTTTCACTTGTTTTGTTGGGATTACACCAAGATACTTTATGTTTTTTCTTTTTAATTTTTTTGTTGCTATTGTTAAGGGTGTTGTTTCCCTAATTCTTTCTCAGCCTTTTTGTCTTTTGTATACAGAAGGGCCACTGATATATATATATATTTTTTTTTTGGGGGAGTTAAATTTGTATTCAGCCACTCTGCTGAAGGTGTTTATCAGCTGTAAGAATTCCCTGGTAGAATTTTTGGCGTCCCTTATGCATATCATCTGTGAATAGTGATACTTTGACATCTTCCTTTTCAATTTATATCCCCTTGACCTCCTTTAGTTGTCTTATTGCTTTGGCTAGGACTTCCAGTACTATCTTGAGGAGATGCAGAAAGAGAATGTAGCCTTGCTTTTTCCCCAATTTCAGTGAAATGGAATAAATTTCTCTCCGTTTAGTTTGATGTTAGCTATAAGCTTACTGTATCAAAGTGACTATGGCTTCAGAGAATGAGTTTGGTCAGATTCCTTCTGTTTCTATTTTGTGGAATAGTTTGAAGAGTATTGTTATTAGCCCTTCTTTGACTGTTTGGTAGAATTCTGCACTGAAACCATCTGACCCTGGGCTTTTTTTGTTTGTTTGTTTGTTTGTTTGGGAGACTTTTGGTGCTCGCTATATAGGCTTTTGAACTAAGACCTAATTTTTGTTTTGATTTCTTTAGTGTATGCTGGTAAGTCTCCCTTTTTATTTCTGATTTTGTTGATTTGGATAGTGTCTCCCTGCCTTTTAGGTAGTTTGACTAAAGGTTTGTCTATCTTGTTGATTTTCTCAAAGAACCAACTTTTGATTCTTTGTGTTGTTCTCTTTGTTTCTAATTAATTGAAATCAGCCATGAGTTTGATTATTTCCAGCCATCTACTCCTATGCTGTTTCTATCCGCCCCCTAGGCCTTTCACGTCTGCGGTTAAGTATGAGATCTCTCCTATTTCTTTATGAAAGCACTTAAAACTATGAACTTTCCTCTTAGCACTACTTTCATTGTTTCCCATAATTTTGGTTATGTTGTGCCTTTATTTTCATTGAATTTCAGGAAGTCCTTAATTTCTTTATTTCTTCAGTGACCCAGTTGTCATTGAGTAGGGAGTTGTAGAATTTCCATGTGTATGTGTGTGTTTTTCTACTTCTGTTGTTGTTGAGGTCCAGCTTTAGTCCATCATGGATAGGATGCAAGGTATTATTTCAATTTTCTTTTATCTGTTGAGGCTTGCTTTGTGACCTACTATATGATAAATTTTGGAGAAGGTTCCTTGAAATGCTGAGAAGAAGGTATATTTTTTTGTGTTTGGGTGAAAAGTTTTGTAGATGTCTGTTTGGCCCATTTGATTCATGACATCTGTTAGTGTAATTATTTCTCAATTTAGCCTGTTCCATTGATCTATCCTTTGATGAGGGTGGGCTGTTGAAGTCCCCCACTATTAATGTGTTGGGATTGATGTGTGGTTTAAGCTTTATTAATGTTTCTTTTATAAATGTGGGTGCCCGTATATTTAGAACTAAGACATCCTCTTGGTGGAATTTTCCTTTGATGAATATGCAGTGTCCTTCTTCATCTATTTTGATTAATTTTGGTTGAAAGTCTATTTTATTAGACATTAGAATGGCTGCTGGAGCTTGCTTCTTGGGTCTCTTTGCTTGGAAAACCTTCTTCCATCCTTTTACTCTTACATATATCTATTTTTGTGGCTGAGGTATCTTTCTTGTTTGCAGCAGAATATTGGGTGCTGTTTATGAGTATATCCTGTTAGTCGGTGTCTTTTTATTTGAGAATTGAATCCATTGATGCTGAGAGGGATTAATGATCAGGGACTGTTAAGTTCCTTTTATTTTGATGTTGGTTGTGGTAGAGGGTTTGTGTGCCTATCTACTTTTATTTTTGTTGTAGTTAGCCTTCTTGGGTTGGATTTTTCCTTCTAATATCATGTGCAGGACTGGATTTGTGGATCGGTACTGTTTAAATTTCTTTTTGTCATGGAATATTTTGTTTTCTCCATCTACGGTGATTGAGAGTTTTGCTGGGTATAGTAGTCTTGGCTGGCATTTGTGTTCTTTTAGGGTCTGCATGACATGTGTCCAGGCTCTTCTGGCTTTCATAGTCTCTGTTGAGAAGTTAGGTATAGTTATGATGGGTTTGACATTATATATTACTTGGCCTTTTTCCCTTGCAGTGTTTAATATTTTTTCTTTGTTCTGTAAACTTAATGTTTTATTATTATGTGGCCGGAGGATTTCCTTTTCTGGTCTAATCTGTTAGGTGTTCTGAGGCCTCTTGTATGCTTATAGGCATATCTTTCTTTAAATTGTGGAACTTTTCTACGATTTTGTTGAAAATATTTTCTGGGACTTGCAGATGGTAATCTTCTTTTTCCTCTATTCCTATTAGTCTTAGGTTTTGTCTTTTTGTGATGTCCTTGATTTCTTGGTTGTTTTGTGTCACGAATATTTTTAGATTTAATATTTTCTTTGATGGATCATCAGTTTCTCCCATTGTATCTTTGACACCTGAGATTCTTTCCTCCATCTCTTGTATTCTATTGAAGATGCTTACTTCTGTAAGTTTTCTTTTTCCAGGATTGCTTCAGTTTGTGCCTTTATTGTTTCCATTTTCATCTTTAGATCTTGAACTGTTTTATGGATTTCCTTCACCTGATTGTTTGCATTTCCCTGTATTTCTTTGAGTGATTTATTCATTTAGTTTCTACAGGCCTCTCTAATGGCCTTAATCTGTTTGACTGCATCTTCCTGTATTTCTTTATGGATTTTATTTGTTTCCTCTGTTATCATTGTCATAAGCATAGCTTTAAGGTCATTTTCTTGTCTTTCAGTTGTGATAAGGTATATAGGGCTGCTTTTCTTTGGATAACTGGGTTCTGGAGTTGCCATGTTGCTTTGGCTTTTGTTGCTTGTGTTTTTACACTGGCCTTTAGCCATCTGGTTGTTTCTGGTATTGGCTGTTAGTTTCTGGTGCCTGCTGGAGTCCTGGGGTAGTAGTGGTATGGGAAGAGTCTTGGATAGGAAGCTGAATGTTCTTGCAGGAGCCCTCCTCTGATTGGTGGATATGGTCTCTAACTGGTGGGTGGTACTCAGGGACTTGCTGTGGCTCTCCTCAGCAATGAACCTGTGGACTAACTGAACTCCTCAGGAGCCCAGGGGCTCTCCTCTCTCCAGGAGAAGTCCTGGAGACAGCTGCCCAGCCACTGGTTTTCTTGCTCTGAGTTTGATGAACTGCAGCTGCCCAGACACTGTGCTCAAACACTGTGTTTGTTGTGTGCATCCATCTTTGAGAATCAGGGAGCTCAGAAGTTTGGTCTGGAGATGGGTTGAGCTTTGGAGAGGTGTCAGTGTCTGTCTAGGCCTGTTCCTGTGTCCCCCAGGCATCAGGAGGCCTTAGGTTGGAGCTGTGAGCCCTGGTACCCAGAAGGTATTTACTGGCCTGTGAGCCCAGCACACAGGCGGTTGGTTAGATACCGGAGCCCCTCCACCTACCAGAACCCAGGGAATTTTCCAGGGATTAGCTGGGTGACCTGAGGTCAACCCTGCTTGTTTCCCTCAATGTGGAGTTTTCTCTTGATTGGAGGCCCAGTCTCTGGTGTTTTGGGGCCCACAGTTAAGTCTGGGACAGTGAGCTCAGTGCACAGGTGTGTGATTAGGTGCTGGAGAATGAACACCTGTGGGAACCCAGGAACGTTTTAGGGGATTACCTGTGTGACTTAAGGTTGGACAAGATTGTTTCCCTCACTGTGGGGTTTTCAACACAGTTGGTGTTTGGGGGTTCATTGATTGGTCTGTTGGTCACTGTGCAGTCATTGCTGCCCTTCTGATCAGACACATTGTGAGCTCATTGCCGCCGTGCTGCTAGCCAGATTGCAACACAGAACTTTCTCCTTCTTTTTTTAATTTTAATTTTTAAAATTCATTTTACATCCCAGTCACAACCCTCCCTCCTTTCCTCCTAATCCCGCTTTCCCTCCTTGTTTCTCTTCTCCCCCTCCCCCATTCCTCAGTGAAGGGGAACCCCCCTACCTATCCATTCCAAAATATCCTGTTGCATCAAGACTGAGAGTACCCTCTTCTCCTGTGGCCTGGGAAGATACCCCTTACAGGGGAAAGGTAATACAACTTTCAAAGTTTCTCTGCTAACCAGAAAAACAAATCAAATCAAAACAAAACCCTGTAAACTCAGGGTTTTCGTACTATAGGAAACTTCTTTTATCCATTTTGGAAATTAAAATTGGAGCATCACAAGACTTAAAGTTGAGGAGAGCTCATGAATTCATTTTCTCCAAACACAAGCACTGGTGATCTCATTCCAGGGAGAAGCCTATGGTCAACTTATTGTAAATAGCTTTTGAAAATTATGACCCAATGCTAGTTTTTATTGCTCTCAAGATCTGCTACTTCATTTTGTGAGCAGACCCTGATTGTATCCTCAGTCCATCCCATGTCAAGCTGATTTGCACATTCACACAATTAGCCCCAAAGAGAGACTATCAGATGACTCAGTACAAACCCGTCACTACTCCTGAAAAATATCAGATGACTCAGTACAAACCCATCACTACTCCTGAAAAATATAGTTCACAAATGCATTCTTTATACAAAAATATTTAGTAGCATTTTATAGGAAGGAGGTCAGCATATTATCTGAGAGAAGATTCATGTCACATTTTGTTTAAAGATTTGTTTCATTATTTCACAGTCACACTTCAGTAGGCCAGAGTATAATAGCTTTTTCTTGGCCCTTGAAATGATTCTTTTCCTTGTGCTTCATGGAGAATAGAAATGAATTATTCACAGACACCTGTGAGCATTAAGGAAAAATGACACAGTTCTTGAATAATGCCAATATTTCCTTCTTAGTTATTCTTATCAGGATAAGGGGTTGGCATTTCTCTGCAAGAAACTTTCCTGATCATTCTTTTTGCCAATTTACACATTCAAGCATTCTCAGCCTCTAGTGTCACAGAAATATCTTTATCTGGAAGTGTGTGTCCTTCCTTCCCTCACACATTACTGCTGTGGTAGTTCGTCCTTTTTCATCCCATAGAATTCTGAGTTCCTGTTCACCCCTTACAGCATCTATAGCTCATCTGCACCCCTACTTTAAGATTAACAATAGCAAGGCTGGAAAGATGGCTCAGCAGTTAGGAGTACTTGTTCCTCTTGTAGGAGACCTGAGTTTGGTTTTCAGCTCACAAGCTCCAGAGGAGCTGTGAGCTCCAGTTCCAGAGGATCTGGCCTCACTGGGCACTAAGCACATATGTGGTGCACATATGTATATGGAGGCACTGACACATACACATAAAATAATGATATTTAATCTTAAAAAACACTTTACATTGAAGACAGTTCCCTTTTATCATCAATCCAATCCAGTGCTTAAAAATAGGTAGTATGTGTGTAACATTAATTTACGGAAAACAAGAGGCCATTATTTGAAAGAGAATAAACAGGGTTATATGAAAGGGTTTAGAGGAAGGAAAGGGAAGAAAGAAATCATGTAATTTTATCATAATCTAAAATTAGAAATCAAATAAAAAATACTACATCTTGGGGCTGAAGGGTATGGGTCATTCTGCAAAGTGTCTATTGTACAAGCATGAACCCTGACTTTTGATGGCAGATATCCATGTAAAAGAAGGTGCACAGCTCATATATACACAACACATGTACACATAGGCATATACACATACTAAGAGTAAACAGGTAGCCTGCAGATGTTTTGAACACAGAGTAGCTAACCTAAGACTGTTTGTCACGCCAAATACAGTTGGAAACTTCTTTTTACTCATATTAACCCATTTAAACTCTACAATATTTTCATGAACAGTGTGTTACTAATACCTCCATTGACAAATGGTGAAACTAAGGCAGGATAAGGTTTCATGATGCGGTAAATGTCTCCTAGGTAGTACATTGTGAAGCAGGCCAGCTCCTAAAAAGAATGTATTAACTTGGCAAAAAGCAGCAGCCTGTGCTTAATGGGACATACCATGGATTACTTAGGTAATAAAATATTTAACATTTGGAAGTCTTCAACGGCATGTTTTCATAAAACATTGATTAACAATTCTACTTTATAAACAATAGGTTAAACTAGTCTCTTGAATTTTATTCATCTAAATATATATATTCATCTATATATCAATGCCTTTATTTGTAATTTTTTTTCAAGCAAGGGAAAAATGCAAATGTATGAAAACATTTTCTCTCTAGTTGAGGCTCAAATCAGCAGTCATACATCCTAAAAGTGTTGTTATGTTATTTTCGAGAAATGATGTGACATGACCTAGATTTTTAAATGCAGATGCTGCAGACAACCAAGTAAATTTTTGAATCAAAATTCCTATATAGGACAGGCAGGAGTGGGGGTGGGGGAACACAGCTCTATGGTAGGAAGCTTATCTGGAATACTGCCACCTAGCGATCTCAGTCAGCCATCTGTCCCCACACATCAGAAGCATGCTCCTCAGAATAAATTAGATTCACTGTGGTTCACCCCCTTCTCAAATATCCTAGTAACCAATTGTTCTTGCAGCATGTTAAGGCCACCCACCCGTGCTTTAAAAAATAATTTACGAAGGAGGACAGACGGGTAGTATTGTGAAAGAGAGGGAGAGGAACAGCAGAGGACATGTCAAGAACTGATAAGCACCCAACAGTCATGTACACGATCTGAAGAAGGGAGGGTAAAAGCATGGAGATTAAGAATAATTGAAATAGAAAAAAATTTTAAAATGATTAAAAGAGAAGATGGGATGAGGGGGAAATATTTTTTTTATTTTGTTGTAAAATGAGAAACAGAAGATAAAATGTGGAATTACAAAATTAGCAAACAGAAAGTTATAGGAACAAATGCCAGCAGAGATAAAGAATGACAGAAGAGATTGAATAAGCTTAGCCATTGAAGAAAAGATTCAATGTTATTTTTAAACAATGAAACAAAAGTGTTAATTTGTTTCTTTTCATATAGTTGGAAATTTCCAATATCCTAGATGAACAATTCATTTCCCTATGTAATGCTAATAGCCTTGTTTCATCTCGTTTCTTGCTTCATTAAAGTACTCATCACCTTTTACTCCCTTGAGTTGCCTTAGAATCCATCTATGGAACCTAACGGAAGCAGAGTATCCCACGCTGAGAATTTATTCAGGGAGTTTTGGTTTCCTAGCATTTTCTGTAAACCTATTCAATAGCTAGCTATGTTTGAGAAATATACATTGAGGTAGAGTTTGTCATTTAGTTATCTTTATAATTCCAGTTCAGGGTCACTAACATGCAAAAAAATGACAGTAACAGCAATAGTGATAATATATTTCTCAGTTCATGCTTTCGAAAGCAGTTTTAACTTCATCATCTTCTGTCCTCTGAACAGTTATATTTGGCAGTCAAGGCTGAGAAACCAGTCTCTTCCAGCCATGGTATTTGAACTTTGAATATAGAAGAATATATAGAAGTTCTTAGTTACTAAATTCCCTGTTATAAGATCACAAATATAGTAAATAGTCTTCATAAAACTCTTTCTAAAGATGTAAAACTAATATTTCCCCCCTCCACCCCAAAATTCTATAATGGTGCTTGAAATTGCATGTATAATGCTGGGGGAAAAAGCAGCATTATCTTCCTCATGGTGGAGGCTTTCTTTGGAGGAGGGCTGCTTGCTGCCCTCTGAATTATCTCATACATTAAAAGTTTTCTCTCTGGATTGTAGAAGCTGAGAAGAAACATGTGCTCTTCCATGGTGAGACTCGGTTACCCATTACCCTCTCCAGTGTTATAACTGCATGTAGCTATAGTTAAACTGAATCAGTCGCATAACTGTTTGAATGTCTTGACTAACAAAACAAAAACCCTGCATGGATAGAGGATAAGCTGGATATTGAAAGAAGTTTCATTGATTAATTCTACAGAGCTCTGAAAATGCATATTGGAAAGCTGTCCATTCTTTCAACTGCTCAATCAAAAATGATCTGCTATTGACTTTGTGTCAGATTGTATATGCTAAGTGTTAAGGATGGAAGTTGGGCACCACCCTGTACCCATAGAATTTTTAGCTTTGAAGTGAGTATGTGAATATCCACTTTGCTCTAATGCCACAAAGGCTGCTCACCATTGCCCATGGATGATTCCAGATCAGAATTACCTTTTATCTAGTGCAGATGAAAGTAACCCTCTAGCAGAACCTCCAGCAGGGGATATCTCCATAATGTCTCCATTTGAAATCTAGGACACTTACTTTTGGTTTTCAAAGGAGTATGGTTTGGCTTCTAACAACTTGATTTTAGAGTGAATCAGAAAAAGAATAACCAAGTTGACTGATTTAACCAAAAATAGATGTAAACAGTCATGGAAATTGATAGGAAAATTTTTGATCAGTTCAACTTGCTTTTCCCAGACTCTGGCTCTTAGAAAGGCAATAGCCAGTCAGATGTCCAAATTTTATAGATGAGAAAACTGTCGTATGAAGCAGAGAAAAGAGAAGTAATGGAGAGATAAATTAGCAGATTTTTTTGGTGATCCAGGCAAGAGGGTTAACAATTCATCTCAGTTGGCAGCTGTAAACATTGAGAGAGAAAGAGTTAGAAACAAGCAGTAACCAAAGTAAAATGCACAGTAATTGGGAATGAGTATGCGAAAACAAGGAGAGAGAGGGAGAATATATAACTAGTCTGAAATTTGGTTTTGTTACCAAAAATATCATCTACCCAAAGTGAAATCATTTGAGAAGAAGTGATGGGATAGTAGGAACACTAGTCTCTATAACCCAACAAGATAAAACTGACATTAAATGTGAGTATGGCATTCTGTCTGAATCTAAACAGAGATTGGGATAGTAGAGCCACGGACCCTGAATGGACTAGGTTGGTCATTGGTAGAGAAAGAGCAGGGCAGCCCATCAGTAAAGGAAAGCAGGAGAGGGTGGAGTGGTGAGGGAAGTCTTCGTTCACTGCAATAGGAATGCTGCATCTGCCCTGCAAGAGGGAAACTTTGGAGCTGTTTGAAGGGGCTCTTTTGGTAGCTGGGGTTTTCCTCATAGTAAACAGGAACAGAAATCAGGAAATGCAAAGTTATAATAATTATGACTATAACATTATATAGAATATGATGAACAGCCTACAGATAACCAGACGCTGTGAGAATCTAGCCAGTCAATTAACACAAAACATGTGAGACTAGACATATTAAAAATGGATTCCCTGGCCAATAGGGCTAGGGTATAACTTGAAATATCAAACATATGTTACTTAAAAAAGGGATAAATCACCCTGAGATGTCTTCCATAATTACTCCACCTATTGTCATGCTAGCCCCGAGGTGAATATTAGTATTCCCCTTTCAGATTTTTCATATAAGGAAACAGAAGGAAAAGTGAAAAGAAATTAAAACAAAACAAACAAAAAACTTGTTCAAGGACTAAAATTTGTTCAAGGTCACTAGCTTGCTCAAGGTCACAAAGTTGTTTAAGCTAGAACTCAAATAGAAATCTACTATGTTCTCAAGAACTGTACAATAAGAAGATAAGTACAGAATGCCAACATCTCATGAAGAAATAATTCTCATTGTTAAGACAGGAGTAATAGCATGTCTGGGTCTAAATTCTTTACATATTGGATCATTTGACTGTGTACCATCGTTCTGATTCTGTGGTCATCCGGGAATATTTAGAATATACCTTGGCTCTTCATGTCTGTGTTCCAGTACCACATAGATGGAATCATTTCGTATATTATGTTATTTTCATATATCTTTGGAAATATAGCTAGGACACCATCTTACGAATGTAGGGGCTGATAATATCAGTTGGTATTCATCCACTGACTGTGGGTTTAAAGGAAACAGGTAACACATGAAGAACCAAAATAGTTTTACTCTTGAGCACATTGGGAAGACAAGCAAATGATACCTTTATGTGCCCATTTACTGGTTCTACTGTATTTCTCATGACTGCTAATACCAGGAGATAAAATGTTTCACAAACAAAAATACTCTTCCTGTTCTTAAGAGCTAGTACTTTATGGAAATACAAAGATGTAAAGACATCCTGTAAGTAATTAACTCTTGTAGTTGTTCTAAGTACTGTTGTATGACATAGAACAAGTGGCTTCATTTGATAAGGGAAATCAGAGAGTGTTTCCCTATTAAAATTTTCCTGCATTTTATTTTGAATAAATAAAATAAATTGCTTTTATTGGAACCTATAGTGTTTTTTGTTTGTTTGTTTTGTTTTAGATTTTAAGGCTTTACTTGGTGGAATAAACTTAAATTACCAGTACATGATTTAGAATAAGTTTGTAGAACATGGGATTAAAAAGGAAAGTGAGGTGAAATGAAGAATTGGAAAGTGTGTGTATATGTGTGGAGAAACAGGAGATGTGAAGATGAAGAAAAGGCATAGTTTTTAAAATACCCAATACTTAGAAAGAAAAGAAATTTAGAAACTGAACAAAGTTAAAACATGATCAGAAGGGAAATAGTAGTTAGCACTATGTTCAAAGGAAGACAAGATTTTAAAGAAGCAGGAAAAGTGTTGCAAAAATCTAAAGATATGGATATGTGAATTAGACAAAAAAAATAAGTCAAAGTTAGCTAATGCTGTAGCTTAGCTCATTTGAGTCTTAGAGTGCTTGCCCTGTACATGAGAACTGGATTCAATGGCATAAGCAACTCCCTTGCTTTCATTCTCTCTCCCTTTCTCTCTCTTATTGTCTCTTTCTCCACCCTTCTCTGCATCTCTCATACACATACACACACACACACACACACACACACACACACACACACAGACCCAGACACATAAATAAAAATGAAATGAAATAAAATGAAAACGAAAAAAGAACTGAATGAAATCTGAATTCTTGATTCTTGGTTGGTCAAAGGTGACATTATTCTCACTTCTTTACTACTGAGGTAATAGAAGCTCTGGGAAGTTCCTTAAAAGAAAAAAAGAGAGATAAAGCCAAGAAACGGTGGCCACTCTGGGAGTTCAAGACTAGCCTGGTCTACACAGTAAGTTCCAGGACAGTCACGGCTACACAGAGAAACCCTGTCTCGAAAGATTAAAAAAAAAAGAGGGTAAGGGTGGCTTTTCTTTCCTTATACCCTTTATTTCCTGGTTGCTTTGAGTGTGCTGTGGTACTTGAGGGTCCAACAATCACTTTGGATTCTAGAAACTGGAGATCACATTGTGTTACTACTAGGAACTTGGTGAATCCTGGCATCTTTTTCTCTATTTTCTTTATCCTAAATGAAGAAATTAGAACTGGACAGAAGAGGAGAGGTCTTCAATACAAATTTTGAGGTTATAGATAATGGTGAAACGCTGAGAAAAGGAATGGTATCCCTTCCTCCGTTTTCCTGAATAAGTAGATAAGATGATCAATTTCCAATTTTTCCACAAGAAACTCTCAAGCAATCAAGGCTTTGTGAAAAGATAAATGAAACCAGTCTGCATTTATAACTTCCAGATAATCACGATTGAGGCAGGTAAGTGAAATATGTACCTCTGTACCCGGAGCTAAGTAAGCACAATAGAGCACAAGCATAATACAGAAAGCAGGACTATTACTGCTGGGCAATTGTTTCTAGGTTTGGTTACAGTGCTGGAGAACTCAGTTTTCACGACAGAAACTACAGGGCCTGGTCTTCAGCTTTTCCAGTGATTGGTGAAGTGGTAGCAGGAAGTGAGCCGTCACTTTCACCACCAAGGCAGCATTTTCCTTTGTGAAACAGTGCACAGATCTAAGAATATCAAATAACCAAAACACCTGTTCTTTGTTCTCTGGAGAGTTACAGGTTGGGTGGAATGAGATTTCAATGTAACTAAACAGCATTCAGAATTCTGGAAGGACTCTGAGCTGTAACACCGAACAAAGGACAGTGGGAAACAAAGGTGCCTGCAGCTAAGGAGAAGCTCTGCGGGGCCATGTTTGAAGGAGCAAGAGTTGCTGATGGATCAGAGAATGATGGAAATTTCCAGGGAAGAAAGAACTGCATAGATGTCTGCCAGTGTCTCTCAGCATTATTATTGTTCTTTTGCTTTTGTGTTGTTTGGCAGGGGAGAGGGGCTTGAACAAATGTAGGGTAGGAGTGTGGAGAGGAATACATAAAGACAACAGAGAAGGAAATACTTTGGTGAACTACGTTAAACAACATAAACGAATTCAGAGTGCATTCCACAGAGGAGAACACACATGTCAGATAAGGAGACTCTGCCTGCTTTATGCTTCTGTTTCTCATAAGGTCTTAGAGATACTTTAAAATTGGCTCAACAAATTTGAAAGCCCTATTTTGGGGGTCCCACTCAGTGTAGGGCTGGAGAACTTGAGCTTTGTAAAGACATCTGCTTACTATGGGGTAGATGTTAGCCTTTGTCTCCTCATCTGCAAAACATGATATGGTAACATTTACTTCCTGGTAGGAGACTTAAATCTATTAAATACAGAAAACCAGACTGTCATAGCCTGGTTTAATGTTGCCTGTTTTGCCTACTATCTATAGAGAATCCTCCACCAAAGTGAATTGTGTTGTGGAACTATACATTTATATAGTGCCGGGTGGCTTAAGATTCTCACTCATCTATGGGATTCAACAAGGATGACTTAGAATCCAATTTTGTAACCAGAGCATAGAAGTATGTGCGATGAGTCCTTCCTCTGGGCACATAAAAAATAAATCACAATATGCAGCAATTTCATTATTAAAGTATTTGTTAAGTATCAAATGGGTGTTTAGGAAATCCATGGAGGCAGTTGTGGCTGCTGCCTGGCTTGTCCAGGGACCACTTCTGCAGAGCATCCCAAGTGCACAATCCCAGATACCATGTCAGGAGTCAGACTCAGGATTTGGCTCGGCTGGTTTTCACGCCCTCCCCCCTTTAGCTTTCACAATTCTTTCACCCTCACCTTTTAACTGTTATTTTTAAGAAGAAAATCTGAGCCAGTAACCAGGACACTGGAGGAGAGAGTCAAGGTTAAGAAAATGGCCTCTGTTATTAGCAATTTCTAAAGTTCCCATGAAAGGTTTCAAAGGGATTTTCTAAGATGAATCCTGCTTTGAGGCAGCTCTTGCCCCATGACTTCATGTCATTTGGACTCATCAGTGCTTAGAAAGGGTTCTTTTCCTGCCCATGTCACCACATAGGTGATTTTTCTTAGCATGACTTAACACCACCAGTGCCCAGCCCCAGGAGATGCTTATCCTGAAGTGGCAGTGATTTTTCAAAGACAATAAAGCTATCTACCGTCAGCCTCTCTTGATTATACTGCGGGAACAACCTGTGTAGGGAAACAATATCCTGGATCCCGCTGACGGTTCGCACAGATGGAGCATCAGTGGGAGGACCTGCCAGCTACTTCCCTGCCAACTTGTTAGTGCTGGAGACATTATCCTCTTGTTTTGCCAGTTTAATAGAGGATCAGTTGTAAAAATTCTCTGTAGGCTCAGCAACATAATTATTATCTATGGTCTCTGCATTAACTGTGAGGAAACATCATGGTCTGAGTCTGCCTCATTTTAAATGCCAAGCTGTGCCCACATTCAGCCCACAACCAATCCGAAAATTCAATATCCCCTAAGCACAGCTACACCCGTTGTCATGGTGGATGCTAAGTACGTGGTTGCCTACGTCCTGACGTTTAACAGCCGTAGTGCTGTTTCTATGTTTGCTTCCCCCTGACCTTTTCCAACATCAGTGCCCTTGCAATTGAAAATTATTAAGTAGGTAAAAAAATCTGTGTCACATTTAGTTCTGGTACTCAGTCCAGAAGAGCTAAGCCCCTGCAAATTTGGAAAACAAACTCCTTAACAGATGGGCCACATAAAGTTTACAGCATGTGCGGTGTGGGAGGTAGTATGGCTCTAGGCGAGAAACAGAAGACCAGAAATTTGGGAGCTCAGAGTTTTTGAATTTGCTCTTGTTTCTTTTTGTTTATAGCAGATCACATAAGCTTATGCCCTTCAATTCTCTCACATTACCTGATGCCTTAACCTCATAAGTGAGTGAGTAATAAGAAATCAGGAAACTTTGTTTTTCTTAATATGAAACAGGAGCACAATGCTTCTTGCTACTGCCAGGATTGTGCACAACTGGCATCAATCTGCTAATAAAACAGGGCTGGAGGATCTAGAAAATCCCATGTTGTAATTTTAAATTTGAAAAACAGTTCTCTTTCACTGAGAACAGGTGTCTTTAGTCTATAAACGGTAACTATAGTCACCACAGGAAAGGATGTGACTACGCTTAAAAACAAGAATCATTGAAAAATTGTTGGTTTATGTCTTCCAAGGGGCCGTGACAGCACACCTTACAAGTGACCTCTAGAAGTAAAAGATGCTAGACAATCATTAGAACCAAAATGCTATAATATGAACTTGATTATTGTCTGTCACACTAAGGCTCTCAAATGGGGATGGCCCTTGGTTTTATTTGGAGAAAATTTATTTAAGGACACAAACATCTCATAGGCCTACTGACTAGAAATGACCACAAGCAAACCCAGGAATAGTGTGCTTTGAGAAGATTCCTTACCTGACACCAATGACTAATCATAGTAGGTCTCTATCACAATTTCTAAAGCAACGTGAACCAATAACAACAGCTTGATGATACTGATTATGACTAAAATTCCAAAGCTAAAGCAGAAACACAGGAGTTATCTTTTAAGAAAGCAAAGAGTTTGCCTAAGAGACAATGGGAGACCGAAAAAGGAATGTCAGAAAGAGATGACCGTGATTCAGTCATGGCCGGTAGAAGGGAAGTGATTGAAAGAAACAGAAACCCTGAAGGCAAGTTAAGAGATTCAGAAATGAGAGTGGGAACTGCAAGGGCAATATGGATGCTGCCCTGCTGAACTGTTCCTATGACTTACTTCTAGGTTAATACTGCCTCTATTCTGAATTCCAAAAGAGAACATGTGGTAGTTTGAATGGGAATGTCCTCCACATTATATTTATTTGAATGCTTGGTTCCTAGCCAATGGAGCTGTTTGGAAAGGATTAGGAGGTGTGGCCTTTTTGAAGGAGGTGTGGTACTAGGAGTAAGCATTGAGGTTTCAAGGCTCATGCTATTCTTAATTAGTTCTCTGTTTCATGCTTGTGGATCAGATGAAAGGTCTCAGCCATGCCTGATTTGTCTGGTTCCATACTCCCTATGTCATCATGGACTCATCTTCTGAAACTGTAAGCCTCAATTAACTGTTACTTTTATTAGTTGGTTTGATCATGGTGACTAAGAGGGTGTATATTGAAAATTCAGATGTACGCATGATGCTGGCCTGTCTGCAGAACAGGTCAAACACTTGCTTCTTGTAGGATTAAATATAACCAGCGCTGTGTCTGTAAGCTGGCTTGGGCATACCTCTTATGAAACACTTTGTCTGGCTTGAATGATTGCACACTTTCTTTGAAGTACAGTAGCCTTTTGTTGTTCTTGGAATCACCAACTTCAAAGTCGCTCAGAGTTTTCATATATGTTTTCTATTCCCATAAACACCAGCCCCTGGGGTTCTCTCACTATCTTCTTCCAACTCATGATTTTAAGTTAGACCAGTGGTTCTCAGTCTGTGAGTTGTGGCTCCTTTGGTGGTCAACCAACTCTTTCATATGGGTCACATATCAGATATCCTACATATCAAATATTTACATTACAATATATAACAGTAGCAAAATTACAGTTATGAAGTAACAATGAAAATAATTTTATGCTTTGGTATTGCCACAAACATGAAAGACTGTACTAAGGGTTGTAGCCTAGACCCCCTGCTCAGATATAGCCAGTAGGCAGCTCAGTTTTCATGTGAGTTACCCAGGAAGGGCAGCAGGGGCTGTCTCTGATATGGACTCTGTTACTTGCTCTTTGATCACTTCCCTTGGGTGGGGGTGGGGCAATTTCCAGGCCACAGAGAAAGAGGATGCAAGCAGTTCTAATGAGACTTGGTAGACTGGGTTCAGATGGTAGGGAGGGGTATGCCCCTTCCTGAGAAATACTGGAGAGGAATAGAGAAGAGTGAGGGAGGGTGGGACCAGGAGGACATGAAGGAAGGGGCTATAATTGTGATATAAAGTGAATAAATTATAAAAAATAAAGGGTCACAAGATTAGGAAGGTTGAGAAGCACTGACTTAGACTCTCTGACCATCCCTTAGAAATTCTTTGATTTTCGTTCAAGCTCTTGCTTTGTAGTACATGCTGGTCTGAAATTCACTATTTAGCTTTAAAATTACAACCCTCCTGACTCAGCTTTCATGAGTAACAACATTAGAGGAACTCACCAACAATGTTTGGTAAAGACCATATAATCTAAATTGGGTCTCTTTATTATAGTTACATGACATACTTATTTTCTTGTTACTATTAATCATAATTTAGAACATCATAATGACTTGGTTGCTTTTTAAAAAAAATCTACAGTAGAGACTGAATTTTACAAAGGCAATCGGTTTTGTTCATTTTTGTTTACATGTTGCCTACCAAAGTTTCAGCACAACTGTGAAATCTCAAAAAATAATTGCCTATATAATTAGAGAGCAACTGCGTTGTAGGTGTTCAAAGACCCAAGGAACTCTTTAGTATACCATTTATGCTAAACAACTTGTGCTGGCTAATGCTATTGTTTAAGCACTTTGGGAGATACAAAGATGAGTCATGTGGATTTAAAATGATCATTATTCAAGCACAAATGTACAAGTGGAAGAATCAACTGAGTTGCGGTGAAGATATAAAAACCGAGAAACTGAGAGAGCAACTAAATTTGGTTCCTAGAATCAAGAAATATGGGTTGTATGGTGTTCATTAAACTGAGGCTGGGGCTATATGGAATTTAAATAGTAAGTTACAGTAAACTCAAAAGTTTTTAACTTACAACACATGATTCTTCCATTACTAAGATGTAACCATCCTGTTTTGTCAGAGTGGAGGAATAAAACAAGAAATATCTGATTCAGCCCTTATCATTGTTGATTAGAATTGAATTGGCCTCCTGATCCAAGTAAACTTAGTCAATATTTATCTCTCTGGGATTTGTAGTGGCAATTAAAAAAATTCAGGCAGCTGAAAGTTGATGGTAGAACAAGTTTATATGGACATGATGGAGAGTAGAAGGCCACAGGAGTTCTGTTTTCAGTGCCTTTTGAGACCCACTTTATCTCCTTTAATTAAGACAGAGTTAATATGTGTCTATTATTCTAGCTCTAGAGAACCTTAATGAAGACAGATGAAAAGGCTGAGAAGAATTTACAAACAGAACAGAGAATGATGAGGACACTACGGAAGGGAGCTTTGCCTATGTGAGGACACGCTCTTCCTGCTTTCATACTTCATGATCCCATTCTTGATAGTATGAAGATGAAAACATTTTTAATAGAAACCTTATGAGAGAAAAGAGCAATTGTGGAAAAAATAAAATTGAAATACAATGCACTGTGCTAGTTATTTTTGATGGAAATCTCATGAAATGCTGTGAAAAAGACTGCAATTGAAGTCACACCGGACAACCAAGTGGTAGTTTTTGCTTTTCCATTCATTATATTATGTAGTACTTTGTAAGTGTTTTGATCATTTTAGGCTTTGGCTGCTAAAGCACAGAAGTTTGAAAACTGGATTAATCTAACCTGAAGTAAATAATGTCTGGCTGGGATGGTGGCCAGTGAGTAAAGGTACTTGCCATCAAGTCTGATGACCTGAGTTTAACTCCTTGGGCCCTATGCAGTAGAAGAAGAGAACTGGCTCCCTTAAGTTGTGTGACTTCCAAATGCACTCCTGTATATTATGCTATGTGCATGTACACAAGCAAGTGTGCACACACACACACATGCACACACACATAAGAAGAATTACATAGTGTAATGGATAGCAGGGTAAAGCAGTATTGTTCTCTAGCATTTCTTAGTTTCTCTAGTTTTCATCTATTCTGAGTTTTTCTATCACTTCATTTTTTAATATGATGCTCTAACACTCAGAAGCCCAGCTTGTGGTTCCCATTGTTGATTTTGTCATGTAAAGAACGAAGTAGCACAAGTTGTAGAGATAAACTGTGAATAAATCTGTCTACAGTGATGACAGGAGCAACATCCTAAAGAACTATTGAGATGGTGAGCAAGAGAAGAATTCATGTTACAAGGGAGGGAGGCATGTGCCTGCTTTTTATTTATTGTCTTTTGGGTCCAAATTTTGGCTGCCCATAGTCTATTGCCAACAATAGGCAACTGTTACCAATGTCCCTTTACCAGCTTGCTCTGTGTTAGTCTTTATTAGAAGCAGGTGCTCAAGAAACATTACAAGAGGAGGAAAATTTTGCTTCCCACTGTTTAGATGCTTGTTGAACTCATGTGCTCTCCTGGGTTTTCTTTATATGGTTCCTACAGCTAGCCAGAGCCAGCAGCAGCTAGAATCAACAGGTATCCATTAGCATTATAGCTAAGTTCTCCTGGTGAGACATTTCCCAATGAACAAATACCAGCTAATGTCTCTCTGGCCTGTACCCCAGACCAGCACAAGAGTGACTGCCAACTTCTGTGTCATCTCTGAGCCATGGCCATACCTGTTTCGACACCACCTTGATCTCAGTCTTCTGGAGATGGGAGTCTTTCTCAGTTCGGCACGTGATGACATCTCACTGCAACCATTCCTACATTCTTCTGCAATCCCCATCTCTGCTGTTACAGCAACTGTTGAATCATTTAAGTACCCTGTTATAAATAGTAAGTTTTCTTTGCTATAAAACTTTGCATTACAAAGCAAAAATAAGCTGGAGAATGTGTCAAATGATCAAAATATATAGACAGTATTGCCTTGGAAAGTGCAGTTGATATAATGTTGCGGGCAGTATGTGATATTGGGTAGGTAGTCGGGGCTGGAGGATTAAAAATAATATGAATTCTACTATGAAGCTTTCAAGCTGGGAATGGTAGGTCTGCCTTTGTCTTTTATGAAAATCTACCTTTACAGCAGTATGAAAGATACATTTCTGTAGATAATAAAGACTTGAGTCATATTATGCTTGGGGTTGGAGGAGGATGGGATTGTATCCTGGAAGCATATGAAAGAAACGGACATCAAAATACTGAAGTGACACAGAATAGAAAACACTCAAAGGATTCAGTGGCCTTTCTGATAAAAAATGAAGAATGCCATATGTGGTGCATGGACTTATAACTTCAGTGACTTTTAGATAAAGTGAATGAGGGATGGTGAGCTCACAATTTGGAAGAAAAGCCGATAGAACTGATAAGTTTGAGACAGATGGAAGAAATACTTGTTTGTTTTGAGTACATTAAAGAGGCAAAAAGCAGTAGGCATGACTCTTTTCTGAGTGTACTTTACACAAGGTTCTCTGTTCCATTAAGCTGAGTAATTATTCATGTAATCCCAACAAATTTAAGACAGGCTTTTCCACCAAGGTAAATAAGTTCCATGGGCCTGTTTTTCCAACGCATGTTCTGCTTTGGATAGTTTTACAGAGACTTTGGATTTCTTTTTTCTTGAAACTTCTTCCAGATGATGGAATCTTAAAATACAGAAGAGAATGAATATTTTATTTTAAAAATGTTTATATTTTACTAGTGCAGACTGAAGATGAGAGCTCAATAAATAAAGACTTAGGAACAATGTCTCCCATCAGCTGTATATTCAGACTTCAGCTTTTTTATCCCTTCATTTCAAAAAGGAGTTCTCTGGGGGTAGATTAATTCTGCTAGGCATTCACGTTTCCAGAAGTCAGTGTTTGGTCTCCGAGTACTTTGTTCTGGTAATGACTGGTAGCCGTCAAGGGATTGAAGACCTAGAGCGGCTCGCTCAGAGGGAACATTGTGTATGAACAGACTGCAGCCCAGAATGCTCGACACAGCACCTGCTGGAAATGACACGTCCACCTGTGCTGCCCAGATGCTGGCTGCTGCCCTTTCCCTGGGTAGAAAAACTGACAGGAAAGCAAAGAAGCCTTTCAAAGCTAGCTTAGGATGTTCCTATCAGCCAGTTCTATAGACTGCAAGGTAGCAGCATCCTCCAGAGCATATCAGTGTAGGGTATATGGAGCCCCACCAGAATACCATCATCTGTGATGTGGCATGAATTCTTAAGTATTTGACTTATGGAACACTAATGTGATTTAACCTCAATGGGTAACCTGTAATAAATCCAATGAGATAATCATGCTTTTCTGGTTTATATTATCTTATTTAGCTAACTAATTGCTTGTGTTTTTAATGCTTGCACCCCCATTCACACACACACACACACACACACACACACACACACACACAGGAAAAGAAAAACTAAAACAACCACAAACCCTAAATTTGTAATTATCCAAGACAGGAGAAGATCCACTGCCCTGACACCAGGTGAGCACTGTTTTGAAGTATTCTTTCTTCTCTCTGAGAAATAGAATGTAAACAAATGACTTACAGCAAATTTGTGTTTCTGTTTAGTAAGATGGGGAAGGGAGTGGTAGTGTGCTTTTCCTTAATACTGAATGCTTAATCAATTCTCTCTCTCTCTCTCTCTCTCTCTCTCTCTCTCTCTCTGTATGTATGTATGTATGTATGTATGTATGTATATATCTCACATGTACACAAGAAAGATTTCATGATCTATAATGATACCAAAGGTACTTTTGTCATTTCTTCAAAGACTTTATGTCCTCCACATATATATGTTATAGCTTTCAGCTTAGTATTTTTATGCAATTCCTGTGTGTGTGAATGAATGGGTTTCTGATTCTTGTGCCTGCTCTTGGGTCTCTTTTTCTTCTGTTGGTTTGTCATTTCCAGCCTTGATGTGATTTTGCTTTATCTTGTTATATTTTATTTCATTGTGTTTGTCATCTCTTGGAAGCCTGTTCTTTTCTAATTTGAGAAGGAGTGGATCTCCATGAGAGGGGAAGTTGGAAAAAACTGGGAGGAGTAGGGAGAAGAGAAAACTATAATCAGAATATATTGTATGAAAAAACAATGTTTTTCAATAAAAGAAAAGTATAAAAGACCATTTTATATTATTTATGTGTGTGTGTGTGAATGCCAAAGTACTGATGTGCCAATCAGAAAACAACTTGTGAGAGTGAGCACTTCTATCCTTCTATTATGCAGGTTCTGGGTATTGAACCCAGGTTGTTAGGCTTGGAGGCAATAATTTTTACCCACTTAACTATCTTGACTCTCTGAAAAAATTCCCTTAGAGGACATTTATATGTCAGGTGGAAGCCTCCCAACACTGTGTTGCATGCTCTATCCTAAGATAACTTTTCCTTGTTTAGAGACCAAAGCATAACTTTCGTAGAATGATATCTCTCCCTGCCACACCCATTGGTACAAAGTATTGAAAACAGGGACGCATGCATGCTAGATACGTTATCTATCCTTGAAATTCATTCCATGGTACATTCATTAGGAAGCAGTTCACTTAATCTTCTTGGCATTCCAATGGTCATAATTCTTCCTATAATTATTTGGTACATCCAGGGTTCAGGGAATTACTTAAGTTTGTACAACTGGAATCTTTTTGTCAGGATTGGGAATGCAGACTATGTAGTACATGTCCTCAGCACATACCTTGGTGCCAGGCATGGACCAAGCCATTCTTCTGCAGAGTAAAATTTATGTTTGTTGTTCTGTTTTCTTCCAAAACCACATGCCACTGCCCATATATCTAATCTTCTTATTAACTAATTCCATGAAATTTTCTTCTCATCAATCTCTACCATTTCAATACCTTTCTTCAAACTAAGTTGTGAGTTTGACACTTAGTAAGCTGTCATACATCTCTTATCTCCTGGGCTAACTGGAGAGAATATGAAGATGAAATATGAGGATGGGAGAGTCAAATGATGTAGCAGCCTGTTCCCAGTTATTAAAAAACAAACAAACAAATAGAAGCGCTTTTGTAACTTTGGGTAATCCCTTAACTTTTGTGAGTTTTAGTCTTGTCTTCTGTAATAGAAGGAATCGGACTAGAATCATTTCCTTTCCAATGTCTTTATTCTAAGAGTCTTTGGGCTTCAGGCTAAATTTGTATTGATTTCCATCTAGACAAGGAATGCTGGTACTAAACAGATGGAAGAACAAAGGAACAAGGGGAAAAATACCTCAAACATGTTAAAAAGTTGCAGAAGATTTGAGTGTTCTTATTGCCCTTATTCTGGGGAAAGGAGTAGGATTTTCCTGGGTGAGATACCAAACATGAACCCTGGTACTTATTTTTTTAAGAGATGCTCAAGGCATTCCATGCTGAAAGGATAAGAAGCCTCGTCAATAAGGGCATCACATTCTTTAGGCTTCAGTAATTGTTTGGGGATTGCATGGTTCCTTGTTGAGCTTCAGTGCCAAGAATTGTTAGAAAAATGAACTCTCTTGGATAGTATAGCTATGCTGGCCAGATGTCAGCTTGGGCTAAGATCTCTCAAACGTAGAGACTGCCCATGTGGGAAGCAGGGTTAGGAAAAGCTACTGCTTCCTTGAACTTACAGAGGGTAAGTTGTTTTTGTCTTTCATAGTTAATATAATTTGAATTCATACTGTGCTCAATAAAATTTTTCTCTATATCACTTAATTCATAGATTATAAGACAGTATTACTATGTAAGCATTTATCCTATGGGATGAGAAAAGGGACATAAATGATGTGCTAAATTATGGGCTGGACATCAAAGAATTTCTCTTGATTGTAGTCAGGAATATGGGCCTGTGACCTCAAAAGTAACACGTGGATCTTCATACAGTCACAACCACCTAGTTTGTGACCACAGATACTGTTTCACTATAAATGTCCACTACCTCTGGCACTTATGGCCTTCTGAGCCTGTCTTCCATAATGATTCCTGAGCTTTGAGGAGAGCAGGTATGACCTGAATAGCTCAGTCTCATTTAGAGCTGAGTACGACACACTTTCTCATCCTCTGCACATTAACTACTGGTTGGTCTCCATTTGAGTTGCCATTTAATGGAAAAGGAAGCTTCTCTGGTATGGCATTAGTCTATGGGGGTATAGGTAAGCACTTAGGGGACAGTTTAATACTATGTCCACTATTAAAATAATAGTAATAGGGTTTTTGCCCAGTTAATGGTGCCCAGTGAGTTCTACCTTGTTGAGTGGGCTTTAATTTAAAGCTATGTGAGAGAAATAAGAGCCCTCTCATTCTCTCTGTGTATCTCTGCCTGTCTCTGTTGTTCATGTACATGTCTCTGTGTCTGTATGATCATGTTTGCAGGTAAGTATGCATGCATGTATGTTATTGTGCTGAAGCCAGAGTTCAATGATTAGGTGTCTTCCTTGGTTCCTCTCCACTGTAATTTTTGAGACAAGATCTCTCCTGAGCGTGGAGCTCCTGGATTCAAATAGTTTGGCTGGACAACCTTTATGGATCTACCAGTCTCTGTTACTCTTCTCTTCATTGTCAGATGAGTGCTACCATGCCAGGCTTTTACATAAGTGCTGAGGAAGTAAGCTCGGGTCCTCATGATTCACTTGCAAGCATCTTGTCTGCTGATCTGTCTCCCAAATAGTTTTTGAGGCAGGGAAATGACTCTGTAACAGCACTGTGTATCTGGATTGCTCTTCCTCACATTTGTTCCAAGCTATGGAATAAAATATTTAAAATTCATCTTATTGCCTGTTTTCTCTACTGCTTCCAAAATTGCAAACAAAATTTTCTGAAAGCATTTAATTTTGGTCATTTCTTTTTCTCTAAGGTATGATACATTTCTCTTTCTCTCTTACAGTTAGACTAAAGCACCTGTCATTATCATGGGAGCTAGATTATTTATTTGCTTTTCTAAATAGTAGAGTAGTTTATGTTTGATTCAGGTTCCTTACATTAGTATCTGCAATTTTCTTTTCAAAAATTTTTGATAGACATGGAAAACTAATGCTTCACTGCATGGTTCATCTTGGCAACAAATTAAAATGTTACATATATGTGTATTATGTTACTTTCCAGATTTCAGATTAAACGGCATAAATGCACATCTTATTACTGAAAGCAAATAGAAATGAGATTAATTTGTTCCATAAAACATTCAGCCCAGCAGTGCTGCAAACTGCTGATGACAGTGATAATGACGACAAGCCAGTGCAGCATTCAAGAATGATCGTTGTGTGGGGATACTGGATAATGCTAGCGAGGAGATATGTGTATGTAGGCAAGTGAACTCTAACCCTATCATGTTATTTCTTTCTGACATGAACCCAATAGGCATACTTGGTTATAGATATGTTTCTCTAAATCATTCTAAGTACAAAAGTTTAGACAGAGGTCACTTCATGGAATGTGACAGAGTATACAAATAAAATTCATTTTCCAGTACCTTTGCCATAAAAGAGTATTTTATGTTGCATTTGAAAGTTATGATTGAATTGGAAAAGGGAAGAATAGGACCTAAATGGAGATAATGTGCTGAAAAATGAACACACACACATGCATGTGTGTGTGCATGCAATGATATGAACATAGTACTAATGTATAAAATTCTCAAAAAAAAAAAAAAACCAAATGGATCTTCAAGGAGGGAGAGACTGTAAAAATGGAATAATTCCGACAACAAGAATACAGTTTTGTATGATGCTGGTTGCCATGACAGAGAAAAATGCTGTCACAATGACAAACCCTTAAATGCTTATCCTAAAGTGGCACTTTACTTCTGCTCTCTGCTTACTAGCTGGAAGTCTAGGCCCTGATCCAAATGTAAGGAAGCCATAAAATACACTGTCCTGGCCTGGAAGTGACAGAAAATTTGAAGCAGTTGGAAAGCAGCACTGATGAAATAGATAGGGTGTTCTTGGCATTGGTGAGCTGTCTTCCTGGTTGCCCATTTGGATACTACAAACTTCAAGATGAAACTCATATGTACATGGAGAGAGGTTTAAAAACAAGTTAAATGCAGTCTGCTGTGTTAGAACGGAAGATGCTCTGTGACAGCCAAGTCACCATTAGCATTAAAAAATCTGAATCAAAACTCATAAATTCTTAAGTGTGGAACAAAAAAGCAGAATCTTCTCCCTTACATGACGATGGAGCTAGAGAGTTGGCTCAGCTGTTTAAGTGCTGGCTCTGTACACACAAGGACACTAGTGTGCTTGCCAGAAGCCAGGTGAAAAAGCAAGGAATGGCCTGTTCTTGCAATCCCAGCCTGGGAACTGCCGGCCGGCCATCCTGTACTACTTGCTCAACTCTAATCCATTTACAGAGCCCATTAAAAGATTTTAAAAATACTCTAGCCAGCAGTATATTAAAGCAGATGCTAAGACTCTTAACCAAACTTTGGGTAGAGTGCAGGGAATCTTATGAAAGAAGGGGGAGATAGTAAGACCTGGAGAGGACAGGAGCTCCACAAGGAGAACAACAGAACCGAAATATCTGGGCACAAGGATCTTTTCTAAGACTGACATTCCAACCAAGGACCATTCATGGATATAACCTAGAACCCCTGCTCAGATGCAGCCCATGGCAGCTCAGTGTCCAAGTGGGTTCTCTAGTAAAAGGACTGTTTCTGACATGAACTCAGTGGTGGGTTCTTAGAGCCCACTCCCGAGGGGGGGGGAGCAGCCTTGCCAGACCACAAGAGGAGGACAATGCAGCCAGTCCTGATGAGAACTGATAGGCTATGGTCAGAGGAAAGGGAGGAGAACCTCCCCTATCAGTGGACTTGGAGAGGAGAATAGGAGGAGACGAGGGAAGGAGAGTGGAATTGGGAGGGAACACAGGAGGGAGCTACAGCTGGGATACAAAATGAATAAACTGTAATTAATATAGAAAATTAGTAATTAAAACAAAGAAAGGAAAAGGGGAAAGGGCAATAGTACCCGAAGAACAACTCCTAAGGTTGCCTCTGATTGCCACACATGTGCACAGATGCCCGTATGCACACAAAAATGCACATAACACACACACTCATTCACATACTCATACACACACTCATAAACACACACTCTCACACACACACATCTGAATTTATCTCTCTCCAAGAACCCACAAGATCAAATAATACTAACGGTTGTAAAACTAGATAGCCAAGAACTCATAAGCAGTGAAGTAGGAAGGTGCAAAATGCGAGACTGTAACTAAGGATAGCAGGACCTCATGCATTCCCCGCTGGACCATGGGACTACATTTACAACATGTATCCCCAAGGAAACACTGTTATGGGGAGTATTAGTGTCCACTTCAAGGACCCTTTGAGTTCAAGGCCTTATAGAGCTACATCTGTTGCATGATCATGCGCGTTGCCTAATGGGAACATCCAGACAAAAAGGCAAGACTAAATCAAGTCAGCAATGTTCTGCAGCTTCATAAAATGCCCTCTTCTCCTTCCAGGCTTGAGGCTGTAGTATATAATACCAGCTAAGGTGGAAATGTCATGCTCTGATGCTGTCGAATCCAAGTGTTCATACTGTTGTGGGGAACTATGTGGACCTGAAACATTGAAGGCAAGTGAGCTGAGCTTTGAAGTTCCAAAGTTGACAGTGGGCATGTGGCCTGTGAAAGCACAGCTCTGGTAATCATTGTCGTCATGTGTAGTATGTGTGGGCTTTGTTTAGCTGTCTTGTTCTGCTGAGGGCTTCCATAGCCAACTACCTCAGACTAGGTAAGTGAGGTGGTAGAAATTAATTTCTCACAGTTATGGAGGCTGGAAGTCCAAGATTAATGTTCTCATGGCACCACTGTCTCAGCAAACATTAATAATACCCCAAATCTCCATCTTCAAATAGCATCAAATTGGAGGTGCATTCAACGTGTGGATGGTGGTAATCCAGGTATTCAAGACACATCAATAACTATTGCTTCTTATGCTTGTTATTATTTTAGCTGTTATAGTTAAGGCGTCTCAATTTGAGGTTGGCTGATGCATTATGGATAATAAACAGTAGCCAACCTCCCTTCCTCTTGGAATCAAGACATATTGAAACTTTAACAACCACTAGAGATGTCTGCTAGTTTATTTTTGTTTATGAAGAAAGAAAGTGACTAGACAGATATTTTTCCCACATTACATTTTCAGTTATAGTAAAGAATAGTTCTATGTTTCTCTTGAAATTTAATATTGATATAAATAACAGAACTGATTTTCGTCTTTTCATTATAAAGCACAGCTTTTCATTATAAAGCATCAATCCCAATTAAAGAATTGACATTATAGCTACTAGAGTTAAATACACTTCTATAGTCCTCTCTCCATCTCCATTTCTTCATTGTTCCTGAGAGTAAACACCATTTTTAATAGGGAATTTTCCATGGCCTTTTCTTTTAGAACTGTCATAAATATGACAATAATATTCCATGAATTAGATTGACAATATAGTTCAAAGCAACAAAAGTGCTAGTTAACTATTAGGTTATAGAAAGTTGCTCTGTATTTCAGCTGTTCAGAATAGCAAACTTATTTCTGTTTTTATGGGTCAAGAATCAGAGCAGGCATATTGGTTTTCAAGGGATGTCATAACAAAATAATAAAAACTAGGTCATTGAAAAGAAAATAAGATATTTTCTCCTTTACAGTTCTAGAAGATAAAAGTCTTCTAGGGAGTCTCACATGGCTACATTCCCCCAGAAACCTGCAAGGGGCTCTTTAATTTTTTAAATTTTTTATTTAATTTTTGTTAATTACAGTTTATTCACTTTTTATCCCAGCTGTAGCCCCCTCCCTCATCCTCTACCTAATCTCACTCTCCCTCTTCTTCTCCTATGCCTTTCCCCCAATCCAATGATAGGGGAGGTCCTTCTTCCCTTCCATCTAGCCTACCAGGTCTCATCAGGACTTGCTGCATTATCTTCCTCTTGGACTGGTAAGGCTGCTCCCCCTTCAGGTGGAGGTGATCAAAGAGCTAGCCCATGAGTTCATGTCAGAGATGGTCCCTGTTCCTATTACTGGGGAACCAACCCTCTTGGAGACTGAGCTGTCATGGGCTACATCTGTGCAGGGGTTCTAGGTTATCTCCATGCATGGTCCACAAAAGACCCTTGTGCCCAGTATTTTGGTTTTGTTGCTCTCCTTGTGGAGCTCCCATTCTCTCCAGGTCTTTCTATCTCACTCTTCTTTCATAAGATTCTTTGCACTCTGCCCAAAGTTTGGCTATGAGTCTCAGCATATTTTCTGATACCTTGCTGGGTTGAGTATTTCAGAGGCCTCTGTGATAGGCTCCTGTCATGTTCCTTGTTTTCTCCCTCTTCTGATGTCCATCTCTTTTGACTTTCTGAATGAAGATTGAGTATCTTACCCATGGTCCTCCTTCTTGATTAGCTTCCTTAGGTGTGCAGATTTTAGTATGATTATCCTATATTGTAAGTCTAATATCCACTTACAAGTGAGTATATACCATGTGTGTCTTTCTGCTTCTGGGATACCTCACTCAGGATATCTTTTCTAGTTCCCACCATTTGCCTACAAATTTCATTATTTCCTTGTTTTAAATTGCTGAGTAGTATTCCATTGGGTAAATGTACCACAATTCTGTATCCATTCCTCAACTGAGGGACATCTGGTTGTAAACTTGTACAACCACTTTGGAAATCAATCTGGCACTTTCTCAGACAATTAGGAATAGCCCTTCCTCAAGTTCCAACTACACCACTCCTAGGCATATATTCAAAAAAATGCTCAAGTATATGAAAAGGACATTTGCTCAACCATGTTCGTAGCAGCTTTATTTATAATAGCCAGAAACTGGAAACAACCCAGATGTCCCTCAGTTGAGGAATGGGTTATTTCTTTTGGCGTGTCGGAATTTCACCTAACTCCACTCTTTCTCTTCATCATACCATTACATCCCACTGCTGTCCCTGTGGCTACAAGGCCATCTTTCCATCCTCCAGTATGACTTCGTTCCACTTCTCTGTATTACCTCATTCCAGCTCAGTGCACCTGCGGCAGTGCTGTTTCCAATCAGATCAACCCTGAGTTACTAAGACTTGGTACTTCAGCTCACCTCTTTTTGATAGGCAGAACTGGACAGCAAAGAATAAGAGGAAGCCCTAAGCCAGAAGTAACTCCTTGTAGTCTGATCTCATTGGTTTGTTGTATCTTGTTCACTGGAAGTGGGACAGTAACCCAGTCCCCTCAAAAGGAAAGGGGCTGAATACCACAAAAAGAGCAAGAGTGAAGACTATTGGAAGTACCTAGGATGCTGCCTCCTCCTATGTGTTTTTAGTATTATACTGACAATATAAATAATATAATAAATATACTTAAGCAATATTGTTTCTGGTTTTTAAAAGTGGTACACTGCATGCATTTTTAGAATGTGACTTTTCACTCAATTTATATTTTATTTATAAAATTTAGCTATATTTATCGTTAATTCATCATTTTTACCAGTACAAAAATTATCCTATAAAATCTTACAAAAATTTGCGGGGAGGAGAGAGATGAGGGAGGGAGTGGGAGGGTAGGAGGGAATGAGGGAGGGGGCTACGCCTGGGATTCAAAGTACCTAACCTGTGATTGATATAAAAATAAATAAATTTAAAAAAGATTATAATCAAATGCTAAAAAATTTGTTTCCCCCAAATTTTTGATATTAGTTCAATTCTGTTTACACCAATTCATATAAAACTTTCAAAACTAGAGTAATATAAGATTTCTTTACAATTCTGTTTGTCCATAGAATTTATCCTGTCTGGGATCATCAGAATAATGTTTTGTTTCCAAATCATACAAAGTAATTCTTATTTCAGTGTGGTTCTGAATAGAACTTGATATATAGTTAACTATATCTTTTCTATTTATTTTCTATTGTTATCATTGCCTTTTCTTTCATATTGTTTTTGGATATGCAAAAACAGTAAAATAAAAAGTATACAGCAAACTGACATTAATTGGGACTCCTATGTCCCCATGCCACTAGACCTAACTATTTTAGTTTCGGTTTTCCATAATGTTATTATTTTGTAAATACCAGCATGTGTCTGTACATGCACACCACAACACACACATACACACATACCTCATTGTTTTCTTTCCACAAAGGTTTTCTACAGTTTTCCATGTGACACATCTGACCTTTACTTGTTTACACTTAAAAACATACTGTGCAGCCCATGTCTGAGCAGGAAATACTGACTGATGCCAGTGATCACTTATGATGGTATCTGACTTCACTGTGTTTATGCTGTCAATTATTGGACTGGTTCCTTATCAATACAAAAGCTCTCTCCAATATTTTTTCTACCACATAGAATACCATTAAATAGAATACTATTTAATAATTAGATATAAAAGCTTTTGCTGTTGTTAATTTTGTTTTGCATAAGCAATTTATTAATACTTACAGACAGCATTATTGGATTAAGTTGTAAAAAATTACCAACTGGGACTAGGGAGAGGGCATGGGGGAGAAGAGGGATGTTTTGGGGGACTGGGAGGAGATGAGGGAGAGGGCTACAGCTAGGATACAAAGTGAATAAATTGTCATAAATAAATAAACAAAATAAAATACTACCAACTATACAGCTAACCATTAGAAAGTTCTTCTCAAAAGTGCTTATATCTTTCATGTTCTTATGAGAAACATATAACAGCGACAGTTTTTTTGTTTGTTTGTTTGTTTTACCCTCAGTACAGTTGCTCTCAAAATTGGGTTTTGTCCATTGGATATGGTGAGAAAACAAATCTAGATTTTCCAGATTTAGGAATAAAAATTTTGACGTGATTTTTTATGATCCTCTAGTTTTTATTGAAATTAGTTATCATGTCCCTTTTTCTATTTTTATGTATTTGATTTTCCTCTATCTTATTTTTGATAACTTTGGCTAGGATAGATTTTTTTTTCCTTCTTCGGTTGTGTTTTAGATATTTATTTATTTATTTTAGAAGAACCAAGTTCTTGACAGAATTGTTTTCTAGCATCTATCTCATTAATTTATGACCCAATCTTTATTATGTCTTATTACTAGTACTTTTATGTTTACTCATTTTTATTTCTCTAACAATTGGACTTATGTTATTTGTTAATTTGAGGCCTGAGTTTTTACTTATAAGTACTGATAGGAAGAAACTTTCTTCTTGGAACTGCCTTTGCTATATCCCGAAGACTCTGGTAAGTTTCCTTTCCTTCTCATTTGATTATAGGAAGTTTTAAACTTCTGATTACTTAGATGGGTCACTGTTCATAAGAGTACATTGTTCAGTCTCCAAGTATTTTTGTTTGTTTGTTTCTCTAGTTGTCTTACTATGATCTGCAGAGATAGGAGAAGTTTTTAAAATTCTTTTGAGTTTGTTGGGACTTACTTTGTCACCCATAGTGTGGTTTATTTAGAGACGATTCCACAATTCCATTGGCTGGCTGCTTAAGAAAAAAGAAAGAAAGAAAGAAAGAAAGAAAGAAAGAAAGAAAGAAAGAAAGAAAGAAAGAAAGAAAGAAAGAAAGAAAGAAAGAAAGGAAAGAAAAAGTATTCCTTAGTTTGTAGGTATATGTTAATTAGTCTATGATACAGTCTGACTTTGAAGGTTTTTTGGATAGTCTAAGTTGCAAATGGAGTATTGAAGACAACTACTATCATTGTATCAGGGCCTTTGTAACATTTTACACCATTTCTCTTTGTGTTATAATATTAGAAATACCAACATTCAGAGTATGCATATTTACAATAGTTACTTCTTAGTGAATTATTATCTTTATTAATATATAATGTATTTCCCTTCTAAGTAATGTTGTTTTGAATTCTGTGCTATCATATTGCAGTGTCTGCTTATTTTCAGCTTCTATTTGCTTGATAGACTGGCTTTCATCCTTTGAATCTTAGTCTGTAGGTCTGTTTCTTTGAACAAAACAGATACTTTGACCTTGCTTTGTAATACAGTCAGTTGGTAAACATATTTTTATTGATAATTCCTACAATTTTGTTGATTGTTTTTTCTGGTTGTTAGATTACTTGTGTGCTTTTTCTTTCTCCCTGTTTAGTATTAGCACAGATTGATACCTTCCCAGCTATCCCTTGTTTATCAGTTCCTCTAATGAAATTTATCCTTCCTTATGCTTTTGTGTTTGAGACTTACATTTTTCCCTCATCAGTGCATTGTATTTAAGCATCTTCTGTGGTATTAGCTTGATGGGCATCAACTGTCTCAGTTTGTACTTGTCTTGAAATACCCAACCGATGCCTGGCCTAACCAAAGACCCACCCTATCATGAGTGCCAAACCATTTCTCTATCAATTTAAAAAGTTACCTTTGATTTATGCAACAATGTTGGTTGGTAGTTATTTACTTTCTGATCTTAAAATATATCATTCCACACTTTGCTGTGTTTTAGAATCCCTAATGAAGAGTTATCTTATTCTGGCCTGTTAGCCCTTGCAGATGAGTTGGAGAGTTCTGTTTCAAAAACTGACACTGTTTTTTTCATTGTTGTTGTCTTTTTGGTATTTTTATTGTATCATGGAGAGATTATTTATTTGTCATATGTATTTGAGGGTTTAAAGGCCTGTTGTTGCCGATTTAATCTCCAGATTAGGAAAATTTCTATGATTATATTTAATATATTTTCTATGCTGTTGACTTTTATTTCAGATGCCTTCGATTGATTCCTAGGTTTTGTATTTTGATCATCTTCCAGGATTCTTGAACATTGTGGTCGTGCCTATTTTTTATTTTAGTTTTCCTTCTTTATTGATGTTTGAAAGCGGTATTTCTTCAACTTTGTCTTCCATCTCCGGAAATTTCTTCTACTTGTTTTAATCTATTGGAGTTAATGTCTACTCTCCTTTTAAATTTATTCCTTAAAATTTCTTTTTTTTTTTTATTTATTTTATTCACTTTATATCCTTGTAACCCGTTCCCTTTTCCCCTCCCAATCCCACCTTCTCTCTTTCCCTCCCCCTTCCCTTTTTTCTCAGAAAAGGGGAGCTCCCTTTCCCATCCACCGCAGATCAACAAGTTGCATCAGGGCTGACCATGTCCTCTTCCCTGTGGCCTGTCTAGGCAGTCCCAGCAGAGGAAAGTGATCTAAAATCTAGCAAGTGAGCCCTTGTTCGATGCAGTCCGCATGTCCCTTACTAGAGTACCCACTTAAAGCCTAAGCTGTCCATCTGCTGTATCTTTGTAGAGGGCCTAGGTCCAGTTCATGCATGGTCCTTGGTTGATGTGTCAGTCTCAGCAAACCCCTCTGGGCTCAGGTTAGTTAGCTCTGTTGTTTTTCTTGTGGAGCTCCTGTCACTTCCTACTATGTTTCCTCTACTTTTCCACAAGAATCCCTAATCATTGATGAATGTTTGGCTGTGAATCTCAGCATCAGTTTTGACGTGCTGCTGGGTAGCACTTCTCAGAGGATAACTCTGACAGGCCCCTGTTTGCAAGCTTAGCAGAGTATCCTTCATCCTGTCATGGGTTGGCATTCATGGTAGGGTGGGTCTTTGGTTAGGCCAGGCATTGGTTGGGTATTCCCTCAATCTCTGTTCTATCTGCTTTATCTTCATCTCTGTATATCTTGTAGGTAGGGTAAATTTTGTGTAGAAGTTTTTGTGGGTGGGTTGATGTTCCCTGCCCTTTACTAGAAGACTAATCTAGTTAGAGGATGCATTCTTCAGTCTCTAGTCTCTGCAGCTAGGAATCTGTGCTTGAGTCCCTCTCGTGTCCTCCCAGTGGCCTACTCTGACTTAGCTATCCAGCTTGTCACAGAGACGCCCCCACCCTCAGCTTCTCTTTTCTCTACAGGCCTTCTGCCCTCTTGCTCTTACTCTACTCAGGTCTGATCTCCACCCTCTCATCTCTCTGTGTCCTCTCCTACTTTGTTTCCCCTTTTTAGACATTACCTCTGTCTATTCTATCTCCCCTTCTGAGTGAGATTTACACATACTCGCTTGGGTCCTCCTTATTACTTATCTTCTTGGGATCTGTGCCTTGTGGTATGCTTATCTTGTACTTTATAGCTAAAATCCACTTATAAGTGAGTGTATCCTATGTGCATCTTTCTGAATTTGTGTTACCTTACTCAGGATGATATTTTTCTAGATCCATCCATTTGCCTGCAAATTTCACGATCACTTTGTTTTTAATAGCCGAGTAGCATTCCATTGTGTAAATGTGCCGCAGTTTCCTTATCCATTCTTAGTTGAGGGACATCTAGGTTCTTTCCAATTTCTGGTTATTATAAATAAAGCTGAGCAAGTGTCCTTGTTGTAAGGCAGAACATCTTTTGAATATATACCCAAGAGAGATATAGCTGGGTCTTTTAAAAATATATTTATTTTTTATTTTAATCACAGGTCATTCACTTATATCCCAGCCGTAGCCCTCTCCTTCTTTCGCTCCCAATCCCCCCTCCTTCATCTCCTCCCTGTCCCTTCCGAGTCCACTGATAGGGGAGGTCCTCCTCCCCTTCCATCTGAGCCTAGCTTATCAGGTATCTTCAGGACTGGCTGCAATGGCCTTATCTGTGGCCTAGCAAGTCCACTCCTCCCTTAGGGGGCGGGAGGATCTCAATGAGCCAGCCATTGAGTTCTTGTCAGAAATAATTCTTGTCCCCCTTACTAGGGAACCCACTTGGATACTGAGCTACTATGGGCTATGTCCGAGCAGGGGTTATAGGTTATATCCATGCATGGTCCTTGGTTGGAGAAACAGTTTCATAGAAGACCCCTGTGCCCTGATATATTTGGACCTTGTGGGGCTCCTGTCCTCTCTAGATCATACTAAGTCCTCCTTCTTTCATTTGATTCCCTGCACTCTGCCAAAGGGTTGGTTATTAGTCTCAGCATCTGCTTTGATACACTGCTAGGTAGAGTCTTTCAGAGGTCCTGTGTGGTAGGCTCCTGTCCTTTTACTTGTTTTCTCCTACTTCCAATGTCGATCCCCTTTTTCTTTCTGGGTGAGTATTGATCATCTTACCCCTGGTCTTCTTTCTTGTTTATCTTCTTTAGGTGTACAGATTTTTAGTATGTTTATCCTATCTTATAGGTCTAGTACCCACTTATAAGCGAGTATAGACCATGTGTGTCTTTCTGCTCCTGGGATATCTCACTCAGAATGATTTTTTTTCTAGATCCCACCATTTGCCTGTAAAATTCATGATTTCCTTGTTTTTAATTGTTGAGTAGTATTCCATTGTGTAAAAGTACCACAATTTCTGTATCCATTCCTTTGTTGATGGACATCTGGGTTGTTTCCAGGTTCTGGCTATTACTAATAAAATTATGCCTGGGTCTTGAGATTAAGTTATTCCCATTTTTAAATAAAGCACCAGATTAATTTCTGATGTGGTTATACAAGTTTACATTACCACCAGCAATGGAGGAGGGTTCCTCTTTCTCCACACCCTTACTAGCTTGTGCTGTCACTTATGATTTTGATCTTAGCCATTCTGACTGATGTGAGATGGAATCAGAGAATACCTATAGATGATAAACAGCTTCAGCAAAGTGGCCAGATACAAGAATAAAAAAATCAATAACCCTCATAAACACTGATAAACAGGCTGATATAGAAATTAGGGAAACCACAATCTTCACAAATAATATAAAATATGGCCACAAATAATATAAAGCATCATAGTGTAACTCTAACCAAGCTAGTAAAAGATTTGTATGACAAGAACTTTAAGGCTTTGAAGGAAAAAATTGAAGAAGATATCAGAAGATGGAAAGATGTCCCATGGATCATGGATTGATAGGATTAATATCCTCATCAAAATACCTACACAGTTCTTTAAAGACCTTGAAAGAACAATTCTAAACTTCATAGAAAAAAAAAAACCAGAATAGCTAAAACAGTACTGTATAATAAAGGAACTTCTGAAGGTATCTCCATCCCTGACTTCAAGCTGTACTACAGAGTAATAGTAATAAAAACTGCATGGTACTGGCATAGAAATAGACTAGTTGATTAATGGAATGGAATCAATGAACCATAAATAAACGTACATATCTACTGTCACTTGATTTTGACAAAGGAGCCAAAACCATACAGTGGAAAAAAAGATAGCATCTTCAACAAATTATGCTGGTTTACCTAGATGTCTGCATGCAGAAAAATGAAACTAGATCCATATTTATCTCCCTGTACGAAAGTCAAATCCAAGTGGATCAAAAACCTTAAGATAAAACCATATACACTAAACCTATTAAAGGAGAAAATGGGAAAGAGCCTAGAACTCATTGGCACAGGAGACAATTTCCTGATCCGAACACCAACAGCACAGGCTCTAAGATCAACAATTAATAAATGAGACCTCTTGAAACTGAAAAGCATCTGTAAGGCAAAGGACACTTAAATAGAATGAAAAGATAATCTACAGATTGGGAAAAATGTTCACCAATCCTATATCCAACAAAGGGCTAATATCCAAAATATATAATGAACTCAAGAAATCAAACAGCAAACACCAAAATAACCCAGTTAAAAATGGGGCACAGAATTAAACAGAGAATTCTCAACAGAGGAATCTTGAATGACTGAGAAGCACTTGAAGAAATGCTCAACTTTCTTAGTCAAAACCGGGAAATGCAAATCATTGAGATTCATATTTCTAATTATTCTGTTTGATTCTTTTTTTTGCAAAGTCTGAGCTTCTTTTCTAGAATTTTCACTTATATTCTTAACTTTTTATTGCATTGGTAATTTTCTCACTGAGCTTGTGTACCCTTTTATTTCCTATGGTTTATGCTGGTGTTGAGCCTCTATTGGATGAGAATCTGATGTCCATCAGAGTGGTTTTTGCTTTGAAAACTTCTCAGTTTTGTGTCCCTATGGCCTCTGCCAGCCATATTTATATTTGCTGTGTTAAAGATGGGTAGGGTACCTATCATTTTCAGGATTACCTAGATCATAACTCAGAAGATAGTGAATATTCTGGCTGGAAAAATTCTCCCAAGTATGCTTGGAGTGTGGGGAACCAAAGATCTTCTGTCTTTGCAGTTTCCAGGTCTCCAAAGTACAAAGCACTCTGCTATAGGCATGCAGTAAATGACAGATAACTTCATACACTGATCCTTTCATTTTCCATAGACCTGGGGATATCAAAACCCAGTGTTGCTGTTAGTTTAATGAGGTTGGATTCCAGCTACCAATTACTATAACATGCCAGTCATTGCCTAAGCAAACCCTAGTACAACTTATGCATCAGATTTAAGTTCCTGGTCATTCTGTTCTCCACAACACTTCCCACGTCTATCTCACATCCTGGTGGTGTTGTTTTAGGTAATTTCAAATATCTTGAGTTGTGGATATCTTGAGTCATGGTGCCTCTTAGAGTGACAGAATGGGATTCCTCTACTGCTGGCCCATTGTCAGAGGAATCATCGTCTTATCTAAACATACAGCTGGATTTGAGTACTGGGTAGGCTATTAATTTGTCTTGAGAATAGGAAAATATATCATTTTTCCCCACCAAATCTACCTTTCTTGCCCTTTGCACCAAGTTTCTGCTGTCACAGTCCCTTCACATGGGAACTGTGTAGTCAGAATGGCTTCTTCTCACTCTTGTGTGTCACGTGTCCATTTCTTGATCTAGGTCTGTTGTCCTATCATTGCTTTTGTGCATCCCAAATTCTTCTTCCTTTCATCCTTGGAACAGTGTTCCTTTTTACACAGATCTTTATTTTATTATTAGATAGGGTTGAAGGAATGGAGTAGGCACCGACTTGACTTCTTTTTTTTTTTTATAAGTAATTTATTTATTTTATATTAATCACTTTGTATCCCAGCCATAGCCCCCTCCCTCATTCCCTCTCACTCTCCTCATCCCTCCCTCATTTCCTTCCTGCCCCCCTCCAAGTTGACTGATAGGGGAGGACCTCCTCTCCTTCCATCTGACCCTAGCTTATCATGTCTCTTCAGGGCTGGCTGCAATGTCCTCTTCTGGGATCTAGCTAGGCTGCTCCTCCTTCCGGGGGGTGGAGGGAAGGGTCAAAGAGCCAGCCATTGAGTTCATGACAGAAATAGTCCCTGCTCCCCTTACTAGGGTACCCAGTTGGATACTGAGCTACCATAGGCCACATCTGAGCAGGGGTTCTGGGTTAAATCCGTACATGGTCCTTGGTTGGAGAAACAGTCTCATAAAAGACCCCTGTGCCCTGATCTATTTGGTCTTTGTGGAGCTCTTGTCCTTGCCAAGTCTGACTAACTCCCCCTTCTTTCATATGATTCCCTGCACTCTGCCCAAGGCTTGGCTGTGAGTCTTAATATCTGCTTTGATACATTGTTAGTTAGAATCTTTCAGAGGCCCTCTGTGGCAAGCACCTGAGTTGTGTAAATGTTGGCTTCAATAGATGGACAAGAGAAAACAAACTCAATGATACCTTTGAAGATTTCTTATCTTGTAATGCTGTATCATGGCTTTTTCTTTTAAAGATAATTACTTTATTTTCCAGCCTTATCAATTTTGGAGTTCAACTTATAGCCTTGGAAATAGCCTGGGTTTTTCTTTTTTCTTTTTTTTTTTCATTTTTTGTGGTACCTATAATATAAAATGTCCAGGAAATTTGGGATATTATGAAAGGACCAAATCTAAGAATAATAGGAATAGGAAAAGGAGAAGAAACCCAGGTCAAAGGCACAGAAAATATTTCAGTAGAATCCTAGAAGAAAAGCCCTGTAATCTGAAAGTAGATGCCTATCAAGGTATATGAAGCATACAGTGCCACCTTGGCACATAGTAATCAGAACACTCAGTGTACAGAACAAAGAAATAATATTAAAACCAGCAAGGAAAAAAGAAAAAATAACATACAATGGTGAACCAATTAAAATACACCTGACTTTACAATGGAGACTTGAAAATCCAGGAGGATTGGGACAGAATAACATAAAACCCAACCAACCACAGATAACAGCCAAAGTCCATACCTAGCAAAATTTTCAGTCACTGTAGATGAACAAAATAGAAGGAACACTGTCCAATTCAATTCATGAGGCCACAATTACCCTGCTACCTAAATTATCTTCTTTTAGATTTATCAGTTTGGTAGACTATAGGTTTCTAAAGAATTTTTTTTTTATAATTCTCTGTATTTTCTTGGTGTCTGTTATGCACCCTTTCTCTTTGATCCTCAATGCCAGAACTTCTCTCTTTTGTCTCTCAAATTCTATTGCTGAGGCTTGACGCTGAGCTTCCTGTCCAATTCCTAAATTTCTTATTTCCAGATTTCCCTGTTTGAACTTTACAAACTCTGTTTTCACTTTCATGTCTTGAACTGTTTTATTGATTTCCTTCCAGTGTTCATTTGTGTTTTCATAGATTCTTTAAGGGATTTATTAACTTCCTCTTTACTGACATTTATCATATTTTTTAAAGTAATTTATTTTTATATTAATCACAGGTTATATACTTTGTATCCCAGCTGTAGCTCCCTCCCTCATTCCCTCCCACTTTCCCCATCCCTCCCTCATCTTCTCCCTGCCCCCCTCCAAGTCCACTGATAGGGGAGGACCTCCCCCCCTTCCATCTGACCCTAGCTTATCATTTCTCTTTAGGGCTGGCTGCAATGCCCTCTTCTGGGATCTAGCTAGGCTGCTCCTCACTCAGTGGTGGTGGGGAGTCAACAAGCCAGCCATTGAGTTCATGACCGAAATAGTCCCTGTTCCCCTTACTAGGGTACCCAGTTGGGTACTGAGCTACTATGGGCCACATCTGAGCAGGGGTTTTAGTTTGTATCCATACATGATCCCTGGTTGGAGAAACAGTCTCATAGAAGACCTGTGCCCTGATCTATTTGGTCTTTGTAGAGCTCTTGTCCTCGCCAAGTCTTACTAACTCCCCCTTTTTTCATATGATTCCCTGCACTCTGGCGATGGCTTGGTTGTATCATATTCTTAAGGTTATTTTGAAGTTCAATTCATGTGCTTCAATTATGTTACATTTCTCAAGCCCTGCTGTGTTGCTGAGTTCTAGCAGAGATACCTGTCCTGGCTATTGTTGTTAGTGTTTTCTCACTGGCATCTACCGTCTGTGTTTGATATGACTGCAATTCTAGGTTTTTATATCTGGTCTCATCTTTGGTAGGTGTGTGTTTTAGTCCTTGGTTCCTTTTGCCATCTCTTGTTCTTAGGAGGGTGCAGTGCTTGTCTGTGGCCTGGTAGGGAACACTTCTGGGACCCTGCCAGGTGTGCCCACTGGGGGTTCTAGGTAGAATTTGTTTCTAGCAACTGTGTGTTGACACTTAGGAATTGGGAGGGGCTAGGAGGGTATAGTGAGAGGGTCTTTAGGCAGGAAGAAAACAGAGTATTCCAGTGCTTTAGTGTTTGCTTAGTCCTCTGAGAATGGGGCAGAGTGAGGAGAGGCCACCACAAGTAGTCTGCTACAGAGCTGAGGATGAGACTGGGTGACTGGATTTGGAAGAGAGGAGGGAGAGCGAATATCTGAAGCCAGTCTGCTTGCTTTTCTGGCAGGTTTGGCAGGAGGATTCCCAGGGAATTCCTGCTAAAGTTGGGGCCTATTGACGGATAGGTGGGGGAAGGAGAGTTGGAGGAGGAGATAGGTGTGGTCCTTTGGAGATGGGGCAGGGAGGGAGGAGACACTGCAGTAGGTGGTCTGCTACAGGACTAGTAGTGAGACTGGAGGATTGGACTTGGAGGGGAGGAGGAAGAGGCAGTTAGGCTCTCTGGCTACCTTGGTCTCAGGGAGCTGAACAGTTTAACCCGATGAAGTTGGCTTGTTGGCCCAACAGAAGCTTCAGTCCTAATGAGTGTTCTCTTTCACCTGAAATCATGGTGAGTTCCCCACTGTCATTGCAGTGTGTTCTATAAGTAGTCTTTAGACCATGGTAGGTAATAACAATAAGGTACTGTATCTTTTTATTGATTTTTCATTTTTATGCTATCAATTTGTGAGAGAAATTTATTAAAATCTATTGTAATTGTTCAGTTGTTTATTACTCCACGCCCCCCTCATCTTTCTCTTGTAAATGTCAATGCTCTATTGTTTGGAAATTTTACTTTTAAGTTTAATATCTTCTTAATAAACAGTCCTTTTTGTCATAATTTAATCATTTTTCCCTCTGTTAATATTATGAATTATGAAGACTGTGTCCTGCTATGATTTTGGCCAAAGCCCCTATCTTAAGTTTATTTCCATCATATTATCTATTTTCAATAATTTACTTTCAACCGCTGTATCTAATGTGTATCTTTTTTGATGACATTTATTTTGTTTTGCTTTTTCTTCTTTGGTTTTCTTTGGGTGTGTGCATTGTACATGGTACTGTACAGCATAAGCACAAATTCACACACACACACACACAATTTTTGTTGACCACATTACACCCACGGCTGTGTTCCCTCCCATTTGCCACCCTTCCCTACTCCCACCTCCTTTGTTACCCTTTGCAGTTTAACGTCTCCTTTCATGTCATATATACACATGTGGTTGCATGTATCTTTATACAATCTGGTAGCTGTAGATGTGAGAAAACATGGAGTATTTGTTGCTGCGAGACTGACTTATTTTCTTTGTATGGTCATCTTCAGTTCAATTTTTTTTTGCAAACAATGTAACTTTGCTCCAGTTTTTTTGATTGCAAAGACTTTCCATTGTATATATGTAGTCACATGATACCCACATTTTCTGGTTCATTGTTCTGTCATTGAGCATGTAGGCTGTCTCAATAACTCAACTTGTGAATATGGCAGTAGTAAGCATTGACTTGCAAGTACCTCTGTAATAAGTTGACTCGCAGCCTTTCATGCAAATATTTAAGAGCGGTATACTTGTGTCACAGCAGATTGACTGGGTCTGTCTTTTCAAAATATATTTTAACAAATATTACCTTTAAATTGGACTGTGTATCATATAATCATTTGCTACAACTATTTATATTTAATTGATTTAGGTCTATCGATTCCATTAATGGGTTTTCAATCTATCTATAACTTCTTTACTATTTTCTTTGTATCTTAAATGTTTATAAAATATATTTTACCATCTGGGTTAGCTGTTATTGTTCATATTGTTTGTTTTCGTGACTGCTCCTAGAATTGTAGAACAGATTCCAGTTGTTCGTATTCTGCGAAACTGTTAATCTTAGAGCACTTCAGGTACAATGTAGAAACTGCAGCTTCATTTATACTTTTCTATTCCTCATTAGGACATAGCTATTCTGCATACATTATAAACTCATAAACTAATTATATTTGCTTTGAATAACTGTATTTTTAAGTTGGATGTAAATAGTCTTTTAAGGTTACCATGCACTGAACACTTCTGAGGCTCTACATTTCTTTCTGATGATTCAATGTTCTACTTCCTTTGATTTTAAAGTTGTCTTCTATGGCTGAAAGGGCAATTCTCTGGTTAAAAGTATAGGCTGTTTTTTCAGAAAATCCAGGTTTGAGTCCAAGTAGCATCATGGTGGCTCACAACTGTCAGTAACTCCAGTTTTAAGGGATCTGATAACTTCTTCTGACCTCTGTAGGTACTGCATATACATATAGCACAGACATCCATACAGCCAACACACACAGATACCACACACACACACACACACAAATACATATGTAAATCTTTTTATTAAAGGATTATCTTTTAGCATTTTTTAGAGTACATGCTACAGTGACACATTTGCTTGGTTTTCTTTCATATGTAAGTATCTTTATTTACTATCTCTATTAATTACTTTTCTACTTTTCTTATTGTTGTATCAAAATACCCAGCAAGAGAGAACTTAAAGAAGGTAGTATTCATTTTAGCTCATGTGTAAGAAGAGTTATAAGATGTAATGGTGGGTGAAGGCACGACAGTAGGAGCATGAAAAACTGATCACTTGCCATTGACAGTCAGGAAGCAGAACAGAGAATTATGGTTTTCCTCTTACAGCTAAACCATCTAAAAATTCCCTCTTGAACAAACCCAGAAGTATGTTTTCACAGTGTTTTAAAATCCCACCAAGTTCACAAGATTAACTACCACAAGCCCCTAGCTCTGTTGTTGGACACCTAGGTTGTACCTATAACTTAGCTCTTGTGAATGATAATTCTACAGTAAACATTGATGCCCAAGTATCTCTGTGACTTGGAATCTTTCAGGCTGGAAGCAGTATGTTTTGTTATTATGGGTATGGGCAAGGGCAAAATAATGGACAACAGTCCCTGATAGACCTGCTTTTATGCTCCATTAGCAACAGTTGGGCATCATTGGCTGAGATAAACATGAAGATTACAGTTTAGCAAGGGGGTGTGAATTTTGAAGGAACAGAGCATGTGAAGGGTGGTGTTCGATGAACACTTTATTGGACCTAAAGGAACTGTGTTCACAGGTCAGTTAAGTAGTAGGGTAATTTAGCAGGTGCTTTGGAACTGGTGTGCAGGCCTGAGTGTTTTTGCTGAGTGCCGTAATTAGATGTGCCACTTTTGAGTTAGAATAGTAGAGCTGAGTACTTTAGATCAGCTTGTACATCAAGTTCATAGGTGCTGATGCCATCAAGAGAGGGTGAGAGAAGGGAAGGGCAAAATACGAGAAAGGGTCTGTGTGGGAACAACCTACTGAACGTGCGGAACTTGGGAGGTATACAGCAGCCGTATAGCTGCATCACCATCCTAGTTCTTTGTTACATCACTTGCAGTCTTGTTTGAAAACCTTTACCTACTCATGCTTTGTAAGTAAATCTAACTAAATTCACTGGTTCACCACGTTGGATTTGAAGAGAGTTATCTTTGTGGTGCAACATTGGTGACTTCCCTGAAATAAATAGACCTTTCTTTGCCACTCCAGGAAAAGTTCCCATAGGTCTGTAAGCAAATGGTTTCTGGTTGGATGTAAAGCCTGTACCCCAGGTGAGAATTCACCTGTTATTAAGCTAGAGCAAGCGCAGAGCCAATGGCTATGGAGGTACTAGGCTCTAGCGGTGAGACAATTGCCACTCTCCTGTCAAATCTCCCCTGTTAAATGTATGTGGTGTTGTGTGACACTATTCGTGAGCAAATGACTACTTTCCTTAGATACAGCATTAATGATAGACCAAAGTATGGATTAACACTAAAGTTTGGTTTAGTGAACCAATGAGTTTTACTGGGATTACTCACAAGAATTAAAATGACTTAACCATAACAGTCACCAAAGTCCACCTCAGCATCTGTTACAGATCAGAAAGCTCAAGGCCTGGGGCATACTGAAGAATCTAGAGGTCAGGCAACAAGTTGGGAAGTGTCATTCCAGGTAGCTCAATTAATGTGATCCCCTTCTTTGTAACCCAACTTGTCCTCTGATTTTCCCAGGTGCCTTGGCCCATGACTCTTCTGTCTTGGATAATTTGTTTCTTTAAGGGAAGTCTGCAGCTCTGAGCTTCTAGATAGGTTAGCTTGTCTGACAGTATCTTTCTCCAGTCTGTTCTACTTCTATGCATGGGAAACAAGGAACCCAGTGAATCTGGTCAGTTTCAGGAATTTCCTGAAAGCACTGAATAATTTACTTCCTCAGCTTAACAAGATTCCTTTCAGAATACAATGCTTCACCTTGTTTTAGAATATCCCACTGCTTTATTTCCCCTTTAACATCTTACATCTTAAGGGCCTTCGTCATTAGCACATCCTGTTGTTTCACCTTCCATTAACATCCTGTGTCTTTATGAGCCTCCCTTTAAAATGGAAGGACTTAATCTCCTAGCCAACAGATATACAGCTTTCTCTTTCTGTCAAACTGGCTTCTAAACATTTGTTTGTATTTATGTCCTTGGATTACTGATGGATAGTAGCAAAATTATTTTTATTTTTATTTTTTGCAATGGATTGTAGCTTTCACAGGGACTCAAAACCTGTCAAGTTCTCGAGAATAAGAAACAGCTATGTTGTGGCATAGTGGGCTAATTACTCATCCATAAAAAGAATATAATCAAACACGTATATAACCCCTCCAAGGCTCAGGGAACATTACTAATTGGGACATAGGACTAAAGTTAGAACTAGAGGAAAGGGAGAATGTTTTGCACCTATTTTATTTCTTTTAAATTATAAAAGGAAGGTTTATAAGACTCAGACATTTTTATTATTAAATTTTTATTTTTTATATTAATTACAGTTTATTCACTTTATATCCCAGCTGTAGCCTCCTCCCTCATCCCCCCCCCCAATCCCACCCTCTCTTCCTCATCTCCTCCCATGCCCCTCTCCAAATCCAGTGAGAGGGGAGGTCCTCCTCCCCTCCTCTGACCCTAGCTCATCAGGTCTCATCAGAACTGGCTGCATTGTCCTCCTTTGCGGCCTGGCAAGGCTGCTCCCCCCTCGGGGAGGCCATCAAAGAGCCAGCCACTGAAGACTCAGAAATTAACAACCAAGAAAAAGAGAAAGTTGCAAGATTCATCAGACAGCACCCCAACAGCACAGATCTGCAAACAATTGCTCTGATAGGGATCTCACCAGTTATCAGAGCGCAAGTGGAACTGGGTACCTCTGGATGCATTTTTAGTGAAACATCCAAAAGTTTGCTCCTGTCTTTCCAGGTAAAGACTGTAGGGTAGAAAACTATACATATTTTTTCTTCCTGTTGTCATTTTTGTATTAATGCCATAAAAGCAGGCATCTTATTCATTGCAAATTTATGCTTTCAAATTTCAAATTCCTTCCAGAATCTGTTTCTCAATGCTACTATTACCCTTATGAAGTGCAAATAATACAGAAGCACACTCTACAATACTGAAGAATTATTGCTTATACTTTTCAGTCACAAGTGACATGCTTTGGTAATATTGATAGTATAGAATTCAACAGAAGAGGCAGGCTAACACGAACCAAGAATGTCAGTAATACTTAGGTTTTCCACTGAAGTGAACTCAACTGTGTTTTGCCTTTGCTTGTGATTCATTTTCAGAATTTCCTCTATTGCCTCAGCATCTGGAATCTCAATAGTCGCATGGCTGGAGCTGTTTGCAAGTGAAGGAAATCTTAAAACCATGAGCATAGTGTCAGTAATCAATTTGGGATACTGTAGATTTTATAAAATAAATTTGTGACAACTAGAACAACTTTCCTCTTCCTTTACCAATTTCAAGTACATTCTAGTCTTATGTGGTTTTGGATAAAAGAAATGAGTTAAGTCAGAGATATGAACAAATTAATTTTATTGATGTTTGTGTGGCTTCCTTCTGGGCTCTAGCTAGACACTACTTTTTTTCTCCTAAAGAGAAGGTTCTCAATGACTAAGTGGGTGCCTACTTTCCTATTCTTAAAAGGAAAGAATCATAAAATAAAGCTGGAGATACAATAGTGCCATACTCTTTCCTTAGCCTCTTAATATTGAGATGTGCTTTTGAATATATTTTATTCAAGAATTTTAAAACATAATATTGTGTTTTACTTAAGATGTAAAATTGTAAGAATCAGTTGACTCTATAGATATATTACAATTTTAATAAGAAAAAATCTTTCCTACCAACAGTATTATCAAACTGGTATATAACATCAGCAAGATTTAAGTGGAAATTATTTCCAGGGCTGGGCTAGTATTTTCCACAGGAAACAGTGGTTCAGGATTTAAACTAATTGTGTCCAAAGGAATTTAAAGCAAGACATGCTTTTGTGGTTGAGGTTACACATAGTCATTTGGGGGGCAAAAATATCACTTTAATATCACCCGAAGAACTGGGTTTTGAATGTGTGCTTTTAGAGCAGATACAGTTGTGGGAAAGTATTGCTTTATGTAAAATGAATATTAAAGTGGTCACCAACACACAGGATCCCTTCATAACTGTTCTGAATTGAGTCTATAAGCATGAAGTGAGCATCAATAAGGTTTTGGGAATAGTAAATATCTATCATAAATGAGAGTCATCATGCTTTACTTTCTTCAGAATTGGAATGCTTTTTAAAGAATATATTTTAAAAGTGAAGGTTTCTATACTCATTCCAAATTTTTATGTTTTCAGAATCCCATCCATAACTTTTTGTCAAATATAATAAAACCATCATTAATATTTCACTTTAATGATAAGGTACACTGGAATGAAATTACAGTAGGACAAAGTTCCACCTGAAAGTCTGCTTTATCATCATGAAAAGTGAGTTAATTATGATTAGTTTGGGGAGCCTGGGCAGGAAATTAGAGCTACGTTTTAAAAAAGCAATTATGTATATTTATACATGTCTACTATTTTTATTATTGCCTAGAGATTTCACTTGGGTAATACTAGACTACCACTATACTCTTCCTATTGACGTGTTTCCTAAGTTCGTCATATCAGAGTGAGGATGCTCAAGAATTATCCTCTCTACTATGTCCGTCCAGTGCTTTAGCATTTGCTCTTCTAGTAAAACTGCAAAGTGTAGATGACCTTCATACTAGGTACATTCCTCTCATTCTATTTGTTGACCAATTTCATTGTACTGAACATCCTCTGCTAAGAAGAGATATTTACTACAGAAAAATATTTGTGAAAACCTAATTTATGAGTTTATTTGCATATATATTTTAACATATTTAAAGTTTCCTGATCCCTGCTCAACATAAAGTGTTAGCTTGTTGCATACTGTGCCAACTGCCTGGAGGAAGGACTAGAAAATACATTGATGCTTTCACATGGATCTGTACTATATGACTCCTAAAGTTATCTTCATGTGAAAAAAAAATGTTATCTTTAATAGATGAGAAAACTGAAGTACCGAAGATGCCAAAACACATACACTCTCTTTAAAGCAGGTCTGTTGATGCAGTACCTGTCACATGGTGCTTGGCAAGAATAAGACACACTTCCCATTGTTAAGGAACTCACATATCTGGGCCATTTGTGAAATACATATTGCTCAGTGAAGTGAGCCAGGACTGTAAATTGTTTGAATACAGGTGGAAGTCTCCGCCTGGGTGAAACCATTTAAATCCATGCTTGTCTTGCCCTATCTCTTTCATCCTTTCACTGTGAGCTCCCTCAGTACAAAAGTTAGGTCATGTGATGGTCATACTCCAGGGTCCATGCAAAAAATAAGTGTTCCAGAATCTATCTGGAGTTAGACCTGACCTCCAGTCAGGTTATTGAGTATTATGGGTTCAGAAATGGGGGCACACTAACCCCTTGAACACCAGACTCAGACTTTTGGAAGTTTGTTGAATGCTGAACAAAACTGCCAGGGTCACTTCTGTTCCCTGGAGTCAGACAGTTCTATTTCCAAGGCAGTATTTTTTTTTTTTTAATGAAAAACCATAACCAGGTAACAACCAGGTAACCAAATGTAGGAAGCAAGGGTTGGGGGCAGGGAGCAGCATTATTTCATTTGACTAGCTAAACATAATTAATTCTGTTCCAAGTGTACTGTATCTAAGTAGCCAGACAAAGCATTTTAAGCTGATTGGCCGGGATTTAGGTTAGGGTAGCTGTTGGGGGCTTTCCAGCTTTCCGAGAGTTAGGAACATAGCAGGATGTTTTGGTCTTCACTCTAACAGAACATACATTTATCTCTAACTCAAGCAGGACATGAATTTACCATCTTTGTGTTATTCTAAGCAGTAAGCATTGATAAGAATGACTTTTTGTTTATTTTGTTTTTGTCCCTGGTAATGTTGGAGTGAGTTTCGAAGAATTTCCTTACATTCCAAAACACAGCCTTTGGAGGATTTTTGCTTTTTTTTTTTTTTTTTTTTCCATACATTGAAGCAGTCATCTGGCAGCAGATCCTGAATGTGGACAGATGTCACAATCCTGCAATGTGAGCCCATCATATTTCTCCTTCACTTTGGCCATCACTCACTTTGCTTCTTTGGTATGTTATTTTTGGTGCTGAGTTCTCACTGCCCCAACTCCCAGAATTAAGAGTATCTTGGCAGGGATTGATGTCTTACCTACTTTCCCATAAGTGGCTTGCTAGCCTTGCTCCTTGCATAATGCTAAGGATAGCAGCTGCCTGCATGGCTCAGTATAGACCAACTGCAAATATGGCACTCTGGCCCTTGGATGGGACTGTCACTCCCCATTTTCCCTTATCCTTTTCTCCAAGGTACAATTTAAGCTCTTCATTCCACATGAATCCTCCCTAGAGAGAGAAGAAAGGAACATATTTATCCTCAAAGACTTAATAATGCCAAGAGAATCTGCATAGGAAAGGGTCTGCCAAGTTTCCTGAGCTTATTACCACTGAGACCCCTTTGATGAAAAAGCATACTTCCTCACGCATGCTCACTTTTCCAAACCTCATGAAATATATTTATTTTTTCCAATTCCTTTTGATTCTGTTTCTGGAGGTTCCCGCCTCATGAAAATTTGATATTAACTAATTTGTATGTCTTTCCTTGTTTATTTTGTTTTTCTCCGTGAAGTGTCTCTGCAGTGAACTTTGTAGTGAGAGACAAGATTGCTTATTCTCCTTTACACTAGCATTTACTGAGTTTGTGTTGTGTGGGAGGCCCTATATTAAGCATATCAAATGGTATATTTCATCTAATCTTTGTAGTGGATGAGTATTATTTCCGCTGTAGAGACAGAGAAAAAGTACAGAATTTTCTCAAGATGAAACAAACAAATAAAACCTATTAACTCAGTGAATTTATTCTTTTCCTAGATCAGCCTGTGCTCCATGATAGATGGTGCTGAGAGAGAGGACATTATCTTCCTTCTACAGGTTTTTAGATGACAGAAAATGGGTCAATTGAGAAGGTGCATTTTGAAGACAGAGAATAGATGCTTAATGAAACCTTTATAAGGCAACCCAGTTAGCTTGATTGTGCTCTTATAGATCAATATACAAGAGGAAGAATCAGAAAGCTCAGGAATAAATAATTAACTAAAATGATTTTAAGTGTTCTTTTTTTTCTACTTCAAATGAAGACTGTTCTAACATTTGTAGATAACCTGACCTGAAATAACCTCATCTATCTGCTCAAGATAGAGAGGAAATCTGTATGCCTCTTAAGACTGATGGGATTGGAAAATCTATGCAAGGAGCATATTTTCTGGAATGGCAAAACCTGTGATTGCTGCACATTCTGTGGTGGTTTTTTTCATTTTTATTTTTATTAATTACAGCCCATTCACTTTGTATCTCCCCTGTAGCTCTCTCTCTCTTCCCCTCCCAACCTTCACCTCCCTCTCCCTTCTCCACCCATGTCCCTCTCCAAGTCCACTGATAGGGGAAGTCCTTCTCTCCTTCCTTCTGATTCTAGCTTATCAGGTCTCATCAGGACTGGCTGCATTGTCTTCCTCTGTGGCCTGGTAAGGCTGCTTCCCCCTCAGGGGGAGGTGATCAAAGAGCCAGCCACTGAGTTCATGTCAGAGAGAGTCCCTGTTTCCCTTACTAGGGTATCCACTTGGATACTAAGCTGCTATGGGCTACATCTATGCAGGGGTTCTAGGACTTCTAGGGGTTCTAGGTTATCTCCATGAATGGTCCTTGGTTGGAGTATCAGTCTCAGAGAAGATCCTTGTGCCCAGACTTTTGGTTCTGTTGCTCTCCTTGTGGAGCTCCCCTTTCTTTCATAAGATTCCCTGCACTCTGCCCAAAGCTTGGCTAAGTCTCAGCATCTGCTTTAATACCCTTCTGGGTAGAGTCTTTCAGAGGCCCTCTGTCATAGGTTCTTGTCCTGTTCCCTGCTTTCTCCTTCTTCTGATGTCCATCCCATTTGCTTTTCTGAGTGAGGACTGATCACCATTGGTCCTTTTTCTCGTTTAGCTTCTTTAGGTGAACAGATTTTGCTGTTTATCCTATATTATAGGTCCTATATCCACTTATAAGTGAGTATATACCCTGTGTGTCTTTCTGCTTCTGGGATACCTCACTCAGGATATCTTTTCTAGTTCCCACCATTTACCTACAAATTTCATGATTTCCTTGTTATAAATTGCTGAGTAGTATTCCATTGTGTAAATGTACCACAAATTCTGTATCCATTCCTCAGTTGAGGGACATCTGGGTTGTTTCCAGATTCTGGCTCTTATGAATAGAGCTGCTACAAACATGGTTGAAGAACTTCCTGAAGAGAACACCAGCACAAGCTCTAAGATCAACAATCAATAAATGGGACCTCATGTAACTGAAAAGCCTCTGTAAAGCAAAGGACACTGTCATCAGAACAAAATGACAGCTTACACATTGAGAAAGGATCTTCACCAAACATATATCTGACAGAGGGCTAATATACAGACTAAATAAAGTACTCAAGAAGTTAAACAGCAACAAATTAAGTAATCCAATTAAAAATGGGGTACAGAGCTAAACAGAGAATTCTCAATAGAAGAATATCGAATGATAGAGAAACACTTAAAGAAATGCTCAACATCTTAGCCATCAGGGAAATGCAAATCAAAATGACCCTGAGATTTCACCTTTCACCCATCAGAATGGCTAAGATAAAAAACAAATGCAAATGACAACAATGGTGTAGAGGATGTGGAGAAAGGGGAACCCTCTTCCATTTCTGGTGGGAATGTGAACTTGTACAACCCCTTTTGAAAACAATCTGGCACTTTCTCAGAAAATTAGGAATACTGCTACCTCAAGATTCAGCTATACCACTTCTTGGCATATATCCAAAATATGCTCAAGTATACAATACGGTGAATAGGTTCCTGCTGATAGTCAGCACTGTAATTCCATAGCGGTTTCTAAACTGGAGTTTCAGAGAAGACAGGAAGACTGTGTTCCAGAGTGTACCAGATGTGAGTACTATTGGAAAATCATGACAGTGGCTTCCTCATAGGGTCTATGTAAGCACAAAGGATGAGCCTAAAACTCTACAGGTAAGAAAACAGAAATTTGGCCTCAGTGAGGCCAGGTTTTCACTTCAATGGTAACAGCTACATATTACATATACACATTCAATTTAATTTTTATATCCTGATATGCTGGGTAGGGAGTGGGTGGTTCTCTGGCTGGAGTACATCTGCTGATATACTGTCCTGGATGCTGTCAGCTGTTCTGGGCAAGGAATGCTGGCTTACAAGGCATTCATGCAGGACAGCTATGGCTGTCTCAGGATATAATCTACCTGCTACTCTGTTTTATTCTTTCTGTCCCTTTGTAAGAGGCAAGGGTAACTAGTTAAGAAAAGATGTTAAACTGTCTTTTAAATATCAGTTCATTCAGTCTTTGTCCAAACACCTTCAGGCCCAAGTGAGGACTAGAAAGATAAGATGAACTTCTCAGAAGCTGCACTTGTCACTTGACTAGCAAGCTGACTATAACGAAGCTGTTCTGCAGCACTGCCTCCTTCAGTTCCCATGCTTCATCTCACTTGTTCCTTTTGAACATTGCATTTATTCCTCTGAATAAGTGCATGTTCCCTTCTCTCATTCTTGAGTAATTGCATCAATGTACATAGTACCAATTTTTCTCTATTCAAAAGGAATCAAATCCAACAATGTATGTGTTTGCCAGAGCTGAGTTGGAGACCCAATGACCTGATGTGACTGATCAAGGCAACCAGCTCAAATAAAATAAATATTCAACACTTTCACCCCTTGTAGAAATAGCACAAGCAAGCTGCTAAAGTTATGAATTGCCCTTTTGTTCCTTTTTATTTAAGGAACAAGACGAAAGAAGACTCAGATATATCATAGAAGAGATGGGGGTGGACAAAAGCACTTAGATGGAGCCCAAATAACAGCTGAACTGTGATAGAGTCAAGAGCTGAGGGGTTGAGGGAAAATAACAACAATAACAACAAAAACGGAATGGCTAGGTCAGGGAAAGTATGGGTTCAGGATCTGGAGACAGGAGTATCAAAGTTCCCAGTTAAGTTGATCACAGCAGGTATATCCAAGAAAGACTATGGCCGATGGTCCTTCAGGAAACAGCTTCTGAATAGAGGCTGCTCAAACAGGAACACAGATGTGCACTAGAGCCTTATTTTTGCTTGCAGCTACCTGCAAGCAACTACCAGGACTGCTATGTGCCAGTTTGGTATTGGGAAGACAGCAGCTCACAAAGACTTCTGCATATCTTTACAATTGCCTAGGTTAGAATCTGAAAGAGGACATGGGATTTGGGTGTGAAATTTGACTCTTACATTTTGTAGACGTCAATAGATTTAATTATTTCCTAAGTGGTTCATGTCACTTTTTGATATTAACTCAGTGAGAGCTGAACTCTTTATTTCACTACCCTCTAGTTCTTTAAAACTTGGCCTAGTATCTGCAACTATTTTGATTTATAATAAATATTCATTGAAATCATATGTATGTACATGCATTCACATTGAAGACAATTAACCCTCTATGTCTTTGGGTTTTGTATACATGAATTCAACCAACCATGGTATTAAAATATTAAAAATACTGAACCTGTATAAAACATCTGAAGGCATTTTTTCTTATAGTTAGTTATTCCCTAAAAACACAATATAAAATTATTTACACAGAATTTATATTGGCTTAGGTATTATAAGCAATATATATATAAATTAACAAATACAGGAAGAGGTGTGAAGGTTGCACACAGAAACTTCAGCCTCTTGGTTGAAGGAGCTTGAACAAAACTTGGGTTTTTATATCAGCATGTGTGGTTGGGATAGGAAATCAGTCCCTTGAAATAATCCAGCTTGGGTCTGAAGGAACAATTTTATTACATTTCATGTGAAATAGAACCATAAAAGTAAAACATACAAAAGGTAGGTATGTCTGTTGCATATAGAATATACTATGATGACTGTTTTATAAGAATGTCATGCAGATGGACTATTGCATTATTTAATTTCAATACAGTGAGAGAAGCTTTACTTAAGTTCCGAGAACACATATGAAAAGCCATTGCCTAAAGTAACTTTCTAGCTCGTAACTCTCTCAGCACTCATGGTGGACAGAAGAAACGGAGTCCTGGTGTGTGAAAGGATTTACTGATACTGACATGGGAATGAAGTCAGGTGCATCATTAGCAGCAGATGGAGCAGGTGAGTGTGATGCTGATTCAAGAGCATCTGATTGACTCAAAAACAGACAAAAAATGCTCACAGGAGCTTTTCTTGATGCACAGAATCAGCTATACCTGTGATTCTGTTAAATTTCTTAGCTTTCATAGTTTTTACTATCTTAATGTTTATCTGTGAATTAAACATAAAGACACTTCCTAGTTTTCCTCCTTTGTTTGCTTCAATTTCCGTATAGCACATCTACCTCTTTTTCAACTGTTTCGAGAGCTTGGTCACTGTTTTTGATATGGTATAGCCAGCATTATCTATTTTTATAAAATTATTTTTAATTTTTATTATTATTTATTACAATATATTCACTTTGTATCCCAGCTGTAGCCCCCTCCCTAATCTCCTCCTGCTCTCACCCTCTTTTCCTCTTTTCCACACCATATCTCTCCCCTAATCCACTGATAGGAGCGGTCTTCCTCCTGTACTGTCTGACCTTAGCCTATCAGGTCCCATGAGGACTGTCTGGATGCTCTTTCTTTGTGGTCTAGTAGAGCCATCTCACAAGTGGGAGGTGATCAAAGAGCAGGTGATTAAAGAGTTCATGCCAAAGTTCATGCCAGAGACAGCCGCTGCTCTCCTTACTAGGGCACCCCCATGGAGACTGAGCTGCCCACAGGCTACATGTGAGCAGTGGGTCTGGGTCCTCTCCATGCATGGTCCTTGGTTGATTCATCAGTCTCTGCAGGACCACCTGGCCCCAGATTTTTTGGCTTTGTTGGTCTCTTTGTGGTAGAGCTTTATTTGTAATAATCAGAATCTGGAAACAACCTAGATGTCCCTCAACTGAAGAATGAATACAGAAATTGTGGTACATTTACACAATGGAATACTACTCAGCAATTAAAAACAAAGGAATCATGAAAATTGCAGGCAAATGGATGAAGCTAGAAAAGATCATCCTGAGTGAGATAACTCAGAAGCAGAAAGACACACATAATATATACTTGCTTATAAGTGGATATTAACCTTATAATATAGGATAAAGATACTAAAATCTATAGTCCTAAAGAAGCTAAACAACAAGGAGTACCTCATTCAGAAGGCCAAATAGGATAGACATTAGAAGTGGGAAAAGACAAGAAACAGAACAGGAGCCTTCCACAGGAGGCCGTTGAAAGACCCTACCTAGTAGGGTATGAAAACAAATGCTGAGATATATAGACAAACTTTGGGCAGAGTGCAGGTAATCTTATGGAAGAATGGGGAGAGAGAAAGATCTGGAGGGGACAGGAGCATTTTCTATTTTTAAGTTTGTTATTTTCTTCTGCCATTAACTTAAAAGGACCTGTTATGGTATAACAAGTGTCTAACAAAAGATAAAGAGCGGTGACTCTCAGTAGCTTGATGATATAAGTCTTTTATTCAGTTATACTTTCAGAAATATCAGCACTTTTATTACAAATGCCTACTATATTGCAAAAAGAAAAACCACATTTGAAAGAGGAAAATGGTATGTATTGATAAACATTGTGGAATTAATATACATATGCTCAGTTCCACAGAGATCAAACCGCATTTTGAGCTTAATTTTACTGCAATGTATGAAATAAAGACCTTAAGTTTATTAAATATTAAAATTATTTGTTGTTAGGATATTATGTTGCTGTTGCTTTAACACAATATCACAGGCTAAATTCTAAACATCACTGTGTGAAAATTCTAAGCAGTAGATTACTTGGCCCAGAGTTCTGGGTGCTGAACCGTTCAGGGGTGTGATACCTTTGTGCTATGTCCAAACCATGAGAATGATGTTGGCCAAGCTACAGGGCTAAGGACCTGTGCTCCCAAATGGCACTCTGGAACCAAGCTGCCTTGCCAGATATGAGCAGGTGTTTTGGAATATTTTATATTACAAAACTACATAATATATTCAAACATTAAATATTTTATTGTCATAATATAAATGTAACACATTAAATATAATACAGGAGTACTTTTCAATCATTTACATTAACAGTTTATTGGCTATTCATAAAGAGAAGGAAAATCACATTTTACAGTTTTTTCTACAAATGCTCATTTTTTTCTCTTGCTAAAAATAGAGACTGAAAAATAACTGGTTTGATTTATAGCTGTTGTACACAGTCCAAAACTTCTTATCTTCACCCTCTAGCTATTTGTCACGGCTCTTGCACAGTCTTTGTTATAATGGATTTCAGTACTGGTTTACTGAGACAAAATGTGTAGGTCTGGCTTTCCTGTTGATGATAATGCTTGCATTGTGAAATGCAAATCCTCCTTAAGTGTAAAGAAATATTCTTACAGAGATCTGCTGTAACCACTGAAGTTAAAATATTCCCAGGATACGTTTTAATCAAGAATATACATGAAGGGATAGAATTGCATTCTTGTTTGTGAATCACTGTTCTTTACATTTATTTCCCTCCCAACAAAGTCACAGATTCACAATTCATATTTGTAGTGTGCCAGAATTATAATAGAAAGTTTAAAAATTATAAGGCATATGCACTAGAGGTCATATATATATATATATTTTTTTTAACAATTAAAAGATCATAAAAATGACACTTATTTCAGAGTCGCCTAACCAAATAAATAGTGTGCAGAAAACAGATCAAATAAAATCACTCAATTGAACTTCCCACCTCTGAGATGATTCCAGCTTGTGTTATGTTGACATAAGACTAAGCACCATAGAGGCTGGACAGCCCACCTTCTTTGAATTCTGTGTGTGAAGAACTGAAATGAAGATGTGATATTGGCACCTGGAAAGCGTGTATATGTGTGCGTGCGTACGTATGTGGATGGGAGCATGAAGGGAGAAAAGTCACAGACTCATACGTATAGTTCACTTACTGGATTTCAGCATGTTTTTTTATTATGTTCTCTGAAAATGCTAAAAAAAAATAGGTGTTTTTTTTCCATTTTAACCTTGCCTCTGATACATCCCTATACAGAAGCTAAGAAGGGGATTTATAACTAATAGGTGAATTTTTAAAATGTTTACAATGGGGTTGGTGATATGGCAATCAGTAAAAGTTCTTTCTGGGAACTCAACTTCCACTCCCAGAACCCTGACTTATACTCATACTTCTCCCATATTGCATGTATGCATACTATATAAAAATAAGATAAAATATTGATATTAAAATCACTTGACATGTGTTGTATTAGGTAGGATACTCTAGAGAAAAAGAATCAATGTATACGTATTTTATAAGAGGCTATTCCTCTGTCTGGTTTCTCTGTGCAAGCTAGAGACATAGGTGTCTTGGTAGCTTTTATTCTCATAAAGTTGTATTTCCTAGCAGTCCCAATCTGTTCCTGAAATGCTCAACTATCTCTGAAGAGGTGCTGGCATAGAGTCCATGCCAGAATTTCAGAGAAGGTGGGATGCGTTGTCATATATTCACTCAATGTGAAAGAAGAGAGGGCCAAAATAGGCCAACTGCTGTTTTCTCTGATCTTTTAATATTTGGACCACTGGTTTGGAAGTTCTACTCACATTCAGGATGATTATTTTCATCTGGGTTAATTATCTCTGGAAATTCCATCAGAGACAGATATGGCCAAGATAATCTTCTGTATAATTCTAAATATTGTCAACTTGACAAAACCAACCATAACATCCATTGTACCCCACATGAATACCTGTCTTATGTTCTGAGACAGTTGTGCTTAACACCATAAGACTACTATATACTTGATTGCAACTGTCTAAGTGCATGCAAAGAGAACGGAGGTCAATATGAAAAAATGCCCTTTTCTTTGAATCCAGCATTTTTTTTTTTGCTTCTGATGAGTGTTTCTAGCCATTTTAAAAAACTGATCTTCTTACAAACTACATAGAAGTTTTTTACAGACTAGTGGAAGCCTTGAAGATAGAAAGACTCATAGCAAGCACTTCATTTAGATTTTTAACATGAGATCACCATCCGGGAGCATGGAGGTGACTAGGTTTGTATATGTTTACCGTGGAAATGAATTCAGCTATGAGAGTGTCCAAAGCAAATAGTCAAAAGCAGCAGCACTTTATAGAGTTACTTGGCTTTGCCTGTGCAAGATGACATCGTCTTGGGCAAGGAAATCAGTGTTTTCTGGCTGTATTTCCTCCCCTGTGCAGTGAGATTACTAATAACTGCTTCAGTGGATGGTAGTGAGTGAGACATCTTCAAGGCACTTCATCTACACCTCACTTGTTATATATATCAAGCAGGGGGTTACACAAAGACCACATCTGATTAAAATAAAATGATAGGATGAGGTAAACAAAATTCAATACATTTTTGTTAAGAACATTTTCAAAAACTTTGAGGTAGACCGTTATGGACTAAATAGGAAGGTCTCTGCTCTCAAAGTTTGCTTTGTAGTTTAAAGAAAGATAAATGAATGAGTGAAGTATACTAGGCACCCTGGTTAAGGCTGACTGATTCTTGTTGGGGAAAGAAATAAACAATGATGTAGCCATGATGGGGGATTGGAGGAACAATGGGATGACACTTAACACCTCACATTTTACATTATAAAGCTTGGAGCTCAATGGTGTCACTAGCTAATCTATGGCTTGCTATGTGTAGGTGACTTTGCTCCCATGGGTCATTCAATGGCGGACTTTAATCACCTCAGGACTTGTTCCTGGTGGGATAGATTAAATAATCAGAGGACACATTGCTACATTAAAAATCTTCTCTTCACTTTAGCAGAGGGTTAAGTGAATGCATATTTATGAGTTTCTTCTTGTCCCTCAAAGTTCTCAAGAATAGGAATTCATTAATCTCTAGGTAAATGTGACACCATCATGATATGCACGTTTGAAGTTTAATGCTGCAAGTTAAAAGTAGGCTCTGAACAGCTTTTCCTTAGTTTCATACTTTTATTATAGGTTGTTTAAGCATATAATTAAGGGGCTGACTAGGTAGAAATGTTGAAAGATGCTGATCCTACCTGGGTATTATACTCAATCTCTCAAGCTCCTTCCACACCTCTGCTGTGATTGGGTTTTAGAAGCATATTAACTTCTGAAAAAAAATCACACTCCCCCAGAACCTTGCAAACTATCACCTTAAATTGTTTTCCAGAATAATAAAATTCAAGGCAATTTGTCACCACACTCCACCAAGTTTGTTACCTTACCCCCTAGTGAAGCCAGGAATGGAGATTTCTGTCTGATTCTAGTCATCTTTAATTTCTGTCACAAGCTATGATGGACTCCTTTAAAATGTCCCAGCTCAACTAGAAGATCTCTCTGTTTCTTATGTAGAAACAGAGAGACACATTATTCTTTTACATTGGAGTGGTATGGAGAATCCCAGAAAAGCATTTTAAATCATCTTCATTTTCATGTGATATATAAGATTGTTTAGGCTCATTAGTGCATTGCAGATAGTCAAAATATAATTTACAAATTAACAGAGTTCCCTAACTGGGGATGTTTAGTCTGCCAACCATCATGCATTCTTTCACCCTCTTTGCAGCATCATCAATAAGGTAATTCTCTGATGCTATCTGTGATCTCCTCTAAGCTTCAAACCCCTTCCTGTATAATTTTTTTTTTTTTTGGACTGGGGCTAAAGATTTTGCAAACCCAATTTGTATTAATCTAAAAGATTGATTAATAAACTCTTCTAAGAAAGGGCAGTAGAAGAGACTGGAAAACAGGTGGGGGAAAATCTTGACCATTTCTATATGGTACTTTAATTCCTTCCATTTAGTGCATATGCACGCATACGCGCACGCGCGCACACACACACACACACACACACACTCCCACTTAGGCAAGTGAACATAGAGCTTCTATAATATACTTTTCCTGGCAAGAGATATGAAATGATTAAGATTAGAGTACAGGACTGATTCTATATTTATAGTTGTGGGCTTGAATGGGTAAGGAGACAGAAAACGATCCCCAGATGACATCACCAAAACGCTGGAGACCATAGATTTATAACTTCAAGAAAATCAATTATGCCATTAGTCTGAGAACTTGGTAGACAACCCTCAGAGAAGTTCTGGCTTACTCTTGTGTTTTAGCCTTCTGAGCAGGTATAGAAGTACCTACTTACAGAATTTTGTTAATGAATGCTATTTTAAGGTACGTATCTTACAGAGTTGGCTATGTAACATTAGAGAATGAATGCATATTTTTTTCAGTCTAACACTTACTGGCTATCACCCTCTCTACAGAAGTCTAGAACACTTCTTTGAGCTCAGCAGGCTAATAAAAACCATTCTGTCAAAAATATAGAAAGACCAAACAAAATGATGTCATTTCTCATGGATGTACACTCCTTATTCTCTTAATTGCTTCATGTCCTGTCTGCTTTTCCTGAGAAACACTATTCTGTGGGGGTGGTGACACTCGAACCTGTATAGGGCATCCTACCGCTCTGCAGAGACTATCCAACTACACTGAGCATTTACCTGGTCACCCTGTGGTAACTCCACTTCAAGCCAAGCGGTTACTCCATCCTCTTCCCCCCACATTATCTTATGGATTATATTATGGATTACTTTTTCCATTATTTTGACCTCCTGGTTTCTCACATCTGTATTGATCTCTTCAGTCCCTCTGGCACAAAGGACAGTTTATTGTGAAATGAGAACAGGAGTGGAAACGTGAAAGACCTGCTTCCAGTCTAGGTTATAATATTTTATGACTAATGATACTCCAAGGCAAGCACCGTGCACTCTCTTAGTTCCCGTCTCCTATGGCAAAATAAGATACTCCTTCTGTTTGCACAGTTATTTTGGAAAAAAAAAACAAAAACATCAAACGGGTGTGAGTTGCCTAGAACTCCTAGTTTGTCTTGTACATTGCGTTCTGACAGTCAAACATTCTTCTCCTTCTTGCTTTTGCCACTCTCTTTTACTTTGGTTGTGGTAATTATCCCCCAACTCCTCTTTCCCTTCTCTAGTCAATTATTTATGTTTCTTCAAAGTGCTTTCCCAAGGTACTGCTTCACCACATTTCTCTTTCTTTAAGCTCTGCTTTTGCTGAAATTACTTCAGTTGCAGCATAAAATCCAATTGTATTAACATGCAACCAGCATCTTTTTATCTAGCCCCATGTCAACCCATATATCTGCTTTGATCTCTTCCTTGTATTCATCTGTTCTTCAGTTGTATCAACATATCGCTGACACTGTTTGCGATGCTCCTTCTTCCAGCAACCTCCCATCCCCACGTGCTCTCCCTCACTTAGAAAACCCCCACATATCACATAAGACTCAGATCAAGCTGGCTTTTGGGGTAGGGGTATGGTTTGGTCCCGGTGTCCAAACAGCTACCAACCTCATTCTTGAAGTTCCCTATTAGAAAGCAAAGATGCTGTATACATAAGAATTATATGTGGAAAACCAAGGTTATTTCACTTTCTAGGTAATCACCTTCTGTTGTTCCATTGTCTGTCATTTCTGATGAGCTGTCACATAGTATATAGTAGGCCCAGAACAAGAGAGAGTTCCAACTCTTCTTACAGATTCTAGAATAGCTGAAACATTAGATTAAGGGCTTGGATGAGAGTTGGATTACATCACAGGAATAGGAAATGAGAGGAACCAAAGCAGAGAGTGGGCTGGGTGCATGGGTGTATGAGTCTCACTGCCCAGGAACTTCTGAACATAAACACCAGATTCCAGTAAGAGCTCTACGGTTTCACTGACATGATTGAGAACTTTTCCCTAGGGAATCTGTTCTTAGGAGCCTTGAGATATTATATAAAGCCCCAGTACAAGTGGTGAGGTTCTTTCTTATGAGTTTTGGGCAGTGACTCCCCAAAGGCCATCGAAACAATACAAGCTCTTATTATTACTTTTTGCACAAGATGATAAGAGACTATTGCTAAAAATACCACACACATTTGTTCCATGATATAGAGAAGCAAAGATGAAATTGAGTTGGAAACTTTCTCTTTGTCAGCTGGCTTTCCATAACCCCCGGAAGGTACTACACAGGATTCTCAGGGAGAAATGGCTAGCTATAGTCTTACCCATGTATGTGCTGTATGAGATACAAAGATAACTGACAGGCAAGATGCTCTCACTTCTAGAATAGAGGCACTTCTGTTATGCATGTAACCAGTTACTTTCTAATTTGATTTGATGCCTCATCCACAGTTGGGAAATCCATGCCTACTGCTGTAGTCCTGGTTAAAAAAAAAAAAAAAAGCAAGCAGGGTAGATGATAGAAGTCTAAGCTCATTAAACAAACTGTTGTTTAGCTAAGCTGATAGTATCAAGTCTTCTAAGTATTTGTATTCATATTCAAAAATAAATGCCGCTCTTAGCTTTAATCAGAGAAGCCTCTCTCCTCAGCCATTCGTGGTAAATACAGATGCTCACTGCTGCACATAGTGCTGAGAAAAAGTGAGTGACGGATGAGTGTTCAGAATCTTCTGATCTCAGCCTTCTAGCCTCTAGTACATTGAGAAAAGGAGTTGCTTTTTAAAAAGTTTCTAGGCCATGATATTTTGTATAGTAGATGCTATGAATAAGATTGTATTTGGGCAGATATTTCTGAGGGGAATTGGGGTAGAATGTAGTTTTGCCTAGACAGTGCATTTGCTGGGTCAAAGATAGCACATGCACATGGTTTACTCTATAGGAAAGACTTATTTTTTAGTTACAAACATCCTTCTTTCCCCTTGTACTTTATTTAAATCCTTATAGCTTACTTGCTTTTACCCACTCAAATAGTTCTTGAAGCCTTTCCATGACTTATATAACTGAGTTAGTGACTTCCCATTGTTATTATATTATTTGTTATGTTACTCATGTCAAACTTGTATGTTCTGGCTATTATATTTACATGTCTTTCTGATATGCATATCTGACTCTAAAATAGGATCAGTCATTTAGTACAGGATTTTATCTTTTGCTTTTGATACTTGTGACTCATGTTTTACTAAGTCAAAATCGTTACCTTTGATTAACTTTTCATGAGTTCTCATAAAATGTTATTATTTTTATTTGATGTGTATGGGTCTTGTGCTTGCATGTGCATCTCTGCACTGAATGATTGCACTGCCCAGGGAGGTGAGAAGAGGGTATCAAGTCCTGTAGGAGGGAGTCACAGATGGTTATGAGCCAGCTGCCACTGCCTGGGTACTGGGAATTAATTCTAGGACCTCTGACAGAGCAGTCAGTACTCTTAACCACGGAGCTGTCTCTCTGCCACCTTATTGATATTTTCTGAAAGTTTTTTCAAATTCCTTGTAGAAAGAGATAGACGTAGAGTTTTGGGATGTGGAAGTATAAAAATGTATCTTTTTAAAGTTATAATAAAGATTAAAAGACTATAGCAAAAGTTGCCAGCATTTCAAAAACACATTTTTAATATGGACTTGAGGTAGTTCTAAGTGTTTTAGTTAATCTTCGTACAATTCTACGAATTAAGGATGCTTCTTGCTCTATTTTATATGAGAGAAACTTGTAATAAGAAGGGATAAGTATCTCCCTGAACAACGGTTGACCCATTGATTAAATTTGAGTGGCTTAATTTCCAGAGCATATTTCTTTAGCTTTCTACTCAGTTAGTTCTGTCTGTGGATGCTGTGACAAATAATCACATACCCAGTGGTTTAACACAGCACATTTATAATCTTATACATTATGTGCAATAGTTTCCTCTGAGATCGAAATAATTCTATTCTGTTTCTTTAAGACAGAAGATGATAACACAAAATAACTTCAGGAAGTGCCTAAAAGTGACCAGATTCACTAGGACACTCCTTCTCAAGAGTAAACAATAAAGACTGCTCAGAGTCACTCTCAGGCGCCAACTGCAAACAAGATTATGAGTGGAGCCCACGTGCCTAGAAGGAGCAGAGTGTATAACCACTCTGCCTGGAACAAGTTTAGAGCAACTGAGTCATTCAGAAAGGCTGTGTAATGGACTCCAGCTTCCCAGCTTTTGTTACTTGTGCTGAGGTGGGGTTTGGTGATGCAGTTGTATTTGAGTTGTTTCTGCTCCTGTAAGTAACCCTTCACCCATATTCCTGTAAGTAACCGCAATGAAACCCATTGATTTACCGAGCTGAGCTTTGGTAGTATACATACTTTAGTCTGTCCTAAGCTTTCTATCTGGCTGATTAAATAGGTTTCACATCTCTTCAGGAAATGCCTTGTCACATAACAACAGATTGGATGTCCAAAATGGGTCCACATGTCTACAATGAAGTTGTTGGTAGGATTGTTTCTTTCTGAAGGCTTTAAAAACGTACCTGTTTTCTTGTCTTTTGTAGCTTCTAGAGGCAGTCCAGCTTCCTCAGATCATGACCACTTTACGTGGTATTGCTTTTCCCTGGATATTATTTGTCTCATGTTCTGTCTACTTATTGACCTATTCATTATTATACAGGGATAACTTAGATAATTTTCTTACAAGGTCACCCTTTGTCACATATTTAACAGAGTCTTAGCTCCTGGAAGAAGGTTCTAGATACCAAAAATAAGGATATTATTCACTGTTCCACACGTACTCTCGGTCTTGTTAACTTTAGAAAGTACTTTCTGAGCATTTATGCACACCAGGTACTCTTCTAGGTAATGCAGAATGAACAAGAATCAGATATTATCCATTTTTATCACATGATGTTCAGTATAGAATTTGAAGTGATAATACTGATTCAACAAGGAAGAATAAAGTGTTTGTTTTTCTGACACTATGGGTCAACCAAACCCATAAACAAAAATTAAAAAAAAAACAGTGCCATCAATGATTGGTTTTCTTAATTCTGCATGAAATCAATTTCTAGAATATATAACTTCATAGGAATCAAGCATTTATTTCAGTGTGCTGTCCCCTCAATACCTAAATTAATAAGGTAGGGAAAGGTTGACAAAAATATACCTCTTTTGTGCACTGTGCAATACTTTCAACTTTTTATTTCATATTGTATTTGCTTATAACTTTTAGTGCTAGGAAAGAAATAAGGCAAATAATGTTTTGTCTGATGATAATAGCACTACCATGAAAAATTGCACTCCACAGAAAATGTAATTCTATTACAAACTGTACGTATTCATGCATCAAGAGTACAACATTTAGAGCATCATATGAATCATTCAGTCCCAAAATACATTTATGACTTAGCTAATCACACTGTGGAACAGAGTTGTTTTAGATTATAGAGACAATTTATTTCTACTGTTTCTGTGAGTACCAGGCATGCATTTGTTTTGCTCTGTGGATGTCTTACAGCTCTCATGTCTCTCTGCCTGACTATAGAAGCCATAATCATCTAATAAAGACCAATCTTCACAGCCCCCACATTGCCTATACTCATGGTAATTGCACTTACTGTTTATTGAATAGCATATGCTGTTAGGTTTCCAGACCTCTCCCAAACCCGCTTCCCCTAACTGACAAAGCAGAAGGTAAAATGTGAGAATCCAGATTCCCAAAAGGAAGGGTAGAAGAAAGACTGGTGGTAAAGGGTAGTATACAATAAGATGTTTTTGGGATTGTCCCATTTCAAGACATACATTTAGGGCATGGCAGAAATAAAAATTGCTAATTGACAAGTCATAAAAATGGAGAAAGACAATAAATTCTAGACATATGCACCACGTGAAAGAAATGTAAGCATAAAGCAGGTACAGAAATCAACTTGAATGCTAGATGTGGGAATCAGGAAGCAAGGGGAAAGGTAGGTGAGTGGCAACAGAATCCTGGGAATCAGACTCTGGAGACCAGACTCAAGGTGCAGATCTAACTTTATTGTCCAGTGTAACAGCCTTTAAATGATTGAAAGGCCAATCAGACCATCCCATGTTAGCCTCAAGCACTAATAACAATAAATCAAGTTAGTGTAACTATAAGGAAATGTGGGGGGTGGGGTACAGTCTCCTTAGGAGACTTCCCTAAAGAAGGGGGAAGCAGTTACAACTCTAGCCTCACATCCATTTTGAGACTTCACTAGTGTACTAGGAGTCCCTAGTAGATTAGCACTGTATGCAAGGCATCTTTCCAGGAGTTGTGAGAGCTGCTGATGCTTCTCTAGCCATTCCCTATGGGCCCACAAAAGGCTTGTTTTGTCATTCCCCAGTTATAAGTCACTGAATGCATGCAACCTATGCAAATGTTAAAATTTGGATGTTTTGGCTATTAAAAATAAAGCTGCTGTGAACATGGTTGAGCAAATGTCCTTGTTGTATACTTGAGCATATTTTGGATATATGCCTAGGAAAAGGTATGTTTGGATCTTGAGGAAGCACTGTTCCTAATTGTCTGATTGATTTCCAAAGTGGTTGTACAAGTTTACCTTCCCACCAGCAATGGAGGAGGGTTCCTCTTTCTCCACATCTTCTCCAGCATGTATTGTCACTTGAGTTTTTAATCTTAGCCATTCCGGTGGGTGTAAGGTGAAATCTCAGGGTCATTTTGATTTGCATTTCCCTGATGGCCAAGATGTTGAGCATTTCTTTAAGTGTTTCTCTGCCAATTTATATTCCTCTATTGAGAATTCTCTGTTTAGCTCTGTACCCCATTTTTAAATTGGATTACTTGATTTATTGGTGTTTAACTTCCTGAGTTCTTTATATATTCTGGATATTAGCCCTCTATCAGATATAGGGTTGGTGAAGAGCCTTTCCCAATCAATAAGCTGTCGTTTTGTTCTGACGAGTGTCCTTTGCTTTACAGAAGCTTTTCAGTTTCATGAGGTCCCATTTATTGATTGTTGATCTTAGAGCCTGTGCTGTTGGTGTTCTATTCAAAAAGTTGTCTCTAATGTCAATGAGTTCTAGGGTCTTCCCCACTTTTTCTTCTAACCGGTTTAGTGTGTCTGGTTTTATGTTGAGATCTTTGATCTACTTGGACTTTAGAAACAACCCAGATGTCCCTCAACTGAGGAATGGATACAGAAATTGTGGTACATTTACACAATGTAATACTACTCAGCAATTAAAAACAAGGAAACGATGAAATTTGCAGGCAAATGGTGGGAACTAGAAAAGATCCTCCTGAATGAGGTATCCCAGAAGCAGAAAGACATACAGGATATATATTCACTTATAAGTGGATATTAGACATAAACATATTAAAATCTGTACATCTAAAGAAGTTAAGCAAGATGGAGGACTCTGGGTAATATTATCAACCCTCACTTAAAAAGGCAAATGGGACAGACATCGGAAGAGGAAGAAAACAGGGAACAGGACAGGAACCTACCACAGAGGGCCTCAGAAAGACTCTACCTAGCAGTGTATCAAACTGCTGAGACTGGTAGCCAAACTTTGAGCAGAGTTCAGGGACTTTTATGAAAGAAGGGGAGATGAAAGTCCTGGAAGGGACAGGAGATCCTCAAGGAGAGCAACAGAACCAAAATAATCTGGTCACAGGGGACTTTTCTGACACTGATACTCCAACCAAGGACCATGCATGGAGATAACCTAGGACCCCTGTACAGATGTAGCCCATGGGAGCTCAGTCTCCAAGTGGGTTCCCTAGTAATGGGAACAGGGACTGTCTCTGTCATGAACTCAGTTTCTGGCTCTTTGATCACTTCCCTGTCATGGGGAATTAGCCTTACAAGGCCACAGAGGAAGACAGTGCAGCCAGTCCTGATGAGACCTGATAGGTTAGGGTCAGATGGAAGGGGATAAGGACCTCCCCTACCAGTGGACTGGGGGAGGGACATGGGAGGAGATGAGGGAGGGAAGGTGATATTAGGAGAGGATGAGGGAGGAGCTACAGCTGTGATACAAAGTGAATAAACTGTAATTTACATAAAAATTAAAAACAATAATTGATAAGTTGCATATTTTGGATGTTATCATTGGGAGCAGAGATAACTGCTATACTTAAAGGTCTAGAACCAAAGTTTACAGGGGAAGACAAAAAAAAAAAATGGGTTTTCTTGGAAGTTAAAACCTAACGGCTAAGCAAGGCTCTCTAGCTGCAGGGTCCAAGAATATTCTCTGTACTCACAAGCATTTTGCTGTCTGTCCCAAAAGCCCTCTCCCTTTTCTCCAGGACAGCATCACTTGTTGCTATGAAATACTCAGATAATCTCATGAGACAGTTTACTGGTGCTGCATTCTTAGAAGCCTGATGTGCCTAGACCTTTTTATTTCTGTCTATTTAACATTTTTGGGTTTTCAAACATGGACTGCACTAATTTTTATTCCTTAAATTTGTCAAGGAGAATTCTCAGAGCTCAGCAGATATGAGGCTGACAAGACAGAAACATGGCTATTGGACAAGGAATTTCTGTCACTTTTTCCTGCCAAATGATGTTTGATAGAATATCTGCTACCAGAAATGCCCTGTTGTTCAGAATATGAGGAGTGGAGAAGGAACAAAAAGTAGCCCTGAGGTGAATGGCTTACTTTATTATAAACTTGTGTGCGTGTATACGTGTACATGTATATGCAAGTGTATGTGTGAGTTGGTAATGTGTAGTCCAAAGGTCAATGTTGAGTATCTTCTTCAATTGTTCCCCTCAACTGCCTTTATAAAAAGTAAGGTCTTACACTGAGTTTATGGATTGGCTGACCTGCTTGGCCAGAAAGTTCCAGGAATTCTCCTATTCCACCACCCCATTGCTAAATTTACAGGTTCCACATCTTAAACTGTGTGCTAAGCATCCAAACTCAGTTCTTTGTGTTTATGAGGCAAGCACTTTGTCTATTGAGTCATCTTCCTAGCCTGAACTTAATTTGTTTTTTGGAAATCATATTCATTTAGGAGATGGGCTATTGTCCAGATGTGTCAGAAAGCTTTGCAAGCTAATAGACGTTTCTAAATGGTGTGTTTTCCCTTGGGGGCACGCATATGCCCAGCATGGATAACTAACTGACAGCCTTCTTTGTCATTAGGTGTCATCAAGTGAGTAATTTTCAAGTAGTAGAAACTGAATGCAAAGGATGAACACACATTTATACTTCATCTTTTCCCTCTTTTGAAACAAGGTCTTATACTGCAGCCAAGGCTGGCTTGGATTGTAAAGCTCAGATGACACTCTTCCTGCCTGGATCCCACAAGTTTTGGGATTATAGGCATTCACTACTGCTCAGGCCTTGCCTCATGCATTGCAAACATTTGCATGCCCCTGGTACCCTGTCTGTTCCCATCTGCCTGAGACAAACAGGACAAGTCTCAGTGATTTTCATGGTAGGAAATATGACAGTTATATCAGCCGCTGAAACCACATTGGTTGAGATAAAGAACTAAGGGACCAAGCATAGATCTAAAATAACTCCCACCTCCTTGAGCTGCTACAACATTCAGAGTTAAGTACCTGTTTTCTGGGCCTATTGTGTCTAAAGGAGCTTTTCTCTCCCGATCAGCTTAGACTGAGCCCCAGTAATACGCTGGGTGGAAATTAAGTGGAAATCATTCCTAACTGCAAAGATCTTGACTTCAATTTCAATTAGAACTCCTGAAAGGAACAGAAATGAGGTCTTAAGGCATCCTAATGTTGAAGATTAGAGCCAGGAGAACCTGACCTCTTTCAGAATGTTTAAGAACCAAAGTGTCTGGAAATGTCAAGAGGAGCTGTAAAAAGTGTCTGTGACAAAATTCCACACATGTTTTGAGAATTGAGAACATGCACATGAAATTGGGTCTCTTATAACCAGGTTTTTCATTTCGGAGAAGAGTGGGAAGATATTCTCTGAATTCACTCTTGTAAAATGTCCCACAGCTATAGAGAGAAAAAAGTCATTCCCAAATATATTATTGGAAATGCATTTCTATATAAATTATTTAATTCTAACTTGGAGGATCTAATATTTTCTAGGTGCCATTGTTTTTCTCAAGAATCATGAAAATTGGAAGTCATTGCCTCCTGTGCTTTTGTTTTTCATATATTTGCATAAAGTTTGAAAATGCTGAAGTAATCTAAATTTTGTAAGAGATGAAAAGCCAAAATGACTAGTTAGTGCTCTTATTTTTTCCTGCCTATATTATGCTTCTAGAAGTCTAAGTATGAAGTATTACACCCAAAATATTTCTAAGAGCTGTAGTCTTTTCCTTCTGAGAAAAAAAATATGTTGGCCATCAATATTCCCTACAATCATATCTCATACAATATTGGATAAGTGCCTAAACATACTTAATGCTCTAAATATCAACCAGGATATCCTAAGGATTGCCAAAATGACTTGAAAAAAACACCAAGAGAAAGTTGTTACTGCACAGCCCTGCTTCTTGAAATAAGTTCTTAAGAGTTTGTTATGCAATTGCATGTTCAAATTGACAGCTTTGCCGTACTCTTTAAGATGTAGATTTCTTTCTGTGTGTAGGTGATATAAAGTATTCTGGGAGCTATTTTACTAAAAATAAGGCATCTGTGTCAATAATGAGAGCTCACGGTACAATGTAATATTATCGCACCTGCAAAGGTTCAAGAAGGTAACTTTAGGTGAAATAAAAAAAAACCTTTTACATAATTGAACAGCATATATTCCAAAGTCTTATTTATTAAACTTATTCTTATGTGGTGCTGGCCTCTAAATGACTAATCATATAAATGACAGGCACGATGTCATGGCGTAGAAGTGTAATATGAAAGACTGAAAACTGTGATATCTCTCAATCCATCTGTCCTCTATGGGACCCTTCTGGCTAATGGGTTACCAATCTATAATATGTTGGCATTTGTGAAGTAACTTTGGATAACTTACACTCTCTTAATCTCATGAAGTCATGCAAATGAATGCTTTGGGCCATATATTACCAGCCCCAAGTGTTTGGGGTTAGATTAGCCATGGTTTCCCTAGTATTTTTAGACTTCTAACTACTGTCTGTGAAATATTTACATGTTGGTATTTAACCATGGAGTTTATCTGAAAAATAAGCAAAGATTATTCAAGAAAACTTCTTTTATACAGTTATTCTGCAAATACAAGCTGGGAACAAAGTAAACTCCGGGCATGACGCTGAAAGGATGTATGCTCAGCACCCACAGCCAAGCCCAAGAGCTGCACTTCTCTATTTGTAATGACTTGCCTAAAACTGGAGGGTTTTTTGATTTTTTTGTTTTTTTAAGTAAAAGAAAATCTCAGGGGCTGGAGAAATGTCTCAGTGCTTAGGAGCACTGTCTGCTCTTCCAAAGGACCCAGGTTTAATTCCCAGGACTCACATGGCAGCTCACAACTGTAACCCTGATTCCAAGGGTTCTGACGTCTTCAACTCATGCACATAAAATTAAGTAAATTGTTTTTTTTTTAAAAGGAAAATCTCAGAGATAGGGACATTTATTGATTATGTTTTCATAGATAAGTATTATATATGTGTTAGGCATCAATTAAAATGTTTTAGTGATTTATTTAATTTTTATTTTATGTGCATTGATGTCTTCCTGGACGTATATCTATATGAGAGTGTCGGATCCCCTGGAACTGGAGGTACTGACTATTGTGGGTGCTGTGAATTTAATGTAGGTCTTCTGGAAGAGCAGCCCGTGCTCTTAACCACTGAGCCATCTCTGCACCCCTTAGACATTTTCAGTAAGACTCATGATGAATACCTTACCTTGGCAATATCTGTCAGTTGAGGTATGAATATGTACCACCAGATCCTCGATTATACTCAATTGCTGAGGACAAAGTTGAAAAGTTGCAGATGATTTATGTGATTTCTGCCACATGCTAAATTTCTTTGGCTGTCAGCTGTAAAAGTGGGTTTGGAAGATTGTGTGGAAAGTTGAGAGCCTCCACTCTTGACATGTACCTTTGTCGTGTGTCAGTGTGAGAAAGAAATCAATATTATCCAAAGGGGTCATCTATATAGGAGCAATATAAAGTGTGGCTTCCCCAAGGAGTTCAGGCTTCTGAAGGTTACTCTTAGGCCTTTCAGTTCTGTAATGTATATGGAGGACATACACTACAAAGCTGTGAAGTCAGACTGATCAGTGTGACAGTTGTTATTCGTGAACGTGGAGGTATGATCCTCTACCCTATGCCATGATTTCTCTCTATGAAATGACTGGCTGGAGAGAGCATGTGGTACAGTTACAAAAGAGTGCATCTGCAGCCTTTCTACGAAAAGCTCACTTAAAGCGTCAAATCTGAAATCATGTCCTAATCACTTGAGATTTCCCTAGAGATGGGAGCGTAACTGTATGTATCAAGGATTTAAACATAATGCAAATATGTTGCATTTTTATTGATTTTTTTTATTCATGTCCATCTTTGAAAGTCAAAGTGTGTGGGATAAGGCCAATTATAACAATATTGTATAAGAAAACTCTTTAGTCTCTATTGCTTACTTCAGTTTGACTTCTGACATCAATAGCACTGGGGTGTAGGCAAACAGTCTAGGTATTCTCTTTCCTTGCAGATATATCTGGCATAACTGGGTAGGATTCTGTGCTTTTCCAAGGTTATTCCATGGACTGGCTGGATAAAGGCTCAGTCCACTATTTTAAACTCTTTGGTGGCTGGCTGGTTCCGAGTTCTGATTTCAGCTCCTGGTTGTTGGTAATGAGGACACCAAGTGTAAAAATAAGAACTACAGGATATTGGACATAGCCGTGGCTTTGATGAAATTGTTCTTCTCCAATGTAGGAGAGAAAAACAGACAACAGAGACATCATCTATATTGCTGTTTGTCACAAATTTATGTGGATATGGAGCAATACTGGTCAGAGATCTTTCTTGTATTAACCATGACCTTGTTATATCCTCAGAAGAATCCTGTTTTACCCAAAATCCCTTTTGGGGAATAGATTACTATAGTTTTCATAATAATTTACTCAAACTGGATTGTTTACAGCAATTGAAATTGGTTCTCTCAAAGTTATAGAGACTGATGTACATGATGCAAGCAAAATTGGTTCCTTCTGGGATCTATTTCCTCTCTCCTAGCTTTTGCTAGTTGCTGGAGGTTTCTAGCATCCCTTGGCCTGCTACATTCAAACCTCTGCCTCCATCATTACAGGGTGTCCTTCCTGAGATCTCTGTGTTCTTGTGCTCACACATGGCATAAGTCATTGAATTAAAGGCCGTTCAATTCAGCTTTATTTTACCTTAATTTGATTGTGCAGCAAAGGGTTTATTTCCAAATTAGGTCCGATTCATAGGTACCTGGGATTAAGACTGCAAAGCATCATTTTGGAGCAACACAATTCAACCACAGCACGTTTATTTCCGATTGTTCTTATTCAATTAGTAGTAGATTTCCTCCAGAAACTCAGTTACAGGAAATAAATGTTTTTGTGCCGCCTGTGTTGTCAGCCTAGTAGTGTGAAGGTCCTCCAAAGCATGTATACATCAGAAGCCTGGCTTTTTTTTTAATGCATAAGCAGAGCAAAGCTCAAATCAATATCTCAAAGATTTTTTTTCTGCCATTGAGATAAGATGGTAATGTGAACAATTATTTTACACTCTGTTCAGTGCAGCTGTGGAAGGGTCTCCTTTTCCAGCCATGTCACACACCGTTAAAGCTCTTGTCAGAGATTTATTCCTCTGCTTCTTCACGTTTTTCAACGAACTCCCCCCCCCGGGAGAACTGGGTTTGCAGTTGCACTGACTTTATTCCATCTACAAGATCCCAGTGTATGGTGAGTGAGGAGCATGGGAGAAGGGCATAGAACCAGAGACCCTATCTTTTCCAAGCTGAAATGCCTAATAAAGTCAGAGAAAAAATTCAGAAAAAAAATTAGAAATACTAAGGTTACCATTTCAGAGAGAGAGAGAGAAAGGGAGAGACCGAATGACAGAGAGGGAGCGATATTGAGAGAGACTGAGGAGGAGAGATACAGAGACAAAGACAGAGAAACAGAGACAGAGACTGAGAAAGAAACAGGGAGGGGAAGAAGAGAAGGAGGGGGAAGAAAAGGAGAAAAAGGAAGATGAGGAGGAGGAGGAGGAAGAAGAAGAAGAAGAAGAAGAAGAAGAAGAAATGTGATTTGCAATTGCTTCTAATTTCTAATGCAGTAAAACATGGTCACTGATTAGGGAACCCATGCAGAAAAGACCCTTGGGTCCAGATGGTGAGAGGCAAGGCTATTGTGTGTATTGAGACACCATCTGTATTTTTCTGAGAATACTGATATTATATTTCAATATCCAAAGGAACCTGTGTAGATTTTTGCTCGCTCTAATTGCTGCAGTACCTGCAATGTATTCACAACTTCTCCATCTGCACCGCGCGGCTGATGCCTGCCACGCACCATTTGGCAATCTGCAGCGCTATGCTCTTCCTCTGACCCCATCTTTCCCACTGCATCATTTAGCTCCAACACATGCAGCCGCAAAGGCTTTCCAAATCATTCACTTAGTGACCGAGGGCAAAGCTACCTACCACCCACCAGGGAATGAGTCATCATATCATGAAGGCCGTAGGGGAAAAAAAGAGACATTTGTCAACAGATTCTGTGTATTGTAGAAGATGAGTTCAAATGTAGGACACCGCGCAGATTTAGTGGTGCATGATAGATGAGTGAATTTCTCACAAGAAATGTCAGGCATCTCTAGAATCTTAAACAATAAGGAAAAAGAAAGCTGCGTGTTTGTTGTCAAATAGCCTCTGTGGGATCACCATTTAATCACCCAAGTTCTTGCTCCGTGGCTGTTACTCTCAGAGCTGGTTGGAGGCTTTCTGACTCATTCGGAGGTACTATGGAGGCTCTCCAGTCACACAGCGTTTCTACTGTGTGGACCAGCTTCAGCGTTCCTGTCTTTCTCTCAGTCGCTGATTGGGAATTCATTTTCTCTTTGTCCCCCTAATTTTCAAGCTTTATCCAACAAATTAGTCTAAAATTTGCAGGAAGCGGGAAGTACAAACAAATTGAAAAGAACTCATCTGTGATGCTATTTGTGGACATTTTGGCTCATGTGATTCTGTGCTTTTTATGTATGCAGAGGAACAAATATTTCACTTACTATTTTTGTGAACTCCTATTTAGTAGCCTCTGCATCCAGGACCGTGGATGCCACTGACCTCTGCAATTACATTATTGAGTTAATTGAATAATATGCTTAGGTCCCTGCACACTCAATTTTCCATATTTTTGCTATTTCAAATGAGGCAGGGTCCTTTAATTCTGCCAGATATTTCCTTAGATGAATTCTAAACAGCAAGATCAGACTTACAGGTTCCATGTGTTTTAAATCCTATAATACACATTGCTTGATTTCCTTAAAAAATATAATTTTCTTATCACGCGATGTCTGTTGACATAGTAAGGATGATGCCTGTGTTCTCCTTTCTTTATTTGATTGAACCTAGCATGGTTGGCTAGTGTTATACCCCAAGATGCATCTTCAGCACTGAAGATATATATCTATATATTTTTTTTATATATACACACTTTTGATTTCTGCGATTATCCTTTGGAACCATTTGTAAAATCTTTTAGGAATTAGTGATATTCTTCTGTGGTTCAGTGTATGTAATTTATATATTATTTTTCAAAATATTTTCTATGGTGGTACAGAGAAGATGTTTTTGTATTTTTATGTAGGTTAATCTGTGGTTTACTTTTAAGGCTTCTCATTCACGCATAAATATTTGCTTCTGTTGCACTCCAGGACTGATCTCTCCTTTCTTTTGTTCTTTCTTCATCCCTTGCTCCCTCCCTTCTTACCTCTTTCCCTTCTTCACTCCTTTCTTCCCCCCTTTCCTCCTTCCCTATTTTCTTTCTTTTTGTTTTTGGCTTCGTTTTGTTTTTTTGAGACAGAGTTTCTCTGTGTAGTACTGGATGTCCTAGAACTCACTCTGTAGACCCGGTTGGCCTTGAACTCAGAGGTCTGCTTGTCTCTGTCTTTCCAGTGCCAGGATTAAAGTACTATACCGCCACTGACCAGCCACATTCTGGAATCTTTGCCTTTTCTCTTTCATTTGGTTTGTCACAAATACAAAGAATTTCACCATTTGTATTTCGCAGTGTGGTTGGTCATGCATCTTCTCCCAAATTCTTTCTCATTGATATGAAAGATTGCATTTCCCAAGTTCTAAATTCATATGCTCTACAACCTATGCACTTATTTGAGTGGGTATTGTGCTTCTATTTTGAAACCATGGACATTACCCTTTAATCACTGTTAATTTATGAGAGCTTTGGTTATCTGATAAAGTTATACTATTTCCACTAGAAACATTGTGATATCTGAAAATTTACTATTAAAAAGTTCTTCTCTGGTAAAACACATTGTTAAACAAATACAAATAGTCAAATACTGGGCATAAGTGTTTGTAAAATAAATATTTTAGCATTCTGATGGGGGTAAGGTAGAATCTCAGACTCGCTTAGATTTGCTTTTCCCTAATAGTTTTAGAAAATCTGGATTTTTTTGTTTTTCTGTTTGAAATTTAGAATTGTTCTTTCAAGTTCTGTAAAGAATTGTGTTGGTACTCAAGTGACAACACATGCTGGAGAGGATATAGAGAAAGGAGACCCCTCCTCCGTTGCTGATGGGAATGTAAAATTGTACAGTCACTTTGGAAATCAATCTGATGCTCTTAGGAATAGTGCTATTTCAAGATCCAGCTATACCACTCCTAGCCATATATCCAACTACGCATATATCCTAGCCAAATATGCTCAACTACACAACAAGGACATTTGTTCAACTGTGCATGTAGAAGCTTTATTTGTAATAGCCAGAATCTGGAAACAACCTAGATGTCCCTCAATCAAGGAAAGGATATTATGTTACATTCACATAATGGAATACTACTCAGCAATTAAAAACAAAGAAGTCATGAAATTTACAGGCAAATGGATGAAACTAGAAAAGATAATCCCAAGTGAGGTGACCCAGAGGCAGAAAGACATATATGGTATACACTCACTTATAAGTGGTTATTAGACACATAATATAGGATAAACATACTAAAATCTATAGTCCTAAAGAAGCTAAACAACAAGGATGACCCTAGGGAAGATAATTAATCATCATTCAGAAGGGCAAATGGGATAGACATTGTGGGAAAAAAGGGAATAGGACAGGAGCCTAGCACAGAGGGCCTCTGAAAGACTACCCAGCAGGGTATCAAAGCAGATGCAGAGACTCAAAGCCAAACTTTGGGCAGAGTGTAGGAAATCTTATGGAATAAGGGGGAGATAGAAAGACCTGGCAGGGACAAGAGTTTCACAAGGAGACCAACAGAACCAAAAATCCTGGGCCCAGGGGGCCCTGCAGATACTAATACTCCAATCAAGGATCATGCATATAGAGGACCTAGACCCCTGCTCAGATGTAGCCTATAGGCAGCCCAGACTCCAAGTGGGTTCTATAGTAAGGGGAACAGGAGCTGTCTCTGACATGAACTCAATGGATGGCCCTTTGACCACCTCCCCCTCAGGGGGAGGGTACAGCCTTGCCAGTCTTGATGAGACCTGATAGACTAAGGTCAGATAGAAAGGTAAGAGGACCTCCCTTATCAGTGGACTATGGGAGGGGCATGGGAGGAGAAAAGGGAGGGGGTGTGGGACAGGGAAGAGAGGATACAAAGGGAATAAATTGAAATAAATAAATAAATAAAAATTTAAAAATGAATATTTTATAAAAAGCTTTATTTAAGACTGCAAGTGACTATTAACATCTTGCAATAAGAAAATCACTCATACAGGATAAGCTGGGGTTGGATAGAAGGGGAGGAGATCCTCTTCTGTTGGTGGACTTGGAGGGGGCAGGGAGGAGGGAGATGAGGGAGGGAGTGGGAGGGGAGGAGGGAATGAGGGAGGGGGCTACGCCTGGGATTCAAAGTACCTAACCTGTGATTGAGATAAAAATAAATAAATTAAAAAAAGAAAACAACTCATTTGTTCATCCAAATGAGCATTGATCATACCCACCTGGGTCCTCCTTCCTGTATATCCTCCCTAGGAGTATAGATTTCAGCATGATCTTCCTATCCTATAGGTCTATATAAGTGAGTACATACCATATGTTTCTTTCTGCTTTTGAGATACCTCACTTAGGATGATCGTTTCCAGGTCCCACCATTTGCCTGCAAATTTCATGATTTCCTCCTTTTTAATTGCTGAGTAGTATTCCATTGTG
>CM053766.1:72317766-72369783 GCA_028658305.1 Pachyuromys duprasi
ATTATTTTTTTTTAGTTAATTTTGTATCCAGCCACTTTGCTGAAGGTGTTTACCAGGTGTAGGAGGTCTCTGGTAGCATTTTGGGGTCACTTATTTACACTATCTTATCAGCTGTGAATGGTGACACTTTGACCTCTTCCTTCCCAATTTGATTCCCCTTCATCTCCTTCAGTTGTCTTATTGCTCTAGCTAGGACTTCAAGTACTGTGTTGAATAGATATGGAGAGAGTGAGTAGCCTTGACTTGACCCTGATTTTAGTGGAATTGCATTAAGTTTCTCTATATTTAACTTAATGTTGACTGTAGCCTTGCTGAATATTGCCATAGTTGTTTAGGGTTGCACCTCTATCACTGTTCTCTCCAAGAATTTTAGAATGAAGAGGTGGTGTTGGATTTCGTCAAAGGCTTTTTCAGCATTCGATAAGATGATCATGTAGGTTTTTTTTTTCTTTCAGTTTGTTTGTATGGTGGATTTCATTGATGATGCATTTTTGTATATTGAATGTCTCTGCATCCCTGGAATGAAGCCTACTTGATCGTGGTTTTATTTATCTATCTATCTATCTATCTATCTATCTATCTATCTATCTATCTATCTATCTATTTATTATTGGTGTGTTGTTGGATTCAGTTTGCAAGTTTTTTATTGAGATTTTTGCATAAATGTTTATAAGAGAAATTGTTCTGAAATTCTGTTTCTTTGTTGAGTCTTTGTGTGGTTTAGGTTTCAGTGTGACTCTTGCCTCAAAGAATAAGTTGGTCAATGTTCTTTCTCTTTCTATTTTGTGGAATAGTTTGAGGAGTATTGGTATTAGCTCCCCTTTGAATGTCTGGTAGAATTTTGCGCTAAAACCGTCTGGCCTGAGCCTGTCTTGAAGGCAACCAGGTAACAATGATTTCTCACTTGTGGGCAATCATTACTCTTTGTTGTAAACTGGACCTCCAAATTGGGTGAGGTTCACCTATATTAGAGAAGGCAATTGGCCTCATTCATTTTATAGATTTAAATGTTTAACTCACTCAAAACATCATTAGAAAAACTCCAAGAGTAATGTCTATCTAAATACATGAGCACCAAATGGTGTAGTTACATAAGAAGTTCACTTCTTGTTACATTTCTATAATTGTAACCCTACTCCAAGCGAGGGCAGTCAAAAGTTTAATGATACAGAACATAATATTGTTCTATTATGTTTTATCATGTACTCTAACTGAAATGGAATGCCCACTTTCCCCAGACAAGGAGGTAAAGATATTGAGTGAATTCCTTCTCTTTCATAATGTATAGCTTAAATAGTATGATATAAAATTAAAAATACGTAACAATCATACTTGAACGTGAGCAAATCCTATGTGCATAAAAACTAGAATATAGGAGACAACAGTGGTGTATCACATTTGCCCATATAAAGCTAGCAAGATAGTTTTGGTAACTTTCAGTATGAAAATTTAACAAGAGATATATTTTTTAAATATTTTGCTTATTTCTAAATAATATAATATACTCAAGAACCTAAAAGTGTAAGTTTAAGCATCATTGGCCTTCTATTTTTTGTATGACTATAGATGTCTGGATCAATTAAAGTAAACACAAACTTTTACCAATTTGAAAAAAAAGAAAGAAAAAACTTGTATCATGCAAAAGCTAATCTGTTCCCAAATTTCAAGATTTTATATTTATGAAATTGTTAAACTGATCCAGAATGCAATATGACAGTTACCTATTCAGTATGTATTATCTAAGTGTGTGTGTGCATATTTGTGTGTTTGTCTGTGCCTGTAGGTGCACAATGCTTATGTGTACATACTTATTCACATGCACAGATACATATGTGTCTCGGTCAGGACACTAGAAGTTCTTCTGTTACAATCAACCTTGACATTTTGAGACAGGTTCCCTCATTGCCTGGAACTTGCAAAGTAGACTAAGCTGTCCAGCCAGTGAGCCCTAGAGACCTGCCTGTTTCCTCTTCTATGACTCTGGTATTCTAAACTCACATTATCATGCCCAGCATTTTAGGGTAAATTCTGGAGTATCAAATTTAAGTCCTCATGTCCACACAGCAATCATCTTATAGATTGATCCATCCCCACAGCCCTCAGCAACCTTCACTGCTTTTAGTTGATGATATTAGGTGTTTCATTATAGTAATTGCAAACTGACTAACATATATTTGATTCTACATATTGAATGGGAAAAGCATCTCCTACCTCCATTTGTATATGCATGCAAGATTTTATGTGACTGTGCACGCTCTTAAGAAACACAAATGGGAAAAAATCCTATATATTTTTTTCAGAAATTGACTTAATTTACTTAATAGGATTATCTGCAGATGTGCCCATGTTTTTTTCCTGCAAAAAATGTGACTTTATTCTTGATGGCTGAAGAAAATTCCCTTGTGCGAATATCACATTTCCTTTATTGTTTCTCTGTTGGTGGACACCTAGGCTGCTTGCATACCTTTGCTTTTGTGACTAGTGCTTCACTGAACATCGGTGTGCAAGTGCTTCTGTATACAGTGGAGTCCTCAAGGCCAGAGCCATTTTTATTGTTTCCTTTTTTAATATTTGTGGATATATTTTTGTGTGTGCGCACATACACACACTTATGTACTTGTGTGTATTCATGTGGAGGCCGGAAGACAACCTTGATTATTGAACTTCGAGCACTATGGTGTGTGTGTATGTGTGTGTGTGTGTAACAGGCTTTCTCATGGTCCCGAAGATGGCCAAGCAGGAGCGTTTGGCTGTCAACTGGTACTTTCTAAAACATGGATTTTGGTGATCAGCTTCAAGTTCTCATATTTTCAAGTCAAGCACTTTACTGATGGAGCCACCCTACAGCTGCCAATATCTTTTCTTAAGAAGATGGTACTAAATGGCAGTAATCACAGTCAATCATTGTACATACTATCGTGAAAGCAGTGAAGATGCGTATGGACATTTTATTTTATTTCAAGATAAATGATTATCTTTATTTAAAGACATAAAATTCCAGCATATTTTGTTTACATTGCTGATCCTCTATAGACCCAGCATTTCCATTCACCAACATGTGTGTTTTGTCTCTGTATCTTAAATTGTCCTTTTTTAAAAGAGTAATTTATTTATTTTTATATTAATCACAGGTTATGTACTTTGTATCCCAGCCATAGTCCCCTCTCTCATTCCCTCCCACTCTCCCCACCCCTCCCTCATCTTCTCCCTGCCCCCCCTCCAAGTCCACTGATAGGAGAGGTCCTCCCCCCTTTCCATCTGACCCTAGCTTATCATGTCTCTTCAGGGCTGGCTGCAATGTCCTCTTCTGGGATCTAGCAAGGCTACTCTTCCCTCGGGGGGTGGGGGTGGCGAGGGAGAATCGAAGAGCCAGCCATTGAGTTCATGACAGAAACAGTCCCTTTTCCCCTTACTAGGGTACCCAGTTGGATACTGAGCTACCATGGCCCACATCCAAACAGGGGATGTGTGGACGTTTTATACATCAGGTAAGCAAGCAATGCAGGAAAGTCTTTGCTCAAAGTAAGTAATTTTGTTTTTCTAAAATAAAACAACACTGCAGGGGGTGGAGGATATAGAACAAAATCTGAACAGATACAGAAAATTAGAGAATTCTTTGAGGTCAAGCTGGCTAAAATTTGAATGGTTAAATTTATACATTTTAAATGAACCTTAATATAGTATACTAATGAAAACCACACTTATCTTTTCTCTCCTCATGTTAAAATGACATTTTCTTGGACTATTTGTTTTTGTTATTATTATCTTCCCAAAGAAATTACCAGGTGAGTTTGAAGAACCAGCCTGCCTCCATCTTAGGATGAAAAGACATTTTACAGTAAAGACAAACTGAATTCATTCCTGTTTATGATTCAACTTCTGTTTCTCAAAGACTGGGCAGTGCCTCCCTCATAACCTTAGCTGCAAATGGTTGTGTACTGCTTATTCCAGGAGTGGCAATCATCTCTTCGTTTCAAAAAGTTGTTTCTAACCATCTTGGAACCTGACCTTTGTTTCAAAAGGTTACTGGGCCACCTATGACTAATTTGTTATGACGTCTACCTTGTTATGGCCTCCTTGCAACCATGTGTTTGTTTCAGGAGCTCATTAGGACTAACATGCTATGATGTTCTGCACCTGTAACCCCACCTATTTGTCCATCAAATCATCCATTTGGAAAACCCTTTACCCTTGAGCTATATACATCTTGTTCCTCACATCTAATGCTGACTTCTTAAACCTTGCCTTCGGGGGAGGCAGCCTGTGTACACAAACTTAAAAAAAAAGCATGATTTAATTAATTTGGCCTTGATGATTTGGATCAGCAGTCTTTCTCCTCTAATCTTTGGGATTAAGAGACTGCTTTACTTTTAATAAATTGTATATAGGTTAAAATTTTTGTCTCTTATCAGAATTTTTTTTGCTGTATTTTTATCATGTCTTTTGCTACTTAGAAGTAGGATTAAACAAGTAACAGGACAGGAGCCTATTGCAGAGGGCCTCTGAAAGACTCTACCAAGCAGTGTATCAAAGCAGAAGCTGAGGCTTATAACCAAACCTTCGGCAGATGGCAGTGAATCATATGAAAGAAGGGGAAGTTAGTATGACCTGGAGAAGACAGGAGATCCACAAGGACCAAATATATCAGGGCATAGGGGTCTTTTATGAGACTGTTTCTCCAACCAAGGACCATGTATGGATATAACCTAGAACCCCTGCTTGGATGTAGCCCATGGTAGATCAGTATCCAAGTGGGTACCCTATTAAGGGCAACAGGGACTATTTCGGACATGAACTCAATGGCTGGTTCTTTGACCTCCTCTCCCCCCTGAGGGAGGAGCAGCCTTGCTAGGCCACAGAGGAAGACACACAGCAGCCATTCCTGAAGATACCTGATGAGCTAGGGTCAGATGGAAGGGGAGGAAAACCTCCTGTATCAGTGGACTTGGAAAGGGGCAGGGAGAAGATGAGGGAAGGAAGGTGGGATTGGCAGGGAATGAGGAAAGAGGCTATGACTAGGATACAAAGTAAATAACCTGTGATTAATATAAAAAATAAAAGTCATAAAAAGAGAAATATATAAAAAATCTTTCTGTATTGTTTAAGTACACAAAGCAATACTCAGTCCATCAGTCTTTCTTTTCTGTCTCTGCCACTGGCTTAGCTGCCCAGGCATTGTTTTACAGTTCTCTGTGAGCCTAATTGTGTGCAAACTTTTATTATCTTTTACAACTTGGGAACTTTTGTCTTTCCAGAATTAAATCCTGAATAAAATGCTGTTTTAAAATTGCCTGTGAGATTTCGCAGAGGACCCCTGGAAAATCTTGTGTTCTTTCTTTTTGTGTATGTGTGAACAATAAAGATATTCAAATAATTAGGTTTATGCAATAGGCTAAGTTGAATGGGAAACATTGTTAAAAAGGAAGAGATAGGTAACTTCACAGCTGCATACCAGCCCATTACTGGTGTTTCATACACGGAAATGAACCCCAGAAAAACTAACCAAGTCACTGTATATGTCCCATCTGGAGTGTCAATCATAATTCGATTATTTTAAAAATATATGACATGGAAATAACACAAATTCCTCATTAATTATGTGACTTTAATAAACTCTCATTCTAGCTGTAGCTGCAGTCATTTTAAATATTCTGTTAGTTACCGGTAGTTATATGCATACCTTCTTGGAGGCTCTGGTAATCAGCTCAAAGCTAAAATGAATCATCTCCAATGAAAGAGACAATTTCAAAGAGCTACTCCTAAAATAAATTTCCTACTTTGTATGATTTAAAACTGTATAAATACAACCATACCAAGCAACTCTATATAGCTGTCTTTTACTACAAACATTTCTCCTTGTTTCATGTTTAAGTTTATTCACTTTAATGCTGTCAGTAATGTTATTTTTATTTTGCAAATACTTTTTTCCCCCAAGGGTATCTTTAAAAAAGTTATCTTTATGTTATGTTTGATGAACTGATGTTCAGGGTCATTTAGCTTTGTAATGTTTAGCTTTCTTTAAAGACTATAGTGTTAAGGAGATCTTTTCCTTGATGTTGTAAATAGATTGTTCTGGGCATATCCTAAAAATTTGCCCCTACATTCTTAACAAGGCAATCCTCATTTACTGACTGAGTTGTAAAGATGATGAGTTGCTACCTCTTCCTCTGGTATATTATTTGAATTTCTTAATATTCTTCAGGTCACTTTGAGCTTTCCAGGCATGATTTACTTTATTATAAAGGTTGTTTTAAATTCTTCTAAAGTGATTTCTGAGTCTTCAAGCCTGATAACCTGGGTTTGACCCCTGGGACACATACTGTAGAAAACCAGCTCTCCAGAAATTGATTTCTGATCTCCACATGTGTTCTGTGAAATACTGATAGACACATGCACACAACAAAAAATAAAAGTATTACAAATAATTTATACAGTTTCCACATAAAACTTTTGCATACTTGCTAAATATATTTCTGGTCACTCTTTTATACTATTGGAACTATACGTATATTTCAATTATCAAATATATATGTTATGTACATATATATTTTGGGATATATTATATATTATATAACAAGAATGCATAATTATTATATAATAATAATTATATATACTATATAACAATGTATAATATATAAAAATGTATATATGTTTACAGTGTTTAAGATGTAATGCAAGTTAATTTTGTGTTCTGCACATCAGCTAAACTTTAAACTGTATATTCATTTGTTTTTGGTAGAGAATAATAGCAACATTAAACAGCGATAGCCTCATTACAGTCCATCGGTAGTGTGATGTTAATTTGACTTTGTTGCTTTATTGCACTGATTGTGACCAAGCACAGTGTTTAGCTGACGTGATGACAGAGGGCCACTTTCTTCTGAAACAAGCATCAGAGCAAAACCTCTCTTTGGTTGTTTTGTGTTTTGCAGGTGTGGCAGTGGGGGAACACAGAGTTCTATCCATTGGGTTAAACAGCTAATTCTATTTCTAATTTTTCAAGAAACTTTTTTTCCTTTGAACACTGACAATAGTGAACGTTATCAGCTATTGAGAGTGTCGTCGCTGCTGCTGTAAAATTCACTAATGTGATGAATTCTTTTAATTTATTTTCTAATGTTAGCACTCTGTGTGCTCCTGGGCTGAAGCAGATAGTCAGTTTAACAACTGCTCCAGTACACATCGCTGGCATCAGTCCTGCAGTACTATACTGATGACTTTTCTAATATTGTCGGTGTTGTATTTTGACATGAATGTTTAATAGCCTCGTAAGTAAAATTGAAATTTGCTTACCTCCAGCAATTCTCTTTAAAATAAGATTATGTGCTTCTTGTTTAAATTATTTCTTTTTTGAATTATAAAATAATTTTATCATTCCAAATATTCTCTTATTTTCTCTTCAAGCACTTATTTATTCCTCTCCTTGCTCTTGTTCAAATTGACTACTCCTTTTTTATTAGTTGTTACTTCATTCTCATAAGTACTTGTATATGTACTTATACACACACATATATACACACACATACATAGTACTTCATAGTCAGTATAACGTTATTTGAAAGCATGTTTTCTGAACTTACTATGTGGTATTGAATAACGAATCGGTGTGTTCTTTCCTGGAAAAGATTGTTTCCTCCCTCTCAGCTGTCCTTAGTTGCCTGTAGTATTTAGTGTGGGGCTGAATGTTGCAAGCTTTCTTCCATCCACTTCAGCATGCCTACTGTGGTTAGCCTCATTCGGCTCATATTTAGGCAATCATGTTGGTGAGAATTCAGGGCTATAGCTTTTGACATTATTATGAGACACAGCCTCACAACGAACTCCTTTATCCTTTATCTCGTAAAAATCTTCCTGATCCTTCTGAGCCTTAGGTGTGAGAATTGTTTTGTAGATGTATTCACTGGGACCAGGAACCACAACTCTGAATTTCTCTTTGTTAAGTCTTTCTTGAATGGTCTTCTGTTGCAAAGAGAAGTTCCCTTGGTAATGAGTGAAGACTACATTTAGAATGTAGTTATGGATTATGCTGGTTTAGAAAAGTCATGTTAATAGCTTCTCCTGAAAGAGCCTAGTCAAAGTATGATCTCTTATAGGCATTCTTCATGATGCCTTCATATCAGGCTATTTGCATTCCTAAAGAATTCTTGGTTTTCAAAGTTTTTGTTGTTCCTATTATTTTAGATTTAGCATTATTTGTAGAAATAAATTGAACTCTGCCAGGGTAATGACACTTTGTTCACTTCTCCTGTACCCCTTTCATTTTTCTTATGGTATGTTGTTGAAAAAAAACTTCAACTTTGGGTTGTTTGTAATTTTTTTGGTTAAACGTTTTTAATCTTACAGTAGAGGATGCAAACTGGATAAAGGCAGAACACAATTTTTTTCTCTTGTATTCCTGCTGTATTGAATTATACCAGCGGGGTGATCACATACTGTGTCTTCCCCAAATGGCCTATATGACAGAGTGATCAAATGACTGTTGAAGGCTGCAGAGCAATCTCTCCTAGTTCAGGCAGCACTTCATACTCTAGGGGACAATTCACACCCTGTGTCAACCTTCTAGTGTGTGGTGTCATATAACAAATATACACCCTTGAAACACAAGAGATAGAAATAAGAGCAGCCTTATGCTCATAACTCAGACACCTGACTCACAGAACAGAGCAGAAACCCTGGAGATAAACATGAACAAAGACAAGAAACAAAGCTTGGCAAGAGCACCAAAAGGCTCCAGCAAGGAAAGGATAGTGGATTCAGTAAACAGTGTGGGGGAAATTAAATTTCCACAAACACACAAAATATATCTTTACTTTACACTTGAAAAAAAACTGACCCTAAAAGGATACATTTCTAGCTTTTCAGACCTGAAGCTATAAATCTAGAAGAGAGCCCAGGGGAAAATGTGCCTGGATGGTCCTGGTAATGATTTTATAGATATTGCAATGACCACTCTGGCCACAAAAGCTAAGATAGTGCTGCATCATACAAAATTGTTCTACACAGCAAGAGAAAAAAAAATTAGCAAAATGAAGCAGCAACCTGTAGACTGAGAGAAGACGTTTGCAAATTATCTCTCTGATGAAAGGTTATACTCAGTTCCACCACTCAGTAGTAGGAAAGCAAACAGCAAGGGGCTCGAATAGATATTTCTTCAAAGAGTATACACAAATATATGGCAGGTATGTGAAAAGGTGCTTGTTATGGTCGGAGTCTGAGGTATTCACCCCAAAAGCTCAGGGGTTGAAGGCCCTATCCTAGGCAGTTGGTACCACTAAGAAGTGACAGGATCATGAGGGCTCTGATTATGTCACTTGGTCAACTATGATGACTTCATATGTGAATGTTAGGGTGTGAGGCCAGTGGAGGGCACAGGCCACTAGAGATATGACTCTAGGACAGTGGTTCTCAACCTGTGGGTAGTGACCCCCTGGGGTTTGCATTTGAGATATTTTGCATATCAGATATTTACATTATGATTCCTAACAGTAACAATTACAGTTATGAAGCAGCAACAAAATAATTTTAAGGTTAGGGGGGGTCACCACAACCTGAGGAACTGCATTAAGGGGTTGCAGCATTAGGAAGGTTGAGAACCACTGGCTTAGAGGCTACCCTGTCCTTGGACCCTCCATTCTCTCCCTTTTTGCATCCCAGATACCAAGGTGTTGCTAACTTTCCTCCACCATGCCTGTCCATACTATAGAACTGTTTTATCATAGTCCTAGAAGCAACGCAGCAAGATAACCGTGAGCTGAAATTACCATACTCAAAAGCCGAAATAAATCTTTCTCTCAATTGTGTATCTCAGTATTTTGTCACAAAAGCAAAGAAAAGCTGATTAACACAGTGCTCAGAACCATTGTCAGAAAAACGTGATGTCAAACTGCTGTAAGGCAGTGGCTGCCTATGCATTAGGATACTGCCATCAAGAGCCAAAAGATTAGAAACGTTGAGGAGGGAGCAGGGAAAAGTGAACTCCAATGTGCTATACAATATGTTATTACAGGGATGTAGTCTGGTAAAGTTACTGTGAAAAAATAACATGTACACTTCTAAAGAAATCAGAGACAGAACTACTAAAGCATCCATAAACACCTCTTCTACATGTGTACCTGCAGGTATGGATGGACTCACTGCCTCATGAAGGTGTCTGTGTTCTCATGTATTTTGCTGCCTTATTCACAGTAGCTAAATATGGAAACAAAAGAAATGCCCTCCTTTTTATGACTAGATGAAGAAACTCTGGCGTATGGGTGTGATTGTGTGCATGTATATGTGGATATATGTGTACATGACAATATAATAAAATGCTGCTCAGACTTGCAAAAAACACCTGTTTTTAGGTGTTGCATGGATGAACTTGAAGAGCATTATGTTCTGTTAAATAAAACTAACACAGAAGGAAAATTCGACATGTTCAACCTACATATGCAGTTTTTAAAAAGTCAAATATGCAGAGATAGAGAATAACTAAAATAGCAGCAGGAGGAGGGCAGGGAGGGAAATGGAAAATATAGTTTAAAGGATGAGAAGTAGCAGACCCATAGGATGGAGTGTCTGGTATGAAGGAGCAAGAGTATGAGTGACAAAATGCATGCTCTCGAGTAGATAACTACATTGTACCAACTCCTTCCACAAAAGCAAGAACGTTACTGATGTGATGGGCATGCTAATTCACCTCCCTGTTAATTTTCATTTTTCCTGTTTCTAGCGATCTTACCATACTGCCTTTCAAACCTTAAACAGACATTGTAATGTTTATTAAAAAACAACACACAAAGGGATGGATCCACATACCATCGAGCTCAGTGTCCTCTCTGGGGAACATGTTGGTTTTCCTTCTAGATAATTCCAGGCTTCTGTGCTTGAAAACATCATGCCTCCCAAGGCGAGACATTTTCCTGGGAGGACATTCAATGACTTTAAGTTGTGTTCCTTGCTCTGCTTTTTGGAACTCTTGCTATAAGAGATCAGAGAGTAAAAAGGGTTTACTTCCCTTCTGGGGAAAATGAACCTTGCTAAGCAGGAGAAAACCAGAAGCTGTTCCTGCACAGCAGCTATAGTGAGGATGTAGAAGGCACTCAGCCACCCATCAGAGCATCTCTTGAGAGTTCTTTGCCTAGTTATAAATAAATTTTGTTTGACTACTTTTGGATATGTATGCTGTGTTTGTACGTGTGTGTATATGCACACACACGTGCTTGCACATGACACAGTCACAAGTGTCATTTTTGGAGGACAACCATGTGGAGTTAGTGCTCTCCTGGGAGTTCTGGGAATACAACTCTGGTCCTAAGAATTCTGTGACAAACACGTTTGCCTGCTGAGCAAACTTGCTGTCTTGTTTGGAAAAAAATGTATGTATGTATTTTTCATACTGCACTACTCTCCCAAAATGTAGCATGTCAGTTTCCTAAATCTTTCAGGTTTATCTTACCCTAGACACATACCTCAACATCTGTGTTTGCAGACTAGAGTGCAGGTAGTAACATCATTGTCAATGGTACTTTGCCACTACTGTGCCAAGGCCAGTCATCTATAATTGATTTTGGCCAAGAAAATGAACCGCACTTCCTATAGCCAAGGAACTCAGAGAAATTTGGGTTGTATACTTTTTCTAGAATTGTTTAATTATATACACAGAATTAGTTAAATGTGGTCATATGGATGTATGCATATTTTCTATTAGCCACACTATTGAAAAAATTGCATTTTTATATACAAATAAGCACAGGTATTAATCAGAATTCTTAGGAGCATGAGAGCCAATAGTATATGTGTATATGTATATGCATGTGTTTGTGTATGTATATGTAGATGATCTATGCAAATCTTGGCACTACTAGTACTTGTCTCAGCATTAAAAACAAAACAAAACAAACAACAACAACAGTAACAACAACAACAAAAAACCCACAAAAAATTACAGAGCCTTGAGTCTTATGTCCAAGGGCTAGAGAAGAAGGTTTGTCTAGAACCAAGAGAAAAATGAAATTTACCTTCTCTTTTTTTATATTTTTATTTTTTAATATTAATCACAGGTTATTTACTTTGTATCCCAGCCATAGCCCCATCCTTCATTCCCTTCCAATCCCACCCTCCCTCCCTCATCTCCTTTCTGCCACTTTCCAAGTCCACTGATAAGAGAGGTTCTCCTCCCCTTCCATCTGACCTTGGCTTATCAGGTGTATTTATGACTGGCTGCCATGTCCTCCTCTCTGGCCCAGCAAGGCTGATCCTCCCTCATGGTGGGTGGGGGGAGGTCAAAGAGCCAACCATTGAGTTCATGTCAGAAATAGTCCCTGTTCACCTTACTAGGGTACCTACTTGGAAACGCAGGGGTTCTAGGTTATATCCATACATGGTCCTTGGTTGGAAAAAACAGTCTCATAAAAGACCTGTGTACCCTGATATATTTGGTCCTTGTGGATCTCCTGTCCTCTCCAGGTCATACTAATTCTACCTTCTTTCATATGATTCCCTGCACTCTAAAATCTGTACACCTAAAGAAGATAAACAAGAAAGAGGATCAGGGGTAAGATGATCAATCCTCACTTAGAAAGACAAATGGGATGGGCATTGGAAGTAGGAGAAAACAAGGAACAGGACAGGAGCCTACTTCAGAGGGCCTCTGAAGAACTCTACCTAGCAGTGCATCAAAGCAGATGCGGAGACTCATTACCTTAGCTTTGCCCTTTTAGTCTACGAGAGCCTCTGGTCAGTTGGACGGTACCTGCTCACAACTGGGACACCTCCTCCTTATTCATTCCATTAATTCAAATTCCAGTCTTTCCAGGAAATATAACCTAAGGTATACCAAAAAATTATGTTTTACCAGATACCAAAGAGTTCTCAGTTTAGGTAAAATGTTACCTAAAATTAATAATGAAAACAAGTAACTTTATGCCATGACCAATACGTATAGCCAAATGGCTAAGTAAAGTTCAGCTCTTCCAGAATAACTTATTCTTGTATATTCTGGTATTTGGTAAAGATACAACTTTTATTGACTCTATTTACTTATAAAGGAAGAGTTGACATATATTTAAAAAGTAGTTGGAAATGATCAAGTATGTCTCAGAATATATAAATGAGAATTCCTTGATTTTTCATAGATACTAAATAATGTCATGGATAGAATGGTTTAATGTGCTTGAAACTGTTGGGTATTAATTTGTCCTCTGAATCGAAACGTTATTTCCTGGAGGAAGTATCATAAACCTCAGGAAGGCAGTAAAACTTGCACAGCACAGAGAACTCACAAAGCCAGGAGTGCTCAGAAAGTTACAAGACTAACAAGATCCCTATTCGTGGTTATATTTGTAAACAAATTCTGTGGAAGAGAGGACTCTTTGGTAAAGCTGCCCACAAGTTGAGCAGGGAGCTCTAGAGATGCATCTTTTCTGAGTTATTCTCCATGCTGCAGGGTCTTTTTAGGGATGTAATTGTTTTTAGTCACCAATGCATCTTCAGAAAAACCATCACACGTGCTCTTGTAAGTGAATTCAACTAGTCAAATTCATTGGCTCCCTGAGCTAGATTTGAGAAGAATTATTTCTTCCTGTTTGTTGTCAGTTTTCTGGGAGAACTGTCCTTTGCTCACATGACCCCTCCAAAAAGTCAAGAAATTGCAAAGTCAAATCCAATGTTGATGGTGGATGGTGATTAGCTAGAAAAGTGATGAAGATATGATTGTGCACAGGATGTAATTTGCTTACATTTTATTATATACATATATAATACCATGTATATATTTTTTTTAATTTTATGCATCACTCTTTGATCATATACTACACACACATGCCCTCCTCCCAGCTCTATCCCCCCTTATTTACCCACTTTGTGTACATGATTTTTTTTATATACATCAATTCTACTTTGTGCTGCCTATATACTCTTGAATGGGTGGCCTTCCACTGAAGTACTGTCTACCGACCGGGGGCTACAAGTTCAGAAAAAAAACTGTCTTTCCTTCTCCCACTGGCTACATTTGCCAATAATGTGTCATCTCAGTGTGGAATATCATCCCTGCCTCCCGTATCTATGCTGGGGTTCATTCTGGTTGACTTGTACAGGTCCTGTCCATAATTACTGTGAGTGTATGTATGCAGATGCTTTGATATGTCCACAAGACACTCCATTCTTGTGTTCATCCATTGCCTCTGGCTCTTACAGTCTTTCTGTCTTCTCTTCTGCAATGATTTATGAACCTTGGGAAGAAGGGCTGTGGTGCAGATTTCCTGTTTAGACCTGAACTTTCTTCAGTCTTTTATTTCCTCCCCTAGGCCAGTTGTGTTTCTCTGTGTTAATCACTATGTCTTCCAGAAGAGGAGCTGCTCTAAGAAAGACTGAGGTATATGTTGACCTATGGTCATAACAATAAGTCATTAGGAGTCAATTTATTACTGTGTCCAGGCAGAATAATAGCAGTAGTCCCTAGGGTACTAGCACCTAGGGATTTTTTAAAATCTGTAATTTCTTGAACTGATAATGTTACTACCACATTCCACAGTCTAACAAATAAATGAATAGTGCCAGGGATGGGTTATTTGTTTTGAAGTTGCTGGACAGTGAGTTCCTCTAGATAACAAATCTTTACAAGTTATCGTCAGATTTTGATTACCCAGCAGAAATAGATTGCTGAAGACACTGGAGAAATTAAGCTGACACTGATCTGGGAGTGTCACCTGTACTGGCTAGATTTCACAATGAGAAGGTGCTATTCTCACTATTAGAGGAGTAGCCATCAACCTCATTCAGCTGTCAACACTGAAGCTACAATAATGATTAGCCTGGCAATGCATGGCAAGTGGTGCAACTGTGGCATGACCATCATGGGAGGAGCCACCCACTTTTCAATTTGATTTAAGTTCTTCACAAGATTAAATCTATATCCAATAGCTATAGCAAATTTCTTTCAATTTAGAATGCATTAGCTAATGAATTTCATTATTTGTACTTGCGGCTTTTTATTTTACAGGTATTTTTCTTTGTCTTCATTTAATGTGGCTCTACCAGATGTTATAGAATAAAAATGTTTTTAATATCTGCCTGAGGTTTGTGAATTCCATATAGTTGTGTTGAGGTGATGGAACCTTTTAAAGGTGAGTCTGGCCGAAGGTAATTAGGTCATGGGACATTAATCTTTGTGGAGATTAATGAAAGTCTTGTGAAACTAGATTCTTTGCTTCAAGAATCAGTTGGTGAAAGGTACAAGAGAACACTCCACTCATCACTGTCAAACACACCCCCACTTGTGTGATGTGATTTGCTGGAGGATTCAGCTTCCTGCTTTCTGGTAATGCTATGCCCTCCAGTCTTACTCTAGGTAGGTTCATCATGCACTGCTCATGCTTCAGCTTTGCAGGGAGTAGTTTGTGGTCTTAACTCCAAAGCCAGGAAAGAGTGTGAGAGGTTGAAAGGAATACATGCCAGGAGACATAGGTAGATAGGACACCCTTTATTCACCACCACATAGGCTTCTATGCAGGAAGAGACCCCCCTAGGCACACACAAAGAAACTAGCATACAGACTTACAGAAAGGTAAATATATACAGTCCTGTGGAGGGAACAATGCAGGCCATATTGATACAAAATCAACATACAAGTGGCAATCTGCTATGGATCAACTGGTTTTTGTTTGTTTCTTTGTTTGTTTGTTTTTAATCACAGGTCATTCGCTTGTATCCCAGCCATAGCCCCCTCCTTTTTTCCCTCCCAATCCCTTCCTCCCTCCCTCATCCCCTCCCTGCCCCCTTCTGAGTCCACTGATAGGGGAAGTCCTCCTCCCCTTCCATCTGACCCTAGCTCATCAGGTATCTTCAGGACTGGCTGCAATGTCCTTATCTGTGGCCTAGCAAGTCTGCTTCTCCCTCAGGGGTTGGGGGGGGCTCAATGAGCCAGTCAGACATTGAGTTCATGTCAGAAATAATTCTTGTCCCCCTTACTAGGGAACCCTCTTGGATACTAAGCTACCATGGGCTACATCTGAGCAGGGGTTATAGGTTATATCCGTACGAGAAACAATCTCATGGAAGACTCCTGTGCCCTGATATATTTGGTCTTTGTGGGGCTCCTGTCCCCTCTAGGTCATACTAATTCCCCATTCTTTCATATGATTCCCTGCACTCTGCTGAAGATTTGGTTATGAATCTCAGCATCTGCTTTGATACACTACTAGGTAGTATTTCAGAGGCCCTGTGTGGTAGGTTGCTGTTTTGTTACTTTTTTTTCTCCTACTTCTAATGTCAATCCCCTTTGTCTTTCTAGGTGAGGATTGATCATCTTATCCCTGGACTTCTTTCTTGTTTATCTTATTTAGGTGTACAGATTAATCAATTTTTAATAACTATATGATAGTTTGCATCAATTTATTTTTGAGGTTCCCAGGACATATGGTATCAGACATTTTGTGCTAACTCAGTTTCCCAACCCCAGATGTCCTGTATTATCCATCCTTGCCCATCTTGGATAACACCGTGTTCTATAACCATGTTGGCCTTCTGTTCCCTATAAGGAGACATCACGCCTTGCTACGATGCATGTGACAATAATTCTGCAAGCATGTAGAAGACATGAGCTGTGGAGTAACTCTGGTTTCCATGGATATTTTAGTAGGAAAGATAGAAGTTCAGGCAGAAATCTGTCATATGGAAAAAGCAAGATTATATATATGTATATAAAAATGTACATTCATCCTTACTCTTAATCACATACACACACATACAAATTCACACACATACACAAGCAAACACACAATCAATAACATTTTACAGTCTCTGCTCTGGAGATAGGCAGTGGAGGATACCTTTAGGAAAAATCAATCCATCCTGGCATGGCATAAACATTTAGAAAACAAACTTCAGAGAAATTAACAAACAACATTGAGACACTGATGTGTAACATTGTACCGTTTCATTTTGATTTTTAAATGTGTATGTTTGTGTATGCAAATGTGATTGTTTGCTATGAGACCCAGAAGAAATACCTAAGTATCTTTCATAGTTCCCACCTTATTATTATTATTATTTTAAGCCAGGATCTCTCACTGAACTCCAAGTTTATTAACTGGCAGATGACCCAGTAGTATACACAAATCTACCTGTTTCTGGGATATTCTTCTTTCTAGCATAGCAATTTCAGCCACATTTGCCGTGTTCAACACATAACTGCTAAATATCGGAACTTAGGTCTCGATTCTTGGATGGCAAAAGCCTTTACTGATCAAGCTGTCTTCCCAACTCTGATAATTTTCTGAGTTAAAAACAACACGCATGTGGCCACGATATAAAAATCACACTGAAGTTCAGGGCTTAAAACTGTTTCCCATGAGACAAATCCATCAGTGAGGTTGGCCTTGAAGTCTAGTGCCTTCCTTCATAGTGCTTGCTGCCTAAACAACACCCCATTCACAAAGTTCCCCACCATTCAAGCTATTTTTCCTTCCTACTTTTACCCCATGGGATAGTTAATATTTATTGTTTTAAATTTTTATTTACTTTTTCTTGAGGGAGCTAGGTATGGTTTATATATTTGAACATTATACAGAAGATACAAATATCAAAACATTATATAACACCCCACTAAAATATGTAATTTTTAAGTCTTTACATATTAAATAAAATTTAACAAAACTTAAAACCACAACTTTCTCAGAAAAAAAACCTAACAAATAAGTGGAAAGGAAAATATATCTAAAAACTTCATTTCTGCTTGAAGTTCAATTTTTATTTTTAAATTATCAGAATTTTTACAATAAGCACTCATCTAAACTGTGAAAAATAAGATAACACTTATTTTTTTGTGAGAACTCAAATAATACTTTTTTCTTTTAATTTTTCAAGATTTGTGTTTTTATTTGTGTGCATGTGTTCACATGGACACTGGCCTACGTATCCATGGATTTCAGACGGTGATGTTAGATTCCCTGGAGCTGAAGTTTTAGGCTCTCCTCGGCAATACTGTTGTTACTGCTGGGAATCTTGAGTGGTATGGAGAGCAGGAAGTGCATTTAACTGCAGATGATAGTTAATATTTTTTAAAAAATAAAACTTTTTTAGAAAATTGTAGTGGCAGTCTCTGTTTCTGTGTCTTTAAAAATCTGGCATCGTGCATATTGTAAGCCTTGCACACGCTGTCTGAGCCCTTTAATACTTTAATACTTAGCTATTTCCTCAGTCCTTTTTTCCTTTGAGACAGGACCTCAGCTGCCCAGGCTAGCCTTAAGCCAGCTGAACTTGCCCATCTTGTCTCTCAGCCTCCTGAATATCCAGTCTTACTTAAAAAAAAAATAAAAAGAATTAAATTAATTAATTCATTTACATTTACTGATCTTCAAAAACAAAAGTGAAGGATAGTCTTCTAGCATTTTTTTCATAAACAAATTATCTCTAGACCAATGGTTCTCAACTTATAGGTCTCAAGTCCCTTGGGAGTCAAATAACCCTTTCATGAGGGTCACCAAAGACTAACAGAAAACATAGATTGTTTTTCTATACAGTGGTGTAGAGTTTTATTCTTTTTTAAATTTTTGTTAATTACAATACATTCACTTTGTATCCCCCTGTACCTACCTCCCTTCTCCCCTCCTAACCCTACCCTCCCTCTTCCCCACCGGTGACCCTCTCCAAGTCCACTGATGAGGGAGGTCTTCCTCCCCTTCTCTGTGATCCTGGTCTATCAGGTCTCATCAGGAGTGGCTGCATTGTCTTCCTCTGTGGCCTGGTAAAGCTGCTCCTCCATCAGGGTGAGGTGATCAAAGAGCAGGCCAATCAGTTCCTGTCAGAGACAGTCCCTGTCCCCATTACTGTGGAACCCATTTGGACACTGAACTGCCATAGGCTACTTCTGTGCAGGGGTTCCAGGCCATCTCCATGAGTGGTCCTTGGCTGGAGTATCAGTCTCAGAAAAGACCCCTGTGCCCAGACTTTTTGGATCTTTTGCTGTCCTTGTGGAGCTCCTGTCCTCTTCAGGTCTTACTATCTCCCACTTCTTTCATAAGATTCCCTGCACTCTACCCAAAGTTTGGCTGTGAGTCTCAGCATTTGCCTCAATATCCTGCAGGGTAGAGCCTTCCAAAGGCCCTCTGTGGTAGGCTCCTGTCCTCTTCCTTGTTTTCTCCCTCCTCCAATGTCCATCCCCTTGGTTTTTCTTAATGATTATTGAGCATCTTAGCTGGAGTCCTCCTTCCTGATTAGCTTCCTTAGGTGTATAGATTTTAGTAGGTTTATCCTATATTAAATGTCTAGTATCCACTCATTAGTGAGTATATACCCTGTGTGTGTTTCTGCTTCTGGGATACCTCATTCAGGTGGATCTCCTCTAGTTCCCACCATTTGCCTGCATAATCCATGATTTCCTTGTTTTTAATTGCTGAGTAGTATTCCATTCTATAAATGTACCACAGTTTCTGTATCCAATCCTCCTCTGAGGGACACCTGGGTTGTTTCCAGGTTCTGGCTATTATGAATAAACCTGCCACAAACATGGTTGAGCAGATGTCCTTGTTGAATACTTAAGCGTCTTTTGGATATTTGTCTAGGAGTGGTATAGCTGGATCTTGAGGAAGCACTATTCCTAATTGTCTGAGGAAGAGCCAGATTGATTTCCAAAGTCGTTGTGTAAGTTTACATTCCCACCAGGAGTGGAGGAGGGTTCTCCTTTCTCCATATCCTCTCCAGCATGTGTTGTCACTTGAGTTATTCATCTTAGCCATTCTGATGGTTGGAAGGTGAAATCTCAGGGTTGTTTTGATTTGCATTTCCCTAATAACTAAGGACGTTGAGCCTTTTTTAAAGGAAAACACAGATATTTACATTATGACTCATAATAGTGGCAAAGCTACAGTTATGAAGGAGTAAAGAAAATATGTTTATAGTTGAGGGGTCACGGTTGCAGCATTAGGAAGGTAAAGAACTACTGTTCCATACAGATATGTGTGTCAACCAGCTCAGTTTTTTAAAAAATTAATTAATTAATTCATTCATTCATTTTAAATCACTATCATAGCCCCCTCCCTCCTCTCTGCCCAGTTCCACCTTCCTTCCCTTTTCCTCTTGAGCATCTTAGCCCGAGTCCCCTACCTTATACTGCCTCCCCTACCTCTCAGAAAAGTGAAGCCCCCTACCACCACCAAACCACCCCGAACATCAAGTCTCATTAGTTCAGAGCATGTTCTCTTTTACTGTGGCTTGTCCAGGCAGCCCTGCCATGGGGAAGTGATTGAAAGGCAGGCAATAGAGTTCATGTCAGAGATACCCTCCGCTCCTGCTCCCTTTCCTAGGAGACCCACATGAAATCCAAGCTGCCCATTGGTTACATCTGTGTAGGGAGCCTCGGTCTAGTCCATGCATGGTCCTTGGTTGGTGCTTCAGTTTCTGAAAAGTCCCCTTGGGGCTTGATTAGTTGGCTCTGTTGATCTTCTTGTGAACCTCCTGTGCCTTCTAAGTCCCTCTATCCTCCCCTAGCCCCCATCACTGTTCCACATGACTCCCTGTACTCTACCTAAGGTTTGGCTGTGAGTCTCAGCATCTGTTGCCATCAGTTCTGGGGAGAGTTGGAGCAGAGCAGGAGGACTGGTGGCCTGAAGAGAGAAGGGAAACCATGGATGGGGGCATCTTTATGACAAACTGGAGACCTTCAACAGGCTCCTGGGAAGATAGAAGGGTAACTTACCCACTAAGTTTTTAAATTAATAATTCATATGTTTCTGCAAAGACATCTAGAGATGTTATTTGAGAGCATAATCAGATGGTTTTCAGAAAAAATATCTTAGATAACACAAGGGGTCCTCATGAGGTCAGATGAAAGGTCCCTAATGAACAGTTGAAGCTTCTCTGGAGAAGAGATGGGACCAGCAGAGCTCAGCTGCAGTGGGTACGGGGAGGGCCAGTGCTTTGCCCTTCACAGAATCATTTTCTTCACAGTACAACCTTTAACCTATTTCTCTCATTGGCTCCTCTAATGAGGTCACTTGATGGAAAAAAGAATCAGTATTATATGAGGCATTGCTTAGTGGTACATATTGAAATTATATTGAAAATAAAACCCACATATACAACACTGACAGACCCGGACAGCATCATCCCCCCACAGCTACACTTTTTGACACGGTCTTAAGAACTGTAAGTTTACTTCTCTAATCAAAGTTGATGTTAGGATTATATTGGTGTCGACTATGAGTCTTAAATCCAAAGACGGCAGTTTCGCTTTCTACACAGCCACTGTCATTGAAGGGGTTGCTCTGTCCAGTGCAGTGAGGTATCTAGGCACTCATCCATTCTGCAAACAGGTCTTTATCGTCTATGTTTTAAAGCCACCAAACTGCGATAGTGAGAGCTTCTGCTCCGTCAGTGCCAGTAGCACCAGGAAGGAAGCAACAGACCGACAGCTATTTAGCCCGTAGCCCTCCCCTCCCTGTGCCAGGGAGCTAGCCAGAATCAGAATTTCTTACTGAACACAGGCTTTCCCCCTTAAAAAATAAACAAAACAAAACAAACAAAGACAAAACAAAAAACGTATGTTTGAACACTGAGGAAGCCTCCCACTGTAAAATTTATTGTTCTCGTCTTATGGTGGGGATTTAGAAAATGATAAAAGCCACTTTCCTCTTTCCACTTCAACTAAGAAGAAATGCTCTCTGTCTTGGCCAAGTAAAGTGAGGTCAAAGGAAGATGGAAACACTCTGAGCAGGTCAGGAAATTTCTGGAATGCCAGGCTGTGGCCACTAACAGCAAGTTACGGCTTATACAGGCCTGTAATGCTGAAATGCAATAAATTCTGATTATACCGCAAGTACAGTGAAGGGGATGGTCATAAATCTTGACAGGAATGTGAACCTCAGAGCGCACATGATGCACTGACTTTTAACTTTCTTTCTCATTGAACAGAAAAGCTTGAGCTTCCAGAACCCTGACCTTGAGCAAGTGGTGTCCTGGTCTCTGCCTGCTTGATGTCTGATCACACTTATTCTGTTCTCTGCCTTTGTTCACCTCTCTACTTGTACTTTTACTCACAATTTTCTTTTCTTTTTCTTTTTTCCCCAAAATTTCACTTTTCTAAAAGTAATACAATGCCCTCAGAATGACTATGTGCCTTTAATGATTTTATATTGTAAATTATTTTATTTGCATTAGGCTTTCCATCTTGGATTGAGTTAAAAATTCATGATTTCTGTATGAAAGGCAATAGATAGTCAGAGAAATGAACTTCTTGATCAAATGACCCTCTAAATAGAGGAAGGCTCTCAGGGAAAGTGGGACTTGATTTTGAAAGCATTTTCAACATACGTAATTATTATGTTATCGGTGGTAATTTGCAATAAAAATAAGCAAAATATGTTCATGCTCCCAAAATAGTATCATTGAGTGGCTTTTTGTGCTATATTTCTTTCAAAGCTGATGTTTGTAAAAATTTTCCCACTCTTTCCAAGTTTATTTGGAGCTCTTGTGGGCCTTGGGAGTCAGCATTTCTATTGCTAATGGGTGAAAGCTACAGTCATCCTTCCTCATCCTGAGTGCAAGAGATAGAAATTTGAGCACAGTTTTTAAGATCATAAACTGAACTATTTGCTATGGCAGAAGGAAAATAAGAGGTAGAGGCCAGCTTCACCTGCCAGTTGAAATTGTCCACTTAAAACAGAGAACATTAAAATAGAGAAATCTAAGAAAATCGAAATGGCCTTTTGTTTAAAAAGTGACTGCCACACTTGGTGAAGCACCTGGTTTTGGCATGGGAGAGGCTTCAATAAATCAAACATCTGTATCAAAACTTCTTCTTTATAAGTAAAATAAAAAGAAGTGGACCCTCTCAGCTCCACTAGAGATTGCCAGCCCTTGTCTCAAAGCAGCCTTGCTCTCTGGGAAAGGATTTGAGGGCTACCTTTCTAGCGCTTGCTTATATGACCTCTCTGGGTAGATTGAAGGGAACAGAAAGAGAAATGCCCTACTCATTGCTAAATGGTGATGGCCTCAAAGGAGTTTCTGTCAACTCAACAATCCTAATTGAAGAAGGTGGGCCCAATGTAAGAGCAGAATTTAAAATGCAGTCCTAAGAAAGGCCATCACTCCATGAGCTGGTTGAGGTATGGCTCATCCCTTTTAGAATCTGTACTCAGAGTGGAAGCAGATTTCTAGCAAGAAAATATAAAGATGCCAAGAGAAGTTGGTGAAACTTCAATTGTCAAAGTAATTTATGCTTATGATAGAAAAAAATTAGCTCTTTTTTCCCTAGTAATAACCACTGTCAATCATGACTGCTGCGTCTTGCCACACATTTTCTCTGAATCCATAACACAGAATTCATATTCCTTTTCCCTGAATGATTGTGTAAATATGTAATAGTCTATGAGTTATGCTTTCAGGCAACTATATATCTTTAACATCTTTGCAAGTAAGTATGCATTGTTTCTCCGTTTTTTTCAAAATCTTCATTATAATGATCCTTCATTGTTTATGAGTATCTTATACAACTTCATTAGTAATAACTTCCATTTGTGTGGAAAAAGCCTCAATATGTCTAGTGTACATTCAAGAAGAAAAAAAAATTATCCCAGTCAACAAAAACCTAAGACAGTCTGTGTTTTAAAAAACATGAATAAAATAGAGGTATACTGGTATATTTTACACTTGAAGGCAGGGAATTTGAGAGAAGCCTTAGAAAAGAGGAATTGTTATTATTTTTTAATGTGCATTGTATGTATATGAGAGGATGCCAATCCTCTGAAATGGAGTTACAGCCAGTTGTGAACTGTCATGTGGGGGCTGGGAATTGAACCCAGGTCTTCTGAAAGGTCAGTCAGTGTTTTTAACTGCTGAGCCATCTCTCCAGCCCCCTCACCCCCCCAAAAGACGTATTATTTGAGATAGGCTTTGAAGAATGAGCAAAATGTTGCTATAAAAATGAGGAAAATAAACCTTGCCATGAGCAAAAGCCCAAGGATAAATAATGGTGACAGCTTTGGCATATCACTTGATAAGCCATGGTTGATGAAGAGTTGGGACTGAGCAGATCAGTGAGCAAAGCTATAGCAGACAAAGTGGGCTAGTGACTTTCACTGGCGTATACCTGTCTGCCATGCATAGGAGGTAACGTGTGTACTTTCATTGTAAGAGTGTGGTTGGCGTGACTGGAACCTAGTGGTAAGCTGCTACACATTCTGTCAGGCTTTCTGCGACAGAGATTTAACCACTCCCGAAAGTGTCTGTACTGCCAAGACCATGAAATGCAAATGAGGAAAAAACTTAGTAAATTTTGTGCATAAACAAGCAAAAAGTTTAACATGAAAATATATAATTATCTAAAATGAATCTAATAATTCATATAATTTGATGTGATATTTCATTTTACTTATTAATCATATCTGATTCATATTTCTCTCCCCAATATGTGGTTAATATTTTATTACATGATTAAACATTAACTATATTATTGAGATTGAAGAAACATTTCACTGCTGATGAAATCACACTTTAACTCTCTGATAATTTGCTCCAATTTGGTCTGCCCACTCTTGCAGCTGATACAGTACTGATAGAAGAAATGTTGTTACAAATGGATCTGCTGTTATCCATACCCATTTCATCATGATACTTATTTTCCAATCCCATTGATAATCGTCTAGAGGTCTTTAATGACAATTGTGTAATTTTGGCTTCTTTAACAAATATTGAAATGTATTTTGGTTTTAATCCCAGGTGTGGGGATATGAGGCTGCTTCACAGCAGGTGACTATGATTTGTTGTGTTGTGCTCTAGCAGGGGTGTGGTTTTGCCAGCTATGGAATTCTGGGAACTTTTCAAAGGATGGCTATAAATGCAGGGCCCTAGGAGGCAGAGTGGTTGTTGGCTGGTTGTTGGCTAGATGCTGTTGGTTGCTGTTGGTTGGTGTCTGTTGCAGTATGGCAAGTAGTGATATGCAAAGAAACAAGATGAAAAAAATAGATACCCTGAGGACAACAATCAAACTTTTCCCAATATACTCAATGCTCCTGTACACAGGAGGCAGTCTAATGATGGCTTTGATCCCTTTTCCCTCTATTATGGAAGACAGAGTAAGGTTAGGAAATAAGATAACATTGTGGAGAAAGAAAGTGATAAAACCAAGATAGGTGTCTGTTTTAATTTGTTAGGCTTCATGCATATTGATTCTGCACTTATGTAAAGTTGGGAGTTAAATTAATGAGAGGAACTAGAAAGGATATGGGAGGAAGGAGAGAGAGAGAATGAGAAGAGAGAGTGACAAAGAGAGAGGCACATGCAGAGAAAAAGAGGGAGAGGAAGAAAGAGAAGAATGAGACATACACAAAGAAACAGCTTAGAGGGAAATAATACATAAAAGGAACAGTGAAAGTAGAACAAAGACTAGGGTTTTTGATGTGTTGAGTGTGGGAAGAGCTAGCCTTGGTAATTTTAGACAGTCTTTTTTCCTTTGTTTCTTTCTTGATTCCTATGATACCAAAGAATTTTGAATTTTCTTCTGGATTTTAAATCAGCATTGTTGAAATATTCTTTCCTAGAATATCTGATTTACAGAATGCTTGTCAATACATTCTCGCTTCTCTTCACTACTCATTGTGTAATGCTGCAATTGATAACATCAATTAATACTGTGGAAAAGGTATTAACTCAGACAGAAACATGTTACTTGAAAAAAAAAGAGTACTCATTTTTCACAATTGTATTCTTCATAATTGAAAGGTTACATATTAGCTTCAACTTCCACCATCATTTTATGTCCTTGTAGATCATGAATATTATAAATTTGTCTCACATAGCAGACAATGTGCACAGATATTCCTTCACATCACAGTCAATGAAAATTCTTGAGTCATGGTCCCTTACAGGGTTTCCTACTACTCATTTTAATTTTTAAAAATGTTTTTCTGACAGAAATAGTCCCGGTTCCCCTTACTAGGGTCTCCAGTTGCATACTGAGCTACCATGGGCCACATCTGAGCAGGGGTTCTAGGTTATATCCATACATGGTTCTTGGTTGGAGAAAGTCTCGTAAAGGACCCCTGTGCCCTGATATATTTGGTCTTTATGGAGCTCTTGTTCTCCCCAAGTCTTACTAACTCCCCCTATTTTCATATTGTTCCCTGCCCTCTGCCGAAGGCTTGGTTGTGAGTCTTAATATCTGCTTTGATACATTGCTTTATAGAGCCTTTCAGAGGCCCTCTTTGGTAGGCCCCTGTCCTGTTGCTTGTTGTGAACTCAAAGGCTGGCTCTTCGACCCTCCCCCCACACAACCTGGAGAAACAGCCTAGCTAGGTCCCAGAAGAGGACATTGCAGCCAGCCCTGAAGAGACAAGATAAGCTAGGGTCAGATGGAAGGGGAGGAGATCCTCCCCCATCAGTGGACTTGGAGGGGGCCAGGGAGGAGATGAGGGAAGGATGGGGTGAGTGGGAGGGAATGAGGGTGGAGGCTACGACTGGGATACAAAGCACTTAACCTGTGATTAATATAAAAATAAATAAATTATATTTAAAAATGTTTTTCTGACCCAGTTTTGTGGCTCTGGGTAAAGGACAGTCAAACCTTCTGTTGGAACAGCTAATTAAGACCATGCTCCTAAACTCCCCTCTTATTAAAAATCTTCAAATCGACCTATTTAATTTCCCAGGACCACGCAGTAGTAAACCTAGACATTAATAGTTAAGTTCAGGTTTCGTTTGACTGAGTGAACATAATTTCTGGGTGTTCTGTGAGGACATTTCCAGAAGAGGTTAGTGTTTAAATTGGCAGACCGAGAACGTCTGTCCTCGCCAATGTGGGTGGCATCATCCAATTTGCTTCTCTCTAAAGCTGTTTTCAAAAGCAGAGGAAAGCCCATTTCTTCTCTAACCCTGTGATATAAAGTTCTCTTGTCCTTGGGTGCTACAACTCCAGAGTCGGGTTCTAGGACCCTCCCCTACTTGAATTCCCGCTCTTTGTCATCAGTCCTGCAGTTACTCCACGAGCTGGCCATGTTCCTAGGCTTTCTGACTGGGCCTGAATTATCTGCCCACAGCTAGAAGCTTCTGAGGATTCTTGGTCTCTATGGTTATATAGCCAACTCTCATATTTATTTATCTTAAGTAGCTGTCTCTGTTTATATAACCTGTTGGTTCTTTTTCTCTGCAAACCATAATGCACAGGACTGCAAACCAGTTCTGCACAGCCCATTAAAAGTATTAAAATGTTACACTGATTCAACCTGCCTCCTCTTTACTTCCTGCAGAAAACACAGCGAAGTTGTCTGTCTTCCCTTTCCCTTTTCTTTTCCTTTTGGTCAACACTAATCCTTGCCTTCAATTTTCCTCTCACTTCACTTGCCGTTTGATCAACACTGGCCCCGTACTAAGTGACCTTTCTTTCTTTTAATGGCATTCGGCACTGTCTTTAGAGAGCTGCGGGCATAACCACCCCAACTCTTTGCATTACCGGGTCGCATCTGGCCTCTCCACCCCTCCTTCAGAGTTCTATGCCTGAAGCCTAAACCTAGTTTAGTTTGGATATCCCTGGCCACCTGGAACAGCGAGACACCTCTAATAAAGCAGCTGTCACACTGTTGGGTTGTCTCTTGTTGAACGAGGCAGTGAACCCTAGGAAGCAGCTCACTATCTCCCATTCCTAGAACCATTCTCTGCATATGAGACGTTCCCTGTACAAATAATACATAAGTGTGAAATACAGCATTGAAGAAGGTGAATTGAAAAGGCTTTAGTAATTAAAGCATAGCAACAGCTACAAATTCCTCTATTGGTGACATTAGGCATTAATCTTAGGTTGAAGAACTCCTGGTAATCTTTCAGTTTTTTGATAAAGAATCAAACATTGTGGGTTTAAGGCTACCTTAGCTTAAGGTTAGATGTCCTCATGATTAGAATACTTTATATGAAAACGAAATAGGCAAAGCAACTCACTGAGGCAGCAATATTAGTCACTGGGCTGGAAAGTGTGGCAGAGAATCTTATTTCTGTAATCTTGTTCAATGTAATTTAGGTCTTATGAAACATGTGCCATTTTGAACTTTTTTGTTTTAAAATCTAGAATATATACAGAGAGAAAACTGAGAAAAATTAAACTGTGAAATAAGGCAACTCTCAACTAAAGATAGGTGATATGGGATTACGAAATACTTGTAATATTTTGACTGTAATAATGATTTATAGCAATGAATATAAGACAGTGTGGCTAAAAAATCATGCATCCTTAATTTCCAGTGATTTATCTACATAGAGAAATTTCAATACAATCTGGACTACAGAAGAGAATTGTACTATGTATTCATTTGCAAAATATAAATTGCATCCTTGAGTGTGATATTGCTAGGTGCTGCAAAACCAGATGATTCCTAGCCTGTAACAGAGGAGATGAAGTGTATGTTTATTAGTGTATGACATTCATGGATGTGCCTTTCTCACACATCTCTATTTCCCATAAATCATGTAAATGTTTCTGTATTTCGCATCATCTCTTCTCTCAGATAAAGAATATATAAGCAATAGGAATGCTATTTTATAGTGTTCTAACATTTTATTTCTGTAGAAATAATAGTCTTTAAGAGACAAGGATGCATGAGAACACAAAACATTATTTACAAAACCATTTGATGCACACTATAGCTGCCTGTACAAGACCTGAACAATGAGTATGTCAGTTGATGCACCAAACTGGATGGGGAACTCTCGCAAGGCTCCACCCCGAGCTGAAAAGCTATATTTAGTCAATGACTGTTGAGCAAGAAGACAAATGAATGCCCCATGGGTTATCCAATCCCATGAGTTATCTTAAACTATGTGAACATTAAATAGATCTGGTTGTGTCCCTCACCCAGTGTGTGTGAGTGTGTACATGTGTGTGCTTATGTGTGTGTGTGAAAGAGAGAGAAAAAGGGAGAGAGAGAGAGAGAGAGAGAGAGAGGTGAATTTGGGAGGAGGGGGCAGAAATGTTATAAATACAGTACCCCATGTGTGAAGAAATTCTCAAGAGCTGTAGACACCATGTCTGGGAGCAGTCAGCCAATACAAACAGGGGTAAAGGGAGAGGGAGAGAAGGAGTGAGACATGAAGTTAGGATGTAACTAGGTGGAATATCTGAGCAGAGTTGGTTAGAGGGATAAATATGATCAAAATACATTGTACAAATTTCTCAAAGAATTAATAAAAACATGATTTTTAAAATAATAAATCATTAAACATTAAAAAAACAAATAACACTATCTAAAAAAGATCAGTTGATGACAAATTAATGATTTCCTTCACTAAGTGTTATTTAACTTCATTTAGTAATGACTCAGGGGACAAAAGAGATCACATGTTAATAATTAACTTTAAGAATTATATAATAACTATTATGGCTTATGTTACAATTATTTCTAAAGCTTTGATGAACAGTATCTATAACACCAAATTATATTTATATCATTTTGATTAATCTGTATTCATTGTACACATCAATCCACTACAGTCTTATATTCTATACAATCACAAAGTATGTGAAGATCAAATCCAATCTCTATTTATTCTCCCCTCTCCTCACCTAAACCTGTGTAATGACTATTCTACATTTAGATCAATTTTATTTACCTTTTCCATATTTAGGTGGAAATACAGGTCTAACCTTATATTTCTGTGATGACTTATTTCACTAAACTTGCTGTCTTCTAGTATCATGCACAGTGCTTTACATGACACAATTTTGTTTTGTGGCTAAATACTTTTTGTTGTGTGAATAGTGCATTTTTGTTGATTGTGTCTTTTCATTCATATGTTGATAAGTACCCAACCTGATTTTTATAGCGCAGTTATCACAGATAACTGCAGTAAATGTGAACATGTAGGCTGCTCACTAGTATGCTGACTTCACAGAAATGGAACAGGTCATGTGGCATATCGCATATATTTAGTTAGTTAGTTTAGAGCATGGTCTCAGTATGAACAATCCTTCTACCAAGTACTGGTATTATAGGTGTGTGCCAACACTCTTGTCCTAAAGTTTAATTTTGTAAAAGTTTGTCACACTGTCTTCTGCCATGGTTGTACTAGCTGAAAAGGACAGCTACTATAATTGGAGTGGTATGATGTATTATCCTGACTTCAGCTTGCGTTTCTGTGGTGGTTAATGATGTTGAGCCTGTTGCAGGATATCTGTTGCTAATTCATAGTTCTTCTTTGGAAAGGTTCTTACTCAGATTATGTGTCCACTTTTTAGTTAGATCTCTTTTGTTGTTGTTGTTAAGTTCCTTAAATTCTCCATGCTGTGAGCATATCAGTTCTTTTTCAGAGGAATAGTTGCCCAGTGTCTCCATTCTGAGATCCCATTCTGTGAGCATTCCTTTACTGTAAAGAAACTTTTTCCTTGATGTAACTCTATTTGCCTTTTGTGTGCTGCTTGTTCTTTAGCGGTCATATGTTGAAGGTTTTGTTGTTGTTTCTATATTTGTTTTAACTATACTGATATGTCAAAGTATTTCCCATATGCTTTTTTTTTCTGATAGTTTCACACTTGCAGGTCTTTTAGTCTGACATGTTCTTTATAGTTTCATATATGAGAAGGCAGAACCATCTAGAGGACAAGCGATTTTTACCTCCTACTTTGTTCAGTGTCTTGCCTGTTGCCTATCACTCAGCAACTGAATAGATATTTGCCAAATGAATATCTGTTGGAGCTACTGGACATTGATCAAATAAGTAACTTCATGTAAAAAACTCAATGTCAACAAGTTGGATGTAAACAAGTTATTGGCATATATTTATTGTACATGGTACTGGATTTCATAGTGACATTTTCAAACAAGAATAAAATGTGTTTTAAGCATATTTTTAAATGGTCCCTTTCCTCCCCTTCCTTTCTTCCTTCTTTCCTTTTTTCTTCCTTTTTCTTTTCTTCCCCTCTCTTTTTTCCTTTTCTTCTTTGTCTTTTCCTTTTATTAAAAATAGATTCTTCTCTCATGATATATCTTGATTTTAGTTTTCCCTCCCTCTATTCCTCTAGATCCACTCCCTTTTTGTCTCTCTTTAGATAAGAACAGGCTTCTGAGAGATAACCAAATATGACAAAATAAAAAATAATAACGTAAAGCAAAAATCATCATATCAAGGCTAGGAAAGGCAACCCAACAGAAGGAAAAACACTCCAAAGGCAGTAACACATTCAGGAGTCCCATAGAACACTAAGCTAAAAGCTATAATATATATGCAATGAATCTGGTGCAGACCTGTGTGGACCCTTTGCTTGCTGTTCAGTCTCTGTGAGTTCATATGAGCCTTGTTTAGTTGATTCAGAAGGCCTTGTCCTCCTGGTGTCCTCCAACCCCTCTGGCTATTACATTCTCTTCATCTCTTCTTGTGTGGGGTTTCCTGAAATCTGAGGGGAGGGATTTGATGGAGAGGTCATATTGAGACTCTGTCTCCACAATGTCTGGCTGTGGTTCTCTGTAGCTGTTTCTATCTGCTGCGAGAGGAAGCTTCTCTTATGATGACTGAATAATGCAGTGTTTTTGATTTGTTGGTAGTTGAGTAACCATTAAGACACCATGGAAGCATATACATTTGAAGACAAGTGCTTCAAATGGTTTTCTCTTGGCACTTTAAAAACTTACCAGTGTCTTGTGCTTATTACAAAGAAGTTTTGGTACCTCAGAAAGTACATTTATGTTTTTGTTCATAAGTGTCCAAGATGACTCTCTGTTCTGGATCTCATGCAGATTCAGGTCTTGGAAAGGGGAGAAACTTCTGAAAAATCCTATGATGTGTAATTGCAAAGAGCAACAGGCGTCCTAGCAAGGAGAAGGCTTCAGAGGCAATCTGTGTAGCATACATGTGGTAACTCACAATGTTTGAATGTTGTAAGTGCTTCAAAATTCTTTATACAAATATGAAGACACTTTTTCTTTTACATCTCGTATCTGATCAGTACAAAATTATTGACGACAAGCCAGGAAATGGGAGGCTCCAATAATTTTCTAAACACTCTATACAGATTTGACTGAATGTTCTGATCCATTCTCCACTGATGAATTCAGTTGTTTTTGCAAAGTATGCTTAAAAAATAGGACTGCTCTCAGAGCCAAGTTTTACCAACTCCTTTGCAAACGGGAGAAAGATTTGGTTGCAAACTGTGATTATTTCATGATGTGTTCGCTAATGTCTCAGTGTCATATGATGATGATTTCATAATGTTATATCATTATTTCCAGTTCCAGTGTGTTTATTGTCTGACTTGGAGTTCCAGGACAAGCCATAACTTTAATGACTTTTGCAATAACAACGCAGTGTGCAAAACAGTCTATATTGGAAAACATTACATATTTGGAAGTCAGCTTTGTGCTTTTTCCTTTCTGACTTTTTAAAAATTTTCTCCTGTTTCCTTTCTTTGTTTTCCCTATTATATTTATTTTTCAGAGGGTATGTTCATAGGTTAAAGGCAGCTGGTCTCTGGGTGGGATCATGATGACTTCATTGAATGGAGAAACTTACTAATGAGACCTTTAAGATCCTGTGGTTTAATAGTTTTTCTCTATGAAAGCTTCTTTGCATTGGTCGTTGTCTTCATATAACTTTCTTCTCACATTTCAAAGTGATTTGGTAAGTTTGGAATGGTTCAAGGCTTTCAGCTAGTGTGAACATAGATGGATACTGGATGACTCCTTCCTAAAAGCCTAATAACATTTGAAATTTTGCAAACAACTTTACCTGGACAGATATTATGTTATGAGAATCCAGAGATCATGAGGGTGAATTGTTATATCAATTTAAAAACGAATGCATCAGAATACTGTATTTGTGTGTGTGTCATTTAGGCTTAGGTAGCTGGTAGAACAATTAAAGAGGGGGAAGTGTGTTAAGGAGGATGTTGGTCATCATCTTAGAGGAGAAAGCATGGCAACATTCAACTCAGTGTGGTGGCTCCTCACATCACAAGCCATCATCAGACAGCAGATGAGCAGCTGAGACCATTGACCAAGTATACTTCCATTAGCTAGGCTGTACTTTACCAAAGTGTCTGTAATCTACCCAAACAGAACCACAAACTGGCAGTGGAACACTAAAAAACACAGCCTTTTCCAATGCAAATCAGAAAAAGACATTCAGCTTTGTTTTGTGTTCGATGCTGTTTTTAAGTTACTATACCTAAAGACAGAAGGTACCAAGTTTGGGGGAATTTCACCTCAGCATTTGTAAGGCAGTGTTGCTGGTTTATTTCAAAGGTTGGCTAACATTTTTCACTGGTGCAATAGTTTGTAGCATGAAGAGCTGTATGTCTCAACAGTGACGGAAACATCCCTGATTGAGAAGCCTTCTGCAATTTATCGTGACCCTGGAGTTTCCTTCATTGCTGGGTCCTTGAGCTTAAAGCATTGATGATTTCTGATAAAGCACATAAAAGTCAAGGAAGGGATATGTATCAAATAATTACCTGCCACTAATACCATGTTCTTTTTATTCATTTATGAGATTTGCTATACAGACAGATTTTCTTAGGAACTCTAAAGCAAATTGGCAGCGTGACATGAGGAGAAAAATAAATTCTCAGCACTGAGTATTCAGGTATTGGCCTCTGCACTGTGACATACATGGTAGGTAACTTCCCAAAGCAAAACATGCCCTGTATGCATAACCACAGGCATATTCACTTCCTTATGAACAACAGCAGTTCTCTACTTCCTTCAAAACTGTGATTCAGTGTGGCGTTTTGGATCTAGGCTCTGGGATTAGAGAGTCAGGCTCAACTCTCAGCTCTGCCATTTACTAGCTTTGACTCATTGGGTAAATCACTTAAACTCTTTAGGTTGCAGATTCCTTACTGGTAAAGTAGGCATAGTAATTGTGGCTTCCTCATACATTTGCTGAGAGAATTAAATGAGTTAATCCATGTAACACACACAGAACAATTCACTAAGCCATTCAACAGTAGTTGCTGTTATGATCATCACCATATTGCATGGAAGGATGCAAACTGGAAAGTAGGTCAGAGAGATTAATATTATGTTCACTTCATATAAGTCTAACATGGAGTCAGCTGTAAAATGCAATTACTTTGTAAGTAGTAGAGATGATGCCAGCATCCAGCAGAGGGAAAGTCTAGTGTAAAATGCTGTCATGGCCCTGAGTACAACTGGGTTTTGTGCAGGAATTTTTGAATGAGTTTTTCTTTTCTAGTTTCTGTTTCTGAAACTCTCATGATTTTTTATTTTTACTGCAGGGTTCAATATGTATATACTGTGGAAGAAAGTCTCCTGGAAAGTGGCACAAAGCATAGGAATATGAGCCTCTTCCCACGCAGGCTTATCTTCATTATTGAGGGTATAGGTATGATGGGGTGGGCAGTAATCATTTTGCATTTATCAATTTGATGGTGCCCCTTGTGTGCAAGAGGTTAACCTTTAACTCCTGTTGATACTAGACCTGTATCTTGCACATCTACAAGCATTTGCTTTGTAGTTTTCCAAACTAAGAACAATTTAAAACAGGGAAACTGTTCACAAACACAGAATTATCTGTTAGAAGGGGCCAAGTTACACCAGCTGTACTGGCTAAAGTCCCACATCTGGGCTCTGAGGCAGGGGAAAAGAAAAGAAAAGAAAAGGAAAGACCCCAAACCCTCCATGAACAGTATTTTAAGAATTTTGACAACATACAGGGCAAGAGAATTAAAAGAATTCTTCGCTGAAAACAGAACTGGTGGAAACAATTCTGCTTGCTTGCCACAGTTCAGCCAGCAGTCCAATAGACCGGGCCTTAGATAAAAACTGGCATGCCCGGAGTTCTGTCCAAAGCCACTGGGTCCTCATAATGAAGGCCAGTGTATTCACTGGCAGAGGTCCAAGAGCTGGGAATGGCAGTTTGTTCTATAAAAACCTAAAGCATAAAAATGGATTCCCAGATTACTAGTTTTTGGCATAATGGTAACAGTTCTCAGTAGTGAGTTTAGAAGAATGTATCTGTTGGGGAGCTTTCTCCTCTCTGTCCTCCTCCTCTTCCTCCTTTTCCTCTTCTCCTTGCTCCTCCTCCTTCTTTTCCTCCTGTTCTTCTTTCTTCTTGTTCCTCTTCCCGCCTTTTTCTTCTGTTCTTCTTGAAATAATTCAGGATTATTAGTAGCTCTCTTTCATTACTTCTCTAGGAGTTTGGTGTATTCCAATATTGCTGCATTTATTTTATCCAAATAGGCAACAGCTGATCAGCTGGAAAGAGTTATGTAACAGACACTCTCTTCAGAAATAGACTAAGACTCATAGGACTCAAAATTAACTGATAAAATTTAAATACTGAGGAAAAGGAAGACTGTAAATAGCATGGGGAACTCCAGTATAAGTGAATGATATAAAAGATAAAGAGGAATGACTCTTTCTTAATAATTGCACTAAATTTTCATTTTAATGAAATGATAGACCCCTGTTTTAAGAAAACTTCAGAGATCCTTGTTTTGCAATGAAGAACTTTATAATCTAGAAGATATCATAAATGACAGAAAACAGACAAATTGAAATGACACATTAGGTCATTGTTTGATATATTAAGATAGAATACAGGGAACAATGTCAGTTGGATATTGGAATACAAATCGTCCAGAGAAATAGCCATTTGAATTCTGAGAAGCTGAAGCAAATCTATGGGAGAATAGAAGAGGGCAGAGTTCTTTGCAGTTTCAAAGGCAAACTGTGACAAAAGGCCTGGTAAAAGAGGTGGATTGCTTTTTTGCTGAGAGGATTGCTGAAGCCTCATCTAGTAGAGCTTAGGGACAGGGACATGAAGATGGAGCACAGGATACCCTCCTTCAAACACCCCAGTCTGTAACTTCATGCTTTTCCACCTGTGCCCCAGTTCTCAAAATAATGACACTGAGACTTTATTACTTATGAAAAAATTCCTAGGCCATAGCTTTGGGTCATTCTCTGACTGGTTCACATCTTATTTTACCTGTTTACTCTATTCTTTGTGTGCCACATGGCTGGTTACCTCTCCTCAGTTTCATGTGTCTGTCTTCCTCAGAGTCCAAAATCAATCTCCCTTATCTCTCTATTCCCGAGTTCATCTCTCTCTGCTGGAAATCCCACCTCCTATTTCCTATCTCAGCTAATAGGCCATCTGCTTTCATACAATACACAAGAGATTATCTATATACTAGTCAAGTCTTTGGTATAATAGGGAAAGAGACATAGACAGCATTGGATAGTTTACAAGTCTTAGACTATATAACCAGATTATGTAACTGGCCAGGCCAGAGATTTTAAGTCTAGAATTCTCTGCTGGTTCCAGGTTGCACAACTTAAATGAAAGAGAGCTAGGATGATGATGGAGATGCACGAATATTAGCGTGTTGTTCACAGGTTAGCAGACAATGAGAAACAGCAAAAGCAAAGTCATGGACTCCAGTAACCTGAAAAGCTGCCTGGATGGATGAAATTAGAGAAATGAGAGAAGAAAAGCGAAATGGCACATTCTATACCAATGTTTTGTTTTGTTTCTTCATTAACCGTCATGTATTGCTGGTGTTTGCTTGCTATCCCTGGTTGTAGGAATTATCCTCTGAGCTAAAGTCTTGTTTTGGCAGCCTTCACACATGCATGGCCTTTGGATTCTTGCCTATGTCAAAATATTATAATGCTTTCTAAATTAGGTAATTATTCTCTTTTCTCATAAAAAGTAATGGGTCTTGTAAGGAGCTCTATAATCTCTTCTCCTCCATAGACATTTCTCAAGCCGGTCAAAGTAGCTTTTTTGTTTGAACCCACTTACTTTCTGAAAGAACACATTGGTATCTGTCCTATTATTTGTTTTTGTATAACAAACCTGCATAACCTTAACAGCATTAAATAGCAATCATTTTATTAGGTATTTACACTTTGATATTTTGACTTATACTGGTTAGGTGGTGCTACCAGAATTCCCCACATGGGTGTGTGATGGTAATTGATACAGAACTCTTTCATCTGATTCGCACTTGGGTTTGAACAAGCTGAGATTCCATGACTGTCCCTCCTCAGGAACTTTCCATGTGGTATCCCCATCAGGGTAGGTTAAGGGAAGCCGAAACTGTCATGCTCAAAGGTTCGTGTTGAGACAAATAGCCAAGTAGAAACCATGTTACCGATCCCGGGGGATGCAAGATGGCGGCTGCTAGTGCGCAATTATCTGAGGGGCAAAGGACCTAAAATGCTGAAATTGGTGAGTGAAGGGGCTACCAAACCTAGAACGGAGTTATTTAGGCTTCCAGGAAGAAAGAGACTAACCATGAACTGAGTCCATCTAGAATCAGGTTACCAGCAGACTCCTCTGGGAGGAGACATTCCGCAAGGTGATCCCTAGGCACTTCCCCGTATCCAACTCCCTATTCCCTCTTTGTGGGAGGCAGGAGGCAGCCAGCAGAATGTACCAAGGACCTCATTGCCTGAGGCCGACATAAGAACACAGCCAACAAAACTCAGGACATCATGGCTTCACCAGCAATCCCCCAAAGCAATGGACACTTCAATTCACTAAATACATTTAAAAAATGACTTTAAAACTATGTTTTTCCAGCTATTAGAGGCTCATAAAGAGGAAATGAACAAATCTCTTTGAGAAATGTCCACAAAAATTGAAACAAACAAAAAGGAAATGAACAAATCTCTCAGAGAAATGACCACAAAAATTGAGTCAAACAAAGAAGAAATGAACAAAGCTCTCAAAGAAATACAGGCAAATACAGCCAAACAAGTAGATGCACAATTAGCGACATATAGAGAGGAAATGGACAAAAAAAAAGCCATCATTGAGAAGCAGGACTCCACATTAAATCAGATGAAGGAAATGCTGCAAGACATGAAAACAGAATTAGAATCAATAAAGAAAGCACAAACAGAGAAAAACCTGGAGCTGGAAAACATAGAGAAAAGATTAGGAACTACAAAAGAAAGCATCACCAACAGAATTCAAGAGATGGAAGAGAGAATCTCAGGTGCCGAAGATACACTTGCAGAAATAGGTACATCTCTCAAAGAAAAAAATAAAATCAGAAAAGTTCCAAACACAAAACATCCAAGAAATCAAGGACACCATAAAAAGACAAAATCTAAGAATAATAGGAGTAGATGAAAAAGAAGATATCAGGCTCCAAGGTCCAGAAAATATTTTCAAGAAAATCATAGAAGAAAATTTTCCCAACTTAAAGAGATGTCCATAAACATTCAAGAGACCTACAAAACCCAAATAGACTACACCAGAAAAGAAATTTTCACAACATATCATAGTCAAAACACTGAATCTACAGAACCAAGAAAAAAAATTTAAAAGCAGCAGGGGAAAAAGGCCAAGTAACATATGAAGGTAGACCTACCAGAATCACACTGGACTTCTCAACAGAAGCTATGAAAGCCAGAAGGGCCTGGACAGAAATCATGCAGACCTTAAGGGACTACAGATGCCAACCCAGATGACTATACCCAGCAACACTTTCAATAAACGTAGACTGAGAATTCAAAACATTCCATGACAAAACCAAATTTAAACAATATCTACACAGTAACCCAGACCTACAGAGTTACTAGAAGGGAAATTCCAACCCAAAGAAAACAACTACAGCAAAGGAAACATAGGACATAGATAACTACACAACAACAATAAAACAAAACAAAAAAACCCAAAAGAATACAAGCAATGAAACACAGCAACACCACCAACCCCAAATCAAAAGAATGTAACATTCGTTGGTCACTAGTATCTATCAACATCAACTCTGCAATAAAAAGACACAGACTAACATAATGGTTGTGGAAACAAGATCCAACATTCTGTTGCATTCAAGAAACACCTATGCAACAACGTTAAACACTGCCTCATAGTAAAGGGCTGGAAAAATGTTTTTCAAGCAAATGGATCCAGAAAACAAACTGGAGTAGCTATCCTAATATCAAATAAAATAGACTTTCAACCAAAATTAATCAAAAAATATAAGGAGGGGCACTACATTCTCATCAAAGGAAAAATCCACCAAAAAGACATCACAATTCTGAACTCAAAAAAATTAAGAAGACCTCCCGTATACCAAAGACAAAAGGGCCGAGAAAGAAATTAGGAATACAACACCCTTTACAATAGCCATTAATAACATAAAATACTTTGGTGTGACTCTAACCAAGCAAGTGAAAGACCTGAAAAACTTCTAGTCTCCGAAGAAAGAAACTGAAGAAGATATCAGAAGTTGGAAAGATCTCTCATGCTCATGAATCGGTAGGATTAACATAGTGAAAATGGCCATTCTGCCAAAAGCAATCTACAGATTCAATGCAATTCCCATAAAAATACCAACACCAACACAATTCTTTATAGAAAAATTCTCAACTTCATATGGAGAAACAAAAAAACCCAGAATTTCCAAAACGATCCTTTACAACAATAGATCATCTAGAGGTATCTCCATCCCTGACCTCAAGCTGTACTACAAAGCAGTAGTAATAAAAACTGCATGGTATTGGCATAGAAACAGAATAGTGGTTCAATGGAACCGAATAGAAGACCCAGAAATGAACCCCACACCTATGGAAACTTGATTTTTGACAAAGAAGCCAAAACCATTCAATGGAAAAAAGACAGCATCTTCAACAAATGGTGCTGTTCCAACTGGATGTCTATATGCAGAAAATGAAAATAGATCCATATGGCACAAAACTAAAGTCCAAGTGGATCAAAGACCTTAACATAACACCAGACACACTAAATAGGTTAGAAGAAAAAGTGGGAAAGACCCTAGAACTCATTGGCACAGGAGACTACTTCCTGAACAGAGCTCCAACAGCACAAGCTCTAAGAGCAACAATCAATAAATGGGACCTCATGAAACTCAAAAGCTTCTGTAAAGCAAAAGATGCTGTCATCAAAACAAAACGACAGCCTACTGACTTGGAAAGTATCTTCACCAACCCTGTATCTGACAGAGGGCTGATATCCAGCATATATAAAGAACTAAAGAAGTTAAAAAGCAACAATCAAGCAATCCGATTTAAAAATGGGTTATGGAGCTAAACAGAGAATTTTCTGTTGGGGAATACAGGATGGCAGAGAAACACTTGAAGAAATGCTCAAAGTCCTTAGCCATCAGAGAGATGCAAATCAAAACAACCCTGAGATTTCACCTGACACCCATCAGAATAGCTACGATCAAGTGACAACACATTCTAGAGAGGTCGTGGAGAAAGGGGAACCATTCTCCATTGCTGGTGGGAATGTAAACTTGTACAACCACTTTGGAAATCAATCTGGTGCTTTCTCAGACAATTAGGATTAGCACTTCCTCAAGATCCAGCTATATCACTCCTGGGCATATATCCAAAAGTTGCTCATTACACAACAACATTTGTTCAACCATGTTCATTGCATCTTTATTCATAATAGCCAGAACCTGGAAACAACCCAGATGTCCCTCAGTTGAGAAATGGATACAGAAATTGTGGTACTTTTACACAATGGAATACTACTCAGCAATAAAAAAGGAGGAAATCATGAAATTTGCAGGCAAAATGTGGGACCTGGAAATGATCATCCTGAGTGAGGTATCCCAAAAGCAGAAAGACACACATGGTATATCCTCACTTATATAGACCTATAAGATAGGATAAACATACTGAAATCTATACACCTAAAGAAGATAAAAAAGAAAGATGACCCGGGGTAAGATCATCAATCCTCACTTAGAAAGGCAAGTGGGATGGACATTGGATGTAGGAGAAAACAAGTAACAGGACAGGAGCCTACCACAGAGGGCCTCTGAAAGACTCTACCTAGCAGTGTGTCAAAGCAGATAGTAAGACTCTTAACCAAACCTTGGCCAGAGTGCAGGGAATCATATGAAAGAAGGGGAGTTAATAGGATCTGGAGAGGACAGGAGCTCCACAAGGACCAAATATATCTGGGCACAGGGGTCTTTTGTGAGACTATTTCTCTAACCAAGGACCATGTATGGATATAACCTAGAACCCCTGCTCAGATGGCGCCCATGGTAGCTCAAGTATTCATGTGGGTACCCTATTAAGAACAACAGGGACTATTTCTGACACGAACTCAATGGTGGGCTCTTCGACCTCCCTGTTCCCTCGGAGGGAGGAACAGCCCTCCCAGGCCACAGAGGAGAACTTTGCAGCCAGTCCTGAAGACACCTGATAAGCTAGGGTCAGATGAAACAGGAGGAGGTCCTCCCCTATCAGTGGACTTGGAAAGGGGCAGGGAGGAGATGAGGAAGGGAGTGAGAGGTTTGGAGGGAATGAGGGAGCAGGATACAGCAGGGATACAACGTTAATAAACTGTAACTGATATTTAAAATAAAAAATAAAGAAAGAAAGAAAAAAAAGAAACCATGTTACCTTTTATGATTTAATCTTTGGAGTCAAACAATGATTCTTCCTCTCCAATTTCATTCTTTGCTGGAAGACAATGTCTAGTGTCAGCCTGGGTCCAAGTGGAGTGAAAGTAAACTGCACATTTGAAGAAAGAGAGCCAAACAATTTGTGGCCAGATTTGAAATAATTCAGTCTCCATCAGTCTACTCTGCTCATGAAATATTGACTTTTTTGTTGAGATGGTCATTCTTTCTCTAATTCTCCACCACAGCTCCATTAATTCTTTATTTCCACAGCAAATGTTCTATTAAAAGTCTACGAGAAGAGCTAACTCTTCTGGAAATGGGTAAGACAGGTGCATGGGTATCAATTTTACTTTTTAGAGTTATCCATCTGTGATTAAAGTCACAAAACAAAGCACCAATCAAGGCTATTATTTCATTTAATACTCACCAAGTATGTACCGAGGATCTGCCACAACTATGATTTTATATCCATGGGTGGTCACAATTAAACAGCCTAATAAGGAGGTGTATGCTATTCTATGTAAACTTTTTCCTCAAAAGGTTAGCAATGACCTCTTCTCAAATCCATTTTTGCATAACGGTTATATTTACAAGAATCAGTATTTGTCACAGGCGATATCTTGACACTCTACAATCCACTGACTTTTATGATTCTGCCTTCTTTTTTGTCATTTTACTCACAACCTCTACTTTCTTTTTCTTCTTTGCTGCCTCTGTTTTTCCTCAGCTGTGGGAGATATTTTAGAGCTCAGTTCTAGAGCTTCTTCTCTTCTCATCTTCTTTTTTAAAATTTATTTTTATTTTTATTATTTACAGTTCATTCACTTTGTTTCCTATGCTCCCTATAGCCTCCCTAATCCCCTCCAAATCCCACCCTTTCTCCCTCAGTCCCCTTTCTCCCATGCCCCTCCCTCAGTCCACTGATGAAGGAGGTCCTCCTCCCCTTCCCTCTGATCCTAGTATATCAGGTTTCATCAGGACTGGCTGCATTGTCTTTCTCTGTGGCCTGGCAAGCCTGCTCCCTCCCACCCCTGTCAGGGGGAGGTGATCAAAGAGCAGGCCACTGAGTTCATGTCAGAGACAGTCCCTGTCCCTCTTACTACGGAACCCACTTGGACACTGAACTGCCATGGGCTACCTCTGTGCAGAGGTTCCTCTTCTCATCTTCCAATTGAATAATTCTAGTCTAGCTTACCAATTTTAATGCCACTTATAAGCAAATATCGTTTTTAGTGCTCTTTAACCTATTACCTAATTGCCATTTGACATAAAGGCCTGCCTACTTAACAGAAAAACACATCAGGTACAAAATAGAAGTTTTGATTCTTCAAGCACTCAAGCCCTCTTTTGTAATATTTAACACCTGAGTTAATAAAACTATCATTTATTCTTATGAAAAGTGCCTACAGGTCAGTTTTTATAATCGCTATAATTTGGAAGTGTTTTCCAAAATCTATGTATTGAAGCCTTGATCCCCAACCTGTGACAGTGTTAGGAAGTAGTGTGTCTTTAGAAGGTAGGGCCTGGTACGAGAAAGGTTAGTCATTTGGGGGCATGCCCTTCAGGGAGATTTTCAGACCTCAGCACCTCCTGTATCCTTAATGTCTAGAGGTAACTAAGCTTTCCCTAAGAAATGCCTTTATGATGATGCTTTGTGTTTTCACAGCACAAAGTAGCAGGGTCAATACACCATGAATTGATATCTTTAAAACTGTAAGGCAAAATGGTCTTCCATCCTCAGGTATTTTGAAACAGTGACTGAATACAACACATCTTCTCTTACTCTCTGAAATCTATTTACCAATCCTGCTAGCATTTCTGCCATAAAAAATACATCAGTTTATTGTCTTCTTTATATTTCCGTAACTACAATGTCATCTATTTACATACAGTATACAGCTCCTGGACTGTAGGAAGTGCTTAAAGAGACTGTTGAGTCAATGTGAAATAAGCACCATTCTTAGTGGTTATTCTTACTAGCCATAGCGTTGAAGAGTGGCTGAATAGGATTAATGGTACAGATAAAGGGGGGTTAGCATCCCAACACCTTTGGGATGTTAAGTATCATAAATAATCCCTGTAGATACTGACCTCCATTTGGACCACAGGAAAGAAAAGTTCTACTATGAAACTGATCTTTTCAAAACCTTTTGGGAAAACCAGGAAATTTGATTTTAATAGCTCAAGATATTTTTCTCTTGTCCTACCCCATCTGATAAATTTTAAATGAAAAGAGTATTGTTCTATATTTTTTTCACATTTAAGATTTCTTTCTTTCTGTTAAAGGAAAACTTATTTTCCTTCCTTCTTGGGTGTTTTGGAAGAACATTATTTTTACTCACTTGCCAGAGAAAATACATTTTCCCCCTAAAAGTAAGTGTGGTTTTTAACTTTAAAATATCTTTTCAGAAAATTTCCCTGGAAGCACAGTACACTAATATTGAAAAAAAGCAAATATCTTTATGTATCTTGACACTTTCATAGGAAATAATAAAACTCCCCCATTTCTCAGAAGTATATGACTCACTGTCCAATAGGCAAAATTTTATTTTGGCGGAAATTGTTCATCTAGGTTATGCCCACTTCCTCCAAAACACTGCAATCAGTCTTCAAACTGGGCCAAGAAGGACTTGTTTTTTGCTTTCTCATTTTAACTTTATTTATTTTTCTTTTTTTCTTTTTCTGAGTTATCTCAGGGGTGCTTAGCTCCGGTGAGGTTACAAAGTTGAACCTTTCAAGAACACTTCACAGAGGTGTGAAAACAAGCTGGATTAGCAAGGTTTAACTTAGGTAAAGAGCTCAGCTTAATTTTGTCTCTATCAATGGACACTATCAAAATGAATTAAAACATAAACAGAGGAAAAAGAAGAGGAAACAAAACAAAAACGTAATTGAAAAGGGCAAAGTTCTGGGTATTCTTGGCAGCAATCTGGCAAGAAACACTCTTTCCATGGGAGTTAGTCTGCAGCATCAGTGAGATGGCAGGGTGTTCAGTATTTCCTATTGGAATAACTACTTGGCTACTAACTGGAGAAGCCAAATGGGCCAAGACAACCTGAGATGCAGATGGGGACTTTAGAAAAGACACTACCTTCTTTTAAGCCTCCTTCGAAACTTAGTATTTTATTCCCTTTCTCTCTTCCATAGATATCACCAAACAAGCAGTAATAATAGTGACAATGAAAACTAACTTTTGTTTTGTTTTTGTTTCCTGTCTGTCAGGCACTTAAGTGTTTACTCTGTGTACAGTATTCTGCCACTAAAGAATTAGAGGTCTGTTCTGCTCTAAAAACAGCAGCTGTGCCAACTTGTGTGTGTGTGTGTATATGTGTGTGTGTGTGTGTGTGTGTGTGTGTGTTTAGGTGTGTATGCAAGAGAGAGAGCATGAGCACACACACACAAAGTAGGAAATGGACTAGCTGAACAGAAAGCATCAGCTAGGGTAGGAGAGGATAAAAGAGGGTATGATCACACTACATCGTATGTGAGTATAAAATGGTCAGCAAATAAAGATAAATATGTAAATAAAAAGTACTCTACTCTCAGCTGAAGAGAGAAAAAAAGAATTGGTGGAGATTAGAAATGTGAGATAGCTTAACAAAGAGTTTCAACTCAGCTCTGTTTGACTTCCAAGGTGACAGACACAGAGTCTTCTTATCCTTCATCTTGCCCACCTTCCCTATCTGCTCCCTCCTTGCTGCTCCTCAGTGGCTGTTCTCTCAGAAATCTGCTGGGACACAGAGTAAAATCACGTTGCTATCCAATAGGCTTGGGTAAGATACAGAATGTGCTAAATTCAGGCCTGGCAACCAATTATAGTATCCTTTTAGCTTCAACTTGAGAGAAATCCCCAGAGCAAGTGTTAAACTTGGTCACCCACACAACTTCCTCTCTTGGCTGAAGGTCAGAGAAAATGAATTCTGGATCCAGCATAATGTCTTATTCAGGAAATGGTAACTGTCGTAGCCTAAGCACTTGGAATCTCAGCTTTGTAACTGAGTTCATGGTCATTACCAAATTATATTGATTCTGATAGGGTGTGGCCCTGGCTTTTTAAAAAGAGTACTCACTCTTCCCTATAATTTATGAAGTACCACTTTTTAAAATTATGACAAATATTCTACAAATTAGTAGCTCTTTGAAGAAAATAGTTCTCAATTTAATCCCTTCTCACAAATATTTAATACATCTAAAGTAAGGAAACACAACACTCATGGGACACTCTTCTGCCACCAGCCAGGAGGGTAACTCTCTTGATGACTCTTTTGAAAAGAAAAAAAAATATGTATAGCATGATTTTATTTTTTTCCTACTGTGTTTTGTGTGCTTTTATCTTCTTCAATGGTTAAGTTAATTTTCACCTAAAGAACTTTTGACTCATGCATGATGCTTCTGAAGCAGCACACACTTTATGATCTACTGAATGGTTACAAAAACAAAAGTCTATAGAGTATATTTACGTTCACTGAAAATCAATGAATCCAGAAGATACATTTGTTGAAAGTGTAGAGATCTAACTTCCATCGATCTGAAAGCAAAACACGTTGAGAAACAAAATTTTAGATATAGTTTTCATGTTAACTTCAAACATCCTTGGGAAGACAGGCTCATTGCTGCTTCTACTTTTCAGGAAAATTCCAGAAAACAGATTTTCTTTCCTGGCAGTTGGCTTTGATATCCTCTGTTACCGAAAAATCACAATTTCCTAGATGTTTGTGTTCCCTCGCCCCTACGGGCAGGTTAAACCGCACTGCCACTTCTATTCTTTATCATATTTTTATCAAAATATTATCATATTTTGCATTTATGTGTTCAAAATTATGTATATGTATGTATTGTGTGTGCCTGTGTGCATATGCATGCCTGTTTATATGTGTGTGGGCTAATATGTGTGAGCATGCACGTGGAGGCCTAAAGTTGGTGTTGTATGTGCTTGTCAATTATTCTATACTTTTTAATTGAGGCAGAACCTCATGTTGATCTAGAGCTTTCCAACTCTGGATGGTCTAGTTAGCCAGCTTGCTTCAAAGACCTCTTCTCCCAGCCTCCTTAGTGCTGGGTGGTCTACAGATCTGCTTAGGTTTGAAATGAATTCTGTGGATCCAAACTCTGCTCTTACATTTGTGCAGCAAATGTATCACTCACTGAGATATCTACCCAGTCATGGTGATATATTTTAACAACTCCATGACTGTATTCTGGCCTCCCACAGCATTAGACACATACACTCAGAAATTATACATCCTTTAACCACATTCATCTATAGGACACTATTGATATAGCACATAGTCAAGAAACACCTATTGAATAAATAAAAGTTAGTGAAAGAAACAATTCAATTATACTTTATTTTGAGTTATATCCTGCTAGACTATGAGTATGTCATATTTTTGAAGACCCTAGTAAGGGGAACAGGGACTGTTTTTGTCATGAACTCCATGTCTGGCTCTTTGACCCTCCCCCATACACAGCAGGGAGTAACAACCTAGCTAGATCCCAGGGGAAGACATGGTAGCCAGCCCTGAGGAGACAAGATGAATTGGGGTCGGATGGAAGGGGAGGAGATCCCCCCCCCATCGGTGGACTTGGAGGGGGCGGGGAGGAGATGAGGGAGGGATGGAGAGAGTGGGAAGGAATGAGGGAGGAGGCTATGCCTGGGATGCAAAGTACCTAACCTGTGATTGATATAAAAATAAATAAATAACATTTAAAAAAATAATTCAATACATGTTCAGTGAACATCTCCTGGTTTCAGATAAGCTTAGGCCCTAAAGATAAAGCAATGAATACAACTGTACACAACATCTGTTATCATGAAGCTTTTAAGGACAGTTAGAGAAAAAAGATACATATATTAATAAGATCTTGAAATGAATATTACATAAATGGTGATCAAAACCATGGGAAGAGCATGAGATTCTGTGTGAGAGAAAACTAGAAGTCTGCTTTAAATTGTAGCTCAGGCATTTACTCTGAGGCACTCCATGCGATTTGGGATTTTGTGTTGTTTTTTGTATAATCTTTATATCTCTTGTGATAACATAACCAAAGAATGGGCTGATCTCATGGAGTCTTGTGGAAGAGTGAGAGAAAGGATTGAGGGAGCTTGAGGGGTCAAGGACACTAGAAGAAGACCTACAGAGTAAATTAACCTGTGGGCTCACAGAGACTGAAACATCAACCAAAGAGCTTACATGGGCTGGACCTAGACCCCCTATACAATATGTAACAGATATGAAGCTTGGTCTTTGTGTGAGTCCCCTAACAACAGGAGTAGGGGCTGTTTCTGACTCTGTTGCCTGACTTCGGAAACCTTTCTCCTAACTGGGCTGCATTCTCTGGCCTTACCAGGGAGAAGACGTGTTTAGTCTTGCTGTGGCTTGAGATGCCATGATGGGTTGCTACTCATGGTAGGGCCCTCTCCTACTCTGAGGAGAAGAGGGGGTAATGGGGCAGTGGGGGGCATGAGGGCAGAACTGGGAGGAGAGAAGGGAGGGGGGATCAGTCTGTAAAGTGATTAAATAAATAAAATTAAAATTTAAAAAATCTCATGTAAAGAATTACAGTAAGAATAAAAAGATTAAATCCCCTTTTCTTCAAAATGATAAATTTAAAGTATAACATATAGGAGTGGTTCATTACATTTTTAGTAATTAGAAATAATTCTCAAATTATTAGAATCTTAAGGAACAGAAACTGGAAACATTTCTACTCTCAAACATTTCTAGCAATAGAGATTTACTGATAATTCACCTCATGAATGGTAATTCTAAAACCCAAAACTAGTGGAGCTAAGGATAGCCCCACTAGTTGAATTCCAAGCCTGTATTTAGGTGGTCTAAATGAGCTGTATTATGTATTATCTGTAATTGATGCCCAACAATTCTCACAGGTAGTTTTTTTTTTTTTTTCCAATTTAATGTAATTTAAGAAAACTCCTAGAAATACAGTCAGCTATGGAAGATCGGCAATTCAAGTCATGGCGAATATAAACAACTGAAAATTATCATTTGTTCTATTCCCCATTCTTCTCTGATATGTTATCTGTTCATGTGAGATCCAAACTGGGCATCTAATCACAGAACTGCTCTATTACTGGACTGGCAGATATGAGAACAAAGGAGACGTGTTGCTTAGGAGGTAAGAGATACAAGTAGGAAAATCAGGAGCAGACTTTCCAGTATAGAAATCGAATTGATTTTTTCATTCCATTCTTTTGAGGGGGAAGAAAATATTTCCCTACTAGTGCAGTTCAGTTATATCCTAGATTCAGTTTTCCCATGGTGAACAGCTTTTAAATAGTAAAACAGGAATGTGGTGGCTGAAATTCTTCATTAATTATTTCTGTTCTGTGCCCTGAAATCAAGAAAGCCCTTAACTGGCTTACCAACAAAGTTCATATATTTTTATTTTCTACTTGAACATATATGTCTATGTAGATGTAGGTTAGATGATATAGAGATATATGTCCCGATCCGCGGGACCTAGTTATTCATGGGGGCGAGGAGGACCAAAACCTGAAAGAGATGGGTGAGAGAAGGAATGGACTCAAGCAAATGTGCACTTGTCAAGAGCCCAATTTTATTAAGCAGAAGCAGGTTTTTTAAAGCTGGTTTGGTTTTAGGTAGGGGTGGGGGTAGGCAGGTGAGAGGGTGGAAAGTTACAAAATCTTCTCGGCACAGGGCCTGGAACATTCTGTGGTCATGACAATGGTTACTCCTAAAAAGTCATGGTACAGTTCTCACATCTTTGCAACTGCCAAGCAGGATGTTGATCAGTCAGGTGCAGCAGGGTGGGAGCCAGGTACAGCAGGGTGGGGAAAAGTCACAAGTTTCTCAGGGCCAGTTCCTAACAGATATAGATAGTGATTGCTATAGTTACGTGATATGCTCGCCAAGGAACATGTATGTGTGTTGGAGGACAGCGCTGTTGTGCCACTTTCATGTGGGTCCCAGGTTCAAAGTCATGTGGTCAGGTTTGCATTGCCAGGGGCAAGCTTCTTTATCTATTATACCTTACCACCAGCTCTAATATATCAGTTTTTCCTGTATAAGAATTTACATGAATAGTAATGTCTAATGTCCCTGCTTATAAATATAATATGGCAGGTGTTAGAAAACCATTTATTGTTCATATATAAATTATCTGTTTCTATTTTCCTATTGCAAGAAAGTTAATTCTCTGAGTGACCGGAACAATGTAAAGTTGGGGGGGAGGGGTTCATCCTTAAGTGTGGGAATAGATGCCAGTAACTGCAGTGAGGCTTCCAAATCCAGATGACCTACTTCATTTTATTTCAGGGCAATGAGCAGATGGTGAGTGTTGTCAGTCTAGCTGGCATTAACACGCACTCTGTCACCATAAGACTTAACGGTGGCAGATGGCAGTTATGTTAGCAAACATTCAGTCCTCCCTGCTCCATTCTTCCCTTAGGACTGAGCAAGGCCCCACCACGGCTTACCGCTGAGTCATAGCACAGCTACCTCTCCAGTAAGCCTGAGCAGAGAATGTCAAATCACCAAAAGACCTTAGTCTCATGGCTTCCGGGAAGCAGGTACAGCTGGGCCCTCTTCAAAGGCCTGCAGATGCCATTGCCTCATTGTGAAATCCCTTCAACTATCCAGTGATATCCCAGGGCCTGGCTAAGCAGGTCTGTGGCATGCTTGTGGAAAGCTGCCTGGATCCACGGACAGCCTTCCTTCGCCTCTTTGGACTTTGCCAGATAGAAGAGCAATGACCCATCTTTAGCAGAGTGTTTTTCAGCAACATGAATCACTGGATGTTTTGGGTTACCCTGAATGAGAATATTAAGAAAATACTGTGATTTTTTTTAAAAGGACGCTCTCTACTTTCTGAAATCTACGTGGGAAAATGTCAGATATTGCACTTGGGTTTCTGAAAGTTGTTAGTGACATTCTAATTGCAGCATACCTAGGATAAAATGACAGTAGCACTTATTTTTTAAGTAACTCTAAATTACTACATCAATCAATTAAGACTATGAAAATACAGTCTTAAGAGATGTTCAAAGTCTGACAGAATCTTTAAAGTAATGTCTATTTATTTTAGGACTTCGCAAGGTGAGTCTTATACGAATGCATATAAGAAATTGTGCATTCAAAGAATATGACTAATTTATCAGATCATTTATCCCTGCTTTATGGTGACATACCTTTCATGTATAAGATTTTAAATTCTGAATTGTTTAAACACCTTCTTCCAATTCTGATTGTTCTCAGTCATGAGCAGATCAGATGTGCAAGCCCTAATCAAGACAAAAGCGACTGATAATTTAAATTGCACATGTTCAGCTATGCAGATTTGCTATCAACAGACCTGTGAGATGTGCCAGAAAAGATATATATCATTTGCCTCTGAGTTAGGAACTGGAGATAAAGGGCAATGCTGTAGGCTTATTATTCATTGCCGCTTGAAACACTTGTAAGGATAAAGCCTTTTGATCCTGGTCATAGCGATTACTCACCAGCTTACATATGATGTGGAGCAATAAGCTGCAATCTGTTTCTAGACTCAGGTCTTGCATTACTGGAGAGCTGTACACAAGTACTTTAAGAGCTTGCATGGCTCTCAATACTGCTTGTGCTGCTCTGGGTACTTTACAGTCTGTGTGCTAGCGTTCCGGAAGTGAAAAACAGCTGCAGTAAATATGTTGGCAACATGTCAGGATGGCTTAGGATATAGCAGTGTCAGTCTAAAAATTGGGGTCGATTAGATACACATGTTAGAACATGTAGTCCTTTTCAAAAGTTTTAGATTATTAAATTGTGTCAATTAAAACATGATGCACCTGATTCTCCAACCAGGGACCATGCATGGTTATAACCTAGAACCCCTGCTTGGATGTAGCCCATGGCAGCTCAGTATCCAAGTGGGTACCTTAGTAAGGGGAACAGGGACTGTCTCTGGCATGAACTCTATGACTAGCTCCTTGACCTCCCCAGCCCCCTGTGGGAGGAGCAGCCTAGGTAGCCCACAGAGGAGGACTTTGCAGCCAGTCCTGGTGAGACCTGATAAGCTATGGTCAGATGGAAGGGGAGGAGCACCTCCCCTATAAGTGGAGTTAGAGAAGGGTAAGGAGGAGTTGAGGGAGGATGGGTTTGGGAGGGAATGAGGGAAGGGGCTACAGCTGGGACACAAAGTAAATAAACTGTAATTAATATAAAAATAAAAAAATTATAATAAAACCACCATGATGCACTTGGAAGAGTGTTAGGGCATTGATCATACCAACCTGGGTCCTCCTTCTTGTATATCTTCCCTAGGTGTGTAGATTTCAGCATGACCTTCCTATCCTTTAGGTCTATATAAATGAGTATATACCATATGTTTCTTTCTGCTTTTGGGATACCTCACTTAGGATGATCGTTTCCAGGTCCCACCATTTGCCAACGAATTTCATGATTTCCTCCTTTTTAATTGCTGAGTAGTATTCCATTGTGTAAAAGTACCATAATTTCTGTATCCATTCCTCAACTGAGGGACATCTGGGTTGTTTCCAGGTTCTGGCTATTACAAATAAAGCAGCCACGAACATAGTTGAGCAAATGTCCTTGTTGTGTACTTGAGCATCTTTTGGATAATTGTCTAAGTAATCGCCAAATTGATTTCCAAAGTGGTTGTACAAGTTTGCATTCCCACCAGCAATGGAGGAGGGTTCCTCTTTCTCCACAACCTCT
>CM053766.1:72369883-72390650 GCA_028658305.1 Pachyuromys duprasi
CGCTTTGATTTGCATCTCCCTGATGGCTAAGGATGTTGAGCATTTCTTTAAGTGTTTTTCTGCCAATCTATAATCCTCTGCAGTCAATGCTCATTTAGATGAACTAATAGGATGGACATTGAATGGAGGAGAAAACAAGCAACAGGACAGGAGCATACCATAGAGGACCTATGAAAAAATCAGTATTGCAAAGTATCAAAGCAGATATTAAGACTCACAATTAAGCCCTTGGCAGAGGGCGGGAAGTAATAATAAAAATAAGGGAAGTTAGTAAGACTGGGGGAGAACAAGAGCTCCACAAAGATCAAACTGAGCAGGGCACAGGGGTCTTATACGAGACAGTTTCTCCAACCAAGGACCATATATGGATATGGCCTAGAACCCCTGCTCAGATGTGGCCCATGATAGCTCATTGTCGAAGACCCTAGTAAGGGAAACATGGACTGTTTCAGTCTTGAACTTGATGGCTAATTCTTCGACCCTCCCCCATACATGCCAGGGAGTAACAGCCTGGCTAGATCCCAGGGGAGGGCATTGCAGCCAGCCCTGAGGAGACAAGATGATCTGGGGTCAGATGGAAGGGGAGGAGGTCCTCCCCTGTTGGTGGACTTGGAGGGGGCGGGGAGGAGTTGAGGGAGGGTTGGGGAGGGTGGGAGGGAATGAGGGAAGGGGCTACGCATGGGATGCGAAAAACCTAACCTGTGATTGATATGAAAGTAAAAATAATAATAATAATAAGAAGAAGAAATATTTAAAAAAAGAAGAGTGTTAGGGGAAAATTAACTAACCTGATGGGCTGAGTTTTTCTTGACTTCACTGGCACATTAATAGAAGCATCCCAGTTGCCTACATGTGTGTATACTTACATACATGTACACATATGCATATGTACATATTTGATTTGTTATCTAAAATATTTCTTATAAGCAGTATTTTTAACTTTAAAATGAAATACTTTGAATTTTATGGGAATGCAACTTTGATTTCTTAAGTGTGAGCACAGAATAACACTCTGTAGTGTGAATCTTGAGTAGGACTATAAATTGAATGGATTCAGATCGTGTAGAACTATATGTTGCTTTCTCCTTTTCATAGCTTCAGAATTATTTATACAGTTGTGTGAGTACTCTGATTTGATTTGCCTTAGGGTCCCACCTCAATTTTCTTATGCTAATATCACAAGAAAAATGACAAATGCATTTTCTTTCTGGCTTTGAAGGTGAATTGGGAGATTTTAAAGTATTTCAAAAGGTAAAAACCACTGGGCTTTAGAGATGTTATGGACTGAATACACTCTAAAGTGATAAAACTCGGAGAACTTGGGACTTCAATAAGGCTGTGAAAGTTGAACAGAACTGTCACTGAATCCTAGGTAGCTATTTTTGGTGTCCCTGTAATAAAACATTAAGAGGAGGTATGTATAGGATTCCCGTAAATAAAAGCTGACAGCAGGGGCTAAGACTTAATTACCTACTCACAGGTCTGTTAATAAAGTAAGTCACAAAACCAAGATAAAATGCAATGCCAAGAAACTTATTTTTCATATCTCTAAATGTTTTCCTATATGACAAGTTGATACAAGTTAATATTTATTTTAAAAATGTTTTCTTATTTTTGAAATTAATCATTATGTTATCCTCCTAATCCCACATATGCAATCTCTCCTGATATCTCTCAAATTTATGCCCTCTTTTATTTTTAGTTATTGTTACATACATACATGCATACATACATATACACAGACATATACATTCATCCATCTACATATATATATATATATATCATCTATTCCTTATTTAAAAACTCACAAAAGTAAGAAAAAGAGAATTCCTTCAACTAGGAATGAAGTATCTTTCAAGTTTTTTTAATAGAACTTAAATAATTAAAATTTAAATGCTTAGAAATATTTTTGTTTTTAAATGTGTTAACTTTTGGCAGTTTTCTACGACATTCAATACACTGTGGTTATAATACTCTCCCCTTGGGACTTGCTCTATCCCCTTACGTCCATTCCACATTCTTCCTTTCAACTTGTTTCCCTCATACCCTCACATTCTTCATTTCCTTCCTTCCTTCCTCCCCTTCTCTTCCCTTCCCACCCCAGCTCTCTCCCCCTCCCCTCCCCTTCTCTTCTCTTCCCACCCCAGCTCTCTCCCCCTCCCCTCCCCTCCCCCTTCCATCCCTTCCTCTCCTTCCCTTCTCTTCCTTTCCTTTCTCTGTGCAAGCCTGTGTAGGTTCTAATAGCTACTGTGCATTTATGGTTGCATCAACCGTTTCTTCCTTAGAAGACAGTGTTTCACTTCACTCCTTCACATTCTCTTTCTCCCAAAGACCTCCCAGTCTATCCTCCATGGCTTTGACCATCTTCCTTTGGACTCAGTGGAGGTGACACCAATGTCCAGCTAAAGGTTTACACCATTTTGAGCATGATCCACTGCCAAAGGGGGTTTCTTTGACATAGGCTGAAAGCTTCACTACCCTGTGAATATAAATTAAATATTTAGAAGGGACTCTCACTGTATGTACAGTTAGCAAAATATCATTTTTATATTCCTAAGTAGGGTCTGCAATTTCCCCAACAGGAAGGTTTTGATCAGGCCTCCAGGAAGAGGCCTCCAGTTCTGCTGCTGCTGCAGGCCTCAGAATTCAATAGAAAAGCAGTTGATGACTGCTGCATCGTTCACGCTGCCCCTGTGCCCCCAGGCACATCTTGTCAGGTTGGTTAGTGCTGTAGTTTGCGGTGTTTTCAGCTGGATGTGATTGCTGATGACTCCTATTCCTCAGTTGCCTACATACCACTGTGTGGCATGAAAACTAGGCAGCAGAGAGGAAATTTCCAGTTTGACTTCTCTGTGTCCCGTGTGCTGACTTCATCAATAGTCTTACTGTCCGGTTACTCAGGGTGTCCAAGAGCAATGACAACAGCCTTTGCTGCTTTGGGAGCTACTGCGGGCTTTTTATCTGACACACGATAGGAGACACCCCACACTTAGAACTGGAATTTTGACCTGTAAACCTGTAACTTTTGGAAGTAGTGTTATCTGCCTATACAAAGTACCCCCACTGAAACTCCGCGCCTGACCTCTGGTTATAGTACAAAGCCATGGTAGTAAATACAGCATTATGATGCCACAAAACAAATATGTATGTCACTGGGATACACTTACATATAAATCATCATAATCAGAGTCAATTTTTACAGTGATGCCCCCCATCCTCTCCAAACTCATCTTTCATCATGCACAAAAGTCAACTTCAAATGCATCAGGGAATCTTAGTGCAAGACTTGAATTGAAATTAAGCTGATGGAGGAAAAAGAACAAACTAGGCTACAGGATGCAGGGTGGGTGAGGTCTTCTCTTTTCGGTTTTTTTTTTTTGTGGGGAAGCAAAGCTTTATTATGACACCACTTTGATCTTGAACTCAAGGTGCTCCTGTCTCACTGTCTAAAGAGCTTGGATCACAGACATGAGCCAAGGTGCTTAGCTTCTTGATTTGCTTTTATGTCATATTTAGGATGTATCTTATAAAATTTAATAATTCTATGACCCACATGAAAGAAATTATTACTTTGTGAATTCTGAAAGGTGACTTACAGATGGGAAGAATCAGATAGAGTCTCAACTCTTAAAAAAAGTCTACCAAAGTTAAAACTGATGAACTTTATAGCTTTTCCTAGTTTCTATCCAGGAACAATGGCAGGTGACAGCATAATACTGAATAATTCTGCCTCCTCCTCCTTTTCCTCTTCCTTCTCCTTCTCTTCTTCTTCTGTTTTGTTTTTGTTTTCTTAAAACAAGGTTTCTCTGTGTAACAGAGCCATTAGTGTCCTGGACTCACTTTGTAGATCAGGCTGTCCTCAAATGCAGAGATCCCCCTGCCTCTGCCTTCTGAGTGCTGGGATGCTCCACCATGCCCTACAATACTAAGAATTCTTATATGTAATATTTCAAAAACTCTGCCAAACGTTCTTGCTGTACTGTTTTATTAGAAAGTTTTTACAATACCCAGAGGTAGAGAATATTAACATTTCCTTATTGTAAATGGCACACCAATGATTTACACGAGTTAAGGAGGTTTTCTAAGATCATGTGGATGAATCTCAGCGCTCTATTACTTTTAAATTTAAATCTAACTTAAATAAAATGTAATTGCATCATTATCCTTTTATCCTCTCTATGTCTCCTCATACACCACCTCCCCTTCTTGGCTCCCCCTCGAATCCATGACCTCCTTTTCTTTGTTATTGCACTATTATTATGTTTACAGATCCAAGTTATGGCAAAGAGAATATGGGAAGGTGTGCCATAATGTGTTTCAACATGACAAGATATTAGAACCAAAATGTGCTAAGGCCAGTTCCAGAGTTCATTATTAAGTACTCAGGAATTACAATCCAGGTGTTAAACTTTTGAAACCTTGATGCAGCTATGGTGAAAATATTTACACCAAAGAAATTGGCAGCTGCTCCAACCAAGTCTTTGATTCTACGGAGCTGGTGCTTAGGACAGCATGGGGCCCTAGAATATGGGAGTTAGAACACAATGCTCATGAAATCCACAGGTTAAGAAAATAGGAACATGGATTAAATATCAACTTAAAAGATCCAAGGTAAAAGTGAGATTGTCAACTCTTTTGTGGAAACATAATTAGACTATGATATTCCTTTTCATTTTACAACCTATAGGGCAGTGGGTACAACCCCTTTGGTGGTTGACCAACTCTTTTATACCGGTCACCTAAGACCATCAGAAAACACAGATATTTAAGTTACTGTATGCAGCAGTAGAAAATTACAGTTATAAAGCATCAAAAATATTTTATGGTTGGAGGTCACCACAACATGAGGAACTGTATTAAAGGTTCAGAGCATTAGGAAGATTGAGAACCACGATTATAGTGGCCGAATAATCTAACTTACATTCCCTGCCATAAAAACCTTGAATATGCCTGTGGTTGCCTCTGAAAAAGCCATGTTTGTGTTATCTCACTTCCAGCCACAGCCATGGTGTCTGGATCTCAGAACATACTATCAAAAAGCTTTGACAGACTTGGTAGGTTTCCTGAGTTCTCTATCAGAACAAATGGCAGGCAAAGAGATAAATAATCCAACATTCTTACACACAGTGCAATACATCAACTACTCTGCTAAATGTGTGTGTGTGTGTGTTGACATGATAGCCATGAGATAGATATATATCCCTAAGACAAGGAAATCCCAGGACCTTAAGAAGTGGAGTTCATTTCACCTCCAGTCATTCATATCAGCTGTCTGCTTGCCTGCTGTCTTCTTCCATTATCTTTGTGTACCCGTGTCCTCTGAATCTCAGTGTGTCACCTCCTGAAACATTTACTCACCTCCAACCCAAGAAATATGGACTAGTTGGAAAAATATTAACAATATTTTAAGAGCAATTTAAAAGACTCAGGAACAAATGCAGAGTGTCACCTAGAATAACCTCTGGGTGTTCAGTTGTGAGACTAGTTTCTCTGCTTGCTGTCTGGCATATTTCCGCAAAACAGTTGATGTGATGACCATATCTGGCAGCTAGCAGTCTCTTTCTCAGTAGTGTACTTTCATTTTTCTAGCTATCTCTGGTACTGCCAACTCATTACATATATCTTCCTCTATGTGATACCTTTCTTTGGGTCTTATTGCTTGGCTTTAGTGGGATTATAAGCCAGAAGCTTAATATGGCTACCTATGTGTTGCTGGGGGTGGGGTGGAGACATGGCAGGAAGATGAGGATAAGAAGATGGACAGTCCAGGTCCTTTATTTAAAGGGGAGAGTGGGAGGGAATGAGGGAGGGGGCTACGTCTGGGATGCAAAATACATAACCTGTGATTAATATAAAAATAAATAAAAAATAAAATTATTGCTGAGGAAAGTAGCTTTCAATACCTGTTTGCCCCCACTTCCATGTTCCATTACTTCTGTCCTAATGCAGCCTTGATCTGATCACTGCCTTAAATGAAGGTTTTTTTGTTTGTTTGTTTTGTTTTAGGATTACTAATGCTAGCAATGTCTTCCTTGCCTTTTTGGTAACATCTGGCTAGGGAAAAGAGATTAAACAGAATGAGGTCTCTGGTGTTTTCATTTTTATGGTCTTTGTTTTATTTTATTGCATGTGACTCAATTGATTTAGAAAAAAAACCACTTCCTGCCATGTATGAATATTTATTCATTATTTATGTGTAACCCTGTGTCCTTGTGTATTGTGTGAAATTTTAAAAGGCACATAAAAAGGATTTTACAATAATGCAATGAAATCAAAGTAAGCTACGTTATCATTTTCTGACCTGTCAGGGACTACCAAACATACTTCATGTGTCCATAGCCTTATGAACAGACACATTGGTCTCTGAAGACAGGGCTGAGGTACTGCCAGTGGGAAGTAACAAGCTGGAGTGTTTTCTAACGTGGACGTACCCAGGAGTAAGGCAAGCTTACTGCTCCTTCCGCAGTGCAACTATAGGGAACCTCGGGAATGTTCTTGGGGTACTGATCTAGTCTTTTCCGAAAACCAAAGGCCTGCGGTTTTCTCCACTGTCTGAATTTTTTTCTTCTTCTTGTCTCAGGGTTTTACATCACCAAGAAAATATAGTTAAAAAAAATAACAAGACTTGTGTACCAATCTCATTACTGCCAGAAAATTTGAGTGTCAGTGGCTGCGTATAAAGTCTGTTTGCATAAGAGAAGCTGTAGGCTCAAATGTGCCACAGCTCATTAACCACAGCACCCTGTGCCTGAAATCTTATCCTTCGAGGAAAGAGAAACATTTGGCTTTCTTTTTTCAACATCAGTGCAGTGTGTTTACTGTACAATCCTAAAACCCCAGTTTATAATGTCTGACTTAATCATGATGCCTGGAGAAAAGACAAAAGCTGCAGTGTCCAAAGCCTTATCGTCTTCCCCGTTTCTCAAGGGCACTTTCTTTCAACAGCTGTTCACCACCTGATTGGAATAACAGGATTTGTGTAAAGGTCAAAGAGACAAAGCTAAGCAGCACATCTGTTGCAAACACAGGACATATTTCTAGAAGTTAGAAAAAAAACATTTTAATGCAGCAAATACTAAAAAGCAATTCAAAGTCTGATTTCCTCATGATGATACATAACGGTACCTGCTTCTTCCACGATAGTGTTCCTAATTAGGTAGCAAAGTTACTTGTGGAACATTCTTTAGAAAACTAGTAACAAAACAAAACAAAACAAAACAAACAAACAAAAACCCCAAACTGGAATAGTGCAGAGTGCTTGGGAGGCAGTTCAGAAAGCAGACCACTTGCCTCACATACCTAAAGCCCTTGTTCAATCCCTGGCACCACATAAAAGACACAGGGTGGCACATGCCCTTGATACTAATACTCAGGGGACCGAAGCAGAAGACTCATAAGTTCAAGTTCATTCTCAGCTATCTAGAGAGTTCAAGGCCAGTTTGTAATACATGCAAGCTTGTCTCAGAAGAAAATAAAAATAGCAAAACAGAACAAAACAAAATAGGCTAAGCTCACCTTGTACGTTTGTGTAGCTCTACAGATGGGCACATGAATGTGGAGGACATAACTGAACTTCACGTGTTCTTCCTCCATGGAGGTAGGTCACTACTGTCTGAGCTGGATGGTTAGCAACCCCCATGGATGACCCGCTCTACCTCCCTAGTGCTAGGTTTATAAGTATAACAGCATACAAGGTTTTCTACATGAGTTCTGGAGACTCAAACTCAGAGTCTTATGTTTGGGTGGCAAGCACCCAATTGACTCTTCTCTCCTCAGGTCTGATGCCACTTTATATTGTACTAGGTGTTCTTCTTCTTATTATTATTACTATTTTTTTTTGTTAACCAACTTACCCTGTTAGTCCCTGAGAACTTTGGCGCAATTATGTGGCTTTCGAGTGAAAACTCAATGTTCTACACTTCTGAATGCTATCCAGCCTTCTGCCATTAAAGATCTAGTTCATGCTTCTTACGACTGTGCTCTTCATAAATGAAGTTTCACTCGATGAAATCATTCTCCTTCTAAAATAGAAAATATCTGCCTTGGACAGTGTTGAACTGTCCCTTTTCACTCTAACCCACCATGACTAATCCCCAGTACCCCTGCTGCTTCAGTCTTAATCACCTAGGAGCAACTGTGCATGCATGTGCTGTGAAGAAAGACAGCTGGCCGAAGTGTCACGTTTGAACAAATGCTGCCAATGACTCAGTATTAACCTGGGGTGACACAGCAAATGTGCTCCACAGCGGTGGGATGGGTCATGTTTTAGGAGTAACATGCTGAGAATGTCACCGGTGGATCGAAAAGTCGTGGTGGGAGGAAACCTGGTCCCTGGTTTACTTTCTCCCCTGTGCAGTCTCACCATTGCTTGGATCAGCTATTGATAATGCTAAAATGAAGACATGGAAATCCAAGAAACAGTGGCCTTTTCCCAACTATGTTAAATAAATCGTTGTAAGGCAGGTTGAAACCTTTTTGGCCTCTTCTTATACCCCAGACAAACTACTTCATCATGTTTTTGTTTCTATGGCAATAAAATACATGGACCTCACATGGACCTCTATTATCATTCCTGATCACCATTGCTTGTAACTCAGTCTAGCTTTTATCACTTCCACAAGTTGTATTTTTCTGTAGCAACAGCAAACAACAACAAATCCCCATTTAGAGATGCCACAGATTTTACTGAAAATATACAAGGAAATAGATTTTTCCTAAAGTACTAAGTGATGATTATGAACATCTAGAAACATTTTAAAAAGGGATTATGATAACAGATCTTCTACTTTATAAAGCAGGCAGAGAGCATCTCTGTAGTTGATCTCACTTAATCCCATTCTCATTCATGCATCTCAGTTGGAATGCTAGAGAGACCTGCCAAAGCCATCCCTATTCTGCTAACACCCAAATCCCCAGAATCTAAACCAACAGGCTGTCCTCTGTCAGGCAGGATTGCTTGTGCTTTTCAGATTAGGTTGTGACTCTTCCCACTATGTCTCTGGCTTATTCTCACTGTACCAGAAGAGCTCTTGGCTGCAATGGGTCCTTTTCCTCTTTCTGGAAACTTGAAAGAGAATGACCATCAAAGATCCCCTGCCAACACGCTAGAAATGCATGTCGGTCTTAAAAAATTATTCATTTTGATCCCTTGGGATTGTTATTGTCTTTACTCATTTAGTCAGTTTGCTTTGTTCATTAACTAATCACAAAGGCTCAGGTCTTCAGTTTCTTCTTTTCTGAAGTCATAGTGATGAATAACCGCCTGTGGAAAGGCAACCTCACTGCTGCATTATCCCTACAACTTGGTTACCTCTGGTTATAACTCTGTTATCTCTGGTCAGCTCCTGTCTTACACTAGACCAAAAAAACAAGTTGAGGAGGAAAGGCTTTATTTGGACTTCCAGATCATAGTCCATCATTGGATGAAGTCAGGACAAAAACTCAAGCAGGACTGGGATTCGGAGGCAGGATCTGATGCAGAGGGCCATGGAGGACTGCTGATTACTGGCATGTTTCACATGGCTTGCTCAACCTGTTTTTTTTTTAATTACATTTTTTTTCACATTAATTACATTTTATTCACTTTTTATCCCAGCTATAAAACCCTCCTTCATTCCTTCCCAATTCCAACTCTCCCTCCCTCATCTCCTCCCATGACTCTCTCTAAGTCCACTCATAGTGAGGTTCTCCTCCCCTTCCATCTGACCCTAGCTTATCAGGTCTCATTAGGACTGGCTGCAATGTTCTTCTATGTAGGTTGGCAAAGCTGCTCCTCCCTCAGGGGGAGGGTCAAAGAGCCAGCCACTGAGTTCATGTCAGAGATAGTCCCTGTTCCCATTAGTAGGGAGCCAATTTGAATACTGAGCTGCCATGGACTACATCTGAGAAGGGGTCCTAGGTTATATCCATGAATGGTACTCGGTTGGAGTATCAGTCTCAGAAAATAGCTCTGTGCCCAGATTTTCTGGTTCTATTCCTCTCCTTGTCGAGCTCCTGTCCTCCCCAGGTCTTACTAATTCCCCCTGCTTTCATATGATTCCCTGCACACTGCCCAAAGTTTGGTTATGAGTCTCAGCAAAGTTTGGTTATGATACACTGCTAGGTAGAGTCTTTCAGAAACCCTCTATGGTAGGCTCCTGTCCTGTTTCTTGTTTTCTCCTACTTCCAATGTCCATTCCATTTGTCTAAGGGAGGATTGAACCTGTTCTTTTAGAACTAAGGACACCAGCCCAGGAGTGACACCACTCACCATGAGCTGGACCATCCTCCATTGACCACTATTTGATAAAATGCCTTACAACTGGGTCTCACAGAAACATTTTCTCAACTGATGTTCCTTCATCACAGATGACTCTAACTTGTGTCAGGTTGACAGACACAACCACCCAGTGCAGCTTGCCTTCTCACCTTCTATGTAGAGAGCAGAATCCTACCACAGTTTGTTTATAAAAGCCCTTTTCTGGCAGGTCCAACACCTAATAATTATTTATTTGATTTGTGCTGGAGTGAAATCTCAGGTTGTAACTTACCAGATAGAGCAAGTAAAAATATATACATTTCAATTTTTCCATTGAAAATTGAAATGGAGCTCCTGTCCTCTCCAGGTCTTACTGTCTCCCACTTCTTTCATAAGATTCTTTATACGCTGCCCAAAGTTTGGCTATGAGTCTCAGCATCTGCCTTGATACCTTGCAGGGTAGAACCTTTCAGAGACCCTCTGTGGTAAAACCTGGAGAGGACAGGAGCTCCACAAGGAGAGCAACAGATCCACAGAATCTGGGCACAGGGGTCCTTTTTGAAACTGATACTCCAGCCAAGGACCATTCATGGAGATGGCCTGGAACCTCTGCATAGAGGTAGTGTATGACAGTTTAGTATCCAAGTTTCCTTCATAGAAATGGGGACAGGGACTGTCTCTGACGTGAACTGATTGGCCCACTCTTTGATCACCTCAACCTGATGGGGGAGCAGCCTTACCAGGCCACACAGGAAGGCAATGCAGCCACTCCTGATGAGAGCTGATAGACTAGGATCAGAAGAAAGGGGAGGAGGACCTCCCTTTTCAGTGGACTGGGAATGGGAAACGGGTGGGGAAGAGGGAGGCTGGGACTGGGAGGGGAGGACGGAGGGAGGTACAGGGGGATCCAAAGTGAACAAACTATAATTAATAAAAATAAAATAATTCAATAAAAAGAAAATTGAAATGCATATATTTCGTGTCAATGAAAAAATATTTCATTTCAAATAGTACTTATGGCTTTTTGGTGTTCTTTCTTGGTTATATCTGTGTCCTCAATTTTATAGTCATTTGGTTGGTTGGTTTGTCTTCCTTTTCCTTCACGTTTTTCTTTTTCTGATAAAAGATAGCTCTATAGAATATTCTGATCTTTAAAATGCCACAAGGATAAATTGCTAGTACTGAGGCACCAGGAGGGGTGACATTTGTGTCTGGGCACTGAGTATGCATGAGCCTCTGCTCAATATTCACTTGGTGACAATGAAAGGCTTCTGTGTTTCCCCCACACTGGCTGGTCTCTTATGGTGATTTTCAGCCTTGCTCAAGGCAGAAGATCCCACTAATTCTCTTTACATGATTGTATGACACAAGCGCTATTCTGTTGACTTTAAAAGGACATGTAATATAAGAACTACAGTTTTGTTCTTTTAAACAACCCACATTTCAGTTTTCTTCTTGATGGTAAGAAATAGTTTAAGGAATGCAAAGTAATAAGATCACTGCATCCCAAACAACCTCCTACAACAGCAGACATCACATTTACCAGCAGAAGCATAAAACTTCAGAATGTAAGAAAATGATGAATCCATCTAAAAGCCAATATAAAACAGAAGAAATGAAGTTTTTTTTCAGGCCAGATAACATTCTGATTTATTAAACTTGGACTAATTCAGAGACTTAATTTGTTTTTAGTGTCCAAAGATGCAAATTGCTTTTCTGTTTGCAAATTGGATTTCTTTTCATAATGCTGTTTTCTGCAAAATTGTTGTTTTATTTCTACTTCATTTTCTAAGACATTTATATCTAAGGAGACAATTGAGTTCTTGCAGCTGCCAAAAAAAAAAAAACAAACAAACAAAAAAAAACCAACGCTCAAGTTTCATGATTTTCATCTAGGGGCACAGCTGAGTAGCTCAATACAAAGTGCTCGCTCCCAGTCTGTGTTCCCACTCTTTGGAAACTGGTCTGGGTGTCTCTTTCCAGCCCTGCCTGGAGTACTCTGCTCAGCCTTCATTCTGGAGAAATTTTTCCAGGTCTGGTCTCCATCCTCAGCTGGGACCTGAAGTTTCCACTCAATTTGTTTCCTACATCCTCATTTAGACCTGAATGTCAACACTTCTTTATTCTTTAGCCAAAGCTATTTTCCCATTCCCCGTTGCCCACTCAGTCTCAGCTTCTGAAACTGCTTGAGTGAGTTTAGGCTTACTGCATTCACGGGGAAAGAGACCAGCACAGGAGGTCAATCAGAAGAGTGTGATGCTAATATGGGTAGCAATGGAAGATATTTTTGTATGATTTGGGAAGATTAATCCCATAGCTTTTTACGTTTCTAAACTCTTAATCATTTCTGTTCTCATCAGTTAGCAGTTTGCTTCCTAAGGGCATTGTAAGTCCTTGAAATGAAACTTGTGTTGGTTTTTATAAAAGTAAGAGGTGAAAAGATAAAGAAAGGCTGCAATGTGCTTTATGAAGAACAGTTTTTCTCCCCATTCTTTAACTAGGTCAGGAGACAGCTGGAAAGCAAACCTCAGATGTTACCCAAAGGCTAATATCTTTATTTGTTTTGGCAGCTGCGTTCTTAAAATTATTTTTATTGGGTGGGTATTTCTTTGTTTTGTAAGGTTTTAAGTTTGCACACAATGTAGTGGGTTGCATTATGACCTTCTCATACACACGTGTTTGTTATTCTCCCTCACACACTCCTGATGTCTCTCCTCATCTTGTTCCTTCCCCTTTTCGTCCCTCCCAATGGCCTCCTTCTGCCCTCAGGTAACCAATAGTAATTGCTCCTCTTCCTTGTTCACCTTCCTTCTCCATTAGGGTGCTTTCTTTTCCTCTTATGGTTCTTTTTTCCTATTTTGGTAACATTTTATAGCACACTGACTGTTTAAAGTTCTCCATAGTTCTTTTATACAAAAAGAGACAATTTATCAAAATGCATTTCAGTATTTGTTACAATCCATTTCAATCAATGCAATTGGACCAAACTGATTTATTTCTCTCCTGTTTTCAAAGCTCACATGACTGAGACCTCCAATATTAAAATGGGAAGGAAATAATAAAATTAAAAAGCAATGTTTATTTACCATACTTCAAGTCTTCTTTTGAAAGAAAAATAAAGAATTGTTATTTCTCATTCATTAGTCTTACAAATGCCTGAGATTTTATGATTTCCTTTCTATTGGTCATGGGAAATCCACAATGGCTTTTTAGCAGAGAGTCCTGATGACCAAAAAAAAATGTTATTTGGTTCCTAACACAACTCATATTTTTTTTATATGAAAGAGCTTCTTCAATTATTATGCTGGGTGTGGTGGTGCTCACCTATAGTCTCAGCACTCAGGGAGGAAGAGATAGGCCGATCTCTGTGAACTCAAGGCCAGCCTTTTTTTTTACAGAGTGAGTCTAGGACACCCAAAGCTATACAGAGAAACCCTGTCTTGAAAAATAAAAATGAAAAGAAAATAATTATTATGCCAAGTACATGAGGTTTACTGTGATTAAGTTTAAAAAGCATCTCACCTACACCATGCCATGACCTTGTATTCCTGACTCTGCTTTCTCAACTCCATTTCCATTCTCCAGCTTCTGTACTCTTTGACTGCAATTAATGTTTTATTAGTCTTTTGGAAGGAAAGTGGTATTCATATGGAAATATAATATGCGTAGCTTATTAACATAGCTCCAAAATTTGAGACTATATTACCCATAAAATATATTGTTTGGTGTCCAAACCAAAGACATTAAAACCTCCAATTGAATTCTGAAAGGAACAGAAAAATCTGAAGCTCTCTTGAGAGAGTACAGTGATTGGTTTCTCTTTCTTCACATACTCTCTCTTTCTTTTCTATATTTACTGGTGTTACAAAATATAACTTTATTTGTGGTTCAGTTACTCATATGCATTCTTTTAATAATCACTGCTGCATTTCAGGAACTCCCAAAACACAGAAGCTGAACTTCTGTTCTTGAAGCTGTTGACAAATCCCAGTGAGATTATGTAGATTTATCTATACCGCTGTGAACACGTTTTCTCACTTAGTTTTTTCTCTATCCTCAGCACTAAGTGCATTTATTCAAATGTGTTAAACACTAAGCAACTACTTGATGTTGAAAAAAAAATCCAGAGGCTGGAGAAATGGTTCAATAGTAACAAACAAACAAACAAACACCTGTTGCTCTTGCAGAAGACCCAGGTTTAATTCCTTACACCCACATGGTTGTTCACAACCACCCATAATTCCATTTTCCAGGGTGATCTGATGCCCTCTTCTGACCTCTGTGTGCACCAGGCATAGATATAGTGCACATACAGTCATAGAGGCAAGAAATATATGCATATAAAATAAACAAACATTTAAAAAATAATTAAAGCAAATTGATACATGAAACATCTCTTATGTAACTACCAAGACTTTCTTAGCTGCGTTGCATTGTTATTGTTCAAACAGGACTTGGATTTATTAGCTAAGTAGCTATGTGATTTGCCTCTGGATCAACATATTTTGTATGCTCCTTTGTATTATTAAAACCTTTTTCTTTTTCATGATCCATTCAGCTAATTCTGAATTCATGTCTGCTTGCAGGCGCTATATGAGTCTGGCTGCATCTTTGTAGGTGGGTGTTCTCATTGATGATTGCTGTAGAAAGCAGGAAGCAAGCTTGCTGTTTAGATACTATCGAAGATCACTCTCTAGTCTTCATTCAAGAAAGTCTACAATGATGTGCAAATATGATGCTGTCATTTACAATTAGGTTTTTAGCTAATATATATGTTTGCACACTGAAGTCATGCTTGTTTCATGTCAGAAGACTGCACCTTAAGTTACATCATAGATTCCATGGGATGACTGAGACCTACTGTACAGTGTTGCACCCCTGTTCCTATTTAGTTGACTCCTATGTATTGTTACTTTCAGTTGCACATATTCTTTATATGTGGTCTAAATGTGAGTTAACATACTAGAGTAAAACAGCATCTAAAAAATTGCAGGCTGATCTTTTCTAGATCCCGCCATTAGCAGGTAAATTTCATGATTTCCTTATTTTTAATTGCTGAGTAGTATTCCATTGTGTAAATGTAGTGCAATTTCTGTATCCATTCCTCCGTTGATGGACACCTGGGTTGTTTCCAGGTTCTGGCTATTACGAATAAAGCTGCTGTGAACATGGTTGAGCAAATGTCCCTGTTGTGTACTTGAGCATATTTTGGATATATGCCTAGGAGTGGTATAGCTGGATCTTGAGGAAGTGCTATTCCTAATTGTCTGAGAAAACACCAGATTGATTTCCAAAGTGGGAGGAGAACCTACCTTATCAGTGGACTTGGAGAGGGGCATGGGAGGAGATAAGGAAGAAGTACGGCACCCTCTCTTCTTTTATACTTTATATTTTGGAATATTGTGATTTATAATAATAGTTAATAATGTTGGTAAAACATTCAAATAGCTTTTCATGCTATCACAGCTTTTTCAAATATTGTTTATATTTCACTTGACACCTTCTCTTTTTAAAATTTTTATTAATTACACTTTATTCACTTTGTTTCTCCCCATAAACACCTCCTTCCTCCCCTCCCAATCCCACCTTTCCTCCCCCTTCTCCATACATGCTCCTCCCCAAGTCCACTGATAGGGGAGGTCTTCCTTTCTTTCCTTTTGATCCTAGTCTATCAGCTCTCATCAGGAGTGGTTGTATTGTCTTCCTCTGTGGCCTGGTAAGGCTGCTCCCCCATCAGGGTGAGGTGATCAAAGAGCAGGCCAATCAGTTTATGTCAGAGGTAGTCCCTATTCCCATTACTATGGAACCCACTTGGACACTGAACTGCCATGGGCTACATCTGTGCAGGGGTTCTAGGTTATCTCCATGCATGGTTGGAGTATCAGTCTCAGGAAAGACCCTTGTGCTCAGATTTTTTAGTTCTGTTGCTCTCCTTGTGGACCTCCTGTCCTCTCCAGATCTTACTATTTCCCACATCTTTCCTAGGATTCCATGCACTCTGCCCAACAGTTGGCCATAAATCTCAGCATCTGCTTTGATATTCTTCAGGGCAGAGCCTTTCAGGGGTACTCTGTGACAGGCTCCTAGCTTGTTTCCTGTTTTCTTCTTCTGATGTCAATCTGCTTTGCCTTTCTGGCCGGGAATTGAGCATTTTAGCCAGAGCCCTCCCTCTTGATTAGTTTCTTTAGGTGTACAGATTTTAGTAGGTTTATCCTATTTTATATGTCTATATGAGTGAGTATATACTATGTGTGTCTTTCTGCTTCTGGGATAGATCACTCAGGATGAACCTCTCCAGTTCCCACCATTTACCTGCAAATTTCATGATATCCTTGTTTTTATTGCTGAGTAATATTCCATTGTGTAGACATACCACAATTTCTGTATCCATTCCTCAGTTGAGGGGCAACTTGGTTGTTTCCAGCTTCTGGCTATTACAAATAAAGCTTCTGCAAACATGGTTGAGCAAATGTCCATATTTTGTATTTGAACCTCTTTTGGATATATGCCTAGGAGTGGTATACCTGGATCTTGAGGAAGTGCTATTCCTAGTTGTCTGAGGAAGCACCAGATTGATTTCCACAGTTGTTGTACAAGTTTATGTTTCCACCAGCAGTGGAGGAGGGTTTCCCTTTCTCCACAACCTCTCCAGCATGTGTTGTCACTTGATTTTTTGATTTTGGACATTTTGATGGATGTAAGGTGAAATCTCAGGGTCGCTTTGATTTGCATTTCCCTGATGGCTAATGACATTGAGCATTTCTTTAACTGTTTCTCTGCCATTTGATATACCTCTATCCAGAGTTCTCTGTTTAGCTCTCTTCCCCATTTTTAAATTGGATTACTTGATTTGTTGCTTTTCAACTTCTTGAGTTCTTTATATACACTGGATATTAGCCCTCTGTCAGATAAAGGCTTGGTGAAGATTCTTTCCTAATCTATAGGCAGTTGTTTTGTTTTGATGACAGTGTCCTTTGCTTTTTTTACAGAAGTTTTTTAGTTTCATGAGGTCCCATTTAGTTTTATGAGGTCCCATTGCTCTTAGAGCCTGTGATGTTGGTGTTCTGTTCAGGAAGTTGTCTCCTGTACCAATGAGTTCAAGGCTCTTCCCCACTTTTTCTTCTAACAGATTTAATGTATCTGGTTTTATGTTGAATCTTTGATCCACTTGGACTTTAGTTTTGTGCAGGGTGATAAGTGTGGATCCACTTGCATTTTTCTACATGTAGACATCCAGTTAGACCAGCACCATTTGTTGAAGATGCTATCTTTTTTCCATTGTAATGGTTTTGGCATGAAACTTAAAGCAATCCCACTGAAATCAGGGACAAGGCAAGGCTGCCCACTCTCTCCATATCTCTTCAACATAGTTCTGGAAGTCCTTGCTAGAGCAATAAGACAATTAAAGGATCTCCTACAATTGAAGGAGATCAAGGAGATACAAATCAGAGAGGGAGAGGTCAAAGTATCACTATTTGCAGACTATATGATAGTATACCTGAGTGACCTCAAAAATTCTACCAGGGAACTCCTACAACTGATAAACACCTTCAGCAAAGTGGCCGGATACAAAATTAACTAAAAAAAGTCAGTAGCCTTCTTGTATACAAAAGACAAAAGGGCTGAGAAAGAAATTAGGCAAACAACACCCTTCACAATTGCCACAAAAGACATAAGGTACATTGGTGTGACCCTAACCAAGGAAGTCAAAGACTTGTATGAAAAAAACTTCAAGTCTCTGAGGAAAGAATTAGAAGAAGATTTCAGAAGATGGAAAGATCTCCCATGCTCATGGCTTGGCAGGATTAACATAGTAAAAATGGCCATCTTACCAAAAGAAATCTATAAATTCAATGCAATTTCCATCAAATTACCAACACAATTATTTACAGACTTTGAAAGAAAAATTCTCAACTTCATATGGAATAACAAGAAATCCAGAATTGCTAAAACATTTCTCGACACCTCTTTTTATTCCACCTCTGTTTTTATTTTTCAGACTTCATTAAGAAATAATTGATACACTAAAATACTGTATGTCTTTATTATATATAATTTGAATAATTTGGTCATGTGGATGCTCCAATAAATGTACATTATTATCAAGGCAGTAGAAATGGCCATCATGTTGGGGCTGGAGAGATGGCTTATTTGATAAGATATCTGACTTAGAACTGTTTGTTTTCAGATCTTCAGCAACCACATAATAGGGAGTATGGGGTGCTCGGGAGGTAGTGGCACAAGATTCTGGACAGCCAGTCTAGTTTGTTGGTAAGCTTCAATTCCGTAAGAGATCCTGTTTCAAATATTAATGTGGAACACAATTTGTGAAGACATCCAGCATTGACCTCTGGCTTCTACATATATACATTACCATCCACAAATGCACATATATATTTACACACAACACACACACATAAAATAAAGAAATAAAATTCCATAATTTCCAAGAGCCTTGAGGTTTTTTTTGCTCCTTGCCTCTTATCATTTCTTTCTCTTTGTACGTGGTTAGAACATTAAGCATGGTATCTACTGTGCTGATCAAATTTTATGTATACTCTATGGCTGCTTCACTATGGGAACTGTACTGAGGAGCTAAACTTAAATATTCTGATCTTGAGTAACTGAAACCAAGCAACTTATGACTCTCTTCCTAGCTCCTGGCACCTTCCTTTGTAAGTTTTGGTTTGGTGAAGCTGATTACTGTGAATAGCTAAAGTAAGTGTAATGTTGGTCTTATGTCATTGTTTGGTTTCATTAAAGTGCTCTAAGTTCATCCTTATTATGTCCTTCGAGATTTCCTTCCTTCATGATTCAATAATCTTGATTGTATGTACAGCCCAAACTGTCTTTGCCCAGTCATCTATTGAAGGACATTTAGATTATTTCATTCCTTTTTGTTGTGAATAATATAATGGGCCTTGAAGGACAGTCTATGAAACTCTGATCCCAATCATTTTGGGACATGTACATAAAAATGGTATTATTAAATAAATGGTATTATCAATAGCATTTCTTTTAACAAAAGTAGAAAACACAATGCTAAAATTTATAGGTTATTATAAAAGACCTGAAATGACTCAAAGTAATCTTGAGAAAGGAACAATGCTAGCGACATCACATTTCATTATTTAAATATATTTTATTAATCAATAGTAATGGAAATAGTATTTAACAGCCATAAAAGACACATACAGACAAAAGAACATATCAGAAACCCCAAATACAAGGGCAAGTATATAGAGTCAACTGAACCTGTATGGGTTGGTATTGAGCCTTGCTGGGTCAGCAAGGGAATGAAGAAGGGATATATACACAAACGAATGTGTAGAAAACCAGCGGTCATTTGGGGTGTGCGTAATCTTATGGAGTGACTCTCACTCTGCAGCAACCAGGAATCTCTAGTTGTTTATTTGATTGAGCACAGAGGATGTGGTTAGATAGTCTCAGCAGGAGTTAGCTGGAGGTGAGCAGTCTCAGGCTACAAACATCTTCATGGAGGAAATTAGAGTTGCTAGGTTTACCCACAGTGATCAATTTTTTTTTACAAAGTCTCATATTTACACACTATTGTTTTATTTATATACATCCATATATGTATATAAAACAGAGGGAGTTATAGAAACCTATACCATGTTTTCCAAGTAGCTGTACCACTTCATGTCTCCAACTGAATATACAAGTTTCTTATTTCTTTTTTTAAATAAATTTATTTATTTTTATATCAATCACAGGTTAGGAACTTTGCATCCCAGGCATAGCCCCCCTCCTTCATTCCCTCCCACCCTCTTCTTCCCTCCCTCATCTCCCTCCTCCCCACCCCCTCCAAGTCCACCAACAGGGGAGGACCTCTTCCCCCTCTATCCAACTCCAGCTCATCCTGTCTCCTCAGGGCTAGCTGCACTGTCCTCCCCTGGGATCTAGCCAGTCTGTCACTCCCAGGCTTGTATGGGGGAGGGTCAAACAGTCAGCCATCAAGTTCATGACTGAAACAGTCCCTGTTTCCCTCACTAGGGTCTTCGGTCCTACACCGAGCTATCATGGGCCCCATCTGAGCAGGGGTTCTAGGCCACATCCACACATGGTCCTTGGTTGTAGAAACTGTCTCATACAAGAACCCTGTGCCCTGCTCGGTTTGGTCTTTGTGGAGCTCTTGTTCTCCCCAAGTCTCACCAACCTCCCCCATTTCTATCATCACTTCTCTCCCTCTGCTAAAGGGTTGATCCCGAGTCTTAGTATCTGCTCTGATACATCGCTACATTGATCCCCCCCCCCCCAGAGGTCCTCCTTGGCATGCTCCTGTCCTGTTGTTTGTTTTCTCCTCCAGTCAATGTCCATCCCATTTGTTCATCCAAACGAGCATTGATCATACCAACCTGGGTCCTCCTTTCTGTATATCCTCCCTAGGTGTGTAGATTTCAGCTTGACCTTCCTATCCTATAGGTCTATATAAGTGAGTATATACCATATGTTTCTTTCTGCTTTTGAGATACCTCACTTAGGATGATCGTTTCCAGGTCCCACCATTTG
>CM053766.1:72391150-72430723 GCA_028658305.1 Pachyuromys duprasi
TACTGGATATTATCCCTCTGTCAGAAGTAGGATTGGTAATGATCCTTTCCCAATCTGTTGGCTGTCGTTTCATTTGGATGACAGTGTCCTTTGCTTTACAGAAGCTTTTAAGCTTCATGAGGTCCCACTTATTGATTGTTGATCTTAGAGCCTGTGCTGTTGGTGTTCTATTCAGGAAGTAGTCTCCTGTGCTAATGAGTTCTAGGGTCTTTCCCACTTTTTCTTCTAGAAGGTTTAGTGTGTCTGGTTTTATGTTGAGGTCTTTGATCCACTTGGACTTTAGCTTTGTGCAAGGTGATAAATATGGATCTATTTTCATTTTTCTGCATCCAGATATCCAGTTGGAACAGCACCATTTGTTGTAGATGCTATCTTTTTTCCATTGAATGGTTTTGGCTTCTTTGTCAAAAATCAAGTTTCCATAGGTGTGTGGGTTCATTTCTGGGTCTTCTATTCGGTTCCATTGATCCACTACTCTGTTTCAATTCCAATACCCTGAGAGTTGTTACCTTTTGCATTTTCTTAACAGCTCTGATACTATTCATAACAGAAAAAAAAAACAACTTTACTACCCTCTGATCTCCACCCTGGGAAAAGGCTATGACAGTTACCCATGCTCCAAAAACACTTAAGGCCATATTGTGGGCACAGGTCATTAAGTCATATTTAGTCAGGACTTCAACTGTTCTTTAAGCAGGCACCAAAGGCTTCCTTGGGTCCCCACAATACATGTTAACAAATGTACCAACAATACATATGAAGAAAGGCTACTCTCTTCAGCAAAAGTTAAGAAAAATGGACATTCCTATAGAGAGGAAAGAAATTGTTTCCATATTTTTTACAAAAGACACTGAAATTTATTCATAGTGTGAGTATGGATCAAGTACTTAAATATAAGATGTGACACCTAAATCTTCAATATTAAAATATAAGTTAAGCTTGAAATTGCTATGCCACCTGTCTTAAGGTATTTTCTTTAAGCACTATCAATAAAAGCCAAAAATAGGATGGACGAAATCAAACTAAAATGCTTCTGTATAGAAAAGGAAACAATCACATTATAAAAAGGCAATCCATGGAATTTGAAAATATTTGTAAATAACACATTTGGTTAGAGAAAAATATCTAATATATGTATGTATATATATATATATATATATATATATGGAAAAATCTTCGTTATGTGACCAAAATTAATCAGCTTGTATGAAAAATAAAGACTTAAATGAACTTTTGTTTCTGAGTACAACACACAAATACTCAGCAAGTATGTGATTCATTGCTCAGTCTTTGTTATTCATTGGGGAAATGCAAGCCAGGACCACAGTGTGATTTCACTCCCTACCTGTTATCAGAGCTGTTATGAAAATGCAAAAGGTAACAGCTCTCAGGGTATGAAGAAACAGGAAACTTGTATATTCAGTTGGAGACGTGAAGTGGTGCAGCTACTTGGAAAACACGGTATAGGTTCCTATAACTCCCTCTGTTTTATTATACTTCTATGGATGTATGTAAATAAAACAATCATGGTTAAAATTTGAAAATATATACTTAAGAAAACTTATGTTATTCTCTCTAGTGAGAAAATATCAAACAATTGCAACCTTATATTACTTTACCTGTTGATAGATGGCCTTCCTACAATTAAGAGGGAAAAGTATTATTCTATTAGTTATTTTTTGGGAATGCAGCTCTCTCTCATTAGACAATCATCATGTGTCTTAGCCATCTAAGTGATCTAATGGGTCTTACATTAAATGAATTACATTTTTATGTAGCTTGCAAAACCAAGCTTCATTATTGATTCTTCTTGCTTTAAGTTTTTGGGGCACTGTTCTTTCATTTTGTGGAATGAGTGTCAATGGATGGCTAGCCAGGTGCCTAAAGGGAAATGTTGTCTGCTTACATAGAACAATGCTTATGACACACTGTTAAGTAAGGACGAAGGAACACAGAACAACATGAATCTGATGATAGTTATTACCAAGCTCCTTCACGTACAAATAAAGGTGGAACTGAGTCATATCCTCCTGTGCCAAGCAGAACAGAGTGATTCTTTTATTGGTGTTTTTTTTTTTCCTATTGTCATAGCAATGTTAACTCTTCTATTCACTCTCCATGGGCCTCTGAGGCAAGACGTAACCCATGCTTTAGTTTCTTCGATTATAAAGTGTAAACTTAAAATGTTTATTTGTAATATGATACCTGTATCTCTTTTCATAATTTATATTTAGCATGCACTATGTGTGAAATGAAATAGACTGGGTTCATATGTGTTTTACCATCTGAAACATCCAGGAAAACCCTCATAACTCATACTAATTGAAGTCAAGTAAAACATGCCAAATCATTCAGACTGAAAATACTATCAGTGACACAATTTCTGTGAGTGGGTGTCACAGTGGAGAAAACAAGGCAGTGTGGGAGCAATGTCACAGTGGAGAAGACAAGGCAGTGTGGGAGCAATGTCCACTGTCCATGGTTCTTGTTGACAGCTATTCTATAATTAAAACGTCTACTTTCCACTTAGGATGTCTTATCATTGTCTTGTTGATAGTCTACTTAAAAATACTTTATTTTCTTTACTTTTAGCAAAAAGTATGGTGTTTTCATTATCTTTTTCTACTGTTACAACTTCTTTATTTGCTTTCTTGTGTGTGTGTGTGTGTGTGTGCAGGAATAATAGGGCATGCATGGCTCTTTTCTTCTATCCTGGGGATATAAATGAAATCACCAGTTTTGATGCCAAGCATCCTTACTTACTCTCTGATATTTTACTTTAGCCACCTCTCCAGTCCGATACTTATTATTCTCTACTACATCCTAGGGGTAAGAGATCACATCAATGATTATTTTTATTTGTTTTATTCCTTATGTTTTGAGAAGCAATGGGACTAACAGTTTTAGATTTTTTGTTTTGTTTATGAAATGGTATGCATGTTGAAGGACTGGAAAGGACCCTGTCAGTACAATTGTATAAGAAGGTGTTCAGTGAATCTTATAGAGTAATTATTAGAAGTCAGAAAGAAGTAAGTCTTGCTTCTAGAATCATCTAGGCTCTAAAGAAACTGAGGGAGGGGTTTAGTACTAATCCTACACAGTCTGCAATGATATCATATTTGTAGTTTTTAATTTAAGGTTTTATCATTTCAATTATGCTTGTGCATGTGTTTGTTTGTGAGCATTTGCAGATGAGTGCAAGTGTTTAGGTGCTAAAGGAGACCAGAGGTGTTAGATCCTTATGGAACTGGAGCTGCAGGCAGTTGTGAATCACCCAACATTTAGAAAAATGAATCCATGTTTTGCACAAGAGAAGTGTATGCTCTCAACGGCTAAGCACATCTTTAGCTCCAAAAACCATTGATTTAGAGCAACCAGTCAAAATAATGCTTCAGTGAAGTATTTCATTGGTTTAAAAAGATGAGGAAATAGTTTCACCATCATGAGTTGCGAATACAAAATGTTAGAAATACTAGTCAGAAATGTGTTTTCTACTATGTTCTTAGTAAGGGGCAACAAAATAGTTTTTGGTTCATTGCTTGCATGAGTCATCTTGGTACCATTGACATTCAATCTCTCCTGCCATTCTGTGTGTGTGTGTGCGTGCATGTGTGTGTGTGTGTGTGTGTGTGTGTGTGTGTTATGGGCCATTTAGCAGAATATCTGGCCTTTGCACATTAGATACCAATAGTCCCTTCCATTTTGATGAATGGAAATGCCTCTAGATATTTGCCAATGTATCTTGAGTTGCAAAACCAGTCTCAGTTGAGACATACTATTTTGAATATTGATAACCTTTTGCTTCTGTTGATGAGTTAATGATAAGAGAGAATGAACATTTGAAGTCTGTGAGTGGTTACTTTTAAAAAATGTGTTACAATTTCTCTCTTAACGTGGCTAGCACCCAAATAATTGAGACTGGATTATTATATTTATATAATATGCTTTATGACACAAGAACTGACTAATATTAATCTATTTTAACTTTCTAAAATAATCTGGCTTCTTCCCAGAGTAAAGCCCTGACATACTTGTACTTTAAAGCTTTATCTGCTCCATCTGCTCTTTCTGATGTCTCATGGACCTCTCCTCATGGCTGAATTTCAACTTCTCCCCTTTTCTCCTCCTCCCCCTGGCTGGCAGGAAGTCCATCCCTATTCTCTCCTCTGCTCAGTCATTGACTGTTAAGCCTCTTTATTGACATATCAGGGAAAAAATTGGGAGCAAAGATTACACAGGTGATTCTCACCAAGGATTACAACCAGATATGGGGGCACAGAAGTAAGTATTTGAATCTTCGCAGTGCACAATAACAATATTCTTACAGAAGTATATTAAGGTTTTCTGAAAAAAGTCAATTTCACGTTTAAACTCTTTTAGAGAGATTCTTAAACAAGTTTATTGTAGCAGTCATTCTAAATCTGGAAGCCTCAGACTTAAGTTTGGTTTAAGTGAAGAATTTGTTTACCTAAGACTTCATACCAGATGTGAATATAGGTGTCATAGAAGAGTTACTTTTAATTCCTCTTTTATTTGTATAACTATTGGCTTCAATTCCACACATGCAGATTCAATTGTTATATGGACTACTCTTCTGAACTGCCAATATCTGGGATATTTTCCCCAATTTATAGCACCACTTACTATCTTAAAAGTACAGAAATGAACACAGTCTATCGGGACACTTGGAAAAGCCAGAATGAAAGGCAAAAAATAAAAGAATGTATACAGAGGAAACACATTAAAGGTCAGGCCAATTCTTAAGTATAGATGGGCAACTGCAGACATAGATTTAACTAAACATGTAGGAGTCATGGAGTGTCCTGGCTTTATTTCAATAGAATCAAAGTAGACAAAAAAATGGCCTTCTTAATTTAGAACACACACAAATATGTTTCTTTCACTAACTGCTAAGACTATGAAGTTGGCTACGATAACAAAACACAAATTAAGAGGAGAAATGCATGTCCACTTATTTGATACAGGCTTTATGTGGCAAATGGCATCTACAAAGAAGTGAGGCAAAGTATACCTGTGTGTTTTATGTTTAGGTTTGTTTTTGAGGGATGCTAGTAGAGAAGAATGATTAAGGAGCTGATGGTGATGAACCAGGCATCTTAACAAGGTTCCTTTTTAGATTGTTGTTGGAAGTTCTAACAATTTGATGACAAGGATGGCCTTTTAATTTTTTTTAATAGGGAAGAAGGTTAATCTGAAATGGGGGATGTCTTATGATCTGCTTTAAGAGGGATGATGAGGAAAGAGGATAGTGACCTTCCTGCTTCTGCTTTCATAACTTGGGTTTGCCTGTTTCAAGGTCCATCATGAAAACACTCCAAAGAGGAACTTTATTGTATTATTTCTAGAAAATCATGACTGAAAATGGCTTTAATGCAATGTTATACTTCACCATAGAACTATCAGAAGCATAAAGGCAAGACATACAGTTGATGTTCAACCTTGGATTTTAAAGAGTAAGGACCTTAGAGAGTCACTGGCCATGTCTTACAAAGCTGTAGCTATGAATGCTCTGCCTCTTGCTAACTACCTATCTAAATTCAAACCATTATTTGAAAATATACCTGGTCATTTTGTCTGCAAATGGTGTAAATGTTAAACATGACAATCTTGTTTGTTTTTTCTGTACCAGGGCTTCTTAGCCTCCATACTAATATTGTACCAAGTATTCTGCTGTCCAGAAGACATTTGGGAATGTTTATCGGCATTTATAGTTGTCAAAATTATGTCAAACTTGGGGTGAGGGAATCTACTAGATAGTGGCCAAAAAGCTTAGATCTTTGCTTGTATTTCTGAACATCTATCCTGAGGAAACAACTGAAAAGGAAAGGGGGTATCTGAAGTTAGAATACTCTTCCCTATTGAAACACAGGAATGAATCTAAACTATGAAAAGGAAGTAAAGAAGGGGAAAAGAAGAAGGGGAGAAAAGCAGGGGAGAAAGAAGTTTGGAAAGGAAGGTGAGGGAGGGAGGGAGAGAGGGGCTGAGAGCTCTTCCAGCTTTACTTGGTATCTGTGTGCACTGTTAGAAAACACATTTAAAGATAATAGGGATTAAAAACTCTATCAGACATAAGTGCACCATTTCAGTGTAAATGAGAAGAAACTATGTTCTAGCAATAAGTCTCAGTAGGACAGATAAAAATTTAAAAGTGTATCTTTAGAGGTCTGTGTGTTCTTGAATGAATGGAGAAAAATCACCACCCTTATCTCTCTGTCAGCTACGTACATGACTTCTGTGCAGTTCCAGAATCCATTTTAGGCAACTATAAATTTGATTAAAAATGCAAACTGTATTACAAGCTAAATGTATTCAGTATGTCTTGGATACATCTATTTTTTACTTTGTACTCTAGAAGTAATAGCTAGTATGGTTATAAAAATAACTTGATTGCTCCAGTACAATAGAAATCAAATGAGTCAACCTGTTTCTTTTGTTTTTCAATGTAGCGACTCCAATTAATGTTGCAATTTGTACACTCCTCTGCTTGCTAGCTTCCCTTAAAAAAAAAAAAGAAACAACTTTTTCTAAGTTACTGTGATGTCAGTCTTCCCACTTGGACCACTGTGGCTATTTTCAGTTAGCATTATTTCATCCAGCTCAAATAGGAACAGGTTAGTGGCACTTTGCCAAATGATGGAAACAAAGGGAGGAGCGTGGCAACATTCCTGCAAGGGGCTCAGTGAACAATGCCAGCCTCGAGGATGGTAGCCACTGAAGGTTCAGGCTGCTGCTTCCTCCGGGGGCGTGAATCTAATAGAACCTATGTCCAACTCCAGGGAAGGCATACGGAAGATGTGATGCAAAGTTTGCCTTCTTCTTCTTCTTCTTCTTCTTCTTCTTCTTCTTCTTCTCCTTCTCCTCCTCCTCCTCCTTCTTCTTTTCTAGAGGTTTTGCTAATGTAATAGCTGTTCTACCAGAAGAAAGTCGTTTCTATGGCCATCTGATTGTAATAATGAATTTATCAAAACAGTATTTCTTTAAAAATATTTGAGCAGCCCCAGAGCATTTGCCACCCCCTTCCGACATGTTGATGTAAGAAGATGATGACTGGATATTCTCAGAAGGTCAAGGCTTCTGGGTGTACCTGGATGTAAGATGAAGGAACTGAGTTTTGACTTATGAGCAATGGCTGGTCTGTTGGAGAAAATAGAACAACTTACCAGGGCCACAGGCTATTTGTATTTTTTGTTACTAGTGTTGGCACCACAAACTTTAGTTTGCATTTCTATGGCACTGTTTGGAAAGTGCTACAATATGGACTTTTGCTTAATTGATTTTTGCGAGTACAGATATTATTGATCAATACTGTATAAATAATGCGCTTATGGACTATTTGTTTTGCTTCATTGCGCACTGTCATTCTTAGACTCCAAACACTGTGGCTTATGAGCTAACAATGCACCCTGTCATTAACAGAGGCAGGCACAGCAGCATCGATCCATGTGCCCATGGCCAAAAAAGGAACAGTGACAGTATAACGTAAACCGGGAATTGACACTACATAAAAAAGCAAAACAAAATACCTCCACTATAAAAACAATCCATTCATAATATCATTAGTAAGAATTTCGTGTATGTCATTGGCCATGTAGCAACATATGAAAGGAATTAATATAGTCCTATATAGCAACAAAATAAACTATAAAATGCATCAAATAGTACATCTATCAATGGAAAGAGAATCTATGAACCATAAGAAACAAAAACACAAAACAGCCAACCAAAGTTTATTTTAACAAGGAAAACAAAATTAGAAATGTAGATATACCATATGGCATAAGTGCAAAAAATAGTGCCTACATTTAACTTAATCTTCAAAAGATGGTTTGGATATCCATCTATATGGGGAGGGAGGGGGAGTAGAGAATGGCTAAACCCAGAGGAGAAGAATGTTGCTCTCAGCTACCCAGATCTTTAAACATGTTCCCAGCCCAAGCTATAATTACCAAATCAGTATAGAATTGTGCACAATGAGTCTGATTATAAATGAATTCTTTGATATAATTAAGGACATGATAAAGAGAAACATTAATCACTGAAACAAGAAAGAATTATGTAGTAGATAGCTGGAACAATTGGTTAAATGTTTACAAAAAATCATAATTAAGACTGTTCTTACCAAATAAGATTATTAACCAGTATTCAAAGAGTATGTAAAGATTCTGATAAGAAATTCCAGACTAAGTAGAGGTCGAGAAAAGTTACTGTGATAAGACACAGTATTAGAGGCACGGGTGTACAAATAAAGAATGGTGTTCCAGTTCCTGATTACTGCCCATACCCAAAGTCTTTCGGCTTCCTTATCCTTGGATTTTTTATGACACTACCATAATTACATCACAACACACTCACTCCCTTAACACAAACTTGTTTAAAGATATCCCTGCTTTTTTCTAACCAAAATTGCCTTAGAACTTTCATTGTACTTCTGAACAGCTATCCTGAAGAAACAATTGAAAAGGAAAGGAGGAAATTTAAAGTTAGAATACTCTGTGCTCTTAATCTCATTCACTTGGCGTGTAGCTTGTTTCACTGAAGAGCTGCTCTTTGGATATTGTGATGGCAACTGATGGCTGTCAAGTTGACTACAACTGGAATTAACGAAAAAACCCAAGTGACTGAGTACATCTGTGAGGAATTTTTCTTAACTAAATCATTTGAAGTGGTGAGACTTAAGGTTAATCCAGATCTTTTAAGGTAAGAAGTTTTGCCACACCTCTGGCAGGAGCTTTATAACAAACATGAAAAAGGAAACATTTGCTCTTTGCCTGCTTCTCCTTGCTCTCACTGGTGAGCTTATTTGGTCAGTGACATTAAAGCATACTTCTTCGAGATTCCAGCGTATATAGTGAGACCAGCTGAGACAACTAGCCTTGTTGACTACACAGCTACTGGATTCTTGGATTTCCTGTTGGTAGACAGCCATTTTTGGACTAGTTGGAGCATATCATGTAAGCCACTCTAATAAATCTTATTTAAATATCTATTCATATATATATTCGTTTTCTAGCGATGGCAACTCTGCAGTTCCACCCCCCCTTCCACTTTCTCCTTACACAGTCTTTGGTTAGATGTCATGAGCTTCTGAGAACTTTACCTTATTAAAATGTAGTAAGTACCATGTAGGTTAGATTCTGGCTTTTACATTTGTTTCCAAAACACCCTAACCCAACTTCCCACCTACACCAATCAAATTTAGTTCAATTAGAGCTTGGGAGTTGAGGAGTTTAGGGTGAATGGGAGGCACACACATGTGGCTCTGGGCCCGCTTTTCAAAGTCAAGCTCCTGTGGTGTTTAGATCAGGAACGGAGGAGAGATGGGAAACAACAGTCTATTATGTAAATGATCTGTGTCCCAGTTGTAAGATGCCCTAACCCTTGCCCTTGTGCAATTGATCTGATTTTATTTCCTCTTATACCTTCTACTCTTTTTTCAGATAATACAAACTAGGTCTGTCTCTTTGCCATTTTTTAATTTCATTTTTTAAATTTAATTCTATTTATTTATTACACTTTATTCACTTTGTATCCTGCTGCAGCCCCCTCTCTCATCTCCTCCCAGTCTTCTCCAACCTCCCTCTTCTCCCCCTGTGCCCTTTCTGTAGTCCCCTGGTAGGGGAGGTCCTCCTCCCTTTCTATCTGCCCCTAGCCTATCAGGTCTCATCAAGGCTGGCTGTATCATCTTCGTCTGTGGCCTAGCAAGGCTGCTCCACCCAGGGGGAGATGATCAAAGAAATGGCCACTGAGTTCATCACATAGTGTAAAAGTTATATAGGAAAAACTCTGTCACCTTGTATTAGTAAGGGTTCCCAAGGACATAGATCAGATATACAGCAGTCTAAAGCACGAGCTTTCACAATTACTTGGCCTGGGTAGTTTCCAGATCTGTAGTCAGGAACCTGGTAACTGGGGAAAGCAAATGGAACAGGCATTGCCCCAAAGTGGGTGTACTTAAGACTCAAGAGAAGGGGATGTTTGGGTTTAAGACCCAAGTCTGGAAAGACTAATATTTTAGCTCAAAGACACTGCACCAGGAAGAAATTCTGCTCTTCTGTGCAAGGGCCCATTTCCTTGACCTATTTTGTCTTCAAATGATTGCCTGAGGCCCATTTATACTAGAAAATACAATCTACTTAGATTTGTTAGCAACTTTCAAAGATAACCCTCAGAAACATCTAGGAGAAAATTTGACTAAATACCAGGGTTTGCTCTGGTCAAACCACATTGACACATAAAATTAACCACCACAGATCTTCTGAAGCTTTGAGGAGTGACATTTGCTTTAATCCTTTGGCTTCGAACCAGGGTTCTACATCAAACATGAAGTCACTGGAAACTTAGCTCTTTAGCTCTTGGCACTAATATCAATTACATGATATCAGGGGATTTCTGACTTGCATGGCTATTTTTATAGTTTTTTTTAAAAGGAGGGCATAATTACATAGCTTTAGTAGAATCACTTTTTAAAGCATGTTTTTCATGGCTGAAATATTCTATGATTAAGATAGATTCTTCCAAATAATTGTATAGAATTTAAAGTTATTTGTTTTACAGGAAGTTAAGGAAACATGGTAAAAGTTTACCTTATATAAAATGTAATTTGAATTTTGCATAGCGGTATATGAAAAGACAAACCCAATCATTAATTTTTCTTCATCTAATATCATCATGTTTCTGGTACTACAAATTTTTTGGTTATGAACTATATAACATTTGTACCCAAGGTAAACTGTTGTGATTGAGGAAGTCAGGTGCATACTGGTAATTTGGAGGACAATGTGAAAGGAGTTTTCAAACAGCGACAGCACTGCAAACCTCTGGCTAAATTCAGCTTGTTTTAGAATAGACTTTAAGAAAAATATTTGTTATATATTACACATATCTTCTCATTGACGGATACCCATTGCAATTTCTCTTGGTCATATCTAAATTGCCTGCATCTTTATTCATATTTTGGAGACATTATTAAGCAAAATAGGAGTTAATTGAATAGAGGTTCTGCGATATTACAACTGTCAATGTTATAATCAAATGGTCTATTAAAAGTTTCTTCTTCACCAGGAATCATTTACTGCATATATAAACTCGAGGAGAGGCTTTTTGACTCCTGTGCCTTTCTGGGCTTCCCAAGTCTTGTAAGTTTCTTGAGGTCCCTGAGCTACTAAGAGTTTTAAGCTTCAATCTTTCATCTAGCATGGTATATTACAATTCAAAGGAAATAGCTTTGTAAGGGAATCATATAGTCATGAATTATGTTCTCTGGTACATGCTGCTCATGTTTTTATTCTTTTTGAACCATTTTGATTTTACAATAACTGTAAGTGGGCTTTCTCAAGTCAATCACTTGGGATGGTTCAGAAACTCACTTATGATGCGATTTTTAAGTGCATGATCATTTATAAACCTGGGGTCAAGTGATTCTTTCTTTAGGGCATAGTAGTGTATGAAATGTGGAATTTCACCTTGCACTACGGTAGAATGACCTAGCACTGCAATCATGACATGCATTACTAGTCTCCTTTTATGGCCTGAAACTGTCTCCATGTTCCCCTTTCCCAGTGCACAATCATCTAGGTAAATTGTTATCGTAGCTACATTGAACCCAAACTGATGGATCATGGTATATCGTGTATCCTGAGCAAAATAAACAAATGAGACACACATTGAATGAAACCAGATTATACTAAGTTAAAAAAAATCTTTTCAGTGGAGCATGGATAGCTTCTCTGGGGATGCACAACCCAAAATAACCGACTTTCTGTTTCCTGCAGTTCTCAGTTGCCAACAGCTGCTCAGCTATGGGGAGATGTCATGAAATCCCCTCTCATCCGTCCATGCAGGGGCTTGGATAGTTTTTATTTTCTGCAGGTCTTGTTATTCAGTCAGCAACTATGACTTGATGGGCCATTCATGTCCAACAAATGCGGCTCAAGCACGCACCTACTATTCACGGCTCTACAACCATTCTGCCCTTTGTGCCCAGCAGCTAGTTCTGCCCACGGACATACTGACACCAGGAAGGGGCCTCAGAAATTTTTCTTTCTGTTTTGTTTTTTAGTGAAAGCATATGAATTTGGAATTGAAAGGAGAGAAGGAAAGAAAGGAAATAGGGGAGTAATTGGAGGCGCATTTTGTAAGGTGAATTTGATTAAGACGCATCACACACAGGCATAAAAGTTTCAAACATCAATTTAAAGTTCTTTTAACAGTAGTTAGAGAGGAAAGACAGATTACTTACAAAGGATCAAAAATTGAATTGCTAAGAGTTCCCTGTAGGAACAATGGAATTTGTTTAATTCAAAGTCTTGCAACAAAATAAATATCAATTTAAATTTTAATTCATTCAGACTCAAGAAGGAGGAGGAAATACATGCATGCTTAGATTAATGAAGGGATACACATTACCGTCAATATGAAATATGATCACTAATAAGAAACATGAAAGTGATATTTCAGTTCAAGTGAAAGCAAAAAGTTATTAAAAAAAAGATGGAGCAAACAAATAAGTAAATGTTGGGCAAATAGGCAAGTTTATTTATTTGGTGAATTATACATCTGAGATATGGCACTAAAAGCAAGATAAACTAAGATGTTTCATAATATAAAGTCAAAGATGTGGTCATCAGAATCTACACAGAATTCTACAAGGTTGTCCGTAAGGTCTTCAGTGCTCTTGGTCTTTGTGGGTCACATAAAAGATTTCAGAAAGAAAAAAAAAGTGATAGGTAATGCAATGCATTTATTTAGCATACTGATTCAATATTTTATACTAGGAAGAGAACGATTTTCCATTTTAAATATCCAGAAAGCATAAAAAATTTCATTAAAGAGTCAAAATTTATTTCTTATATTCTCAAATCATAAATCACACAGGAAACATTTCCAGTGCTTGAACTTCAAACTGAAAGCAAAACATTTAAAGCTGAATTCTTCTCTCAATCAGTGTTAGGCTAAGAATGAATAAAACATCACTACACAAGAAAACACATTTAGTATGCTGATCATAGTATACTTATGGAATACATATATTTGAGTCAGGATTTTAGAGATCCCAGGACATCCTCCAACATGTTATGCAATGAGCAATGACCTTGAAGTCCTGACCTGCCTTTATCTACTCCCGAGACCTGGGTTCCTGTCATGAGTTATGCAACCATATCAGGTTTATTTATATTTTGGTGTTCTTTGCTAGGTAATTTGTGTGCTAACTTTTTGAATAATCTTTATTAAGGCACAATTAACATCCTATTAAATCTGCCAACTTAAAGTATATAGTTCAATGATATTTTAGTGTATTTATAGACATAGCTAATGATCACAATGTTCTAAGCTTTGAACATTTATATCACAGGAAAATGAATCTTCATACTCATCTTTAGTGATGCTCTGCTCTCTGCCACTCCTAACTGTAAGCAGCTACATTTTTTATATTCTTGTTACTGGTATCTCTCTCATGTGATATATGTCTACCTCCTATCATTCTCTGAAGTTTGATTATAATTTCTTGATAATATCTTATGGAGCACAAAATTTTTATAAAATCAAATTAATATTTCTTTTATATTTTTTGCCTGTCGTGCCATTTAAGAAATAAACTCAATTTAAAATCATGAAATTTTAACTTTACTTCTATATTTCCTCTTAAGAATTATATTTTTCCCCTTGAAGCCTTTCACCTTGTTCTGTGTCCAGTTTTGAATTATACTTTTTGTACATGGTGAGAAATGGAGTTCTGGCTCCACTGTTTGCCTGGGAATGTCGACTTGTCCCCATACTATTTGAAATAAACCACTCTTCCTTTTCCTTCGTTGGATTGTCCTGGACTTTATGGAAATATCACTTGACTATAAATTGTGAGTTTAGATCTATTTCTTGATCATATTCTTTTGACTAATTGGCTCTATTTAAATGCTCATGTCTCAATTCTTGATTACATTTTTTAATTTCTATTAAGTTTTGAAAGTGAGATCTGTCACCTCTAACTGTCTCTTCAAGTGGTCCATGACCTTCTGCATGGTAGCAAAGACAGCAGTAGACTCTATAAAATGCTTGGTACCAGCATGACTATTATTTAATGTTGGCACTATCTTGTTCATAAAAGATGGAGATTGCCTTTCTATTTATGACAAGTTTCCTTTTATCAGCTTTACTGTAGTGTGAATTTGCTATGTGTCAAATTATCCTAGACTATGTAGACCATGTTGTAAAGGACAATGAAGAGGTCACTGATATCAACAATACACATTTTGCCAGAGTTGAAGACAACATCGATGACCAAATATCTAGTAAAGCCAAATTCATCCACTCAGACTTTTGCCATTTTGTCTCAGGGATACAGGTGACACTGCATGGGACATGCAACTGACTCTTCAACGGAGGGAACAGAGAACCCATAGTATGTTTTCTGCTTTCCTAGCTACATTTTCTTACTCTGGCTTCTGTTGCTCCTCATGAGAATCCAGGTGTTGCTTACATTGGGATGCCTTTGTATATGTTGTGTAACTTATTGTTATTCTTTTGTAATGACTTCTTTTGCTATTTCTCCTTACCTTTCAATGTTTTAGCTAGTGACTATGACTTTAAGTGGTTTTTTGTTTTGTTTTCTTTTGCTTTGCATTCTACCTAGCTTCCTCTATGTATAGATAAATGATTTTAAATTAGTTTTTGTGGCTTTTCAGCATTTAATTCTTCAAATAATTTTTGCACTCCTCTTTCATTATCTATTTTTTCTACAATTCTCATAATACTCATTGAAGGAAATTCCACTGTTATTTGAGGTTCTGTTATTTTTCTTCTCTTAGCACTTTGTGCTTTTGTATTTTCTTGATTAACGTCTTTTATAGGTCAAATCTACTGTTGTTCCTATAATAACATTTTATGTTATTTATTATAATTTTCAAATCTGTTATTTTGTAATGCTTTTTGTTCATATACTTTATGTGATATGCAATTTTTGTCATACACTCATTGTTTAGACATTCTGCTGCATGGTTTGGCCCTTTGAACACTGTTGTAACTAATTAGCCAAATCTTTGTTAAAATGATTAACTTTAATTAAAATCCTTTTCATTTTCAACTGCTGTGGCTACTGGTTGTGGTGATTATGATGATAATGATGATGGTGGTGGTGGTGGTAACTGTGATGATATATGGATCACCGTCTTTATATTGTTCCAGGAGTGATGTAATTGCTTTTTCTACTTTGTCATTTACTTATTTATTTAAATAAGATGACTGAATAAATTCTGTGAAGCCTTTGTTTTTTGCAGTATGTACCCTACGATATCCTTGCTTAGATTTCTTCCTCTTGATTTTATCTTTTGGCAGCTACTATCTCTGTGTATACATAAACCATTTATGGGTCAGAAATTTGTCATTTTAGTCACAATTGATTTTTGTCCATTACCACTGAGTTTTTATGCTTGTCCTAGAGGGTGTCTCTAGAGTTCAAAGAGCTCAGGGCTTTTTCTATATGCTCTAGTAGCTTGAAGAGTCCTTTGATAACCATTATCAAATAGCTCCTTCCTTGAGCATGATCTTGAGCATGTATTCTTAACTTTCTCGTCTTTAGAGTTGTTTTCCTTACATCCTGACACTCTCATTAAAAAGTCATTCTGAACCCATGAATGGTAGCTGGGTTTACAAACAGAGGCTCTCTTCTCCTATGGTCATGCTTTAGATAGACAAGAGAGCACCAGGCAGTGGAACCCTCATATCTGAGGCTTTCACATAAGGATGAAATGTGCATACCAAGAGACTCTTATGCCTGTTGTTATGACTGCATGCAGTTCAGTAGGTTTTCATCACTTAATATATTTGCATTTTCTCTTCCTCCCTCCTTTTTCTCCATCTGTCTGTCTCTGTCTCTCTGTCTTTCTGTCTGTCTCTTTTTCTTTCTGTCTTTCTCTGTCTCCAGGTTTTCCATAATTATCCTTCTAGATCAGGCTACCCCTGAACTCACAGTACTCCTACTTCAGCTCCCTGCATTATGATATTACCTAGCTGTCTCTCTACTTTCTATGTGACCTTAGGGTAATAGAATAATTTTAGTTTTTAAATAATTGTCTTCAATTCGTTTGCTGTTTGGTGGTCAGTCTGTTGATGTTGCTATAATGTTAGTGGTGCTTCTGAGATTAAGTTACTTCTTTTCCTGTCTAGTGATCGACTCTTTTTTGTATTGAGTATGCTATTAAATCAACTTAATGCAGTAGATTTTTATTTACTTTCTGAAATCACTAATACTTTCTGTATTTTAAAGCGTTTATATTTATAATATCCTTTTGCATACTATTTTCCTGAAAGCTTATATATTTTCCCTTTCCCCCCTTATTATGTTTGATCCCATATGAGCTGTAGATACAAAAGTTACAACTTTTCTAAATATTGTCTTCCCTCACATGTATCAAAGGTATCATTAGGAAGGTAGAATTGCTTACATTTGTAAAAACAGACAGGAGATGGAAGGGGAGGAGGTCCTCTTCTATCAGTGGACTTGGAAAGGGGCAGGGAGGAGATGAGGGAGGAATGGGGAGGGCATAGGGAGGAAATGTGGGAGAGGGCTACGGCTGGGATGCAAAGTACATAACCTGTGATTAATATAAAATAAAAATGTTAAAAAATTAAAAAAAGAAAAAAAAGAATAAAAAAAAGAAAACCAGACATGAGTTTTATTCTTAGCTCAGTCATTTGCCATTTGTCCTCTTTGTAGCATTGTATAAAACTATAGTTTTTGACAAAAGTCTCAGGTATAACAGGCCCGACAAGCTAGGCTTGGCTTCTTGTCCTACCGTTCCAATTGGCAAGATGAGTGATGGTGTAGGGCAGAGAGAGGTTGTTTAATTTCTGCCTGAGGAGACATAACAAGTAAAATGGTCCAGTCAACATCAGGATACTAATACGAGATTTATGTTTAAATAGAAATAGAATTGGGGCATGGAGCCAGAGCACTCGGAGTCGTAGTCCAAATGTAGCTTTCCTGATTGCTGTTTCCTTTCATGTTCTGCAAAGTGATCTGAATAAGTTAGTCCTGACATGCTTTCCTTGCCTGAGGGGATCAATGTGGTTATTGCAAGGTGACTAATTCTCCCTCTGCATGAAGCCTTTCCAATGTAGATATCTTAGGGAGTACTTTAGTGCTCCGAAGAGATACCATGATCAAGGCAACTTATGAAATAAGGTGTCTAATTGGGGGTTTGCTTACAGTTGCATAGAGTTAGTCCATGATCATCATGGCAGAAAAAGTGGCAGCATCCAGTAGCTTACATTCTGATCCATAGGCAGCAGGCACAGAGAGAGTGAGCCTAATCTGAGCTTTTGAAACCTCACCAGGGACACACATTCTCCAACAAGGGTACACATTCTAACCCTTTCTTAAACAGTCCACCAACTGGGAACAGAAGATTCAAATATATGAACCTATGGGACAGGGCAGGGGCTTACATTCTCCTTCGTACCACCATAACACATGTGTGTTCTCATCTTCGAATGGTCCATTCTGGAAGGCTTGACTGTTACTGGATTCCAAGGTAGCCCTTCTTTTTTTTTTATTTTGTTATTTTTGTTTATGTGTGCATGAATTCATGAGTGCACGTGTGTGTGCACGTATGAATTTGTGCACAGGCCACAACAGAACATCAGATTCCCACCTTACCAAATTGTGAGCCTCCTGACATGACTACTAGGAACTGAACCCTTATCCTCTGGGAGAGCAGACCATGCCCTTAAACCCTGAGTATGTCTCAAGGCCAAATACCAGGTAACTGCAGGTAACTGCTTTACCTCTGTGCTATCAGTCTTGAAGGGACCTGAGATTGGTTAGGTAAGTCAATTTTCCGGAGTGATTAATTTGTCTACGTAGGATCAAGTTGGAATAAAGAAACAAAGATGACAAAGCTTCCCTCCCGCATTTGTCAGTTCAGGGGAAAGTCAGTACATTTTGTAATGCAAATGCCATAAAACTTGTAACATCCCTGAACCTCAGTTTCCTTATCCATGAATATGGTTCTGATCTCTATCTGGCCTATAGCAAAAACTATAGAGGCGAATATGCAATAAGGGAGCAACCTCTGAGATTTGTAAAGCAATATTTAACTTTAAAATTCATATTAATGTCCATCATTCTGCCAACTCTCATCAATGATTTATATGTTCCTTAGAGTAAAAGTTAAAGTAGGGCTTCGTTGCATTAAAATTTGTATTTAAAAAAAATACGTTGTTTTTGTCCTTAAGTAGGTTTTTTTTTTCCTTTTCTTCTTTCTCTCTGTGAGACAGGTTCTCATGTAGCTTAAGTTCTTTGTACTAGAAAAATGTACAGGCATTCTAGCGGCAATGAGTCCTGATGAAGTCAGCTATAATTACTAAGTGAGAACACATTTAATTCTAATTGCCATTTTTACTCAAGAGATTTCAGAGTAGGAATGGCTCTCAATGATTGCCAGACTTTCATGCTACAGCCACAGTATCAACAATCTCAAGTCCTAAAGAGAAACAAACTTTGGGGCACCTGGGAGCATAATTTTGTGCATCCTCTGAGAATAAGAGCACCCTTCCTTTTCAGCAGGTTTGCAGATTTCCTCATTCCAGTCACCTCACTTCAGCACAAAGGAGAGATTGTTCTCTTATCTAGCATTTTATTAACAAGGAAAAAAAAAACTTCTCTTGTACTTAAAACATTATCTTTCTGAAAACAGAATGATTAATTTGATATGGTGCCAAATAATTTTTGAGTATCTAGAGAAGATGAAATGGCCTTTGCTTTTCTGAACTTGTTGTTTGTGATTTTCTCATGATCTTCTCTAGTGCTTAAGCCCAAAGTTTTCCTTTTCCACTCTCAAACTTTTATTTCTGCCTTACATTCCAGAATTCTTTGGAAGGCTTCTCATCACGTAGTATGTGAGTAATGCAATTTTATCTATAGTATGCAAACGCTTTCAGCACAAATACATTTTTCCCTTTTGAAAACAACATTTTCAAGCCCTAGTGCACACCCTATGGTGTACTCTGCTCAGCCCCTATTCTCACAGATAACTGAAACTGACCATCCATTGCTCTTCAAAAGTAAAATGACCCTGTGAGACAGAATTCTAAGTTAAAAATAGCTAAAAACTCCCTTAAAGGCTCATTTCCCTTTCTATCTCTTCCATAATGTCTTTAATGTGCTGATTTGGGTAATAACACTCAGCAACCAGGGAAGACAGAAGTAGCTACCTTGATTACTCTCAGCATACTTATGCATGAAACTAGTCTTGAAGCATGAAGAAAAACACTTCAAGGTCACTTTCTTGATGTCCTTCTGAGTTATTCACAAGAGGAGATTGTGATACTTAATCTCTTAGAAGTATAGGAATGGAGTTATTAAAATGGTTTCACAAAGCCTCAGCACTAGTAACTGTACATATGAAGATCTGGAATAGGGTAGGGAACTGTATCAACTATCTGAGGCAGAACTTTACAACAGCTGTTTAATCACTTCCCTATATTAATTGTAGCTTCAGGGGAACAAAGAAAACAGAAAATGGGCATGTTTAATGGTATGGCTCTGTGGTACAGCACAGCGAACTATACCAGTCAAATGTTTGGACACTACAAATATTCTAGCAATTAATTAGGTGTAAAATGCTTTCCAGCTAAAGGACTAATTTTTTTCTGCCAATTATTTATCATATATATATATATCATATATATATATATCAGAAGACCAGATGAAGCTATAATTGCAATCAATTTTTTTAAGATGAGATTTCATTTATCTATTTGTTCGTTTGATTGTTTATTTTTAGGTTTGATGGTAACCGTGTTTCTTTTAAACATATTTGTCTAGATTGGATAAAGCCAAGAAAGTGATACAGATGTTTATCAATCAGGAAGAAGTGAAAATGGGAGGTGGTGTAGATGATGGTCTATCAGAAGAAATGAAGAAATCGAAAGGTCACGGTGGTCCCTGATATTTACAGTTCCTCCGACTCAAAAAGTGACAGTAACAATGCACTGATAGTCAGGATGCAGGAACAATGGAAACGAACATCAGAACCTATCGGTGGCGTCAGTGGAGACAGGCCTTCCATTATGTCTCTCAACTCTGGTGCTGTTCATATTCTGTTGTGGATGATTCTCCCTCCTAAGGAACTGTCCCTATAGGTCTGAACATTTTGGGGCTTTGCCACCATCTCTACCCACAAAATGCCAGTGATATCCTCCTCCAACAGTGGGAATGAAAACTGTCCCCAGATAGTGCCAAATACTTTTTGAGGGCAAAATTATTCACTGAGATTATCATTCACAAAATTATCAATTACTCCTTCAAACACTCTAAAATTTAGCTCTAGTTGAAGTGGTTTGGTTCAGTTTTGATATTCTCTGATCATTTGATACATTAAATCAATCAGTAACTACTGACTGAGGAAAAGTTTACTTTATAGTCCTGAGGGAAAGACTTTTCACAGGGACTCATTGGTTGCTACCTTTTCTGGCTACTTCCATCTCTATATCCAAAATATGCATAACTATACCACAAGGACATTTGCTCAACCATGCTTATAGCAGCTTTATTTGTAATAGCCAGAATCTGGAAACAACCCAGATGTCCATCAACGGAGGAGTGGATACAGAAATTGTGATACATTTACACAATGGAAAATTATTCAGCTATTATAAACATGGAAAACATGAAATTTGCAGGCAAATGGTGGGAACTAGAAAAGATAATCTTGAGTGAAGTAACCCAGAAGCAGGAAGACAACATGATATATACTCACTCACAAGTGGATATTTGCCATGTAATATAGGATAAACATACTAAAATCTATACTCCTAAAGAAGCTAAACAACAAGGAAGACCCTAGGGAAGATGCTCAATCCTCATTTAGAAGGACAAATACAAAACATTGTAAGCAGGAGAAGACAGGGAATAGGACAAGAAACTACCACAGATGGCCTCTGAAAGACTCTACTAACTGAAGTATGGAAGCAGATGCTCAGACTCTTAACGAAACTTTGGGCAGAGTACAGGGGGAGACAGAAAGACCTGGAGGACAGGAACTCTAAAAGGAGACCAAGAGAACCAAAAAAAAAAAAAAAGAGAGAGAAACTGAGCCCGGGGAGCCCTGCAGAGACTGAAACCCCAACCAAGGACAATGCATGCAGAGGACCTAAAACCCCAGCTCAGATGTAGCCCATAGACTCAGTCTGCAAGTGGGGTCCCAAGTAAGGGAAGCAGGGGCTGTCTCTGGAATGAATTCAGTGGATGGCTCTCTGATCACTGCCCCTGAGAGGTGCAGCTTTGCTAGGCCACAGAGGAAGACAATGCAACCAGTCCTGATGTGACCTGATAGGCTAGGGTCAAATAGAAGGGGAGGAGGACCTCCTCTATCTGTGGACTAGGGGAGGGGCACGGGGGGGGGGGAGTAGGGTGGGATTAGGAGGAGATGGGGGAGGGGGCCGCAGCCAGAATGTAAACTGAATAAATAATAATAAGAAATGATAATAATAAAATGTAAAAATCCCTTCTTGATTTGAGAACAAGATGACAGGGGATGTTTGGCATGTGTCTTGGAGTATTCTGTTCTTTCTTGATGTGTAGGCTTCTAAAATTCCAATGTCTGGGAATTACAGAGTGACTCTGATACTTTCTTCTGCGTTGCTATCAGGTGTTTTAAATGAATGATATCTTGTGTCTCACTGGCTAATATATAATAGAATTAAGGACAGAGGGTGATAAAACTTGTTTTGCTGGTGAATCATAGCATGTTTAGCAATGCAGTAGCCTTTATTTTTATTTGAATGTTTTCTGGCAATTCCTCCACTCACAGCAATCACCTATTGTAATTAATATTTTTATGACTAACAAAAAAATCAGGATTTTGTTTATTATTTGTGATCCTTCTGAGTTACTTCTCCTTAGAGTCCTGGGAGGACTAAAATTCTGACAAAAACAAAAATTTAAAAACGAAATTCAAGTGTCTATCACTCTGAGCTAGTGTGGCCGCTGCCACACAACAATTCCTGGTGCTGGGATGACCAACAGAAATATGTTCCCCTTTTAAAAAGGCTTTTACCCTCTGACCATCAGAAAAGAAAGCTTAACTTTAAAATTCAAGAATACTCTGAGCATTCATGGTGGGCCTCTGTGTTCCACATTATTCTGTCCTTCAGAGCTAGCTGACATCTCCTGAAGCGTCTCCAGATGTTCAGTTCTGATCTCACAATCCCTCTGCAAATCATCCAGAACTATCATATAAACGGTATCAGATTAGGAATCACTTGGTTATTTACTTACAGGGTCCATTGTTTCATCCAAATCAAGATCTATTACTTAAAATATTAACATAGACTATTCCAAGGCAGCTAGAATTCTTGATCAAATTATGATGATTGTTCACATGAATACAGAAAGGACATCAATAAACAAGTGAATTTTACTTTCCAATTATGTCTAATATAAAGTTTTATCTGTCATAATCTCTAATATAATCTTGTGTATTTTAGCTAGTGAGCTGACTAAAGATTTGCATTTGTTATTGCGATTTGTTTTCAGCATCACAAATGCAGCTGCTGATACCCAGTTAAACCAGGAATTATGCACAATTCCAGTGACATTTTCATTTTTCTTTCCTTGATTCACTTTAAATTTATCTGGTAGAATAAATGAATGTGGTTATAAGTAGTCAGTGAAAGACTTGAGGATTATTTAGGTATATAAAAAATTTTGTGCTTATTATTATGCTTTTGATGACAATTTTATTATTGCAAATAACTTATCCTTTAATTACTTTTATTATATCCCTGATTTACTTTATATGATCCATATTATTATTTAGTTAAGTTTAGTTGATATAGTAAGCAACATGAAGGAAAGTCACTGTAACTTAATAATGATAATGTTTATGATTCATATCCAAGTTAGACCTCATTTGCTGCTGCAGGACATGCATATCAGAACTGTGTTCTCAATTTGTAGCTCCTCAGTTATCACAAAACTATGCAACATAAGGACATAAGGTAGGATAGTATCAGTTCACACCATATTCTAAAAAATGGAGACTAGTTAGATACTTATACTTTTCAGTTCTCTGATTTGTAATTTTTCAGTGGCACATATAAAACACACATTGACATAATTTATTTATTTTTAATTTGATGTAGAACTTTATATCTTTAGAACTATATATGACATAGTTGTCACAATCATGGACTCATAACAGTTGTGCTTACCTATACAATACCCACACAAGATCAAGCTAGACCAAATCCCAGCACAAACAAGTCAGAACATATCTAGGTCACACCCTCCAAGAAGCATCTATTGGTAGTTGGTAGTTGCTGGAGTGGGGGTGGGAGAGATGGATGAGAACAAAAAAACATTCTTTTGGGGGGATGGTAGGTTTTCATTCTCTAGTGGATGGTCCCACACTCTTGTACATATTGGTAACTTGTATATATCGGTGACTAAATTACCAAAAACAAAGAATGGAAGAACATAAGAAGAAAAAGAACAAAGAAAGGAAGGAAGGAAGAAAGGAAAGAAAAAGAAAGAAAGAAAAAAGAAAAGAGATGAAGTTGAGAGAGAATCCTGTTTGGGGCAGATATGTATGGGAGATGGAAGGAGGAAATATGAGTATATATGTTATATACTACTGTACACATTGTGAAAATTCTCAAAAATAAAAATTAGATAGCATTTCTATAAACATGTTCTTTTATTATTGGTTAGGACTCTCTAAAAGCCCAAAATATATATTCTGTAACCCATGTGACCATGAAAACATATATACATATTATATGTAGAAAGAGAGGTAAGAAATTGGCCCTCTACACAAGCTATGGTAGTAGAATACTCAGATACCATCTCTCTCTCTCTTTTTTTTTTTTAGCTCTCTTAGATGTTTTCCTTTCTTTGTATTAAGTATTCTCTTATCTACAGGCAATTCAGTCTGAGCACTTTTATTCTAGCTTCCTATCTAGACTGTGGAATGTAGTATGGACAGACAGATTGGCAATTTCATGAGAAGACTCAAAAGGAACATGTATGGAATATTGGAGGTTCAACCCACAAAGCAGACAAGACTCTCCAAACTCACATAAGCACTAGAAGCTGAGTGACCTCACTGATACATGAGAAAGAATACTCACTCATTTCAATGGTGTGTCCTGCATAGGCAGGCTAGGATCAGAAAGGGAAAATTCAGAAAACTCCACTCAGATCCTAGGACACTACAGCCATGTAGTATCACAGGTGTAAGAGTGAATAATCTGATAGACTTCTTTTGTCATTGTCTCTAATCAGAGATGACTACATACAGGAAACATAGGTCTCTGTTGTTAAGGGAACTAGTCCAATAGCCTCTCCTTTCCTGCGTTTGCTCATGAGAGAGGGAAGAATGAGGAAAGGAAGGAGGGCAGGAAGAATAGAAAAACTCTAGAAAATTATTTGGAAAGGAAAAAAAAAGGGGACTGGAGAGACAGTCTAATGTATGTTCCCTCTGCTTTTTCAGAGGAGTAATAAGGTACCTCTAGACTGTATTAATTTGACAGAGAATTTTAAGAGGCAATTCTTGGGGCTGGAGAGATGGCTCAGTAGTTAAGAGTAGATACTGTTTTAGAAGGCCCAGGTTCAGTGCCCAGCACCTACGTGCTAGCTTAAAACTTTATGTACTTCAGGGAATCCATTCCCTCTCTTTTGGCTTTATGGGCACTTTATTCACATGGTTCACCAACACACATGCAGGCAAAATAATAAACCACCTCATTTACAAAGGCAAAGGTAAAGACAAAAATTATAGAAGAAAATCCCCAGTGCCTTTCAATATTGAAAGTTGGCCTCTGGTGGGACATTTCACTATGTATTTTGTATCATATTATAATATTATATTATAATATCATTATTTTTATGTAATATACCTTAAGTTATTTTAATGAGGAGGTGGGTATTAAGATCTAGGTTTCCTATTTCCATTTGCAGATACTTGTTAGTTGTGTACATGCTTTAAGTAGTTGGTCACACCAAGTCTAGCCGGCAAGGATCTCATGTTAAACGCTAACAAAACCAGAAACCCCCGTCATCTCGATCCTCCTCTATCATGAATCTGATTTCCACACAGCCATGACCTGAGAAACTTTAGAGATATCATGGTGCCACCCTTTTAAATCAAGTGCTCAGTTTTTGATAGTACCCTAAAGCATAAAACCAAGATGTATTCTGGATCTTGTATTCCAAGGATATGATGCAATGATAAGACTCATTTGACCTATCTACACAAATTACAAGAACAGGTGGTTTGAGTCCAGTTTGTCATCACTGAACTCAACATCAAATGTCTGATAAACTTACACCACTGAGTTCCTTCTATTTGATCCTTTCAAAAGTAGCTTCTTGCTTTTTTCTTCAGTTTTCACAGAGGATCAAATACTTTATTCCCACACATTATGGTTGATATATTTCATGTGCTGCTCTTTTAGTTCACTAAGAAGCTGGATTTAGATATGGGATTTGGCCCTCTTACTTCAGAGCTAAGTGTGTTTTTCTCATATTGTCCTCCAAAGCAACCTGGAGGACATGTGAGAAAATGGAACAACAAAAATAACCCATGGGTAAAAGGCATTTTGCTCTAAGAATGGCTAAGAAACCATTCTCAAAAGTGGTTACTACTGTCTATCCCATGATATAAATGTGTCTTTAGTAGAAGCACCAACTGGATACTCATCTATGGAGAAAACAATTTGTCTCCCAATATTCAGTCAGTAACTTAAGCATTACAATTTTAACAAGGTTTCCTCAGTTTGGTTCTGCTGGGTGCTGTAAACAGCAATTTAATGGCTTTCTGCTATATGTCTGCTTTCTATGTAGATACATCGCTATGGCGTGTAGTCTTTGGATGGCACACAGCCCAGAGACGTTTTGACTGTCTTATGTTTTCTATGGGTTTTACTTGGAAGCTTACAAAGCCTCATAGTTTAACAGTGTGCATGGGAAAGTTTAATTTATTAAATGATTCTAGATTTGTAGTTTGGATTCAAGCTTCTTTTCATAAGTTGATACGTTTATTTCTTAATGTTACTGTGCCTTTTGGTATAGAGTGAATAAAAGAAAGTAGGAAGTATGGAAAATATTAAAATTATTTTTAGTAAGGAAGGATTTCTTAATCAAGATTAATGTGGGTAGATGATGTTATTCCAGAGTGGGAAAGAAAGCTAGAAACCCTAAGCAAAACACACACAAAAAAACTGAATAAATTCCCCAATGCCTGTAAGAGATGAGATGTAAAGCGGATATATAAGATCTTAAATTGTCTGAGGCCAAAGTTCAATACACTGATATCAAATTTCTAATTAAGTCAAAGAACTCTGCTCTCAGTAACAGTTACAAGTACTGGTTTAAGAGAACAAAACATGTAACTAATCATGGTTGATTTCAGTGTATTTAGTTGTCGCCTAAGCTTCATTTAAAGATGGCACTGTAGTTAAAAGAGCAATACTGGTATACTTTATCATCTGAGTGTGCAATAACCACAATGAAGTGGTCAAAGGATTAAATGGGACAATATTATTCCCCTTTCCACTCAAGGTCATCTATTTCCCGAGAGATTGTGGAGTATGTTTCAAAATATCCTGTATCCATGGTGAGTCACCTGTCCTCTTTTTCAGGGAGATTATGAAGACTCCAATGCATGGACTTTAATCATCGCCCAATCTACAACGAAGACATCAGCACAGGAAAATTTCCTCAATGTTTTCATGAAAATCTATTGTCTCCTAGTTCCATCTCCCCTACTCCCCTCACATCTGCTCCCGACCCCTTCTCCTACCTAGTGCCTTCCCTCCATCTACTTCAGATGTCTATTTTATTTCATCTTCTGAGTGAGATTCAAACATCCTCCCATGGGCTCTCCTTGTTATTTAGCTTCTTTGGGTCTGTGTTTTGTAGCATGGTTATCCTGTACTTTATGTCTAATAAGTCCCCTTTTCTGAGAAGTGGGGGAGGGGGACAGGGAGGAGATAGAGGGAGGGTGGGGCAGGGAAGAGAGGAGGGAGGGCTACAATTGTGATATAAAGTGAATAAAAATTAATACTCTCAAAGAAGATAAATTAAACAAATGAAGGAAAACAAAACACACACACACACACACACATATATAATCAGCATGTGTGTCTTTCTAGGTCTGGGTTACCTTACTCAGAATGATCTTTTCCAGTTCCATCAATTTGCCTGCAATTTACACGATTTCTTTGTTTTTGATAGCTGAATAATATTTCATTGTGTAAATGTATCACATTTTCTTTATCCACTCTTTGGTTGAGGGACATCTAGGTTGGGAAAGAGAATGGAAATCAGTGGGAGGGGCATCTCTAGGATAGGTGAGGTTCCCAGCAGTCTATGGTGACCCTAGCTGAGACTTCTAGCAGTAGAGGATATAGAGTGTGAAGTCATCGTCTCCTGTAGCCAAGTGGGACTTCCAGGAGAGGAAGGGGGACACCAACCCACCCATAAAAATTCAACCAAAAACTTGTCCTTCCTATGAGAAGTGTAGGGATAAAGGTTGAGTAGAGATTGAGGAAAAGACCAACCAATGACTAGCCCAACTTGAGACCCACCCAATGGAAGAGAGCCAACTCCTGACACTGTTAATGATACTTTTCTATATTTGCAGACAGAAGCCTAACATTACTGTCTTCTGAGAGGCTTCATCCAGCAGCTGACGAAAACAAATGCAGAGACTCATAGCCAAAAAATAGGCAGAAGTTGGGGAGTCTTGTGGAAGAGTGGGAGGAAGGATAGAGAGAGCAGGAGGTGTCAAGGACACCTTAAAAAGACCTACAGAGTAAACTAACCTGGGCCCATGGAGATTCACAGAAACTGAACCTCCAACTAAAGAGCATGCATGGGCTAGAACTAGCCACCTACACGTATGAAGCAGATGTGCAGCTTGGTCATCATGTGGGTTCCGTAACAATTAGAGTGTGGGTTGACTGACTCTCCCTTTTACCTAGCTGCACTGCCTTGCCTGACCTCAGTGGGAGGGAATGTGCTTAGTCCCGCTTTGACTTGATGTGCCATGGTGGGTTGGTACCCTTTGGGGTCCTCCCCTTCTCTGAGGATAAGCTGAAGGGGAATGGGGGAGAGGGGATGTGATGGTGGGACTGGCATGAGAAGAGAAACAGGGCTAGGATAAGATGTAAAGTGATTAAAATTAATTAATGGAAAAAAGAGAAAAGCCATGATTATTCAAAGCACTCAACTTTCCCTCAAAAAAAAGAAAGAAAGAAAAAAGAAAGAGTAACAGCTGGTGAAAGGCATGTTAAAGGAGTTAGAGTCACTTCCCCAAGGCCAAGTGACTCCAAAACCAGATCTGCAACTGGCTTAGACAATGAAGAAAGTGTTGGCCACTTTGAAACACTCAATGGGGATGTATAAACTAGTATTAATATAAATTCCAGCAGCCCAAAAGATCACAGTCCCAAACATCGGCCTTTAAGCCATATAAGATGTTAGCCAGACACTTATTCCTCACGATGATTCTCTACTTGATAAGGGAGACACTCTACAGCTAGAGAAGGAACATCGTGACCTTGGCTCAATTTCATATTTCAGTTCTTATCTGCAACCAAGAAAAACAGTCCTACGATTTTTTTACCTAAAAATTAATCAAGTAATAGTTAAATTTCTTCTCTTTCACCCTCTAGGCATCATCTTGGAGGAACTACAGACTATGAAGGTAGCCATTCCCAAGGCCATCACAGTGTTTGGACGCAGGTCCTGGGTTCATCACTCTACAATTCAGCACTGAAATTCCAAGTAAAAACTGAGGAGTAGCCTGATGGATAGATGCTTCTGTGAGCATGTCAAGAGCTTCAAATGGATTTGGATTTAAACATTTAAAAATAGCATCTGTTTTAGCCTCTCCAGATTACCTGCTTAGAATGTATAGTGATAATGACCCGTGATTTTTAAATTTTTGTCATGTTTCTTTCCAAGCTCCGGTCAAGGACTTTCTACCAACCTCTTATAGCTATGTGAATAAAAGCACAGATGCACTTCTGAGTTCTTTTAGATAGTCCTACTGGTAGGGTAAGACCCCTTCTGCTTGAAGAAGCTGGATTGGTGATTTCCCCAATTCCTTAATGACAGTTCTGGTTACCTCTTCAGAGAGAGTAATGATGAGAACAGAACATAAAATCTGACAGGCAGCTCAGGGAAGAGTCTCCAAAAGCAGAGTTCCAGAAATATCCTTGGGTCACTGGCCAGGAATCTCAGAAGGGAGCTCTGGTTTCTTGTGTCCTCCTGAGTCCCCTTTCTTCTAGGATGTACATGATGGTGAGAACTAAAGATCCAGCCCAGACATTGGTTCCTTCTGGTGAACAGCTTTGGAACTGGAGAGCTTTCACAATGAAAATGGTTTTTATCTGTTTCCCAATTCCAGCCCTGCTCCTAAAGAATTTTAGAATTACCTCTTCAGGTAGAAGAACGTTATAGCAAAGAAAGAAATCTCCCTCAGGTGAAGACATTTTATTGTCTCTTCCCTTAAGTGTTACAGTTGGGTAGGTTGATGACCTTGCTAAAAGACTACTCCTCAGGACTGAGGATCCAATCATAGGAAAACAGGATAACTTTAGGCCACGCTAAAGAAATATGTGGAATCATACTTTTATTGAGATACAGTATGTTCCTTCTTAGAATCTCTCCTCACACACCTTCACAGTCTCTATAAGCTGCTGTGAGGCTGGCATGAGGTTCATTGAATAGTCTGTCTATGTTTTAGAGTTTTTCCTTTTATTTTCTATCTCTTTCTTGTGGTTGCTGACAGAACTGAGGTACCCTTTTCTTGCTTGGTACTTTAGAGTACTTTATTCTTTCTCTAGAGTACCCTGCAATACACACACACAAACACACACACCCTTGAGGTATGTATGGCTACCTGTTGACATGTGGCTGACCACCTTTCTAGACTAATTCAAATGATATGCTCCTGAGCACCCCCTCACCCCTGCCATTATCATCTTATGGGAAGCTGCCAAATTATACAACTTTCCTTTCCTAGCGTTTTTTTTTTTAATTTAAACACACACACACACACAGATAGAGAGACAGAGAGAAAAGTAAAGAAGAGCTATTGCTAAGAGTTCTTCCTTTCTGCCTTTTTTCTTTGTTTAATATGTAAATGAATGATATATGCTCACACTGAGTGCACTGCCTCAAATACTGATTCATCCAGAAATACACATACCTGAAGCAATATTCAAATGTCTGGACAATCCTTGTGGCACAGTCAAGTTGACATATAATTATAATACTGCCATAGCTAATGTCAGTTGTCAATTTGACATATTTGGGATAATTTGCCTTCATCAGATTGGCTTGTGGCCAGTGTCTTTGAGGTACTTTCTAAATTGCTAATTGATAGGGAAAGCCTAGCCCACTGTGATACTCTTTCTAGGTAGAAGAGCTGCGCATATATATAAGAAAGTTAGCTGAGTGTCTTAGGGTTACCATTGCTGTGATGAAACACCATGTCCAAGGCATCTTGGGGAGGAAAGGGTTTATTTATGCTTCCTCATCACTGTTTTATCATTGAAGCAAATCAAGATAGGAACTCAAATGCAGCAGAAACTAGGAGGCAGGAGCTGACATAGAAGCCATGGAGAGATGCTGCTTACTGGCTTACTCAGTCTGCTTTCCTATAGAAGCCAGAACCACCAGCCCAGGCATGGTATTATCCACAATGGGCTGGGCCCTGCCACATCAATCGCTAATTAAGAAATTTCCCCACAGGTTTGCCTGTAGCCCAATCTTACACGGGCATTTTCTTAGCTGAGTTTCCATCTCTTTCTTCAGCTTGTGTCAGGCTAATCAGCACACTGAGCAAGCCAGAGAAGCAACCTGTAAGAGCACCTCTTCTGGGTCTCTGCCTACATTCCTGCACCCAGGTTCCTGCCTTGAGTTCCTGCAGCAGTGACCTCAGTGAGGAACTGTTATCTGGAAGTGAAAGTTCCAGCTAGTTTTGGACCAGTGTTTTGTCACAGCAACAAAGAAGCAAATTTTGTTATTGGAGAACACTGCATTTTATTTTGTGGCAATTGAAAATTGCAAAATATCTTTGTTTATTGTTGTTTTCAGGTTTTTGAGACAGGGTTTCTCTGTATAGCTCTGGCTGTCCTGGAACTCACTCTGTAGTCCAGGCTGGCTTCAAACTCAGAGAGTCACCTGCCTCTTCCTCTTAAGTGCTGGGATTCAAAGAGTATGTCACCGCTGTCCATCTATAAGTTTTCTTTGTTAGAGGTGAGTGGTGAACATGATGAAATTCAAATACAAGTAGCCTACTCATCTGATCGTCCCCTTATTTGCTATTAGGGTGTTTAATTACATAGTTCTTTTATAAATTATCTTTTAAAGTATATAATTATATCATTTAAAAATAGTTACAGCTTTATTACCTTTATTCATTTTTAATCCTTATTAATTAATAATATTACTGTTCTGACAAGATTCCAGTAAAGATGAACAAAAACAAAAGGAATCATTATTATTGTGCTCCCTCAGCCCGATTTACAGAAAGTGATTCCAATATCTCTTCATCTGACATGGCATTATTTATGGCTTTTATAGGGTGGATTTATTAAATTTCTCTTTATACTTACCTTAGCAAAGACTTTAAATCACGATTTATATGTTTTGCTCAGTTATTTTCCTGTATTTGGTGTCAGAAATGTTTCTATGTACTTATTAAGCCATAAGTGTATATCTTTTTCAGAAGAACAAATAACTCAATAATCACTAAGTGTTTTTCAATTGTTTTTCCTGGGGGAAAAGTTTATAATAGTATCTAAATATTAAAAACTAATTTAAATACTTTTGTATTGCTTAAATTACCTCTGCTTATATTTATGTCATCAGGAAGAAAACTTTTAAGTATGAAAACAAACGAAGAAAAGTAAGTATTTATATGTTTTTCTCTTAATAGTAAGTTCTGAATTATATTAAAATTCCTTAATAAATGTTAAGAGGCAACTGAGGAAATGAACGAGTGCTTGTAAGAGTATATGTCACAGCTGTGTCATGGGATATATATACAAGCCAGAGCTTACCTACCCATGAGACAAAATAGGACAATATTCCAAAAGACCATAGGAAAATGATTTGAAAATTAAGAGATTGACAAAGAAAAAAATTATGTAAGAAGTCAAGACATAAAACATCAACTCCCTTGGGCAGCTCAGTCTCCATGTGGGTTCCCCCGTAAAGGGAGCAGGGGCTGTCTCTAACATGGACTCAGGGGCCAGCTCTTTGATCCCCTTCTGGTGAGGAGGCCTAAATAGGTCACAGAGTAAGAGGATTCATACAGTTCTGATGAGACCTGATAGGCTAGGATCAGATGGTAGGGGAGGAGGACCTCCCTTATCAGTGGACTAGGGGAGGGATACAGAGGTGGGGGAAGAGGGAAGAAGAGTGGGACAAGGAGGTCATGAGGGAGGAGGCTACAGCCAGGATACAAAGTGAACAAATTATAATAAATAATAATAATAAAGAAAAAGATAAAAGAACTAATTCCATTAATAAAAAACTAAATAGATAAGAGAAAAATGAGCAGGAGTGATTTGAAGATCTTCATAGAAGCTGTATTGAGGTGATTTCCCTAAATTTCACTTTCTAGGATGAGAACATATTACTCTTACAGAGAAAAAAATAAATATTTTACTTATTTAAAATGGCACCATGAAGAAGAAAAATGGAGGCTGAGGAAAGAAATTTAAACATAATACATCAGGTGACTGAGATGGTCTCTATGTACTAGAGGAAAAAATAATGCAGGTAGAACAAAACGAACATTTAGAGAGAAACAAGAGAGAAAAACACATACATAAAAATCACATTAGTGCATTTATACTTGTATATAATAAATTAGCATGAAGAAAATTAAACACACATACCTCACTCCTTAATAGGGAAACAATCAAAACTAGAATCCCAGATGAAGGTTGGGAAATAACCTATTAGTTCATTTTCTCATATAAAAATTAAATATCCATCATTATTTTAAGAGTAAAAGAATTAATAATATGATGAACTAAGCCCAGGAAGAGTCAATATCAGATTTAATAACTGGAATTATTGTAACTGAAGACACAAAATTCAAATAATGAAACATATTTGAGTTATTTTTAATTGTGAAGATTCCATGGTGGCAAATTTCCATAGTACATTTTCCAGTGCAAAGACCTTTCCTGGCTGTAACTGTGGAGTAAATGGGAAACGTAAATATTTCAATCATCTCTTAATGCTTTGATCATGTTTTCTCTGCATTAGATAAACTATCTCTCTCTTACAATGGTAATAATGATTGATTCATTTCAGAAAATCAGCTTAAGTTCTATGGTTGTAAAATGCAATGGGGATGTCTCTTATTTTTTAGTATTTCTCATATATATATACATATATATATATTACACTTTATTCACTTTGTATCTCCCCTGTAGCTTCCTCCCTCCTCCCCTCCCAGTCCCTCCCTTCCTCCTCCTTCTCCATGCATAACCCTCCCCAAGTTCACTGATAAGGGAGGTCTTCTTTTCTTTCCTTTTGATCCTGGTCTATTAGGTCTCATCAGCAGTGGCTGCATTGTCTTCCTCTGTGGCCTGGTAAGGCTGCTTCCCCCTCAGGGAGAGGTGATCAAAGATCAGACCAATCAGTTCAGGTCAGAGACAGTCCCTGTTCCCATTATTATGGAACCCACTTGGACACTGATCTGCCATGGGCTACATCTGTGCAGGGGTTCTAGGTTATCTCCATGCATGGTCCTTGGTTGGAGTATCAGTCTCAGGAAAGACCCCTGTGCTCAGATTTTTTAGTTCTGTTGCTCTCCTTGTGGACCTCCTGTCCTCTCCAGATCTTACTATTTTCCCCTTCTTTCATAAGATTCCCTGCACTCTGCCCAAGGGTTGGACATACGTCTCAGCATCTGTTTTGATAGTCTGCAGGGCAAGAAAGCAATCCTCAAAGTGTGGTCCTCGTACCCGTGGTCATTCGCAAGGCACGGACAAAACTTTCTTTTGTACAAATACTAAGACCTTATTTGTACATTCAAGTCTCAATCTGAATAGTCCTAGGTTCTGGGAAAGGCTGCTCTGAATGTACCTCACTCCAGAAACCTCTCTATTGTAGCAGCTAGAAGCTTACCAAGCCCTGCTCTCATTTGCTCTCTCCCTCTTCCTCTCTCTCTCTGTGTATGTGTGTGTGTGAAAGAGAGTGTGCCTGGGTGTATGTGTGTGTATGTGTTGTCAATATTTAAAAAATAATATTTCCAATACTCAGAATACACAGCTATTTTTAGGTGTTTACTTTCAGTAAACTTAGTTATTTTAAACACAAAGAGCTTTTTGAAGATCATGAAAACATTATTTTGATGGTTTAATCAATGATAAAGGTAAGTTGCAATCATGATTCAACAGCTGTCAATGTTAGTTCAATTATTATAGGACCAGGTCTGCAGCAACAGTAGAAAAAGTCTGAGCTACATTCATAGAAGCATGAAAAGTCAGGGAACAGAAGCCCCAGGAAAAATGTCCCCTCAGGGAGTTATTAATACTTCCTGGTTCTGACAGGACATATGCCTGGGGACAGAAGTGACAAGCAAGAGGGAAAACAGAAGATGAGAAAACGAGCAAAATCTCACATGAATCGTACTAGCAACATTTTCTTTAAAGAAGAACAGTTTTTGTTGTTGTTGTTGAGAATTCATCCTGGGCGTTATGCAGAAAATATAAAAATCACTGACTGATATTATATAATATATCACTCTAATATGCCATAACTTTAAATGGTATTATCCAGAGTGTTGGCTTTCTATCACTATCACAAAATACCCAGGGGGGGGAAAGTTAAAAGGAAGGCAGGTTTTTATGGTTAAGTTTCAGGGCTTTCAATTCATTTCTGATTTTTGAGCAAAGTAGGGCTTAAACGCTATGTCCTTAAGGTGTCTCTTTCCTTTCTCATGGAGCTTGTTAAGTAGAAGAATATAAGGATGAAGACTGTTATTGTCTAAATCAGTGGTCCTCAACCCAGGTTTTATGATGCCTTTGGGGGTTGTATGACCTTTTCACAGAGGTAGCCTGAGACCATCAGAAAACAGATATTTACATCATTTCAGAAAATACATGGCAAACAGGTACTATTTGAAAAGGGAACATACCTTCCTACATTTAGCCTAGGTTAGCTGCTCCTAGGAACATGAGTCATACAAAGAAAAAGCATGTTAATTATGGTATAACTTATATGACCTTCTACGTGGGAAAGCACTGCAGAGAGGAAGAGTCATTGGTCAAGCTGCCCCCGATAGATTCTCTCTGCTATGAAATTTCAATGAATCTCATGTCTCATGTTTCTAGCTAATTATTTTCTTTAGTCTTTTGACATGTTTACATTTTGTGCTGTCATAGCAATGTGGTTGGCTGACTCCACTGCAGGCAGGCCCCTGTTGGAGAAGAATATCAGGGTAGTAGAGCTGTTTGGAAGAGGTTGTTAACCTGAGAGTTGAGAGGAATCAGAGAAAGTGAAGATCTGGGAAAGAGAAATACCGTTTAAGACAGCCAGGCCCCAGGGACTTGTTTATCTAATTGCATGTACTCCATCTCCTAACAGCCTGTTGAAGTTATAAATGAACAGTGGAGGGAATTCACTGAAGAAATTGCAACATCATGATCCAATCTGTTCTCAGTAGGTGCCACGCTAGAGAACAAGCTTTCAACATGAGCATTTGGGGACATTGTACATTCCAACTATGATCTATATCATAGTCTGTTATCTGTACCATATATTATATTATTGTATACACAATGTCAAATAATAGTATTCAATTTTAGTTCGATTCAAATCGTTTCTCCTTATCAGGCCTTTCAGAGAGATGCAATACAATTTTGTGGGGGTGTGAGGACATCTCAGAGAGGTTGAGGACTCATTCCAGCTTTTTGTTTTCACGGCTAGTAAATAGATGATTTGGGTCTCTGGTTTTCAGGTTCTTAAATTTCTGTTGCTACACTTACTTTTTTACTTCTACAGCTTGCAGTATAATGCACTGATTTCTCTCTCATACATACAAGACTTGTTTGAAAATTTCAAATCCCACATCTCATATTTGACTACATTTTAAATATTATATTTCTAGGGTCATTGCTTGTTTTAAACTCTTATATAATTGTTTATGTTGTCTCTCGAGCACTTCCTTTGTTTAGAGCATTGTTTAGAGCATTGTTTAGAGCATTGTTAACTAAAATAAATTAACTTACCTCTTAAATGCTAATTGGTTTTTATCACACAAATCATCAATCTTGTAAGAAAGAAAGGTGTTCTGATGGAAGAAGTGGCAACTTTTGGAAAAAATGTAGACGACAATTCAAAAGTTCAAAGAAATGATGATTTTACTAACTTTTGTAATTCTGTATTCTATACTGGTTTGCTTTAAGCCCCCTCACATACAAAATTGCTTTATGCTGATCATATCTTATAAAGTAACACATACCCTAACTCATAGAGAAATTATTATGAGAATGCTATTATTGATAGTTTTTTTTCTTCCTCTGTCTCCCTTTTGCCTTTTCTTCTATCTCATCTCTCCTAAAGTTAGACTGAATAGCATGGAAGACCTCAGTAATTATGTAAGAAATTAGAGAAGTAAAACATCATGGAGAAAGAGTTTTTTTTAAAATAGATAACAAGTAAATATGCAGTAGTAGAGCTCTAGAACATATTAAAACACGAGAATAATTCCATTTATTAAATTTCTGTTCATCAATTCCATATGATTTGGGTTATGTTATTAGGTAATGGTAAATAAAGAAGTTTAAAACAAAACAAAACAAAGCAATACAAAACGGTAAGGCAGATGAAAACTTTATTATTGACCCTGTTTCTAAGAAAGGATATTTGAAAGACTTAGTTCTGTGGAATTGGCCTCAGGTAGGTTTTCTCTCTAATCCTCAAAAAAAAAAAATGAAACTCATAACAACACAAGATAGTGAAGGGGAGAGGAAATGACAAGATGTTCTAAGGGGGAAGCTGTTTACAAAGCAGGATATTAAAAAAAAAAAAAGGATGGAACTTTCCATTCTGCAAGAAATCTCCTTAGTCTCAGGAAGTAAATGACTCAATGGCTTCAGGAAGTTCCTGAAGCTGATAAGATTCATTAAATCCTTCCTTCCCAAGCATATATAAACAGAAAAGACTGCACTTCTCAGAGACAGTCTCTGACAATTAAGCTGTTTGGAAGAAGCATAAACCAATTGGGCTTCCTAAGGCTTGAATTAACTGAAGTACCTAGAATGACTAATCTCCAACCTGTTGCACTGTCTGTATATTGCATGTTGCACTCCAAGTTTTCAGGTTTTACTTAATGAGCTTTCACTATGCTTGATTGTCTTTGGTGATGCAACTGTATTTAGATGATTTCTTCTTCTACAGGTAATGCCTCACCTACACTACTGTAAGCAAACCAAATAAAACTCACTGATTGAGCAAGTTAGACTTTGGTCTAACTTAATTTGGTCTAACTTAATTTGGTCTGTAATCTATCCCTCATATGTCATCAAGAGATGTTTGTTCACATCTCCCTGGGAATAGTTTTACACAACAGCAGCAGACACAGAATCTTAGAAAGAAAAACCACAGTAGTTTACGTGGGGTATGAAACTCAGAGAGGAAAGGGACACAAGAAGGTCCTGGGGTCTTTATGCCTTGTGGTTCTCCATACTTACCAGAGTTACAGTGTAGGAAGAACACGAAGAAGGAAGAGGACAGGATTTCAAGAAAATATTTCTCAAAAAAGAGCCAGAAAAATGTTCCATATAGAAAACTGCATGAACATTTTTACTAAGGAATAATTAACAAAGAAAATATCTTGAAACTATTCCAATGCCAAGGAAGACCGCAGAGACAACTCTCCTCCTCATTAGCCTCTCCACCACTCCCAAACTTGATTTCTGGCCATAGTTTCCCCTTAGGTATATTTTAAACTATATACACAGTTACATCTTTGTCCTTTATGTTGCTTGTGATGGTTGCTTTTATTATGTTGCATGCTAGATGGTGATCTACTGAGTGAATATTGCACACTTACCAATCTGTGGTTGATATTGTTTGGGGAAGATTCGAACTTGGAGATATTCTAAACAATTATGACATATAGCTGTGTGCATTTATTGTTGGACTTCTGCACTTTTTTCTCTATACTAAAGAGTAATGATGGTGTCTGTACAAACTTGTTTTAGAACCCCCCCTCCCCCGTTTTATGTCTTTTACAAAAGCATTCCTCTGTATGTGTGGTAATACTGTAATACCTAACTCTTGTTATAATTCGGATAATGTTTATGACTAAAGAGATATGTCACATTTTAAAAATATTTTTAAATCACTGAACAGCATATTTTCTAAGTTGCTATTTCTGATAACTCAGTAACGTTCTTTTCTTATACTGTTTTGTATTTTTCTAATTGATTAAAACATTGACTCTAAGGCCTGTAGACCATTTCAGGGGAGGGAGAGAGTGGAAGGGATTAAGGATAATAATACTTTTAGGGAACAGAGCTACTAACTGATACCTTCTGGGCATAACAGAGTGTCAGTGAATCTTACCCTTTCAATAGCTAGCAGAGAGATAATCCAAGCAAGGTGAAGGATGAAATTTTCATTCACTGAGTTAAAACTTTCCCGGTCTGATCTTCCAGTTTATTCTTCTTACAAATTTAAGCATAGTAAAACTTTGGGAAGAAGTTTCCATGTAACAATTATCACAACAAAGCTGTAGGCATAGCTACATAGAAAGTCCCTGGCAAAGTAACACAACACCTGGGATCTTTATGATAATAATGAGCAGGGACACATGCTCACATATGTTTATAGCAGCTATATTTGTAACAGCCAGATTCTGGAAACAACATAGATGTCCATCAACTGAAGAATGGTATTTACACAATGGAATACTACTCAGTTACCAAAAATAAGGAAATAATGTAATTTGCAAGCAAATGGATAGAACTAGAAAACATAATCTTGAGTGAGGTAACTCAGAAGCAGAAAGAAACACATGGTATATATAACTTATAAGAGGATTTTAGCCATTTAATACAGCCTAACCATACTAAAATTCACTGACCAAAGAAGTAACAAGGAGGACCTGAGGTAGGATGTTTAATCCCACTCAGAAGTGGAGAAATAATAGACAGTGGAAGCAGTTGAAGAGAGGGAGCAGAGTAAGAGAAGGACCATGGAGAGAAGTGAGGGTTGATATAAGACCTGGGGAGAAGTGGAGAAGGAAGGCAGAGGGTTTGCAGAGTAAAGAGAAACTTTGGGTGGGGACTTCTCTGTGACAAGCTGGAGACTTATGACAAGATAGTCTTCTGGGAGGAGATGAGCGTGTTTCTAGCTGAGATACCTAGTAACAGGGGTCATGGAGACTGAAGAGTCCACTCTCCAACTAGACATGACTCCTAGGAGGAAGGAGAACACCAACCAACACACAAAAACTTTAACCCAAAATTTTCTTTGCTTAAAAGATATGCATTAGGGGGGGGGATCCAAGA
>CM053766.1:72431223-72455718 GCA_028658305.1 Pachyuromys duprasi
TGTGCGGACTGGTCAGAATGGTCCCCCAATCCACTTACTCAGCCTGTGGTGGTTCCCAGGATTGGTTCGTGCCCGCCGCACACCCGTGGGTTGATGCAGAACTCGGGAACCTCCCAGATCCGCCGGCGGACTCACACCATGACTGAGTTTTTGCTGGCGGAAGCGTTAGGCTCACGCCCCGGCAGTGTGTGGACTGGTCAAAATGTTCCCCCAATCCACTCAACTTGTGGTGGTTCCCACCATCTGTTCGCGCCCGCTGCACACCAGTGGGTTGGTGCAGGACTCGGGATCCTCCCAGATCCGCGGGCGGACTCACACACTGACTGAGTTTTTGCTGGCGGAAGCGTTCGGCCCACACTCCTGCTGTGTGTGGACTGGTCAGAATGGTCCCCCAATCCACTCAGCCTGTGGTAGTTCCCACGATCTGTTTGTGCCCGCCGCAGACCCCTGGGTTGGTGCAGGACTCGGGATCCTCCCAGATCCGCGGGCAGACTCACACACTGACTGAGATTTTGCTGGCGGGGCGTTCGGCTTGCGCCCCGGCAATATGTGGACTGGTCAAAATGGTCCCCCAATCCACTCAGTCTGGTGTGGTTCTGATGATCGGATCGAACCCGCAGCACACCCGTGGGTCGAAGCAGAACCACGGTGCAGTGTGCACTCCTAGGGCGCAGTTCAGTGAAAAGGGCACCTGGTTCCTCCTGAGACTGCCCGGGAGACAGTCTATAATGGTGGCTGCGGGCGCCCAGCGCAGCCGCTTGTCCAGATCAGAGGTGTGCGCCGCTGGTCATAGGGAAATTTCTCCAGGTAATAACTGGGTGTCTCTAGGGTTTTCCCACTTGCTTTTCTCACCGTAGGAGTTCCGCTCACCTGGCACTCACAATGCTGGCATTTTAGGTCCCAGAGTTCAGTCTCCTGGTCGCTGCGTTGTTTCTGCTCCCCTACTCCTCAGACACAATGTTCTCTCGTGGCAGCCATCTTGGATCGTGTCACTTGAATTTTTTATATTAACAATTCTGGTGGGTGTAAGGTGAAATCTCAGGGTCGTTTTCATTTGTATCTCCCTGATGGCTAGGGACGTTGAACATTTCTTTAAATGTTTTTCTGCCATTCTACAATCCTCTACAGAGAGTTCTTTTTAGCTCCATACCCCATTTTTAAATTGGATTACTTATTTTTTTGCTTTTTAACTTCTTGAGTTCTTTATATATATACTGGATATTAGCCCTCTGTCAGATGTAGGATTGGTAAAGATCCTTTCACAGTCTGTAGGCTTTTTTTTTTTTTTTTTTTTTTGATGACAGTGTCTTTTGCTTTACAGCAGCTTTTCAGATAAACAAGAAGGAGGACCCACGTTGGGATGATCAATCCTTCCTTAAATGGACAAATGGGATGGACATTGAATGTAGGAGAAAACAAGCATCAGGACAGGAGTCTACCACAGGTAGCCTCTGAAAGACTCTAACTAGCAATGTATCAAAGCAGATATTAAGACTCATAACCAAGCCTTTGTTAGAGAACAGGGAATCATATGAAAAAAGGGGGAGTTACTAAGACTTGGTGAGAATAAGAGCTCCACAAAGACCAAATAGATCAGGGCACAGGAGTCTTTTATGAGACTGTTTCTCCAACCAAGGACCATGTATGGATATAATCTAGAACCCCTGCTCAGATGTGGCCCATGATAGCTCAATATCCAACTGGGTACCCTAGGAAGGGGAACAGGGACTATTTCTGTCATGAACTCAATGGCTGGCTCTTCCACACACACACCCCCTCGCCCAGGAGGAGCAGCCTAGCTAGATCCCAGAAGAGGACATTGCAGCCAGCCCTGAAGAGACATGATAAGCTAGGGTCGGATGGAAGGGAGGAGTTCCTCCCCCATCAGTGGACTTGGAGGGAGGCAGGGAGGAGATGAGGGAGGGATGGGGAGTGTGGGAGGGAATGAGGGAAGGGGCTACAGCTGGGATACAAAGTATATAACCTGTGATTAATATAAAAGTAAATAAATTACATTAATAAAGAAAGAGTGGTTAAATGCTCTCCCAGAGGACCCAGGTTCACTCCAGGACCCACAGGGCAGCTCACAACTGTCTGTAACACAGATAATATGCAGCCCAAACACCAATGCCCATAAAGAAAAAAAAAATCATTAAAGAGTTGACTTTTTTTTTTTTTTTTTTTTTTTTTTTTTTTTTTTTTTAGCTTTTCACACATCAATGCTTTTCAAGATGGTTGCTAGAGTTCTGTGGCCTGTAGATGTATCATTTTCCAGGAAGAAGAGAAATACGACAGCTTTGAAGAGGTAAGTACAGATGGCATTGCATGAAACCACTTCCTATCTAAGGTGCCATATGCTGTCCCTTTCTCAGCAATGTTATTTGATCAGTGGATCAAATTGTAGGAACTTTGTTAACACCAAGGATGTTAGCTTCCTTCTAAATAAAAAGTGAGGTGGGTGTGGCTGCTAGCAAGGCATGTTTAGCTTTGAATGGTATGAAGTTTTAGTTTCTTTAGCTCTAAACATAGGCTTAATCTATTTCCAGGTGCCTGTGACCACTAATGAAGAGAAATTCTATTAGTGTTGTGTGGTATGCATTTCCTGCATATGTTGGATGTAAAACAGTATTAGCCAAATGATGTGAAATACAAGATACTTGCCAAAGAAACAAGCTCACAAATGTTTGTTGGTTTTTTCTTTCTAACTGAAGCGCACTGATACAGATTATGCAAAATTGGGGCAATCTTAATTTAATAAATGGGATCGGGATGCCTTATGTCAGAGATTGTATTGACTGCTCTGCTCTGAAGGGAGAAGCATGGAGATATTTTCATGGCTCTGCTAAATTGGAGACTGGTAGTGGAGACAGACTGGCCTCAGATTTCTGAACTTCTGATGAATGGGTTTTATTATGTCATAATGGAAAGATTCACTTGGTTTCCTCTGATTTTATAATTTAATCCAATGATCACATAGTAGCCTAGCCAAAGTCCATATATCAAATACTTTGGGAACCCAATAAAACAAGAGATTTTCCTTCACTTCAAATAGTTAACAAATAGAACATGGTAGTAAATAGTCATGTATTGCTGGAGAGAGGGAGGGAGAGAGATATAGAGACAGAGACAGACACTCACAAAGAGCAACAGAGAGACAGAGAGACTGTGTGTGTGTGTGTGTGCGCACATGTGTGTGTGTATGTGTGTGTGTGTGTGTTTGTATGTTCAGTGAACAAGGATGGCATGTTAAAAGAGATTGGGCTTCCACCTATGGGACATGAGGCAATTAACTTGTTCAGAGAAGAGTGACTCTAGTATTGGCTCTTTTCTTCTGCTATAGTTATGTCAAGTTTCAGAAAGCCTGAAATCATCACTTTTTTTGATGTGACAAAAACAAGAAGCAGAGAAATTACTGTCCCTGTCCTAGGAACATCAAGGTAAAACACGTTTCTCATCTGTGTTTTCAAGCTTTTTCATTAAAAGGCATTGTAGCTTTTATCTACAAATTTTTGAGAGATTTGGTTTTCTCAGAAAATTGGGATACTATTTTCTTTTCTTTGTTTCTATTTATTTATTTATTTATTTATTTTTCAAGACCAAATAGATCAGGGCACAGGGGTCTTTTATGAGACTGTTTCTCCAACCAAAGACCATGTATGGATATAACCTAGAACCCCTGCTCGGCTGTGGCCCATGGTAGCTCAGTATCCAACTGTGTTTCCCTAGTAAGGGGAACAGGGACTATTTCTGTCATGAACTCAATGGCTGGCTCTTTGACGACACTCCCCTCCCCCCAGGAGGAACACCGTAGCTAGATCCCAGAAGAGGACATTGCAGCCAGCCCTGAAGAGATAGGATAAGCTAGGGTCAGATGGAAGGGAGGAGGTTCCAGGAAGGGAGGCTGTCCTGGGACTCAGTCATTAGACCAGGCTGGCTGTGAGCTCAGAGATTCACCAGCCTCTGCCTCTGTGGTTCTGGGATTAAAGGTGTGCACCACCACAGCCTGGTGGGATTCCATTTCCTATTGCTGTGTATTTTATTTGTACAACTGTCACAATGTAGGAAATTATTTTCTTCTCTTCCCCCCAAATTTTTCTTACTGCCACATTTCTCTATTCCTCATGCCCTAACTTTTCAAAATGTTTTTCATATCCACCCCCCCTTTTTTTCTTTTCTAAGTTACCTGAGGATGATTTCTGGTGTCTTTTGATTTGAATAACAGACAGGAATATTTCATGGAATTGAAAATCACATTGAAAATTTTTCTGAATAACATTTAAAAATATTGCAGAGATACATCTATTCACTTATTATTATTGGTGTGTTGTATATAGACAACAACAACAAAAACAATGCAAAACATAAAACCTTATATACATGGCAGGAATTTTGCATATAGTTGATTAATACGAAGAAATTTTACTTAAGCACTAAAGGAAAACTTAGCTCTGACTGCTTTCCTCTTCACTGGCAAACTACTACTCTAATATCCAGATACATTATTTAACTTAAACTGAATTCTCTGTCCTCTGGTTTATAAATATGGCCTGGAGTAACCATCTCTATGTTTACAAATTTTGTGAAAGACACAACTGTGAAAAGAACTATATGAGACTAAACAAAATCAAAGCTACCCAAGAGAAGAAGAAGAAATGAACTTTTTTTTTTTCTTTTGGGAAGCATGGTCTTGCTCTTTTAAGTTGGCATGTTAGAATACTGGCACTCCCAGACAGAAGCAGAAGCTTATCTCCTAGTCTAAGAACTCTACCTTGTTTATTCAGCTACAGCCCCAATGCCATGTGTGGGTCACACTCTGGGATGCCTGGTAGACTTCATTCTTGAGTATTATGATTCTCTATAAAGACACAGGATTAGGAAGAACATTGGAAAATTAGTCAAACAATAAAATGCCATAATAATAAGAAGCGCAATTTAATACAGGAAATAAGTGGAGAAACCAAAGCACAAAAGGGCTTAAGGAATTCTGGGAACTATAGAAAACTGTGTGACAGTGACAGAAAGAGACAGGATGCTTGTCATGATGTAATACTCCTTGAGCATGGGGTGGGGCGAGATTGTGTGTATTTTATGTATTTATGAGAATATAGAAGGTGCTTTTACTCTTAGATTTTTTTTTTACTGAAGTTGAGTCATTCTTCATATTATTTCTTTTTTAAAAAAGTCAAGGAAGAGGTTCCAGGCCATCTCCATGAGTGGTCCTTGGCTGAAGTACCAGTTTCAGAAAAGACCCCAGTACCCAGACTTTTAGGATCTGTCACTGTCCTTGTGGAGCTCCTGTCCTCTCCAGGTCTTTCTATCTCCCCCTTCTTTCATAAGATTCCCTGCACTCTGCCCAAAGATTGGCTATGAATCTCAACATCTGCCTCGATACCCTGCAGGGTAGAGCCTTTCAGAGGCCCTAGTGGTTGGCTCCTGTCCTGTTCCCTGTTTTCTCCCTCCTCTGATGTCCATCCTCTTTGCCTTTCTGAATGGGGATTGAACATCTTAACCAGAGTCCTCCTTCCTGATTAGCTTCCTTAGGTGTACAGATTTTATTATGTTTATCCTAAATTATATGTTTAGTATCCACTATGATTAAATATATACCCTGTGTGCCTTTCTGCTTCTGGGATAGCTCACTCAGGATGGTCTTTTCCAGTTAATTTACCTGCAAATTTCATGATTTCCTTGTTTTTTTTTTATCGCTGAGTAATATTCAACTGTGTAGATCTACCTCAATTTCTGTATCCATTCCTCAACTGAGGGGTATCTGGGCTGTTTCCAGGTTCTGGCTGTTACAAATAAAGCTGCTACAAACATGGTTGAACAGATGTCCTTGTTGTGTACTTGAGCATCTTTTGTATATATGCCTAGCAGTGGTATAGCTGGATCTGGAACCCCTGCACAGAGATAGCCTTTGGCAGTTCAGTATCCTAGTGGGCTCCATAGTAATGGGGACAGGGACTGTCTCTGACATGAACTGATCGGCCTGCTCTTTGATCACCTCTCCCTAAGGGGTGGGGCAGCCTTACCAGGCCACAGACAAAGACAATGCAGCCACTCCTGATGAGACCTGATAGACTAGGGTTTGAGGGAAGGGGAGGAGGACCTCCCTTTTCAGTGGACTGGGAGAGGGACCTGGTTGGTGAAGAGGGAGAGTGGAATTGGGAGGGCAGGAGGGACATAGATACAGGGGCATACAAAGTGAATAAACTGTAATTAATAAAAATAAAAATAATTTTTAAAAAAGAGTTGAGGGAATTGCCAAAAAAAGTTAAGGAAGAAAACAGCTTTCAGTGACAAGGGCAGAAATACACTCAGGAAATAAGCAGTCATTGTTTCTGCACACTGATGCAAACACACATACACACACACTCACTCATGCAGTACTGTCACATATTCATGATATATATTATGTGTCCTATGTATTAACATTTTCCTTATGACTAGCATTGTTTATGATGCACAGGGTTTTAGTGCTTAGACAAGAGCAAAAGGAAGCAAAATTCTTTTTCCCATGAAACTCATGTTGCACAGAGGATACAATTGTGAAGCTGAAATTATGAATAATCTTCATTATAGTCATAAGAGGAATGATAAAAGAGAGAATAGAGACAGCACTAAAACCATGTGGTAATTTAGTAATTGATGGATGCAGTAGATTTAGACCTTTGGGAACATATTTTCCCTATCATTTGAAGTATCTGTGGAAAAGGGATTAGAGAGGTGGGTGGGGAAGGAGAGAACGCTGCCTAGTGACTCAAAACTAAGAAAAGAGGCAACTTCATATGCAGTAGAAGTCTTTTGCAGAGCCAAAGTTTAATGACATCAGTGTCTACACTTTATATGACCTCTAAATATACACTCAACTCATTAATAGAGAAAAGCAATGATGCAGAATTTAAAAACATTAATGAAGAGTTAATGCATACGGCTATGAGACTGACAGAGACATAACATTTATGTAATGGCTTTTCATGTGTCCCATGCCTTATGCTGTGGAGGAGACAACACACAAATGGAGAGGCATCTTTTAAAACCATTTATTTTTGCCTTCCTTTATTATTATTATTAACCAAAATGATGGCAATTGTGAACTGCCCTAGTTTTTAACTTTTAGTTTTTATCAGGTCTACATATAGAGAAAATAGGCATTTTCCCTTGATGATCATATCCTCTTCAATTATGGCAATGATTTTCCTAGAATGATGGTGCTATTGATTTCTCAACTGTAATTTGTGTGCCAAAAATGCTTAATGCTATCCTGTCATTCACAATCTGTTTAATGGTAAACAGGGGATTTATAGTCTGTCAAATTTAATGACCAGAAGAACCAATAAAATACGACAGAAAAGCCTTCCCCCTCTTTAGAAATGCAGAATTTCCATCTGCACAAACGATAGCATGCTGGAAATTCCCTGTGGTTTAAGAAAGAATAAAAATACAATTATATACTGTTGCACAAGAAAGGAAATATGCATGACATCCATGCACAGAAGGAAATGCTATGGTCGAGGAAATCATTATTCTAGCATCCCTTTGTAAGATTAAGGTATCAAAATGAAAAATTATGTTTCTAATCAGGGATGAAATTTTATATGGCATTTTTGGCTCTCAGGGCAATATAAAACCCTCCCATTGAAGAATTCACTTCTTGCCTAGATGTTGATCCCAGAAATTTATACTATATTGGCAAGATCAACAGTGCTGCTGGATGGAAGACAGCTAAACAAATGTCATCCATATGCCATTGATTCCTTTCTTCCATACTGAACATGCATACATACACAAAACTCATATACATTTACAGCACAATATACAATACATATCTGACACACTCAAAGAAACATTCACCCATGCAACATACATAGCACACACATATACCCACAAGAAACACAATAAATACATTGAAAACATTCACCCACAAAATACATTCATACAAAAACACAAACATACAATGCATGCACACATAACATACAAACACACAAACAGAGAGAAAGAGAGAGCACAGACAAATAAGGAGGTATTGATGCTCTTATTCTCAGAACAGTTCTCATTTCGACAGTCTATTTATAAGTCGTTAGGTAGTGATTTTCAAAACATACATTCCAATTTCTTGGGAGTGACTGACCAAATCTCCATTTTCCAGTTACAATGATTATGTGGTCATGTTTGGGCCTGAAATGTGATTTCATTGTTGTTTAATCTTTTTTTTCTTTATTTTTGGAAGATTCTGGTGGATTTGATGGTGACAGTGAAATACTATACTTTAACAAGGTTTGTATACATTCTGTAGTTAATTAAGTGTTAGTTTGTTATCGACAGCTGCAAGTTGGCTTGCATCCTGGTTTTTCCACATGCCAGCTTGTGTAGATCATTACCTGTCACATGAGGACATTGGGAAGATAATTTTTAAATGGTCCCTGACATTTATTGGTAATCCTTAAGAGTTGGTTAGTGCTGTTTTGCTGGCTTTCGTTGTTTTAGCTTCTGTAATTATTAACCACAACCTCAAATTAGCTTAAGAAACAAAGGGGGATATTTTGGAAGGGATCAGTGGTACCCATGAGACTCATCAACTGAAAATATAGTAACTGTCATTGAAGAAGTCCTGGAAGCAAGAGCTAGAACTAGACTACAGGGAACCCCGCCTCTGTCTTTCATGGAAACCACAAACCTCATCTCTAGTTCTCTGTGTGCTTACTTCATTCTACCACCCCCTCTCTTCTCTAACTGCCTTTGTTTTTCTCAAAACATGATGGACTGTGGTCCAGACACCCCCTGAATTCAAATTAATTCTTCATGTAAGAACCAAGTCTTCTTCAGCCCCCATTTTTATATTCATGAATCAAAGAAAGATAAAGCTTGGGCCTTGGTTACTTGCTCTTTGTTCAACAAGCTGTGACATAGGATTCAGGATCTGAAGAGCAAATAAACTGCTAAGACCCAGCCGTATTATTCATGGAAGTTTATAAGCAGGGGGAGCCTGACATAATAGCTCCTAGTATTATTAAGCTAGAAGGGTGGCACACGGCTTCTATAAAATCTATTATACATTGTCACTATTGTTTAAATAATTTTCAGATACAGGTACCTGCTGTGAATACGGACAGGGTTTCTTAAAGTTAATAGAACCTACATTATATCTGAGTGAAACATACGCTGTTGGTATTTACAAAAATTAAGAAAGCAGATTTATTATCAACATGGTATTTCCCTGTCCTGCACTTTATGCACTTAATTTTTTCTTGACTATTAATGTTATCATTTGTTTCTTTAAAAGGAATGAGGAGATGTGGCATCTGTATTGGTGTTTTATTCTCAATAAATATACACACTTAAAAAATACCACGTATAGTATGCACAACCCTACAAAGGAGTATGGGAACTCAGATAACTGTGGGAAAGCAATATCTGAATTCTGTCCTCTTGCGACTCTCTTGAATTATTCTAAAGAGAAAAATCATCTTACCATCTTTCTGCCTAATTCTGTCTACTAGCGGGAGCAGGCTAATTTATAGAGTACAGAAAATTTGTGGTTAAGCCCAATTCCTGAGTCATAGCAATGACTGAAAGCTACATCCTCAGTGGCGCATCGATTCATGCTGTAACCCTGACCAGTGTTTGAACTTCAGATTTGAAAAGGAATGAGGCGACATAGATCATAAAACAAGGTTTATCTACTGTGGTCAGCCTGACTTTACAAGATTCTCTTCAGAGTAATCTTTCTCTAGAGATGGACTATTTAATGTTTTATATGCTTCTATTTTTTGTATATTTATTTTAAAAAGTTTTTAATTTTAAACATCTGTATAATCTTCATATGACCATCATATATTAAAAACCATAAATACACTTATATGCCCTCTATAATATATGAAGATACATAATCCATGATACAAACAAAAATGTGTTAAAATTATTATTATTATTATTATTAATGGAAAAATGATTAGAGGGAATTACAGTCATCTATATATATCTGAAGTGTAAGAAAAATTAGTGTGCTTATATAGTTAATGTTATTCATGAATCCTTTTGTAGGTATATATTTAATTTTAAATGGTATTTATGTTTCATAGTTATTAACATAGTTTATTTTTAATCATATTGGAAAAGTGGAGAAAGGGGGGAAAAGAAATCTGATTCATACATTGTGACTTTTATGCTATTGCATTCTGTACCTTAGAGCAGAAAAATGCAAATCAAAAGGACCCTGAGATTTCCCCTTACACCCATCAGAATAGCTAAGATCAAAAACTCAAGTGACAACACATGCTGAAGAGGTTGTAGAGAATGGGGAACCCTCTTCCATTGCTGATGGGAATGTAAACTTGTACAACCACTTTGGAAATCAATCTGGCACTTTCTCAGACAATAGGAAATCCTCAAGATCCAGTTATACCACTCCTAGGCATATATCCAAAAGATGTTTAATTACACAACAAGGACATTTGCTCAACCATGTTCATAGCAGCTTTATTCGTAATAGCCAGAACCTGGAAACAACCCATATGTCCATCAATGGAGGAATGGATACAGAAATTGTGGTATTTTTACACAATGAATACTACTCAGCAACTAAAAACAAGGAAATCATGAAAATTTCAGGCAAACGGTGGGATCTAGAAAAGATCATCATGAATGAGGTATCCCAAAAGCAGAAACACACACATAGTATATACTCACTTATAAGTGGGTACTAGACCTATAAGATAGGATAAATATACTAAAATCTGTACACCTAAAGAAGATGAACAAGAAAGAGGACCCTGGGTAAGATGATCAATCCTCACTTAGAAAGACAAATGGGATGGACATTGGAAGTAGGAGAAAACATGTAACAGAACAGGGTCTACCACAGAGGGCCTCGGAAAGACTTTACCTAGCAGTGTATCAAAGCAGATGCTGAGACTCATAACCAAACTTTGGGCTGCATGCAGGGAATCATATGAAAGAAGGGGAAGTTAATAAGACCTGGAGAGGACTGGAGCTCTACAAGGAGAGCAAAAGAACCAAAAAATGTGGACGCAGAGGTCTTTTCTGAGATGGATACTCCAACCAAGGACCATTCATGGAATAATCTAGAACCCCTGCATAGATATAACCCATGGCAGCTCAGTTCCCAAGTAAGGGGAACAGGGACTGTCTCTGACATGAACTCAGTGGCTGACTCTTTGATCACCTCCCCTGAGGGGGGAACAGCCTTACCAGGCCACAGAGGAGGACAATGCAACCAGTCCTGATGAAACCTGCTAGATGAAGGTCCGATGGAAGGGGAGGAGGACCTCCCCTATCAGTGGACTTAGGGAGGAGCATGAGAGGAGAAGAGGGAAGTAGGGTGGGATTGGTAAGGGACAAGGGAGGGAGCTACATCTAAGATACAAAGTGGATAAATTGTAACAAATAAAAAAATTAAGAATTTAAAAAATTAAAGAAAGAAGAAATTCTGAAGGTAGGAGAAATAGTCTCAGGAAAAAAAAATACTAACTGGTTATTCACTACCAAGTGGTCAGCCCTGAAATGATATACATACAAGTAACATTACATAAGCTGAGAAGAGAACCCTGGGTAAGATATCAACCCTCACTTAGAAAGACAAATGGGATGGACAGTGGAAGTAGGAGAAAACATGTAACAGAACAGGGTCTACCACAGAGGGCCTCAGAAAGACTTTGCCTAGCAGTGTATCAAAGCAGATGCTGAGACTCATAACCAAACTTTGGGCTGCGTGCAGGGAATCATATGCAGGGAATGCATAGTTAAGAACACACACACACACACACACACACACACACACACACACACACACACACACACACACATTTTAAAAAGCGAGGACCTGAATTAGAGAGATCTGTGGAGTATGTGGGAGAGGTTTCAAGAAGGAAGGGAAAGACAAATGTTGCAATATTAATTAACAGTAGGAATTATATAGAAAGATTTTTAGATTTTTTTTGCTCTAATAATAATGCAAATGAAAGGAGGCAGCAAAGTGGGTGCAATCTCCAAATGTAATAATTGGGAATTCTGAAGCCTCTTAAGACCATTGTTGCAGTGTTATAGGTCAGATGGATGACAGGATAAATGAGGGGAGAAGAAAGAATTTTGGAACAACATTCTCTTACACGTACATGCAAGCATACATAATATACACTCTATACACACCCCATAAAAATTCTAATTTCCCTCATGATTTAAACTGGTTTGATTTTATTCCAATGCACAGCAGCTCAGGGCATACAGCATGAGCTCCTTGCCTTCATTCCTTCATTTTTCTTTGTCTTCTTTATGATAATCAAGTGAAAGAAATCGTGCAAACACCATATGAAACTGTATGTCAACCTTTGCTGCTGTCCCTTTAAGACCAGTGTTCTGTGTGGGAACTTGGAGATACGAGGAATTGGCAAAACGTGCTTCTAAAATAAATCTCATGAAACAAATTCTCTAAAATAGCTAACTTTGCCTTAGAGTCTTGGTTAAGCAATTTTGATGTGGTCCCTGTGTTATTTTGTGGTCACCAAAGTTAATATACTGGAAAAGGGAACCTCAGAAGAACCCTCTGCTAAGAAGTCTCCCTCCATAACCCCAACTTTCCCTAAATTGGTTATTTTCTATTTTGCTTCTGTTTAAAAATAGCTAAGTCATTTGTGGTAACGTCTCTGGGACAACTATCAATCATCACTTAAGGGAGCTCTTTTTTGTACAGATTTAGGGGAACAATTGATGGAAAATTTAAAATAGCAGTAAGTTTTAATCCTAATACTATTCTTCAAGTTAATTGGGGCTGACTCTGTGTAATTTCTGTTTGTGTGTTTCTTGTGTTATTTTATTTTATTTCATTTTTTCTCAGTGATGAGAATCAAACCAAGCTACAACTTCAGCCCAAATGCCTTTTCATTCCTACATTCTTGTGTCTTCACCATGTTTAGCATGTAATTTTATAATTAATAGTAGGTTATTCAAAGATGAGAATACATTACAAATAGGACAAATTGAAGGCTTTCTTTCAAATCTCTTGGTTTGAATCAAATTTGTTTTTCAACCATGGAATTGTTGAAATTGTTCTTCAATTCACTTAAGGAACTTCCTAATAATCTTTTTAGCTTTGGACAACCATTAGATCATAACCATCTTATGGAAAATGAACTCTTTTCTGCCTAGCTCTCTTTTTCCCACCTACTTTTTTCATTTTTTTATAAGACAAAGAAACAATCCATTGTAACTATTCATTTTAGATCTCACAGTGATGGTTTTATTCGGAATAGATACTCCTGATAAACAAAGATAATTTAAATGTCATCATTATTGATCTCTTACTCTTTTAATTAGCAAGACAATTGATCTTCAGTCTTTTTGTGAACCTCTTTAATACAATCAATTATGGCCGATGTGCTGGCTAGTCTTATGTCAACTTGACACAAGCTAGAGTTACCTAAAAGGAGGGAAACTCAATTGAGAAAATGCTTCCGTACCATCCATCTGTATGGCACTTTCTTTCCTTTTTTAATTAAATTTTTATTTTTTATATTAATTACAGTTTATTTATTTTGTACCCCAGCTGTGTGATTGATGGGGAAGAGCTCAGCCCATTGTGGGTGGTGCCATCCTCTGGCTGGTGGTCCTTCTTCCATAAAAAGGTAGCTATATGGAACTGTAAGCCAAATAAACACTTTTGGCTTCAACTTGCTTTGTGGTCATGGTGTTTCATCCCAGCAACAGAAAGACTAACTAAGAAAGCAGACATATATCTAACTTAGCAAGTCTGCAGGATGATGAATGTAGAGGAGTTTGTTGGGAACTGATACCGGCATCCACTCCTAGTCTGGCAGCTCACAGATTGCCTTCGTACTGATTCTGGGCAGAAGGCTGGTGAGAGCAGGCAGTAGAAGAGGATGAAAAGCACCATGATTTCTCTTCCTTGAGTTCCTACTGATGTTGTTGTTTTTACATAAGTAGTACCACTTATCCAATCTAATGCTCACATGTGAAAAGACAAATCAATCTTTATCTATAACAAGGATCTTAAAAGGTAACTCTAATTCTCATTCCATGATTTAATAAAAAGGTATTTAAAATTATTTACTCACTATCAATTTATTTTCAGCACTGACAGCTAATTGCATACTACTCTATATGAACTTACTCTACATTCTTAGTGAACTAGTATATATATATATATATATATATATATATATATATATATATATATAACTATATATAGAATTAGATTATAGATATATCACTCTATATTAACTAGTATATATAATATATATTCTATATAATCCCTGGAATTAACTGTATGACAGGTTCTAATAACATTTCTGTTACTATTAACCTCTGAAGAGATTAAAAGAAACTTGTAATTTAGTTCATGTGTGTTTATTTGTGAACAAGCAGATGGTGATCAGAGAACAACTCCAAGAGTCAGTACTCTACTGCCATCATATAGATCTAGGATTTAATTCAGATCATCTCACTGGCCACTGCAGAGAGTTGTTTTTTGCATTTTTTTTCATAATGAGATCTACCTATGTTAGGTTTTCCTTTACTCATGACAACGCCTGAAAAAACATAGCTAGGGTACAGAGATTTGTATTGGCTCACGGTTACAGAGGGTTTGGCGGGAGGCTCATTCTGTTGGTAGGGTGCTGCTTTGTGAGGCTGTTCCTCTCCATAGCTCAGACTCTTCAAATTTATTTTTAAGTCCCTCAAAAAACAATGCTACATCAGGCAAATGGTATTTACATGTTTCTATGTCGGTGTTGTAGACTAATTATGAAATCATATGTTATTCTTTTGGTTCTCACATTAAATTCCCAGTACCATATGGTGGCACACAACTTTCCGTAATCCCAGTCCCAGGGCATCTGACTTCCACTTCTGGCCTACATGAGCACCAAGCACATAAGTGGTGTATAAACAGGCAGACAAGAACCAGTACACATAAAATGAAATAAAGTAGTAATTAAAAACAGAAATTAATTTACTAATTACTTTTAAAAATTTGAGTTTTCCAGACCTTTTAGGAAAGAAAGTTATTACAAAACTGATACATGAATATATCTTAGAGAAATGTGCAGATAATTTGTTTCATACAAAGTAGCACTTGAGTTTACAGTTGAGTCTGTGCCTACAGAAATTTAGTGCATTGAATTTACATATACTGTATTTTTGTCTCCTATCTTGAATCAGATTCTTCTTTTCCTTGTCATCAAATCTAGTGTTATATTTAAAAAATCAATGAAAAGATGAGATTGGGAAAACTGTGCGGATACAAACATGTTTTTAAGAAAAGCATGTAACAAATCAACCAACAACTTGAACATATTCTGCCAGCTGCAGTTTTGCTCATGTCCCTTTCTGTAGTAATGACTCTAAAGTTGGTGATGCAGTTGTGTTGTTGTATATCAATGGAAGCATCTAGTAGCGAATGAGAGGAGACTGTTTTCTGTCGTTGGGAAAGCAAACCACTTTTCTTTTGAAGTTTATTTAGTAGTGCTTGCTGTGGGTGCTGTCCTGATCAAATGGACAGGGCCAATTCTCCACAAGTTGACTTTTTGACAGCTTGGTAATTCTAACCCAATGCACACACAGTGTCTATTTATCTTGAATGACATACTCCGAAGCTGTTATTTGTAGGAACATATCTGAGCACACTATTCCAATTTTCTCTGTTCCTAAGGCTAAAGTTTTCTGTCTGAGATGATCAAAATGATGCATTTGTTTTGTGGGTGCTGTTTCCTCTAGGTTAAAGCATACTGTGTGATGTCAAGGATATTAATGAGTGCATTCTTTGCTCCCTTTAAAGACCCTCCCCATTGCCTCTTGGTAATTCTATGACTTCTGTTGGTATTCCAAACGAAGCACTTATATATTGAAGATTCAAAGTTTATGTCGACAGATGAGAGAAATCCTTAATGCACTAGTATATTGGGTCAAAACAAAATTATGAAACAGGAATGCTTAAATTGGGTTTGCATAGTGGAGGCCAGGGTAGGGGAGGGAATATGGAAAGAGATAAATGACACTAAAAACTTTTCAAAAAAGTCATATACAACACATCATATATAGAAACTTCTATATACATAGATACATATACATAAAAACACATAAATAAAAATGGTTCTTCAAACAGAGTTACCATATAACAGTTAAAAAAAAAAAGCACCTCCTAGATTTCAGAGGCGAAGAAAATGCCCAGTGCTGGAAGAGGGCTATCTCTTTCGGTGTTGTTGGCCAATGAAATTTCCAATGAGTCTCACACTTTACAGGCTTTTGTCAGTGCTATCTGCTACCCTCCAGAACTTGATAGTAGGACCCTCTTGATGAACACATCATATACTTGAGTCATATAACATGGAGCTTAGAAGCTGCATCCCTATTGCTGGTTAGTTCTTTTTTTTTTTGAGATTGATTTATTATTTCTACAACATTCTGCACACTGTACTATAGATGGTTGAGCCACCATAAGGTTGCATGGGAATTGAACTCAGGACCTTTAGAAGAACAGCAAGTGTTCTTAACCTCTGAGGCATCTCTCCAGCCCAATGGTAGTTAGTTCTTAAAATATAGTTACAACAACATGCACAAAATCTATGCAAGGTCAAGTTAGACAAAATTCCAGCATGTTAATAAAACTGGGACATTAAACCTTATCATTTACTGTGGAGATATTGTAAATTGTTAGCTGCTGGGAAAGGGAGAACCCCTGGTGAGTGTACCATGCCTCAGTGGAAGAACAAATATTAGCAAATATTTGGGCATCATGAATCAATTTTGATGAGTTTTTTAAAAACAGAAATTTGGGTGTATATGGAATAGGGAGTAGATCTGGGAAGAACTGGGAGTATTGCATATGATCTAAAATGATTAATGAAACTTTTAAAGAAGTAATATATTTTAAAAAATCCAATGATATTGATAACTTTGTGGGTTATAAATTTACAGTCAAATTTAGCATACTTAGGCCATGAAATTTTTATGTGGGCCTCTTTCAAAAGTAGAGAATAACATAAGTGGGTGTTCAGTTCATGTTTATCCCACCTACCCACACTTAAGCACTTCACTTGTAACCTTTCTTATGGAACTCAATGAGTAAGTGGAAGAATGAGAGCTGGGGTATATTGTGTAGCACTTTAGCAGGGACCATGCAGAGTGGCATGAAAGAGGAACTGGAGCTGCTAGATTAATGGAACATTCATGGAGCATTTGTCTAGCAGGATAAAATTATCCTTCTCTTGAAACACTTTCACTTATCTTCAGTCTCTTGAGATCAAATGAACTACTGGAGCTACTGTGACACAAAACACTTCCGCGTGTCTGTTCTCTTGGTCCCAGGTTTTTATTGTCACTCACATTTAATTCTGGCTTTGGATTATTGATTTCTAGAAAAATCAAACAGTGGATTCTTTCTCACCCCCTGTGATTTTTCCTGTCTTCCTTCCCTTCCCTTTTATCTCTCTCTACTGAGGATAGAACTCAAGGCAAACACATAATAAAAATATAATCTACCATTGAGCTACATGCCCTACTTTTAATTCTGTTTCTTTAGAAGACACCTTGCTAACAGTTAAAGTCACCATGAGGACTCATGTCTTGTGTACACATTTTGGAGATACTGGAAGAAAGAAAAGATTTAGAATTCTGCAGGGAAAACCCCAATGTTTGAAAGAATTTTGGGAGATAGCAACCATGTATGGAGGGAAAGTGGCCTTACATGTGACATGTACAAAGTAGAAAGAACCTGAGGAAAAGGGGTTTTGTTAGATATAGTTTGTTCCTGTATTGTTCTACATAACTCCAACCTCAGGGTTGTACATACAGCCAACTATGCCCCACAAGTTGGGGTACTATGAGCTTGCAGGATGAACATTTTTTTCATGCACATGTACCCAAATTTTCCTATGTGTATTCAGCATGAATATGGATTGGAGACCTTGAGTTATTGGTGTTGAGCATGGAGAGCCTTTATTGTCTATTTCTTTGTTCAGCATTTAAAAATTTTCTATACAGAGCCTTCACTGTCCTGGTTACATTTTTTTACTAAAGAAATTTATTTGGATTTTATTGAATTTATGCTGCAAATTGAAAATAGCCAACAAGATTTTTTTCTTTTTGAAAAGACATAATTTTAGTTGTATTCTTTACTGTAGTATGAAAGGGTAAAAGATATTATTCTACATAATCACTTGCTTAACAAACTATTGTACATGCATAAAACTGGAATGGATATGAAATAATATACAAAACCACAGAAAGAAGACTTTAGATTTTAATGACACATAAATCATTGTTATGGTCACATAAAAGCTATCCCACAAAGTATGACTTTATTGAGAAGGCAAAATTGAAAATAAAACATTGTCTAGATTTGAACAATGAATCTGAATATGATACAGAATTTGTATTAGCTTGCAAAATAAAATCTGATCACATAGGTTGGGATTCTCCACAGATACCAACTAAATAAAATGACAGCCAATAGACTGAGAAAAGATCTTCACTAACCTTACATCCAACAGAGGGCTAATATCGAAAACATATAAAGAACTCAAGGAATTAAACGCCAACAAACCAATCAATCCAATTAAAAAAATGGAATACAGAGCTAAACAGAATTCTCAACAGAGGACTATCAAGTGGCTAAGAAACAGTTAAAGAAATGCTCATGTCTCTGGAATGCAGCTGACTTGTGGGAGAGATCATTTTTAATTAATTTTTTATTTTTTATATATTAATTACAGTTTATTCATTTTATATCCCAGCTGTAGGCCCCTCCTTCATTCTCACCACAAGGACCCTCCCTCCTCATCTCCTCCCATTCCCCCTCCAAGTCCACTGATAGGAGAGGTCCTCCTCTCCTTCTCTCTAACCCTAGCTTATCAGATCTCATCAGGACTGGCTGCATTGTCCTCCTCTGTGGCCTGGCAAGGCTGCTCCCCACTCAAGGGGAGGTGATCAAAGAGCTAGCCACTGAGTTCATGTCAGAGACAGTCCCTGTTCCCCTTACTATGGGACCCTCTTGCATACTGAGATACCATGGACTACATCTGAGCAGGGGTTCTAGGTAATATCCATGAATGGTCCTTGGTTGGAGTATCAGTCTCAGAAAAGACCCCTGTGCCCAGATTCTTTTTTGGTTCTGTTGCTCTCCTTGTGGAGCTCCAGTCTTCTCCAGGTCTTTCTATCTTCCTCTTCTTTCATAAGATTCCCTGCACTCTGCCCAAAGTTTGGTTATTAGTCTCAGCATCTGCTTTGATACCCTGCTGGGCAGACTCTTTCAGAGGCCTTCTGTGTTAGGCTCCTGTCCTGTTTCCTGTTTTCTCCTTCTTCCAATGTCTATCCCATTTTTCTTTCTGAGTATCCCAGAAGAAAGACACATGGTATATATTCACTTATAAGTGGATATTAGACATATAATATAGAATAAACATACTAAAATATGTACACCTAAAGAAACTAAACAAGGAGGAGGAGCTTGGGTAAGAGATGATCAATCCTCACTCAGAAAGAGAGATTTTTTATATATGCTTATAATGGAATACATTTTAAGATTTACATTATGTAAAAACTGTATATTTAATTAAATATGATTAAATTCTTTCGCTAATTCTGCCAGCAACTCCCTTCCCATATTTCTTCAAACCCTATTCTTTATAACTCTATGTAAGTCCAATTAGTGTTGCCAGTATGTACAAGAGTATGGGACTATGCATTGTAGCATGGTAACCTACCAGGGTTACCTGAGATACTTGTGTTTTTGTTCATAAGATATGTTGTCTATAAGTGTGTGTGTGTGTGTGTGTGTGCGTGTGTGCACTTGATATAGTTATCAGTAGAATACTGGCTTGTTAGAAGAATTCAGAAGCATTTTTCCCTTTAATTATTTTCTGAAATAATTTGAGAAGTGTAAGATTTTTTGGTCTTGGTGAATACATTTGGACTTGATATTTTTTGGTTCCAAAAGATTTTATTGGCTGTTTTATAACAGTCTATGATGCTGAAACGTGAGTCAATGGATGTATCAAATGTTTGGCGTTTGTACAAGAGGTACAGGAAATCAAATGGGTGATGATTCAATTCTGGCTTAGACCCTCAAAGAACATTTCATGAAAAAACACAATGCTTGAGTTAAATATTAAGGAGCCGGCCACTGAGTCCATGTCAGAGACTGTCTCTGCTCCCCTCACTAGGGAACCCACACGGAGACTGAGCTGCCCATAGGCTACATCTGAGCAAGGGTGGCAGACTCTTTGTTCACCACCCTCTGGTGAGGTGGCCTAACTAGGCCAGAGAGAAAAAGGATCCAGACAGTCCTGATGAGACCTGATATACTAGGGTCAGCTACTAGGGGTATAAGAACTTCCTCTACCAGTGGACTAGGGTAGGGACATAAGGGGGAAAGAGGGATATAGGTTGGGACTTGGAGGAGAGAGAGGGGGCTACAGCCAGAATACAAAGTGAATAAATTATAATAAATAATAATAATAAAGAAAAATTAAGAAAATATATATTGAAGGAACAGTAGAATCTTTGATAGGAGAAGGTCAAGGTCATGAACAAAATACATCAGGCTTTAAGTTGGCAAACTCTCTTCTTAACTAAATCATATTAAAAGTAGCAAATAAATAAAATGTATTTCTGTTAAAGTGTGTCTGTAAATAAACTAATTTCTTTTGTATGTACGAATAATGTATGTTATCCATTAAAATTGCCTCTAAATGTTTTAGTAATATTTAATTTTTCATAACCTTCTTCTAAGAACAATATATCATTTAATCACTGGATCTGTTAGTATGTTTTCTCATATAACTAAAAGGACTTGGCTTATGTACTTAAATTATGGACCTTGAAATTGAGGAGATTATATTGGCTACAAATATACTCATAGGAACTGTTCAAGACAAAACAAAACAAAACAAGGATAAAATGGGTTAGGAAGGTGAGAAAGATAAAGTCTTACTCACTTTGGCTAGATTTAAAGTGGGGAGAAGGTGATGAGACAAAAAGGCTATGAGATAAAAAAGGAGGTGTTTTCTAGAAGCTACCCAGATTGTCTTCAGTCCACAGCTAACAACAATACAAGCTCATCTATATTAAACCTCAAGACACTCAGTTCTCCTCTAGCACCTCTAGAAAAGAATTCAAGCTTGATTTTAATCCAATGGGAGCTAGGTAGGACTTCTGACTCACAGAACTATGAGAATAAGCCACCAATTATGCTGTTTGTTATAGCACAATAGAAAACTGACAAAAGTTTTGCCCAGTATTTCTTGAGATTATTTTGCGTGATTAGAGTCTTTTTCAGAAAGTCCTTGCTTATATCAACAGGTTGAACTACTTTATTTATGTTTGCCCCATCAGTTTCAAAGTTTAAGGTTTTCATGAAGGTCTTTGATCCATTATGAATTTATCTTTCAGTATGGTAAGAGAAAAATGTTTAGTTTTTCTTTGTTTTGGATATAGATTTCCAGGTTAATCAGCACCATTTCTTGTTTTTTTTTAAGTTTTCACATTATGCATATTTATATACTTTTGCGAATTTAGAAAAATCTATTATTATTATTATTTTACAATTTATATTCCAGTTATAGCCCCCTCTCTCATCTCTTCCCAGTCCAACTCTCATTCACTCTCCCCCCATCTATGTTTCCGAGTACACTGACAGGGCAACTCCCTCTCCCCTGCTCTCTGACCCTAGCCTATCAGGTCTCAGGATTGCCTGTTTCTTTTTCCTATGTGGCCTGGTAAGCTCACCCCTACAGGGTAAGGTCAGCACCATTTCTTGTTTTGTTTTTTAATTAAATTTTTATTTTTTAATATTAGTTACAGTTTATTAACTTTGTATCCCAGCTGTATCCCGCTCCCTCATTCCTTCCCACTCCCACCCTCCATCCCTCATCTTCTCCCTACCCCTTTCCAAGTCCACTGATAGGGGAGGTCCTCCTCCCCTTTCATCTGACCCTAGCTTATTGGGTATCTTCCGGCTTGGCCATTTCTTAAAGAGTCTTTTTGTCTAGTGCCTATTTTGGTACCTTTGCCATACACTGATTGGGTCTGAAGCTATGCGGTTTTAAATATGGGACTTCTAGGTAATTCTGTTGATCCCATCGTCTGTTTCTGAGGCTCTATCACACAGGTTTTGATACTGTGTTTCTGTAGCACGTTGAGAACAGGCGTGTCATAACTCCAACATTGATCTTTCCATTTCAAATTGTAAGTCAACATACCACAGCAACAGTTATACATTTTTTAAATTATTGCTCTAGTCACAAAGTTAGGAAGTGGAACTAGCCCATATGTCTATCTATCAATTAACACTTTAAGCAAAGTAACAAGAAGAAAAATGAACAATCAGTAGCCTTCTTATATACAAATAACAAATATATTGAGAAGGAAATCAGAGAAGCAGTACCTTTCATAATAGGTTAAAAATATATTGAGATAACTAAGCAAGTGAAATACTTGTATAAAGCAAAACTTAAGAAATTAAAGAAGAAAGAAATTGAAGAAGACACTGGCTATGAAATACAAAAAGATTCACCATGCTCATGGATTGGTAATGTTAATATTGTGAAGGTTGCCATTCTACCAAAAGAAATATACAGATTCAATGCAATCACTATCAAAATTCTAAAACAGTTTTCCACATATAGAGGAGGAAAACTTCAACTTAGTGTAGAAACACACACACCCACACACACATACACAAACAGGGTACCTAAAACAATCCTAAATAATAAAGGAGCTTTGAGATATATCAGCATCCCTGACCTAAAATTGTACTATAGAGCTATAGTAATAAAGCCAGTATGGTATTGACATAAAAACAGACACTTTAATCAATGGCCTAGAAATGAAGCCCCAGACATAATTGCACACATAAGAATACCTAATTTTTGACAAAGAAAACAATAATACACACTGGAGGAAGACCTCTTAAAATGGTGTTTGTTAAACAGAATAGCTTCATGTAAAAAAAAAAAATCCTTGTAGAGCTATACTTATTATCCTGTACAAATTGCAACTTCAAATGGATCAAGAACATCAACATAAAACCAGATACTTTAAATATGATAAAAGAAAAATTGGAAAATAGGCTTGAACTCACTGACACAGGATATAACTTTCTGAAAAGAACACCTGTAGCACAGGTATTAAGACCAGAATTTAACAAATGGATATTGTGAAGAAAAAACTTCTATACAGCAAAGGACACCACAATTCAAGCAAACTGACATCGTACAGAAAAAGAAAAGAAAAACTTTACCAAGTACACATCTGGTAGAAGGTTAGTATTTAATTATATATATATATAATTAAAAATGAATCAATAACTATAAAAACAATAACACTGAACATCAAGAAACCAGATATCCCAATTTAAAAATGGGTATGGAACTAAGCAGAGAGTTCTCAAAATATAAGACACAATAGCGGAAGAAAACTTAGAATAGCTTCAACAACTTTAGTCATTAGGAAAATGCAAATTACAACTACATTGAGATTCCATCTTACCATGATCAGAAAAGCCAAGGATAATATAAAAATAAATGACACTACATGTTAGTGAGGATGTGGAGAAAGGGAAACACATTCATTGCTGGTGAGAGTGCAAACTTGTTCAACCACTATGGAAATCAGTGTGACAGTTCTTCAAAAGGCTGAAAGTTGATCTGCTTTAAGAGCCAGCTATATTGTTCTTGGAACTATATCCAATGGCCTCTATATCCCACTAAAAGACACTTGCCGATTTATTCATAATAGAAATTGGAAGCAGCTTAATATTCATAAAGTGGTAAAAAGATAATGAAATACAGTGGAATATTACTTAACTGTTAAGAAAAATGACATTATAAAACTCACAGGTAACTGAATGGAGCTAGAAACAATCATCCTCCATGAGGTAACCAGATACCAAAAGACAGATATTGCATGTTTTATATGTGTGTATTACTTTTTGAGTTTCAATATGTGTGTTAGAATTCAAATGACTATGGAGGTTAGGAACCTTGTTAGGAACTAAAGAGAAAAGGGGACTTTCCAGGGTTGTAGAAACAGAAAGTAGTATTATAAAAAGATAAAGAAGAAACTAGAATAGGAGGATTCAATGGAAGAGGTGATGGAAGGGCAAGGTAAAGGCGAACACACAAAGCGGGACAGCCAATAGTAACGGCCTTTCGAAAAACCATATAAAAACCTACTTCTTTGAAGCTTCTTAAAATGTAAACATATACCAACAAAACGTAAATGGAGTCATCCTATCTAGATATCTTATGTCACCAAATAAAATTTCCAATGCCACATGAATCTTGTTGAGTTATTGACCAAAGGCATCACAGGCTATTGCCAAGACAACGCATGCTGGAGAGGTTGTGGAGAAAGAGGAACCCTCCTCCATTGCTGGTGGGAATGCAAACTTGTACAACCACTCTGGAAATCAATTTGGCGCTTTCTTAGACAATTAGGAATAGTGATTCCTCAAGACCCAAC
>CM053766.1:72456218-72527483 GCA_028658305.1 Pachyuromys duprasi
TTTTGATTTGCATCTCCCTGATGGCTAAGGACGTTGAGCATTTTTTTAAGTGTTTTTCTGCCATTCTACAATCCTCTACAGAGAGTTCTCTTTTTAGCTCCATACCCCATTTTTTAATTGGATTACTTGATTTGTTGCTTTTTAACTTCTTGAGTTCTTTATACATACTGGATATTAGCCCTCTGTCAGATGTAGGATTGGTAATGATCCTTTCCCGGTCTGTAGGCTTTTGTTTTGTTTTGATGACAGTGTCTTTTGCTTTACAGAAGCTTTTCAGTTTCATGAGGTCCCACTTATTGATTGTTGATCTTAGAGCCTGTTCTGTTGGTGTTCTATTCAGGACATAGTCTCCTGTGCCAATGAGTTGTCGGGTCTTCCGCACTTTTTCTTCTAACCGGTTTAGTGTGTCTGGTTTTATGTTGAGGTCTTTGATCCACTTGGACTTTAGTTTTGTGCAGGGTGATAAATATGGATCTATTGTCATTTTTCTGCATATAGATATCCAGTTGGACCAGTACCATTTGTTGAAGATGCTGTCTTTTTTCCATTGAATGGTTTTGGCTTCTTTGTCAAAAATCAAGTTTCCATAGGTGTGTGGGTTTATTTCTGGGTCTTCTATTTGGTTCCATTTATCCACTATTCTGTTACTAGGCCAATACCATGCAGTTTTTATTTTGGTATATACTCACTATAGGATAGGATAGACATGCTGATATCTATAAACCTAGGGAAGATAAGCAAGAAGGAGGACCCAGGGTCGGATGATCAATCTTTGCTTAGATGGACAAACGAGATGGACATTGAATATAGGAGAAAACAATCAACAGGACAGGAGCATACCACAGAGGGCCTCTGAAAGACTCTAACTAGCAATGTATCAAAGCAGATATTAAAACTCACAACCAAGCCTTTGGCAGAAAAAAAGAGAGCAAAATGGGGGAGTTAGTAAGACTTGGGAGGACAAGAGCTCCACAAAACCAAATAGATCAGGGCACAGGGTTCTTTTATGAGACTGTTTTTCTAACCAAGGACCATATATGGATATAACCTAGAACCCCTGCTCGGATGTGGCCCATGGTAGCTCAGTATCCAAGTGGGTACCCTAGTAAGGGGAACAGGGACTATTTCTGTCATGAACTTTCGACCATCTCCCCCTCCCCCTCGAAGGAGGAGCAGCCTAGCTAGATCCCAGAAGAGGACATTGCAGCCAGCCCTGAAGAGACATGATAAGCTAGGGTCAGATGGAACGGGGGGAGGTCTTCTCCTATCAGTGGACTTGGAAGGGGGCAGGGAGAAAATGAGGGAGGGATGGAGAGAGTGGGAGGGAATGAAGGAGGGAGCTATGACTGGAATACAAAGTATATAACCTATGATTAATATAAAAATAAATTATTAAAAAATGAAATAATAAAAAATAAGTGACAATTAAAAAAAGAAAATATTGGTTGGAGAACATATTGGTTTCCATTGTACCTTTTCTTTGCATCAGTTTCATTTAAAGCAGTTTTTCATATAGCAAGATTAACAAATGCTCACTAAGGGAGAACTTGGAAGGAAATTAATATAAAATATAAATATAAAATAAATTTATATTGATTATTGTCACTTTATAACAGAATGTCAATATAAAACTTTGTGTCGAATGAAATCTTGATTCTTATATCGATAAAACATTTGAAATTAGTAAAACTCAAAATTCATATCTTGCATACTGCCTGTCTTTTTGTAAAGATCTTGTAACAAATGGAATATAGTCAGAATTCTGTTGTTTTGCAATCTGACATTTTTTTTATATGAGCAAATCTTCCTGAGACCTTAATCCTTTTCCTTAATCTCCAGGAAGCGTTAATGATGTGCTACAGTGAGTTTGTGGTTCCAGCTTTTAGTTGGTGTAATTCTTTACTTTTGCTGGCTAGCTATGGCATTTGTAAAAGACTTTTTAAAATCCATCAAGATTATTAAATGGAGTGTTTAAAAGCTATGGGGACTTGCAGTAATGTCTGTGCCATGCCAAATTCATTCTTTCAAAACAAGAATTTAAAAGCCTGATTAGTGTGCTAATCATTTTGGCACATCCTTTTATTTTACCATTTTATGACACAGTTAAAAAACTTGATACTGATTAAATTAGTATTTGGCCACTGCATATATAGTAGCTAGATAACATAAAACCAGTAACTAAAAAAAATTGCAATTAAAAAACTGTATTAAAGTAAAGATTATCCAAAATTATTCTTATCTTTTCTAATATCCATTAAGAACCATATTTGAAAAAAAATATTTCAGAATTTTATTAAAAGTACTCCTGAGTTTTCTCCCTCTCTTAGCCTAGTCATGTCAAAAGAAAAGAAGGCCAAGGGGTGGAAGGTAGCTCCAGGAAGCCCCCACGTTACTGAAGAAGCAGGATGCCAAAAATATGGTGTAGTCTTTGTTTGAGAAAGGCCTAAGAACTTTGGCACTGGACCCCCGTCTATTTTCTCAAATGGCCTTACTATATCCACTTGCAGTTGTGATATGGACTCCATTGAGCTGGCAATATTCTTGCTTGCCCTGGGTGACAAGATGGAGGTCCTCTACTGCATTATTAAGGTGAAATCCAGGCCGGATGCTGATTTACAGGAAGACATGAACCACTGCTGCCTTCACACTGGTTAAGCCAGAAGAGAAAAGTGTTATGTTTATGCTAGTGGGAGCTATTCAGGACCCATGACAGCAGATACAATGAAAGGTCATGACCTGTATTCAAAACTCTCTGTTCCCATTGCCTACTTGGAGAAAGCAAAGGTGAAAGAACTTGCCACCACCAAACTGAATAAAGTCTATGCCTGTGAATTTTCTATACACAATAAAATGAAAAATTTCCCTTATAAAAGAGTTCTACTTTAATTATCATTTTTGCCCAATTATTATTTAATTATTTTGTCCTTTAGGGAATTGTATAGCACCAGAGGAATAGTCCCAATTGGGTCAGATCAAATCTGATCATTAAAACGACTCAGTCATTCTGAATTCTTCAGGGTCTTAGGATGCAGTTATTCAGGTATGAGTTAACTTTTAAAGTTATCTCACTATAGATTGGAGTCAATTGATTCAGCCTAAATACAGGCTAAGGGATCAAATCTATACCGGATGCTTCATACATTCACCCATTCATTTTTTTTTGGGGGGGGTTGTTGTTGCTAGTTTTTCAAGTCAGGGTTTCTCTGTATAGTCTTGGCTGTCCTGGAACTAACCCTGTAGACCAGGCTGGCTTCGTACTCACAAAGATCTGCTTGCCTCTGCCTCCCAAGTGCCAGGATTAAAGTGTGTCACTGCCACACCATTCTTTTCTTCATCCTATACCTACACATTGGACAAAGGACAACAATAAGCCTTACCAATAGAATCCAAGGTATCATATAAGGAGATATATGTACATATATATACATAATATACATACATACATACATATATGTCATATGTTGTTGATACTATTGGCAACCATGAATGATAATTCATCTACAGAAACCTAACTTTTAATTTTTTAAAATGTATTTTTATTCACTTTTCATCCTGGTTGTAGCCTCACTGCTGCACTCCTCCTAGTCCCACCCTCCTTCCTTTCCCTGTGCCCTTCCTCCCCTTCCTATTCCTCAGAAAAGGGGAGCTCCCTTCTCCATCCACCCCAGCTCATCAAATTACATTAAGACCGACCCTGTCCTCTTTTCCTGTGGTCTGGCAAGTCACTCCCACCAGGGGAAGGTGATCAAAACTCTAATAAGTGAGCCTCTGTCTAACGCTGTCTCCACTTCCCTTACTAAAGGACTCACATAAAACCTAAGCTGCCTATCTGCTACATCTGAGTAGGGGTCCTAGGTCCAGTTCTTGCATTGTCCTCGGTTGATGCTTCAGTCTCAGCAAACCCCTCTGGGCCCTGGTTAGTTAACTCTGTTGGTCTTCTTGAGAAGTTCCTGTTGCCTCCAGGTACTTTTCTCCCACTTTTCCACAAGACTCCCTACTCATCCCACAATGTTTGGCTGTGAGTCTCAGAATTTGCTTTGAGGCACTGCTGGATAGAGCCTCTCAGAGGACAACTCTGTCAGAATCCTGTCTACAAACTTAGCAGAATACCATTCATAGTGTCAAGGGTTGACACTCTCCACTAGTGTGGGGCTTTGGTTGGGCTAGGCATTGGCTGAGCATTTCCCCCATCTCTGCTCTATCTGTTCTATCTTCATCTCTGAACATCTTGGAGTCAGGGTAAATCTGAAGTCTAAGTTTTTGTGGGTCGGTTTTGTCCCCCCACTAGGATACTTGTCTAGTTAGACAGTGTCCTCTTCAGTCTCTATGACCTCTGCAACTAGGAGCCTCTGCTTGGACCCAGGAAAATACAATCTAACAGGTGAAAGAATTGAACAGATCTAACTTTAAATTTTAGGCACTGGTGTCTTTTTAAAACTGTGTCTTAATTATTTTTCTTATAAATAAGTATTACAACATATTTGTGTTAATAGCATATCCCAGCATCTTTGGGAATTCAGATCCTCTAGGAGAGGAGCTTCAGTGAGGGGCACAATCAAGCCATAACTTTGATCTGTGATGTAATGGATTAGAATAATTTAGAGTATGATTCCTAATCTTACTTAGACTCTGCTGTATTTACATCATTCTCTTTCATGTTTTTGTTTGTTTGTTTGTTTAGTGGAATACTTCTTCATTTTCTATACTCAAGAGATATAACTTATTGTTTTTAGTTTTCATTCCTGGGAATTCCCAACTAAGAATCCCCAAGTATGGAGAACTGAGGACTTTGGGATGCTTTCCTTTTGTTCTTTTAAAAAAATTATTTTATTATTATTAGTTACAGTTTATTCACTTTGTATCCCAGCTGTAACCCTCTGTTTCATCCCCTCCCAATCCCCCGTCCCTCCTTCTTCTTCTATGCCCCTCCCCCAGTTCAATGATAGAGGAGGTCCTCCTCCCCTTCCATCTAACTCTAGTCTATCAGGTCTTATCAGGGCTGGCTTCTTTGTCTTCCTCTGTGGACTGGTAAGACCTCCACTCTCCTCAGTGAATCCTCTCGGACACTGAGCGGCCATGGCTACCTCTGAGCAGGGGTTCTAGGTTATCTCCATGCATGGTCCTTGTTTGGAGTATCAGTCTCACAAAAGGCCCCCGTGCTCATTTTTTTTTGTTGTTGTTGTTGTTCTATTGCTCTCCTTGTGGGTAATCATATTAAAATCTGTATACCTAAGAAAACTAATCAAGAAGGAGGACCCTAGGTAAGATGGTCAATCTTCATTCAGAAAGGCAAAAGGGAAGGACATCAGAAGAGGGAGAAAACAGGAAAGAGGACAGGACAGAGGGCCTCTGAAAGACTCTACCCAGCAGAGTATCAAAACATGCTGAGACTCATAGCCACACTTTGGGCAGAATGCACAGAATCTTATGAAAAAAGGCAGAGATAGAAAGACCTGGAGGGAACAAGAGTTTACTTTTGTTCTTATATCTTCTCTGGGTAGTTTCCTCTCAGGATTTTCTGTGATTCCTTACCTGCCATTAGGCTGAAAAGCCAAAATAAAGTGATGAGTTTGGTGGTGGTAATGGCTCTAAGGGACTAGGTGGTGGCTCTCTGGGCCACCTTCAGGCAAAGCTTTGACACTGTAGTAAGGAATTGTATATACATGATACTTGGAAGTTTCCTGCTGTGCTTGAACATCAGGACATAGATGAAGTGACCCACCATCACAACTAATAAACACATAAATGCCTCAACATTTAAATATAACTTCAGGCCAAATGTCTGGAGAAAATAATTATTTGACTATATGCATTGTGCTTTGAAAATTTTCATCATACTCCCAAATATCATCCCACATCTAACCCTGACCCTATACCTATCAACTTTATATCTTCATTTGTTTAACCCATGTGGTATTATTAATGCTGTATGTGGCCATCCACATGAGCATGATAGATCTACCTGTGTCTAGACACATAAAGAGAACTAATGCTTCCTCTTTCAGTAGCTATCAGTTACCAATAGTTTCTAATCTAGGATAAAGACTTTATGCCCTCCTCCCCACTTCATACTAAAATTTTGTATGACTTGAGATTACTTATATTTGTACATGCTTTCTTATGTGCATTGTCTGCTTATGTATGGGAAACACTGTTTTCTTCAATTCACCCACCATCTCTGGGTCATACAGCCTTTCTACCCTCTCTTCTTCAATGATTCCTGAGTTTTGGGAGGGATGTGTGTGTAATTTAACAGTCTCACCTAGGACTGAGCACAGTGCAGTCATATATTCTCTGCACTTTGATCAGTTTAAGTCTTTGTTAATCACCATCTACTTCAAAAAGAAGCTTCTCTGATGCAGTTTGGAAGGTATACTAGTCAATGAGTATAATGAGAAGTCTTTGTCAGGTTAATACTAACTACTATTAGAAAAGTAATTAACAGTAGTACGTTCTTTTCTGTGACCTGTCCAGCCACAGGTTCTTGGCCCTGGTAATGGTACCAGTACAGTTTCCATCTTGGGAATTGGGCCTTAAATCCAATCAGAAAGTGATTGGTAACTCTGACAACATTCATGCACTAGTGGGCATATATTCTAGATAAATAAGATTAATGAAGACTTTTCTACTCCGATAGAATACATAACATCTTCCAGTTGTAGTTAGCCAGTAGAGGTGAGGCCTCCAGGTTCATATCAGCTTTATTTCTCTATGTTCTATGATCCATGTAGGTGATGTCTTCAACAATAGGGTTTTGTCATCAATTTCTGAGGGTAAATAAAAGCAATGGCAATACCCTGTAATATCTGAAGGCTTATGTAACTTCTCTTATGTAATTCCAGTAGTGATAACCTACTAATGATACTGGGCTTTTTTATTTATTAGCCTGTAGTGTTTAATAGGTGCATTCTTTACCCCTTTATAAGAGAACTCCATTTAAGCTCATTTCATATTTGTGCATGTTTCTAGTTTAGGAGACTTCTAAAATAGTAGCTTTTTATGTGTGCTTTTAAGATCTTTAGTGTTAGTTTAGAGATAGTTAGCCCTCTGTACATTTCCTTCATACTCTTTCCTCTTTACTCCCACCTCATTTTCTTGTCTTCCTTTCCTTGATGATCCTTCATTCTCATGGCCATTTTCTAATTTCTAGTCTCTGTGGGTATCTGAAATGAGACACACATATCTAAAGATTAAAAAAAGAATATTTACAAATGAGAAAAAACTTATCACATTTTTGGGGGGTCCAGGTCACCTAATTTATAATGATTGTTTCCAGATCCACCCATTTGCCTGCAAATTTCTTAATTTTATATTTTTAGTAAATGAAAAATATTTTGCTAGCATATCACATTTTTATTATCCATTCATCAGTTGAAAGACATCTAGTACATGTACACTCCCTGCCTATTGTGAATAGAGCAGCAACAAAAAATGTATAACAAATATCTCTGTAGTAGGATTTGATCTTTTGTATATTTGTCCAAAAATGGTACACCTGGAATGTTTCCATTTAAATGTACATGGTATTCAGAGACATCAGAAATAATTTCTTACATATTAGTCAGAAAACTCTCAGATCAATATGTATAACTGTTATAACTTTTTCCTTAATTTTGTTTTGTTTCTCTCTCTCTCTCTCTCTCTCTCTCTCTCTCTCTCTCTCTCTGTATAACAAATAAAACATGCAATTAACAAGCAATTTTAAAGAAAATTTCAAGTTGGTGGTTAGTTGTAGTTTAGGTTTAATTTATTCTAAGGGAAGAATAAATGTTCAAAGCTTGGTCACCGGTGGTGGGGCCAATAAGAGGGGATTGGGTCATTAGACTTTAATGTGTGGATGAATGAATTCACTGGTAAGTTTAAATTGGATGGTCTCTTCAAAGATGGAATCTAGCTGAAAGAAGTGAGCCAGTGAAGGTATGTCTCCTGTTCCCTTTCTCAATTTGATTCCTTGCCTACAATGAAATAAGAAGTCCTGTTACAGCTTCCACCTGTGATGATACCCTGCTTTGTCATAGGACCATAGCAATGGAGCCATCCAGCTACCGGTTGACACAAGTAAAACCATGAGCTGAAATAAATATTTTTCTTTTGAAATGGTTTCCGTCAGAAATTTTGCTAAGGTAATGAAAATTTAAACATGGCAATTCTACCTCCATTATCTTCATGACACTCTGAAGAGTTCAACATTTCCAATGGAAATTCTTCCAGCATGTTAATCAACCTGGAATTTGAGGCTAGAGACACAAAATTTTGATGGAAGAAACCGGTCATTTCATCAGTGAACAAAGTCTTTCTGTGTCCATATATACCGTTCATCCTGTTTATAGAACAGAAACATACTGAGTTTTGATTGATGCTTTGTTTTTCTGGAGAAGGAAGACCAGCATGTTCACTGTGGAGATTTCAAAGAAAAACATGCTTGTATACATTTCTGTCTCTTTTTTCCATGTGGCTTCAAGAGATCCAATTCAGGTGTTCCAGCTTGGTGGCAAGTGCTTTGAGTTGTGGAGCCCTCACAGAGATTCGAAATTTTACCATGTTTATAAAATAAAGTGTTTTTGTCTGTTCTAGATGGTCTGTCATTTTATACAAATTATATATGGAATATATATACAATTTTTCCCTTTAATATTGAATGAGTGTATTATGTGTTTATTTCAGAATAGCTGAAAGTGTTAAGAAGTAGAAAGAAAGAGGAAAATGTAAGCATAATTTTCCATTTGCCCAAAGTAATTTTCCTAAAATATCTTCCACAGATATCTGAAAAGTAACATGAAAAATTATTACTTAATTGCTTGACAGTTTGAATGTATTTACCCTGAAATACCTAATGCTATTTTTTTCTGATAACAATTTCTGAACTCATCATGATAAACAGAATTTTTATGTGGTAGGGACATATTTCTTTCAAATTGAAGCTTTGAGATTAACTCATCATTGCATCACTGTAAGACTTTATGTAACAAATTATGATAAACAGAATATTCCTTCTAAGTATTTGTGTCTCTCTGTCTCTGTATCTCTCCTTTCTCCCCCTCTCTTTATCTCTCTGTGAGTGCCATTTATGTGTGTGTGTGTGTGTGTGTGTGTGTGTTTCAAGGGTAATAAAGGAAGGAGTGGGTGGTTGGTGCTGGAGAAGAAGAATAAGAAGGTGACATCAATTTAGGATTAAAAAAAATAAAAGAATTTAAGCTTGATGACTAAAATCTAAGACCAGAACCTGGCAATTATGAGCTGGAAAGCATTCATGCAATTTATGAGCAGCTCTATTTTTGGCTGAAAACATAGTCAAAGGAATCACTCATTGCTTGAAATAAAGCCCAGGTATATTGGCACAATCACTAACAAACAACATTTCCACTGTGCTTCCAGCAGCTCTTTATTACTCAAAGGAATATAAGTGGAAAATCTTCCTCACTCAGGGCTTCAGTGATAGCCACCTACAGATATTTTTCATTTTTAGTGTTAAAAGAAGAAATCATAATCCCTTAAATAATTTGTTCTTGTAAGATTTATGTTAGAACAACATATTAGCATCACTTTAATGTGAATTAACTATTTCTAAACTGTGTTCAAACTAAACTTGCTTGCAAAAGCTTTTATGAAGGTCACAAAGAAGTTATTCTAAATCTGCAGCTCTGTTAAATTCAGCAAGAAGCTGTTTGAATTGAACCATCATAACTGGTGTTCCTGCTAAGTATCGCTCTGCTGTGTGGAATAATCAAAACCTTCTGGTGAAACCAGTTCCCTCATCAGCCTTGAGTATGATTGATGGTGATGTGAAGCAGCTTTGTTCTTAGAGTATCAGGGGGATGTGGAGTGTTTATTTTGGAAGGTAAGGTCACCCTTGTTTCACGGGAGCCTGACATCCAGCATGGTAAGGGTCTGGGGCATAAAACTGATACTTGAATCAATAAGTGAATGAATCTATGCAAGAACTAATGAATTAATAAAATGAGTGTGTTGTAGGAAGGTGTCCTTAATCTCTAACATCCGGCTTAAGAATGGATACCGTCTGTTATGAGAGTTAATGTTAAGTAAGCAAATCCAGGGCAGTTTTGGCAAATATGCAGCTCAACTGTCATTTCTCTGAAACATAGCTAATCTGTCTGAGCAGTCTCTTCCTAGCCAAAGCAATCTTAAAATAGTTTCTCCAGCCAGCTACCACCGATCAACTAAGTTGGCATAAGAAAAGCAAATGCTTGTTTTCTAAGTTTAAACTCATTTGTAAAATCAAAATTTTATTAACAAAGCAAAATAAACAAGTTAAAATGGATCCTGTGGTGCTCTTGTCCACTCTGGGTCCTTATAACTGCCCGCCACTCTTCCACAATACTCCCTGAGCTCCACCCAATGTCGCCCATGTTGATTAGTATTGCAGTTTGTACTGACCATGTATTTGCTCATCATTCACTCTAGTTGTCAATAGATGAAGGTTCATGGTTGTGCAGAAACAATTATGTGGCAAATGTTACATGGAAATCTGTTAGTGCTGGGCATCCACACAGGTCCATCACAAGGGAATCCAGTGAGGATCTTAGAAGAATTCAGGTCCTGGAAGTATGGGGTGGGCATAAGCTCTCCATTTCTAATCAGATGCTAATTTTGTTGCTTGATCCTTACAACAACCTGAGTTCTGAGGATAACCAATTGATTCTCAGTCAGTCTCACATTGAATTATTTGGGAAACATTAAAGACTATTGAGGTATCAAGGTTGGAATTATTACTCAGAGATTCTGGTTCACTTTGACTGGGGTATGGCTTGGGAATTTTATTTCAAACTTGCCACTGGTGAGTGTAACATGAAGTCAGAGTTATAAACTGGTAATACTGTGAACTCACTTTAGAACCCTTGTCCTCACTGGCCTCCTTGATTTGTGTGTTATTCTTTTTGAGCTTTACATTAGTCATGATTTTCATCTATCTCAGTTACCATTCATCATGACTTCCTAATTTCTTTTTCATGCCTTAGTCTCATTCTTGCTTTGTGACACTTTATTTTGTCCTGTCTGTTTGTCTTTGCATCCCTGACTCCAGAACAGGAATTCCTTCCTCACATCACCAAAGAAGATGATAAATATGTGGTTTATATCACTTTTAAATTAATAAGATATCAAAGAACTTTCTGAACTTTGAGAGCTCACAACTGAAACTGAGATTAAAATGATTCTCATTACTCCTTAATACTCAGGCCTGACAGCTGCAAGACAAATATAAGGTTGTGTAGATCAATTACCTTCCACCTTTCCGTCAATGATACCCACAAGTGATCCTGGTGAAAAAAAAAAAAACCCTTCAGAAGTCCATTTCCAATGAAGGAAATTTAGCATGAGACCTGATTTTAGGCAATTCAATGACAAGGTGACTGGCTGTGTATCCATGCTTTTATTTAGTCCTGTTGTGATTTGCTAGTGAAGAGGTACACACTGCAAAGAATCATCGTCAGCCTATGAGGGTGGCAGTTAGCCAACTGCCAGTTAGAAACTAGGCTCCCCAGTCACAAAGTCATGATATCCAGCATAAGCTTTTAAGCAGGTTTATTCTGTGGTAAAGCCTGCAGATAAGAATGCTTTCCATGTCATTATAGCCATTTCCTTGTAATTGTGGTGAGATTTTGAAAGGAGTACTCAACTAACCATTGACAAGGTGCTTCATTTATGGAGTCTATAAAATGAGGTCTGTGTGACATATACCATATTTTGCGATATATTAATAGAAAAGTGACATAATGCCCTTTAATAAGGGCATTAATATCCCTACTTATCTAACCAAAAGAACACAGAAAATGACTTTTTCAGAGAAGTATGTAAAACTCTGGATTATAACCCAATTTGAGTTCCTTTTCTTTTAATAAAATAATAAATATGTGTTCAATATGAAAGTACTCATGAAAGATGCAATGCCATTTTATCCACAACTAAAATTTTGGTGGTTTCAGCTACTTGTGTTGTAACATAATATTTTAAATGTTTTAATATTATCATTTATTAGAATTTATTAAATTTGTATTAAGGCTGTGGCCCCCTCCCTCATCTCCTCCTAATCCCATCCTCCTTCCCTCTTCTTCCCCTATAGCTCTCCCCTAGTCCTTTGATAGAGGAGGTCCTCCTCTCCTTCTATTTGACCCTAGCCTATCAGGTCTCATCAAGACTGCATTGTCTTCCTCTGTGGCCTGGCAAAGCTGCACCCCCTACAGGGAGGTGATCAGAGAGTCTGTCACTGAGTTCATGCCTGAGAAAGCCTCTGCTCTCCTTATTAGGGAAGCCATCCTGAGACTGAGTCTATGGGCTACATCTGAGCTGGGGTTTAGGTCCTTTCTATGCATTGTCCTTGGTTGGGGTATCAGTCTCTGCAGGGCCCCCAGGGCTTGGTTTTATTGGCTCTGTTGGTCTCCTTTTGGAACTCCTATCCCCTCCAGGTCTTTCTATCTCCCCCTTCTTTCATAAGATTACCTGCACTCTGCCCAAAGTTTGGCTATGTGTTGTAGGTGGTGATTAATATTTACTATTGATATATCTTCTGGTAAAGCTGTTGTTAATCCTAAACAGCTGTATAACCAAATAACCACACAGAGACTATGATCTATTTAATTAACCTAGAACACAATGCTGGGCAATACTTAACTCCATCCTAAACCTCCAAGCCGTCATAGTTTCCTAACATTTAGATTTCCCACATTGTACTTCCTTTTAGTGATATATTAGGTCCAGTCCATCTCTCCATGTCCTTCCAAGATCTTTCCTGCAGGGTAAGCATTAAAGAACCTCCATATGGAGATGGCCTCAAATGTAGCAAATGAGCTGCTCAGGTAAAGAAAATACCCTCACTTCACGACAGACAAATTCTGCCAAAAATGGGCAAGCTTAAATGCAGGACAAGTCGATTGCCGAACTCTGCCAGGACAGGGTAAGCAAGTCCTAAATAGTTCCTGCTTCACATTTATGTCTGTCAAGCCAGAAGGCTGAAGACGATGCTCCAAGGTTATAAAGAGAGGGAGAAGGGCAAAGGAGAAAGCTGGGAGAGCAGGCTGGAAGAAAAGTCTTGGAATGACATGTAGGAATGAACCGGACTTCAGATATCACTAAAAGCAAGTATAATGTGGGATTGTAAATGTTAGGAAACTATAAGGGCTTGGAGGTTTAGAATGCATTAACTATTACTCAGCATTGTGTTCTAGGTTAACTAAATAAATCCCAGTGTCTGTGTGATGATTTGGGTATACAGCTGTTTAGGATTAACAGCAGCTTTGCTAGAAGATATATCAATAGCAAATATTAATAATCACTTACAACAGCTATGTGTCTTAGCCTCTGCTTTGATACCTTGATCAGTAGAGTCTTTCAGAGGCCCTTTGTGGTAGGCTCCTGTCCTGTTCCCTGTTTTCTCTTGCATCCAATGTCTATCACATACTGCTGAATGAAAATTGAGCATCTTTCCTAGGGTCTTCCTTATTGTTTAGCTTCTTTAGGAGTATAGATTTTAGTATGTTTATCCAATACTGTATGGCTAATATTGACTTATGAGTGAGTATCTATACTATGTGTGTCTTTCTGCTTCTGGATTACCTCACTCAAGATGATCTTTTTTAGTGCCCACCATTTGCCTGCAAATTTCACGAGTCAGAGAAACACTTAAAGAAATGTTCAATGTCCTTAGCCATCAGGGAAATGAAAATTAAAACAATGCTGGGATTTCACCTTACACCCATCAGAATGGCTAAGATCAGAAACTCAAATGGCAACACATACTAGAGAGGTTGTGGAGAAAGGAGAACCCTCTTCCATTGCTGATGGGAATGTAAACTTGTACAACGACTATGGAAATCAATCTCATGCGTCCTCAGAAAATTGGGAGTAGTGCTGCCTCAGGACCCAGCTATACCACTCCTAGGCATATATCCAAAAGATACTCAAGTACACAAATAAGACATTTGCTCAACCATGTTTGTAGCAGCTTTATTTGTAATAGCCAGAACCTGGAAACAGCCCAGATGTTCCTCAGCTGAGGAATGAATACAGAAGTTGTGGTACATTTACAAAATGGAATACTACTCAGCAATTAAAAACAAGGAAATCATGAAATTTGCAAGAAACACAATCTTAAAAGGGAAATTCTGGAAGTAAACAAGCAACAGATTTTAAATTAGGTACTCTTGAGTATTGTAGTCTTTTCGTTAATCTTTGGGACAGGAATACTTTGTTCACTGCTACGTGCTCATGAATTACTTGATAGGCAACCCAGTTGTTTGATTAACTAGCACAGTATCAAAATGTGTATATTTAATTAACAAATATTTCACTTAAAAATTGTTCTATAGTACATAAGTATTTATGTTGGCAATATTCCAAAGAATAGGTTCAAGGTACTTTCTTTAAGTTAAATAGCAAAAGCACAATGAGATGTTAAGAGAGGATGGACACATATAATCCTTATTACAGTTTATTGTTTTAATTATTTAATTATATTATTTGTCAATATAGTCAATTTTACTGTCTTTATTTATTAGATCATTTTTCTCATAGACATGTGTATATAAGAAAAATCATGCTAAACAAAGGGCTTCCATATTTCCAAGCTTCTAGGAAGTATCCTATGTGAGTAAGGAAATACTGTTATACAAAAATAAATAACTAAATGTTATTATATCTTCTTTAGGTGTTATATGTGTTCTTAGCAATAAAATAAAATTATATTTTGTGATTTTTTTCTTTCTCAAACCTTAGTTATTACTTAATGTTTCATTTCTGAAAAAAATCATCACCAAATTAAAAACTCATGTGAAAATACATCTTTGTGTCCTTGACAATGAAAAAAATATAATTCCCAAACAGAAACAAAGCTCAGAAACTCAAACTCCAACTTAAGTTGATAAAAAAGATATTGGAAGTTAAAACTTCTTGTAAAATACATACCAAATGAATAAAAATAAACTTAGCAAACTTTAAAATAAAAAAGTGTTCATTTTATTTTTGAAATGTAATGCATTTTTCATAGCTGTCAGAAAAATACCAATAAAAGGTTACTTCCTCTATAATTTGGATAAGCAAATATATTCCTATTTGGTTGTCTTAGATCCGGTCTCCAACTTTGAAAAACCTCTTATTAAGTCCTCATTAAATGTGAGATGTTCAAGGCATTTAGTTGCAGGAATGATTAATAAAAATATTTTTCCTTAAAGAGCTCACCATCAGGATCACTCCTTCTTCCATGGAGAAGTCATTCACAATGAAAACTGGAAATATTGGTTGCAAAAATCAAATAGGATCATCCAATCACCTGTCACAGAGGTACCTGTTTAATGCTGAAAAAATAATCTTTGTGGGTGAGAAAATTGTGCACACTATTTAATTATATCATCCTCTGAAGTATTTGCAATTTCACTTGGTCACATGGCTAACCAGATAAGAATACTCAATTATAGTCTAACAATTGGGTGTGGTCCTATAACTACATTCTAGAAAATAAGATCTAAACAGGAGTTACTTATGAATTCACATAATCTCTTAAAGGGAAATGTTTTTTTTTCTTCCCTCTCTAGTTTCACAGGCTAATATGTGGATTACAATTATGTCATATTTAATTTGGAAGGAGCCTCTTAGGATGGCTGAGAAACATAAAGGGAAAGAGATTAGATCTCTCTCACACACACCCTCACACTGCCACTGTCCAAATCAGTAAGACAGTACATACTTGGACATTTCAAACATCATTGACTCTCCCTGAGGCATAGAAGAATCGACTCTTTTTGGTATAGAGATCTACCTGTAATCTTTATTTATACATTAATCTAACAAGAAGTCTAACCAACACATTTTCCCATAAATATTGCCCCTGTGTCTGTGGTAAGTAAATGTACAAGTTATCATAGATCCTTTATAAACAAGGCATATACATTTCTTTACATGTAGTGCCTACTTACATAATTTTAGGACCTGATGTTTTGGAGGATCTCTGTTTTCCTCACTAGAATATTTCATTCATTCATTCATTCATTCATTTATTCATTCATTCATTTGTTTGTACAATTTTTTTCACTGTGTATTCTAGCTGCAGCCACCCCCATCTCCAACTAGTTCAACCCTCCCTCCCTCTTCTCCTTTGTCCCTCCCCTAGTCCACTGATAGGGGAGGACCTCCTCACCTACTATCTGACCTTAGACTATCAGGTCTCATCTGAGCTAGCTGCATCATCTTCCTGTCTTCTGTGGTCTGGCAAGGCTGCACCCCCAGGGAGAGGTGATCAAAGAGCCAGCAACTGAGTTCATGTCAGAGACAGCCTATGATGCACTTACTAGAGAACACACTTGGAAACTGAGCAGCTATGGGCTTCATCTGAGCACAGGGTTTAGTTCTTCATGCATGGTCCTTGGTTAGAGTATTAGTCTCTGCAGCACCCTCCCAGTCCAGGTATTTTGGCTCTGTTGGTTAAAAAGGACCACAAAATTCACCACAGTACTGGTAAATACTTCATACAAACTGATACTTGATGTCTATTCTGAGACACTGCTCTCTTCTATTTCTATTTAAAGTTACATACACTCTGAGGAATAGAAATCTCATTGCTTACTTGCCCATAATTACTTTTTTAAAGAAAAAATTGTGAGATTGACCTGGTGAGATAGTCCTCATCTTGTTTATCAGGCTTTGCGGAGGGATTAGAGCTTTGTTGCTTTGATTCTATGTTTGTATCAAATGAATACCTGACTGGTAGGGGTTTTTGAGTTGAGAACTATCAGTGTTATATAGCATTACTAACTACTTAGGTCTGACTTGTTAGTTAGAATGAATTATCTCTGTGACCTTACAGGTGTACTTAAAATATTAAACCCCAAGAACTTACTGATATTTGAGCTCATTTGATCTGTGTACTCTGATTGATTGCAAATGCCATTCTCATCTTGCTTTTATAACTTCATGCTATATCCAAAAGTTTCATAATTAATAGCTTAACACAAAAATAGTTGCTTGGCCAAGAAGTTTATTGTCTTTATGAAAAAATCTTCATAGAAATTTGTTTTAGGTCTCAGCAGCATGTTTGTTCCTGAGCTCTGAGGAAGCTTGCCTTCTTTTGAGCAACCTGATCTTTCTTGTGGGCAAGCACCATTTTGGGACGTTCTACCTCTTCTTCACTTCTCTCTTGGGCGTCTTCTCACAGACTGGATTCTCTCCGATAGCAGCATGAGATTTCTTGAACATCTCCTCCATCATGTCTGAAGTTATGTTGTTCTTTATGAACTGAGAAAGCTGTTTCTTACAGGCATCCCATCTTTCTCCATTAGGTAGTGCATATATCTGCAACATTCTGACCCATGATGTGCTTCCGATGTACTTTTGCCGTGAACTTCTTGCTTTCAGAGTCATAGCCAGGGAATACTTTGATACAATGCAGCATAGATAAGCCTCCATCCACAGCTCCCTTCAGGGCCCCAAAAACTTTATCACCAGTTGTAGTTCAGGTGAGACCCACATCCAAACAGCAAGTGAAGGCACCGGGCTGACCATCAATGCTCTCCACATTGTACTCATCCCCACTCATCTCTACTCGGCCTTTGCTGACCTTGTCCATGCTGAACCTATTGAGAAGCCTGCGGGCCAGCAGCAGGCCAGTGAAATAGGCTGCAGCATAACTGGTCAGGCCAGGCCAACTTTCACACTGCACTTTGGCATTTCATGCACACATGCTCGCAGACTCTCATGCCCCATTACATATGGGCATACGCATTCTGGAAGACGATGTCTCTGATAGCCACAAGGCCTGTGAGGCCCAGGACGAAAATAAGTAAAACATACCCAAGTATAGGCTGATAAATATGATTAAAATTATTTGAAAGTCTATATGCTCAGTCACTCTGCTTAAAAGACACATTAAAAAAATCAAATAATCCCAAAGAAGGTAAAACTCTAAACTAGAGATCTGAACAATTCTATATAAAGTAGGCAGAGAAGCAGAAGTTAGGTTCAAACTGGCCATATCGAACCTTAATCATGTGTCGAGTTTTCTCAGATCTTTGTTATTACAGTTTTTATATGTCTTATCCTTCTTGATATTTTAACACAAGAATAGACCACATTTTACTAGGCAAGGCTTCTCTACTTCAACGTGGAGCATGACGTTTTCAAAATAAATCTGAGAAAATATTAAAATTATTTTCTTAATGTTGTATCAATATTTGGTCTCCTAAGTAAGAATTAGATCATATACATGTTAATATAAAATGAAAAAAATTCTAATGTACAACAATTTGACATTTATTACTGTGGAGTCATGTGAAAGGGAAAAGAGGGTCTTTGCATGTCATTTAAAATAAAACTCCACTATCAAATGTTGGAGAAAAGCCATTTTATTTTATTTATTTTTGTCTTTCAAAACTGGAGAATAGTAATTAATTGAAAGAAAACAACTTAAGATATAAGAATAGAACAGATAAATGAATTTCACACATAGACACAGAATGAAAGTTCAGTAGCAAATAGCTTTTATTCTCCTGAGAACAGCCTCATTTTCAATATAATATTTGTTGATCATAAAACATAAGTAATGTCCTCTTTTGTGGCCTAGCAAGGCTGCTCCTCCCTCTAGGGGCCGGGGGGATGAAGAGCCAGCCATTGAGTTCATGTCAGAAATAGTCCCTGTTCCCCTTACGAGGGTACCCACTTGGATATTGAGCTACCATTTGCTACATTCAGGCAGGGGTTCTAGATTATATCCATACATGGTCCTTAGTTAGAGAAACAGTCTCATAAAAGACCCCTGTGCCCTGATATATGTGGTCCTTGTGGAGCTCCTGTCCCTTCCGGGTATACTAACTCCCCCCTCTTTCATATGATTCCCTGCACTCTGCCAAAGGGTTGGTTATGTGTCTTAATATTTGCTTTGATACACTGCTAGGTAGAGTCTTTCCAAAGCCCTCTATGGTAGGCTCTTGTCCTGCTACTTATTTTCTCCTACATCCAATATCCATCCTATTTGACTTAGAGGACATTGCAGCCAGTCCTAAAGAGACCTGATAAGCTAGAGTTAGATGGAAGGGGAGGAGGTCCTTCCCTATCAGTTGACTTGGAAAGGGGCAGGGAGGAGATGAGGGAGGGCTGGAAGGGATAGGGAGGAAATGTGGGATGGGGCTATGGCTAGGATACAATGTATATAACCTGTGATTAATATAAAATAAAAATGTTAAAAACATAAGTAAACAATTGTAAAGTTATATTTACAGAGCTTTCACTTTCTCATCTCTTTTCATGTAGAAAAAGTACTTATAATGATATAGATGCTGCCAAGTTTTTCATGTAATGTAATTTTGGAAGTATATTTTGCTATAGCCAGGTAGTCTGTTCTACTGAAGAAAAGAGGTCTAGCCATAGTTTTGTCCTGCAGATTTGTACCCTATGCACTTAAGTGCAGTCCTGGAAGCCACCCAAGTAGTATTTTGACAGAGGAATCTGAAATTGAAATTCTCTAGTAAAACTGGATAGAAAATGCATCTCAATGTTAATTAAAATTAGTACTCCTATTGACTCTAACCACAAAGCACATTCATTCATGGACATTTAACAGTCATCTTGACAATGCCAAAATAAGACGTAGTCAAGAATAGGTAAGAAATGTCAATGTGTATGAATTATAAAAATAAAATACTCAAAGATAACTTATAACTTACTTTTCAAGTCTAAGTGTTTTGTGGTGTGCTGAAAAGGTGAAAAACATTTTTACTTAAAATTATTATCTTTAGCCAATGTTCTCTGTGTTCATTCCTACTTATTTTTAAAAGGCTGTTGTGTGCAGATGGTTACATGCATAATATACACATCAGCATATAACAGATTGATGGTCAATTTTCTCATAGACTTACATGAAGTTATATCATATTTACTTATGTTGTTGTTTTTTAATTAGCAATAGTTTAGTGATTTCATGATGTGCTGATTTTCACCAAAACTTAATACTGCACTAACTAACCTGTTTCTTTCATACAATTACACTAACATCCATACAAGTTACAATGGTGTACAGCATATGAGTATGTTATCCCAAAGGATTACAATATCATCAGTAGTGTTTAGGATATATTAGTAAAGTAAAATAATAAAAATAATTGATAGTCCATGCATGTGTCAATTACATGTATTCATTTCTAGAACAAGAGTGATCTCATTTGAATTTCTGGTTTCACCAAGTGTGATCTTTTTGTGTTTTAAACTTCTCATTTATATGCTTAAAGAGTCAAGAACTTCATCTATGAAATGTTCTCTGTTTGACACAATCATATTCCTGTAATGATACTTGGAGACCTTTTATATAATGCTACTTATGTATTATTCTACTTTTTACCTTTTTATTTTATATATTTATATATTTATTTGCTTTACAGATTTATACATATAAATTTTAATTTATTGAAAATAGATGTTTTTCTTGCATAATATATCCTGATTATAGTTTCCCCTTTTCCCACTCTCAGCTCCTCCTCACCTCCCGTTTCACCTGGATCCACTCCCTTTCTGTCTCAGCTGGGATACAAATTGAATAAATTGTAATAAATGATAAAATTTTTAAAAAGAGTTGAAAAAGAAAACAAACAAGCTTCTGAGGGAGAAAATAAAATGAAATACATAACCCTAACACACACATATATAAAATATACAAGATAATAAAACTAATACATCAAGATTGGACAAAACAAATGAACATAAGTAGGAGTCCAAGGGAAGGAGAAGGCATGAGAGTCAGGGACCCACTTTTTCGCACACTTGGGAATCTTATAAAAACACTAAACTGGAAATAATAAGGTATATGCATAGGACCTAGTTTAGACCTCCACAGGCCCTGTACGTGCTACTTCAATCTCTGTGAGTTCAGACACACTTTGGATGTATTGATTTAGAGGGCCTTGTTTTTTCTTGATGTTCTCCATGCCCTCTGGCTCCTCTGGTTTTTTCCTCTTCAGCAGTGTTCTGTGAGCCCAGAAGAGAGAGATCTGATAGAGACATCTTATTTGTGGCTGAGTGTTCTAAGACCTCTCATTCTCTACATAATGTCTGGCCATGGGTCTCTGTATTTGTTTCCACTTGCTACAGGAATAAGCTTCTGAGATGATCTCTGAACAAGATACTGATCTATGAATATAGCAGAATGTCATTACAGTTTTTACTTTATTTTACTGTTTAGAACAGTTTTCCCTTAGGGGCCCAGGATAGCTAGCCGTAGGTTAGTGGTTGCCCAGGTTGTGCCAGGAATTATGAGCTCTATTTCATGGAGTGAGCGTTCAGCCAAAGCAGATCTTGGTTGGTTATGTCCACAAGCTTTGGGCCACCATTACCATAATGTATCTTGCAGACAGGACACCATTATAGATCAAAGGCTCGTGTTTGGCTTGGGGTTTATGTTTTTCTTTTGTCAGCATGCAGAATATTTTTCTGTATCAAAGGTGTAAGCAAATAAGGCTTAAGGATCTATGTAGGCACCAACTCAACTTCTCCATGTTCAGTGAGTTGTGTAAGTGCAGTCTTTGGCAATGGGGCCTTGCTGTCAGTTTTTGGAGAGCCAACTATAGTCTTGTCAATAGCCTACATGGTTTGGGAATTCCCAAGGGACAACTTTGGCCAACAACTCAATTAGATTTAATCTAACCCCAGGGTTGGAAGCTTCATTTGGTGGCAAGTGATCACATATCTTCCTCATTCTACTGTGAACTACTTTGTGCCATGTATTTGGTCTTGTTTTTCTTTATGCCTCCTATGTTTAGAATCTTATTCTTCTATTAGTCATAAAATGTTTAATGACTATTTAACTAACACAGTAATTTACACAGTTTTGGGGATTTCTAATAATGTTTTCTCATTTATTATCTCATTTAATCTTTCAGATAATCCAGTAACATAGCAGCATGTTAACTAGATATGTGATTAACCAGAACAATGTAGTATTTAATCAAGCTGGATAGCATAATAGCACTTTCCAAACTTGGCAATGTATCAAGATCACCAGGAGAGTTTTCTTCCAATTTAAAAGTCAAATTGAACTAAATATTTGCATGTTACAAAGTATAATAGATAAAAAGGTTTCTTAAGAAACCTTTTAGACCCAGTTAATGTTTTGCTTTCTAATGTCACTGTTTCATTTAACAGTAGTCTGAAGACAGCTATTAATACCACCCCAAATCCTTTACTCTTTTTCGTGGCTCTTTTTTATGCCAATATATCATATGTATTATATTAACTAATTCTGTATTTGATTTTATTTGCTGGAAGTAAATTTTGCGCTTTGTGTTTATTTGTGCCTTTCAAAGTAAACTGAAGTGATAAATTCTGGTATATATACACATATTTGTTTGTGTATTTTTAGACATATTTTATATCTCTTTACGAATGTTCTACATTTGTCCTAAGGATATTCAGATGCCATATTTCTGTACGTAGATCATGTAACCCAAAGACTTATGATTTAAAATTTTTGATGGATATTGCTACCAGCAATAGCAAATTTTTATATCAATTTCATCCCACTGCTACTTTTCACCAGAGGTAATGTCCAGCTTTGCCCCTGATTGTGAAATTAGCATCTCCTTTTAGTTCTAATTAAGTCTATTTCTTTAATTACAAATGCATTTAAGCCACTCTTCTTATATTTACTGGCCATTTGTTTATGCGCACATGTGTATGCCAGCTGTTTTATATATATTCTTGGTCCATTTGTTCCATTGTTAGATTTTTTAATGTACTTTTGTAACAGCTCAAAAACAATAAAAATTAGTAAAATTAGTAAAAGTTGGTAAAAAATTAATAAGATTATTTTAAAAATTAATAAAAACGATTTTCTAATAGCATTTCCAGTTTGTGCCTTGGTGGAATATTTCCACTTAAAACAAATAGGCATCTGCCTCTTTCCTATATTCTTTATGATTTTGGTCTAGGCATGTATAATTTTAGAAAACTTCTGCAGGTGATTTTGTGTAGCTGGCCACACATGGAGTTTGAAGACATTAGCTTTTATAGCAGACATGAATGAGTTAAGTACAAAAAGCTAAGTTACTAAAGAAGATATTTTGGATCACAGCATGCAGAAGAATCATGGAAACCATGACTCTCCCAACTGGGAATCCTTTTCTCAAGGGTGTTAATCTGGAAGCTATTTTTCCTGACAAAAGGATCATGGCTATAAAAACTCTGCTTGGCACCATACTGTGGTAGAAATATAGAAACATTCCAAGAAATGCAAAGAGCTACAAATATATTTCTAGGGAACTTCAGAAGAGAGAATTTTGTGAGCATTTGGAGATGCAAGTGTTCTCTGCAATAGTGTGGTCCAAGTGAAGAGGAGATCAAGAGTTACCAGCAATACAGACCGTCCAGTAAAACTAATAATAAATGGGGCATAATTTTGTATATGGGAAATACAGCCATAAGCTGTGATGATTCCTTTATAATAAAGGGATACTCGTCACTATTATTACACATTATCATATCTATTACATTTGGTAATAATTATTATAGCCACACTTTAAATATTTTGATAAGTAACTACATAAACAGTCTGCCTGTGGAATAGCTACTATTATTTATTTTGGGGAAATAAACAGAGTTTAAAGGGGCTGTGTGATTTCCCCCTTCTAGAACACCAAGAAGGAATAAATATTCAAGTGTAAAGAACATGTTCACGTAACTTCTAGTGCAGTCTGCTAAACCTCAGTGTATTCATTATCTCAAAATCAAAATAAATTACATGAAGTTATCCCATATGATAAGTTTAGACTCTTGAAAATAGTTCTTCTCCTCTTCATATTTTTTATTTGAGTAATGAATAAAATACAAATCTACTAATATTTTCCAGCAATTTAGACAATTTAGGCATTTATATGAGAACTTTCATCTATTTCTCTTTTTTTCCTTCCCATAGGATATAATGTTTATCCAAATGTGTCTATTATAGATTATGGCTGCTAGGTAAGATCTTCCTAAAATTGTTTTCTGCTTTCGTTGTACTGTTTATTTTCTATCTTGTAGTTTATGGTGCTTCCTTTTTCCATGAAGTGATAAGAAAACTTGACTTGGATCTGTTGGATGCAGACTTTCGTTCTATTCTATATTCTACAGCTGTGTCAAGGTGGATCGGCAGAGTGTATGTCTAAACATGAATGCTATTCTGGAAATATTTTTTATCTGATATTCAGTGGTGTCTTCACCAGCCATGTGATGGTGATGCATTCATTTAACGTCAGTGCTCAGGAGTCAATGGCAGGCATAGCTCTATGAATTCAAGGCCAGATTGGTGTACAGAGCTATTTCTTAAACAACCAAGGCTGCACAAAGAAATTCTGCCTTGAAACAAAAACAAAAACATATTTTTCCCCTATATTCTCTATTCAGTTTTCTCATATAATGTACTCCAGGGTTGTGCATCTGAATTTTTCAACAGATTAGAAACTGTAGCAAAAAAAAATGAATAACTTGTTGGTGTGATTCCCATTATAGTATATGATGGCTCATTAAATGGGCCATTATTTAGACGAGAATACAGAATGAAGTGTCCCATGAGAAAAATGGAGAGACTTTGATTAGAGATAGTGGCTGTGTTTTAGAGCTGGTTCTGAGCTTAATATGTCTGCAGCTTTTTAAACTGAGTAGATAAACTCAAAGGGTATGGTTTTTAATATGAAACATCAAGCATAAATCCAGGGTGTGGTAGCAAGAAAGCTTTGTGCAGGACTGTACAATGAATGAGATCTAGTTTGAGGCCAGAAGGAATAGAGACTTATGTACTGAGACTGTAGGTCTCTTGGAAAGGTTAACCTCAAAATGAAAATTCATTTCTGTAAAGACTTTATAAATTCATTCCTCGGCCATTAATGATAGGGAGAAATAAAAGGCATGTCCATATGTTCAGTTTATTTATCTCTGTCAATCGTCTTGTACCTGTTCACAAAATAGGAGGAAAGTAAGTGGTATAATGCAGAGGTGAGATTTGAGAATGGCAACAAATAAACAAACAACAACAACAAAGAATGAGGACCACTCAAGTTTAAAGTAAATAACTAATGAAGAAGTGAAGGTGTTGAGACTAAGACATGAAAGGAGGTTTCACTGGTTTCAGCAGGCATAGATTGTTTTTAGTGTTGCTGTGATAGACTTCCCCAAAGCTCAGGTGGTGAAAACTTAATCTGTAATGCCATAGCATTATAAAGTAGGACCTAGTAAGAGGTGATAGGTTCCCAACCTTCCCAAATGGATTAAAATATCAATCCTTGGCTAGTTTTAAAAGTGAATCTGTTCCCTGTGCTTTCCATATCTTGCATGCATTTTTGGCCATTGCAATCCTTTCATGACACAGTATGAAGACTCTTACAAGTGAATATTCCTAGCCTTTGCATTTCTTATCCAAAATTCTCTTTATGGTGAACATCTGATTTGGTCAATTTAGGATAGCTATATTCTGATGACTCTTGCATCTGTTTGCTTAGGTTGCCACTCCTCAGTGGACATTTGGAAGAAGCTCTGTGGCCAAGGATGTGTTCATTGTCTAAAACCTGTAGCAACTTGTAAAGGGTAGGGATGATGGAGAAGATTATATTACAGAATCTAAGGCATTCAAATTTTGCTTGGCCCTATTGTTAGGCTGTAGATCTCTGCATTTGTGTTCATCAGCTGATGGATGAAGCCTCACAAAAGACAGTGCTAAACTCGTGTCTGCAAATATAACAGACCAGTGTCAGTGGTTGAAGAAAAGGTAGAAAAAATATGGTATACTTACACAATGGACTATTACTCAGCTATTAAAAACAAAGACATCATGCAACTTTCAGGCAAATGGGTGGAACTATGAAAGATCATCCTGAGTGAGCAAACCCAGACTTAGAAAGACACACATGATATGTACTCACTTATAAGTGGACATTAACCATAATGTACAGGATAACCATGCTACAATCCACAGACCTGAATACCCTAAGGAAAGCCCAAGGTAGGATGCTAAAATCTCACTAAGAAGAGGAAATAAAATAACCATTAAAGTGGATGAAGGGAGAAAGCAGTGTAGTAGACGGGGTGGGAGGGTAATAGGAATGCTGATGAGGTGTCATGAGGGCAGGGAAGGAAGAGAAGGAAGGTAAGGACCTGGAGAGAGAACGGAAATTATAGGGGAGCATCTCTAGCACAGGGGAGGCTCCAGGAATCTACGGGTTGACCCTGGCTGAGATTCCAAGTGGTGAGAGATATGGTGTCTGAAGTTCCCACCTCCTATAGATAGGTGGAACTTCCCGTGGAGGAAGGAGGATGCCAACTGGCACAAAAAGCATTCAACCCAAAGTTTGCCCTGCCTACAGGAAATGTTGGGATGAAAATGGAGCAGAGATTGAGGGAATGGCAATCCAATGACTGGCCCAAGTTGAGACCTGACTACTGAAGATACCAGCATACAGTTGTCTATAATACATGAAGATCCAATTCTACTATCTGAAACATAGAGGAGTGTACATACAACATGGCTTCTTGCCATGAATGTGGGAGGCACAGTGTCATAAACTGCATTACTTACATGTGGTTGAAACCACACTGAATATTATAAACATATGGCTGAAATAAAGGCATTTTTCCTAAAATGCTTTATTTCTTCATCTATTTCTTGGCCTTATCTTGCATTGACTATGTGCTCCAGTTGGTTTAGTCCTGGATTTTGAGACCACAGTTCTACTTTTGGGTAACCTGATGGTCTAGATTATTGTTTGTGCAACGTAAATCCATGTGAGGGAAGCTACATGATTGCATATCTTTGTTGACTCCAGTCTTTGGGAAGAGTGAAGTATGTGCAAGAGACACAGCCTCATTTTTTTTTAACTTTGAAGCTCCAAAGGGTTGGCATATAGTTCTGGTGGTGAGGATGGGTGTGGGGAACAGCTCCATGCTGTAACACTGAAAAATAAAACAGAAAAAGGACTGGATCTATTTTGGAGTCCTAAATAAAATCCTCTGGCTAATAGCATGCTTTATCTTTGCTTGGCTCTTTGTGTATATTAATCAAATGGGTGGAACTAAAAACTGAGAGGACAGATGAGTCATTCCCAATTAATGCTTTTTACTGTCATTTTAAAGTTGCTGGTTAAAGTACTCCTCAAGAGCCAGATGAAAATCATCACATACTGCATGATTCCTTTATGAGAATTCTGTAGAAAAATCATATCCCTCGAGACAGAAGTAGATTAATGTTCTGGTGCTGAGGGTGGGAATGGAGAGTGGCTGAATATGGAATAAGGCTTTCTTGCACAGACATCAAACTATCCTACAAATAGATGGTAGAAATGGTGACATGATTGTAAACTCACTATAACTGAAAATCGTTCCTTTCTTTTTCCACTTCAGCTTTAGGAATAAGAATTTGGGAGGCTGGAGAGATGTTCCAGTGGCTTAAAAGCACTTGCTATGCAGACTATCAAAGCAGATGCTGAGACTTATGGCCAACTGTTGGGCAGAGGGCAGGGAATCTTATGAAAGAAGTGGGAAATAGTAAGATCTGGAGAGGACAGGAGCTGCACAAGGAGAGCAACAGAACCAAAAAATCTGAGCACAGGGGACTTTCCTAAGACTGATACTAACCAAGGACCATGCATGGAGATAACCTAGAACCCCTGCACAGATGAAGCCCATGGCAGTTCAGTGTCCAAGTGGATTCTATAGTAATGGGAACAGGAACTGTCTCTGACATGAACTGATTGGCCTGCTCTTTGATCACCTCCCCCTGAAGGGGGAGCAGCCTTACCAGGCCACAGAGGAAGACGATGCAGCCACTCCTGATGAGAGCTAATAGACTGGGATAAGAGAGAAAGGAAGGAGGACCTCCCTTATCAGTGGACTGGAGGATGGGCACAGGTGGGGAAAAGGAAGGGAGGGGAGGAAGAGAGGGTGAGATTGGGAGGGGAGGAGGGAGGTAGCTACTTGGGGGATACAAAGTAAATAAACTGTAATTAATAAAAATTAAAAAATAAAAAAGAATATAGTAATAACTGCTCAGCTTATTATTAAACAAATTAAGATTCTCAAAAAAAATGAAGAAGGCAGAGAAGATCCCTGAAATAAGCTGTGTAGCTAGCTGAATCAGCAAGTTATTGGTTCAAGGGAGAGATCCTGTCTCAATGTATAAGGTGAAGAGTGATCAAGGAAGATATCTACATCACTCTCTGCCATCCATCTACACCCACACACTTGTACTCACACACATACAAATAAGTGTATATACACACATCATACAGTATGCATTCTATTTTTATACACACAATATACAATATTTCTTTGTTTTTAAGAAATCACATTATGGTAAGGCTCCATACCCAAGCTGTTAAAACTGATAAAGTTCTCAGATTGTTTGGGGATCTCAAATTGGACAGCACTCTGCCACCTAAATCATTTCTCATGGGTGACATCAGGCCTATTGGCAAAGCACTCTGTACAAACTGGTGATTATATCTGCCCAAGTCTGTAGAACAGTGCGATCTGAACTTCTAAAGCACAGTTGGATTGCTTTTTATAAAACGGTTATTTCATGAGCAGGTGAAGTGCATTTGAGTTAATAAAGTTTCTTCCTTGCTTCTGAATAACCTTAAGAGCAATAAGTTGAGATGAAGTAAGTCCTTTTACTACATTCTACAGATAGTAAAGCCACAGAAGTATCAATCTGTAGAAGGAAATATAATGAGTCAAATTTCATGAAGAGACAGGCAGTTTTATTTTTCAGTTTTACTTGAGAAAATGAAATGAAAACACAAACCCGGAGTGACCAAGTGCATCAAGGATTCAGATCTTCTTCACCTTTCTTAAAAACAAGTTTCATGGGATGCACACACCATGTGCTTGGCTTTTAATGCTACATAAATGGTTATTATAATGTATATCTGAATAAACTAGAGAATGTTTATAGAAGAAAGGGAAAAAAAACCTCAGAGTTAAGAAATTTTGTACTGAACATAGATCTATGATCTTACAACCTGTGAGTTTGGACTGAGGACTTGTAAGATTTCACCCATTCAATAACATACACACGCTCTCTCTCTTTCTCTCTCTCTCCCTCTCCTGTGGGTGTAAAGCAATTTATAATATACTATATTATAACAAAATATAATTGTAAGCATATCTAGTTTTCTATATCTGCCTATTGATTTATTCTTTGTTGTTATTTGTAACAAAAGACTTTGAAGTACTTGTTCAGGTCATAGTTGCACAGATTGAAAAGTCCAGCTTTCAGCAGCTCAAGTTTCAGCAGCTCCTCTTCTCTGCTCCTGGTGAGGGCTTTTTGGTTCTATCCCAATGTGATGTAGGTACAAGGCAGAAGCGCATTCATGAGGGAGAGATCATGTCCTCTCAGAAAGCAGGAGACTAATTAAAGGTCAGGGAAGCAGTGAAAACAAACACCTTTCAATGTGAGCTAAGGTGGCTTTGTAAGTTTTCCAAATAGGGTCTCCCCAAATAGGTATGTGTGTGTTTATTTGCACATATATGCATACATTATACATAAGCTAATCCATGCTCATGGTTTTAATATACAGAATTATTATCTGTAGTGATAGGGAGGGCTGCTTTGAATATACAAGATTTAAATCTTTAATGTTTTGTTTAACTTTAAGCCTTACTTTCAAATATTATCAGTTTGTTTTTTTTTCCTAATAAGATATGTAACACATTTAGAAAACATGGGCTTTTCTAAGAGGTTTTCTGATAATTCTGTGTATTTCAACTATAGTTGGCAAGAGGCGTCGAGTAACATAATCATGACAGAACTTCTGATGCAATGCAACCAGAAACATCTCTGTCTTCTTCATGCTCAAAAATTGGTATATGGATGTGCAATGGTGATTTCATTAAGATCGTCTGTGCTCATGGATCAGTAGGATTAACATAGTGAAAAATGACCATTCTGCTAAAGCATTCTACAGATTCAATGCAATTCCCATCAAAATACCAACACAATTCTTTACAGACCTTGAAAGAAAAATTGTCAACTTCATATGTAATAACAAAAACCCCAGAATTCCCAAAACGATCCTATACAACAACAGATCATCTGGAGGTATCTCCACCACTGATCTCAAGCTGTACTACAGAACAATAGTGATAAAAACTGCATGGTATTGGCATAGAAACAGAATAGAAGACCAAAAAATAAATCCACACACCTATTGGTACTTGTTTTTGACAAAGAAGCCAAAACCATTCAATGGAAAAAAGACAGCATCTTCAACATATGGTGCTGGTCCAGTTGAATGTCTACATGCAGAAAAATGAAAATAGATCCATATTTAAAAGCCTAACATAACTAAAATCCAAGTGTATCAAAGACCTCAACATAAAACCAGATTTCATCTAAATCGGTTAGAAGAAAAAGTGGGGAAGAACCTAGAACTCATTGGTACAGGAGACAACATCCTGAACAGAACACCAACAGCACAAGTTCTAAGATCAATGATCAATAAATGGGACCTCATGAAACTGAAAAGCTTCTGTAAAGCAAAGGATACTTTCATCAGAACAAAACAACAGCATACAGACCAGGAAAGAATCTTTACCATCTCTATATCTGACAGAGGGCTGATATCCAGAATTTATAAGGAACTAAAGAAGTTAAAAAGCAACAAATCAAGCAATCCAATTAAAAAATTAGGTACAGAGCTAAACAGAGAATTCTCAGTAGAGGAATATAGAATGGCAGAGAAACACTTAAAGAACTGCTCAACATCCTTAGCCATCAGGGAGATGCGAATCAAAATGACCCTGAGATTTGACCTGCCACCCATCAGAATGGCTAAGATCAAAAACTCAAGTGACAACACATGCTGGAAAGGTTGTGGAGAAAGGGAAACCCTCCTCCATTGCTAGGGGAATGTATAATTGTACAACCACTGTGGAAATAAATCTGGCACTTTCTCAGACAATTAGGAATACTGCTTCCTCAAGATCCAGCTATACCACTCCTAGGCATATATCCAAAAGATGCTCAGGTACACAACAAGGACATTTGCTCAACCATGTTTGTAGCATCTTTATTTGTAATAGCCAGAACCTGGAAACAACCCAGGTGTCCCTCAGCGGAGGAATGGATCCAGAAACAGTGGTATATTTACAGAATGGAATACTACTCAGCAATTAAAAACAAGGAAATCATGAAATTTGCAGGCAAACGGTGGGATCTAGAAAAGATCATCCTGAATGAGGTATCCCAGAAGCAGAAACACACACATGGTATATACACACTTATAAATGGATACTAGACCTATAAGATAGGATAAACATACTAAAATCTGCACACCTGAAGAAGCTAAACAAGAAGAGGTTCTGGAGTAAGATGATCAATCCTCACTTAGAAAGGCAAATGAGATGGACACTGGAAGTAGGAGAAAACAAGAAACAGGACAGGAGCCTACCATGGAAGGCCTCTGAAAGACTCTGTCTAGCAGTGTATCAGAGCAGATGCTGAGACTCGTAACCAAACCTTGGGCAGAGTTCAGGGAATCATTTGAAAGAAGGGGGAGTTAGTAAGACCTGGAGATGACATGAGTCCCACAGGACCTAATGTATCTGGGCACAGAGGTCTTTTCTGAGACTGATTCTCCAACCAAGTGCTGTGCATGAATGGATATAACCTAGATCCCCTGCTCAAATGTAGCCAATGGCAGCTCAGCATCCAAGTGGGCTTCCCTAGTAAGGGGAATAGGTGCTATCTCTGACATGAACTCAGTGACTGGCTCTTTGACTCCCACACCAATGGAGGAGCAGCCTTGCTAGGCCACAGAGGAGGACAATGCAGCCAGTTCTGATGAGACCTGATAAACTAGGGTCAGATGGAAGGGAGGAAGACCTCCCCTATTACTGGACTTAGACAGGGCCAAAAAGTAGATGAGAGAGGGAGAGTGGGATTGGGAGAGAATGAGGGAGGGGGCTACAGCTGGGATACAAAGTAAATTACCTATACTGTCCCTCAAGTTAAAAATGTTTGTCTGGAATTGACTGGACTGCCACATAACAATAATACCTAATGCTTATTTATGAAGTGTTGGTTTCATTCCTGATATAATTTTATACAGTTTTAAAAGTAGTAATGAATTCTGTTACTCCATTTTGGACATTTTGGATCTAAATTATGTGGCAAGAAGATTTCTTGAAATGAGATATTAATAGAGTGTGAAACGGAATAAAGAAGTTGTTTGTGGTATATACTGGGGATCTTTAGAATATTTAATGTTGGGGAAATGCTGGTCATGTTGGGGAAATAGCATGTCAGATGTACCATGTATTATATTAATAATTTCTTCTATAACTACCTTCGTAAGAAAAGGGATGTTTAATATTGTTAATGGTGTTTACAATTAATTTGCCAATCATGTGATTCTGTCTTTGTTACTACTATTGTGTTGAATCACTTCTTGATTTGCATGTGTTGCAAATCCTGTATCATTGGAATGAAAGCATATTGATGATGGTGCATACATTTTTCCATGCTGATACACCCAGTTAGTGGGTGCTGTATTGAAAATTTTGCATCAGTGTTCATCATGGAAATTGGTACATAAATTGTCTTCTCATTTGTTGTATCTTGTCTTTGGTAACACAGCAATATTGGCTTCATAAAATAACAAGATACTGATCCTTCTTTTATGCTTTATAGAATAATTTAAGAAACAATTGTATTATTTCTCTTGTAAAATTTTTAAAGAATTTGGTATTGACTGTTTCTAGTCATATCTAGGGTTTTTGAATGAGACTAGACTATTATTGCTTCAATCTCATTATTTAATATCATCTTTTAAACTTGTTTATATCCTTTGATATGCCATGTATATACAAAAATTTGTCTATTTCTCCTAAATTTGCCAGATCTTTGAAATATAGGTTTTCAAAGTGTTCCCCCTGTTGATCCTCTGGAATTTATTGGACTCTATAATAATTTCTCTCTTGCTCTCTTAAAAATCTATGCTCTTAGTAATTTGTTTCTATTATCTTTCATTTTTAAACTTAGCTAAGAGATTGTCAATGTTATCTAAGTGCTTAGAACCCAACTGTCTCATTCATTTTTAAATATTCTTCTTTTAACCAAAATTTCATTAATCTCTGATATACTTTTTTGGTACACTGATTTTGGGATATGCTTTCAATTATTTGTCTAAGATCCTGAGGAATGTTATTTGTTTATTCCAGTTTTCTCTGATTTTTAAAGGAAAAGTTCCTTCCTATATGTTTTTTCTTTTAAAAATACCCTCATTGCATCACAAAGCTTCTAATAAGTTGTATTTTCATTTTTACTTGACTTACAAACTTTTCAAAATTTCTTCCCTGATTGACTTAGTGACTTAGTGACCATATTGGATTGTTCTATTCAATTTTCAAACATTTGTATAGTTTCTCTTGCTATTGATTGCTACATTTATCCTATTATGATCTGATAAGACCGAAGAAATTTCAATATTTTTCTGATAATAAAAATCAATATGTGACCTAAAAGTTAAGCAATTTCAGATAAATTTCTCTAGGGTACTTAAATCAATGCTTACTTCACAGCTGTTAGATGGATGTCACATTGATATCTATAAATATCATTTGATCTGTAGTATTGGTCTATACATTCTTTATTGATTATTTGTCTGTATGACAAATTAATTTGTGAGTATTGAATTCAACCACCTTTATTACAATAGACCACTTATTGTGAGAAGCTGGATGGAACACAAAGAAAACAGCAAGGAATCAAAGAAAATATCAGAATTAATGATGGGTTTTCTGGGAAGCTTCACTTATGAACAGGGGATACAAAAAATAAAAGGAACAATCAGACTATGGCTATTACAAGTTTTATTGTTATTATCAAAGGCAGATATCAATGCTGAAATTGTAAATTTGTAAATTCTCACCCTGCTAGATACGATTTCTAGAACACTCAACATATACATATACATATACATATACATATACATATACATATACATATACATATACATATACATATACATACACATGGGGACATTTGCATGTCACCTAGAAACAAACAAAAAACTGTTTCTTTTCTTTTTTTCTTTTTCGGAAAAAATATCAGACTAAGAAAGTCATTCTCATGAGGGCATGATAGATGAACGTGTCATGGAGGGAAAATCCTGATTTTACAGGGGCATTTTCCATTTACATGTATTTTACTTCTTATTTATTCATGTCATTGTTATCTTCTGGGCATCTCATCTGAGAGCAACAATGCAACAGTGCACATATGCACATGTGGTAACCCCACGGGAAATGATGTTCTGCAACCAACCTCTGGGCTTCAGCCACTGGGAGCAAAGTTCTGCTTTCATCTGAGCAGATGCCATAGTCATGTCTTGATCTCTGAACTGAAGCTAGGCTGTGCAGTGAAGAGAAGCATCCCCAGAAGGTTGAGGAGCCACTTTTTTCCTAGTTCTAGAACTTGCTAGAGCAGAATTTGGAAAGATTGAATACTCTTTATAGCCTTTAAAATAATCTATAAACTTGGGAACTTAGTCTCTTGGCCTTAGTATGTTTATGGATTATAAAAGGACACTGGATTGTTTAATTATCAGTACTCTCAGAGGGTGTAAAGCCTAGCTAGTAGTAGTAGGACTACACCATTTACTACATGTACCATTGCTTCTTGCTTCTTCTTGGAGACAGGCAGCTCAGCCGTCTTCCCTCCATCGGCAGAGCTTCACCATGCAAAAGGAATTTGCTTTTCTTTTTAGACGCTGTATCATCAGATGAAAATATATTGCTCTCTCTAGCTGCCTGAGTCTCTGTTATAGATTCAAGTTGTAAGCATTTTAATTATTTGGATACCATTTATTTTTCAATAATTTAATTTTATTTATATATTTATTAAATTTTATTCACTTTGTATCTCCACTGCAGCCCCCTCCCTTGTCTCCTCCCAGTCCTATCTACCCTCTCTCTTCTTCCTCTGTGCCCTTTCCCTAGTCCCCTGAAAGGGGAAGACCTCCTTCCTATCTATCTGACCCTAGCTTTATCAGGTCTCATCAAGGCTTGCTACATCCTCCTCTTTTGTAGCCTGGCAAGGCTGCACCCCACCCCACCCCCCACCAGGGGGAGGTGATCAGAAAGCCTGCCACTGAGTTAATGCCAGAGAGAGCCCCTGTATCCCTTACTTGGAAACTGGGCTTCCTTTGAACAGGGGGTCCAGGTCCTCTCTACGCATGGTCCTCAGTTGAATTTGTTTGAAGTTTTCTATCAATATCTCTGCCCATAAGTTGCTTCATATGACATCTATTTTTTTCAATCATTCCATTTTAATTTTTTCACATTGCTTTAATTTTTTTGGCTTCTTATTGTGGAGTAGTGGATATTTAGGTATGTGACTTTGTTCCAAACAACTGCATAATCTTTTATCATAAATCGGTTATCAACAAATGTTTTCCAAAGTGGTTTCATTGCATATTCTCCTCCTCAGCATTGTTCAACTATTTTCAGAGCAGCTTTATTTGTAATAGCCAGAATCTGGAAACAACCTAGATGTCCCTCAATAGAGGACTGGATACATAAATTGCGGTACATTTACACAATGGAATACTACTCAGCTGTCAAAATCAGGAAAATCATGAAATTTGCACGCAAATGGATGGAACTAGAAGAGATCATCCTGTGTGAGGTAACCTAGAAACAGAAAGACTGGAATGATATACATTCACTAATAAGCAGATATTATCCATATAATATAGGACAGCCACCTACAGACCTAAAGTACCTAAACACTAAGGAAGACCCTAGGGAGGATACTTAAATAGCATTCAGAGTGGCAAACAGGATAGACACCAGAAGACATGGAAGAAAAGAAACAGGATGGGAGCCTAGTATAGAGGGTCCTCTGAAAGGATTCAACCAACAGGAGATCGAAGCAGATGCTGAGACTCAGGGCCAAACTTTGGACAGAGCACAGGGAGTTTTATGGAGGAAGTGAGGGGTGTGATTAGAGCACTGATTCGAAGTATTATGAAGATTAGAAGCCATTTTATGTAAGATTCAATAAATATATTATGAAATATATACTACATACATTCATAAAGAAAGTTTTCTGTTGTATTTACAGGATGAACAGGAAATGGAAATGGGAATCGGGGATGTGTTTCCATGATCAAGTATTTACTTAGCAAGGGTAAGACCCTGCATCCCATTCGTGGAAGCTTAAATACAACATAAAGCTTCTCCTCACTAAAATGAAACCCACAAATTTTACTTGAGATAAGCAGATAATTTTTGTACTCTGTGATGTTTTTAAACTCCGAGGTGCCAATTTGCAAAAAGTATAAATTGAATAAATTTACATTTCATTGCAGAGGTTCTAGGGGAATTAGCTGGCAGAGACAATGCATTTCACAGAGGAGAAAAATGGTAAACAGCAATTATGATTGTTACTGGCAGTGTAGTAGTACCTTGGCCATATTAAGCATATATACATATACATACACATACATATGCATATATAAGCCTAATATATATGATATACATATACATGATATATATGATATGAATATATATTCATACACATATGTACATATATATATATATATATGCCCATTTGTATGAAACACCATGAACAAGACATCTTGGTAGGGGAAAGGGTTTATTTCAGGTTACACTTCCAGATGACAGTCTATCACTAGGGGAAGTCAGGGCAAGAACTCAAACAGAGTAGAAACCTGGAGGCAGGAGCTGATTGAAGAGCTGCTTACTGGTTTGCTCCCCATGGTTTGCTCATCCTGTTTTCATATAGAACTTGGGAACACCAGCCCATAGGTGGCCCACCAACAATGGACCAGGCCCTCTACATTAGAGACTAACTAAGAAAATGTGTTATAGCTGGATCTTATGCAGGCATTTTTTCAATTGAGGCTCCCTCCTGTCAAATAACTAGCTTTTATCAAGTTGACATCAGACCTGCCTGCATATTAATATATATATATATATGTTATATGTGCATAATAAAAATAGTAATACATATAGTAAATATATATAATGCTATTCTTTCTCATTAATTAATTAATTTATTCATTTTACATCCAGATCGTAGCTCCTTTGCTCCTCTCTTCCCTCCTTCCCCCATGCCCCCACCTTTTCTCTTCAGAAAAGGGGAACCACCCCATGACCTCACCCCACCACATCAAGCCCCATCAGGACTGAGCACATCCTCTTCCCCTGTGGCCTGACAAGGCAACCTAACCAGGTAGTAGAGTTAAGAAAAATCATACAACAGAGTACTTGTCAGAGACAGCTCCTGGTCCCCTTACTAGTGATCCCACATGAGGTGGGAGCTGCGTATTAGCTACAGCTGTGTGGGGAGCCTAAGTCCAATCCATGCAAAGTGCTTGGTTGTTGCTTCAGTCTCTGTTACCACTTTGGGCCCTGATTAGTTGGCTCTGTTGGTCTTGTTTTGGAGCTCCTATTCCACCCAGATCTTTTTATTTTTCCCTTCAGTTTTCCACAAGACTCCCTATGACTCAACCAGTGTTTGGCTGTGAATGTCAGCATCTGTTTCAATCTGCTGCTTGGTGGTGCCTTTCAAATGACAGCTATGCTAGGCTCCCATCTGTATTACTAATAGTGTCAGGGGTTGGTTCTCTCTTATAGGGTGGGTCTCAGGTTGGGCTATGCATTGGTTGGACATTCTCTCAGTTCTGCTCTATCTTTATTCCTGCACATCTCGTAGGCAGGGTAAATTTTGGGTCAAAGTTTTTGTGGTTAGGTTAGAGGCAGGTTAGAGTCCTGTCTAGTTAGATGATGTCTGCCTCGGTCTCCATGGCCTTTGCTACTAGGAGTATCAGCTAGAGTCACCCACATATCCTGCCAGAAGCCTACACTGTTGTAGGTCTCCGGCTTGTCCTCTTTTCTCTGCAAGCCCTCTGTTCTCCTGTGCCCACCCTCCCCAGGTCTGATTTTCATCCTCATTCCTCCCCAGGCTCCCTCTCTTACCATGTCTTCTCTCTTCAACCACTTTCTCTGTCTATTCTATTTCCCCTTCCGAGTGAGATTTAAGTATCCTCCCTTGACTCTTCCTTCTTACTTATCTTCTGTGGTTCTGTGAATTACAGTATGATTATCCTGTTTTTTTATAGCTAAAATCCACTTATAAGTGAATATATAATGTGTGTCTTTCTGGGTCACCTAACTCAGAATGTTCTTTTCTAGTTCTATCCATTTTCTAGTTCTATCTGCAAATTTCATAATTTCCTTGTTTAATGGCTGAGTACTATTCCATTGTATAAATGTGCCAACGTTTCTTTATCCATCCTTCAGTTGAGGGATATCTAGGTTGTTTCCAGATTCTGGCTATTATGAATAAAGCTGCTATGAACAGAGTTAAACAAGTGTCATTGTTGTAAGGTAGAGATTCTTTTGGGTATATACCCAGGAGTGGTATAGCTGGGTCTTGAGGTAGACCTATTCCCAATTTTCCAGGAAAGAGCCAGATTGATTTCTAAAGTAGTTGTACAAGTTTTCACTACCACCAGCAATGGAGGAGTGTTCTCCTTTCTCCACATTCTCTCCAGAATGTGCTGTCACTTGAATTTTTGATCTTAGGCATTTCTGATGGGTATAAGATTAGAATCTCAGGGTAGTTTTGACTTGCAGTTCTCTGATGACTAAGGAAGTTGAGCATTGGTTTAAGTGCTTCTTAGCCACTTGAGATTCCTCTCTTGAGAAATTTCAGTTTAGCTTTGTACCTCATTGTTTAATTGGATTATTTGATTTGTTGGTGTTTAATTTCTTGAGTTCTTTATAGATTTTGAATATAAGCCTTTTGTCGGATGTATGGTTAGTGAAAATCTTTTGTTATATTGACAGTGTCTTTTGCCTTACAGAAGTTTTTCAGTTTCAAGAGGTCCCAAGTATTAAATGTTGATCTTGGAACCTGAGCTTTTGGTGTTCTGTTTAGGAAGTTGTCTTGTGTGTCAATGAGTTCAAGGCTCATCCCCATTTTCTCTTCTAATGGCTAGATATTATGCAGGTATTTTCTCAGTTGAGGTTCCCTTTTTTATATAACTCTAGCTTGTATCAAATTGAGATAAGACGCACCATATTAATACATATATGTACATGATATATATGTATAATAAAATAGTAATACACATAGTAAATATATATACATACATATATATATATATATAATTCTATTCTTTAAATAGCTAGTAGGCAACCAATAATCTAAAGTTAAAATTTTGGGGAATTTAGTACAAAATAAGTACCAACTAAATAATTTGGTCATATACATTCATATATATTAGTGGTATACTGAAACAGTTTTGCCAAAGAGAAAATCATGGCCTTGAGAGTTAGAGCCCATTAAGAGGATGGTAGCAAACTCTTCACTAAACTGGCAATCCCATAAAACTGAATAGAGGTACAAAACCTTAAGACAAGAAACAGCTGATTTATATTACTAAAATGCATTATTTGGTTTGAGACATTTTATTTAACAGACAATTTGAAGTTCTGTATCTATTAAAAACAAATTTCACCTGTATAAATGAAAGAAGGTGAAACATTCTATTGTACAGTAAGCATTTTCACCTGCTGAGCTACTGAGTGGGCCTGAGCTTGTGCAATTTTACTGGTGGGTGTTGTAAACATCCAAATGAGAATAGACAAGTTCACATCCTCATCTCTTATATAACACTCTGAATACAAGATACTCAGCTCAAATATGGGCAACAGCAAGAAAAATGTAGCTGTTCAAGAATTAAATATCTGGTTTTAACTTCTTTTCTCAAAACTTGAGAAGTTGCTATACCCAGTGGTGGGTTCTTATTGCCAAATATTGCTTTGAGAATGTATAAAAGTAGCAAAATGCCATTCTTTAAAGGGCTAGCAAGCACCGATGATTTTAAAGACATAGTTTGTGGCATTGCCTTTGAATCAGTACCAACTAGGCAAACTGATCAGGTAAATTAAGCTTATAAGTGATGTTGCAAAAGACTATAGATGACTATAGATGACTTTGCTGGTCACCTTGTCTCATGTGGTCAAAAGAACACTTAGATGGGATATATAAGACGTTTGGTACCAAAATAATCCTACTAGCTATTGAGCCTCCTTTTTCTTAGTAGAAATCCACAAAGTTAAATATCTTTTGCTTAACCTTTGCACAAGTCTTTTTAGCGTTCATTTGTGATAGCCCAATATTGTTTCCACATCCATGGAAGCTTTCTGTGACCAAATGATGGCATGTTCTTTGTGGCATTTCCGTCTGCAGCAATTTCAAAATTAACAAGAAAAGAGGGAGAAAACAGGACAGGAGCCTACCACAGGGGACCTCTGAAAGACTACCCAGCTGGGTATCAAAGCAGATACTGAGACCCATAGCCAAATGTTGGGCAGAGTGCAGGAAATCTTATGAAAGAAGGAGGAAATAGAAACACCTAGAGGGGACAGGAGCTCCAATATGAGAGCAACAGAACAACAACAACAAAAATCTGGGCCCAGGGATCTTTTCTGAGACTGATACTCCAACCAAGGCCCAGGCATGGAGATAACCTAGAACCCCTGCACAGATGTAGCCCATGGCAGCTCAGTCTCCAAGTGGGTTCCCTAATAATGGGAACAGGGACTGTCTCTGACATGAACTCAGTGGCTGGCTCTTTGATCACTTCCCCCTGAGAGGGAAGCAGCCTTATCAGGCCACAGAGGAAGACAATGCAGCCAGTCCTGATGAGACCTGATAGGCTAGGGTCAAAGAGAAGGGAGGACAACCTCCCCTATCAGCAGACTTGAGGAGGGGCATGGGAGCAGATGAGGGAGGAAGGGTGGGACTAGGGGGGGTGTAGGAGGGGGCTAGAGCTGGGATAAAAGTGAACCATCCGTAATTAATAAGAAAATAAAATAAAACTCTCATTGGACATTAATAGGGCTAGGACTAAAAAAAAAAAGATTTTTTAATTCAAATGGAGTCCAAGGACAGTATTGAATGGATAGAGCTAAAATGGATCCAGATAAAATATATGTCAAATTAAAAATAGAAATAAAAAGAAATGAAGATACTGAATGTAAAGAAGATTATATGCAACAACAGAACAATCATTTTTCTTGTGTATCTATAGAATGTTTCCCAAGATGCGTTCATACCCTACTATAAAATAATAAGTAGGTTCTAAGTTAAGTCTTGGTGATTTACAAAAGACTCAAATTTCTCACACATAGTCTCTCTTTTTTTTCTGATTTCAATGAATGAAAGTACAGTAAATTATTTATAATCTCATGGTGGAACCAAAATGGTGGCGCCAACCATGCAGGGTATCTGAACAGCAGCTCAGCAGTGAGAGAAGAGTCATCAGCAAGCAGTACTGTGGACCGCAAAACCCTGACTTCTCTGTTTCTCAGGTGAGAGGAAAACCCAAAGATGAGGGTCCATCTTCAGGACACCCGCTAACAGCTAATAAAATTCCCACGGTCCTTCCCAGCAATACCACAGCCCTAGGCCAACTGCCCAGGCACAGCATCTGTGGATACCTTCCTGGTACCTGCAACTTGATACCCCAATATCGGGCACTCACTCTATTGTTTATGGAGTGGATAACATCTATTACGGAAGTGAAGCCTCAAACCTGGGTGCCTACTCTCACCACCTTGGAGATAACATTCTTGGCAGCCATTGGTTCCTGAAGCCAACTCTCACCCTCCTGTGGATACCTTCCTGTCACCATCACCTTGCCGCTATGACCTCAGGTCCTCAAGTTAACCATTCTGTGCAGTCAACCTCAGGCCCCCTGAGCCTTTGGACCCAAGAAAACAATGTCAGGCACTGCTCTAAGGCTCAAACCATCTCCCTGAGGAGAACAACAGGACCTCCGTGCTCACGAGTTTTTTGTTGTTGTTTTTTGTTTTTTAAAGTCTGTATCCAGCGAACACTGTGTCTGGGCAAAGTGCCTCAGCACACTAACCTCAGATATAGAAAGCAGATGGCCCGGCAGCAAACTACAAGACTTCCCTTCGAAAAAATCGGATCCCTGAGTTCCTGAGGAATCCACATGTTCCACAAGATCAGACATCTTAAGAGACCCACAGTAAATTCTCTGAGAGCTATCTCCAGTCTGAGCTCATACCTACTGATCTGAGAAGGGCTCCTACAGGAACATTCACCTTCCTGCAGAGGGTTTTTCCCTTATCCCCAAGAACTCCTATAGGCAACAAGCTCTAATATCCAAAGCCAGAGACAACAAGATGGCTAAAGGTCACCATAAAAACAAATTACAATAGCCAAAGCAATAAGAAATCCTGATAATCAAAGTTATCTAAAGTCAAGAAGCCCTGGATGACCTAACAGAACTGAAACACAAGAGAATGGCCTTAAATCTATGCTTATGAAGATGATGACAGAGGAAATGCATAAAATCTCTAAAGAAATACAGAAATTTACAGTCAAAAAGACTGAGGCCTTTAGAGAGGAAATAATTACATTAATGAAGTCAATACAAGAAAGTTTAAACAAACAGGTGAAGGAATTAGACATATCATATAATGAAAGACAGGAAAATACAAACAGGTCAAAGAAATCAACAAAATGGTTCAAGATCTGAAGAATGCAATAGAAACATTAAAGAAAGCACAAATTGAATAAATCCTGGAGAGGGGGAACTTAGAAAAGAAAAGAAGGAACAAAAGAGGTAAGCATCACTAACAGAATACAGGCAATGGAGGAAGGAACCTCAGATGTGGAAGACACAATGGATGAAGTCGATGCATCTATCAAAGAAAATGTTAAAAAAAAAATCCTGACACCAAACAACTAACAAGTCAAGGACACCATAAAAAGAAGAAAACTAAAAATAATAAGAATAAAAGAAAGAGACGATTCCTCATTCAAAAGTACCAGAAAATATTTTTAACAAGATCATAGAAGATAATTTCTCCTGTCTTAAGAAGGAGATGCCTATAAGCATATAAGAAGCCTAAAGAACACAACACAGGTAAGAACAGAAAAGAAAATCCTCTTATCACATAATAACCAAAACACTAAATATACAGAACAAAGAAAAAATATTAAAAGCTGAAAGGGAGAAAGGTCAAGTAACATATTGGCAGACCTATCAGAATCACACCTGACTTCTTAGCAGAGACCGTAAAAGTGAGAAGAGGCTGGACAGATGTCTTGCAAACCATAAGAGACCACAGATGCCAGTCCAGAGTACTATAATCAGCAAAAATTTCAATCAATGAAGATGGAGGAGACAAGATTTTCCACAACAGAACCAAATTTATGCATTATCTATGCAACACAAAAACATAAACAAAAAACAAAACTAACCCAAAACAAAAAAAACATTAATAAAGCTTAAACCACACATAGATCCCCACACATTAATAGTGGCAGACTTCAACACCCTACTCTCACCAAAGGACAGGTCAATGAAACAGAAACTAAACAGAGAAAAAATGACACTATCAGATGCCATAAATTAACAGACATCTACAGAACATTTTGCCCAAATGCAAAAGAATATACCTTCTTCTCAGTACACCACAGAACCTTCTCCAAAACTGACCATAGGTCAAAGCATGCCTCAACAGATACAAGAAAATTGAAACCATCCATTGTATCCTATCAGAACACGATGTTGCTGGATATCAATAACAATAGAAATAGCAAAAAGTTCACAAACACATGGAAACTGAACAACTTTCAACAACAGCTGGGTCAGGGAAGAAATAAAGAATGTAAATAAATACTTTCTAGAATTCAGTGAAACTAAATGCACAGCAAACCCAAATGGGACACAATGAAAGCAATGCTAAGAGTAAAGGCATACGAATAAGTGCCTTCCTAAAGAAATTAGAGACATCTCATACAAGCCACGTACCAGTATACCTGAAAGCCATAGGGGGAAAAAAGAAGAAACAGACACAACCAAGAAGAGGATCAAAGACCTCAACATAAAACCAGATACACTAAATCAGTTAGAAGAAAACTGGAGAAGAGCCTTGAACTCATTGGCACAAGAGACAACTTTCTGAACAGAACACCAAAAGCACAGGCTGTAAGAGCAACAATCAATAAATGGGACCTCATGAAGTTGAAAAGCTTCTGTAAAGAACAAGACACTGTTGTCAGAACAAAACGATAGCTTACAGACTGGGAAAGGATCTTCACCGGCCCTATATCTGACAGAGGATGATATCAGGAATGTATAAAAAAACTAAAAAAATTAAAAAGCAATAAATCAAGCAATCCAATTAAAAATGGGGTATGGAGCTAAACAGAGAATTCTCTGTAGAGGAATATATAATGGCAGAAAAACACTTAAAGAAATGCTCAACATCCTTAGCCATCAGAGAGATACAAATCAAAATGACCCTGAGATTTTACCTAACACCCATAAAATGGCTAAAATCAAAAACTCAAATGACAACACATGCTGGAGAGGTTGTGTAGAAAGGGGAACCCACCTCCATTGCTGGTGGGAATGTAAACTGGTACAACCACTTTGGAAATCAATCTGACACTTTCTCAGACAATTAGGAATAGTACTTCCTCAATACTCAGCTATATCCTAGGCATATATCCAAAAGTTGCTCAAGTACACAACAAGGAAATTTACTCAAACATGTTTGTAGCAGCTTTATTTGTAATACCCAGATCCTTAAAACAACCCAGGTGTCCCTCAGTTGAGGAATGAATGCAGAAATTGTGGTACTTTTACACAATGGGATACTACTCAGCAATTAAAAACAAGGAAATCATGAAATTTGCAGGCAAATGGTGGGGTCTAGGAAAGATCATTCTGAGTGAGGTATCCCAGGAGAAAGACACACATGGTATATACTCACTTATTTAGACCTATAAGATATGATAAACATAATGAAATCTATACATCTAAAAAAGATAAACAAAAAAGAGGACCCAGGGTAAGATGATCAATCCTCACTTAGAGAGAAAACTGGATGGGCATTGGATGTAGGAGAAAACAAGTAACAGGACAGGGTCCTACCACAGAGGGCCTCTGAAAGACTCTACCTAGTAGTGTATCAAAGCAGATACTGAGACTCATAACCAAATTTTCGGCAGAGTGCAGGGAATCATATGAAAAAAGAGGGAGTTAATATGACCTGGAGAGGACAGGAGCTCCACAAGGACCAAATATATCTGGGCACAGGGGTCTTATATGAGACTGTTTCTCCAACCAAGGACCATGTATGGATATGCTCAGATGTAGCCTATGGTAGCTCAGTATCCAAATGGGTACCCTAGTAGGGGGAACAGGGACTATTTCTGACATGAACTCAATGGGGGGCTCTTTGGCCTCCCCACCCTGCAAGGGAGGAGCAGCCCTGCTAGATCACAGAGGAGGACTTTGCAGCCAGTCCTGAAGAGACCTGATAAACCAGGGTCAGATGAAAGGGCAGGATCTCCTCCTCTATCAGTGGACTTGGAAAGGGGTAGGGAGTAGATGAGGGAGGAAGGGTAGGATTGGGAAGGAATGAGGGAGGGGGATACAGCTGGGATACAGAGTTAATAAAATGTAACTAATAATAAAAATAAAGTAAGAAAAAGAAAAAAAGAAGAGTAGATGGCTGGAAATAATCAAACACAGGGCTGAAATCAAGAAATTAGAGACAAATAAAACAATTCAAAGAATCAATGTATCCAAGAGCTAGTTCTTTGAGAAAATCAACAAGATAGACAAAGCCTTAGCTAAACTAACTGAATGGCTGAGAGATACTGTCCAAGAAAATCAGAAGTGAAAAGGGAGACATAGCAACAGACAACAAGGAAATCCGAAGAATCATTTGGTCTTACTTCTAAAGCTATATAATGCAAAATTTGAAAATCTAAATAAAATGGAACAATATCTTGATAGATTCCACTTACCAAAGTTAAAGATCAGGTAAATAAACTAAATAGTAATAAATCTCCTAAGGATATAGAGTTAGTCAAGTTCTAAATCCCCTAAGGAAATAGAAGCAGTCACTAAAAGTCTCCATCCAAAAAACAAACAAACAAACAAACAAACAAACAAACAAGCCCAGGGATAGACAGTTTCAGCACAGAATTCTACCATCCCTTCAAAAAGTGCTAATACCAATTCTCTTCAAACTATCCCACAAAATATAAACAGAAGGAATATTACCAAATTCATTCTATGAGAACACAGTCACCTTGATACCTAAACTTCACAAAGACCCAAAACAGAAAGAGAATTTCTTCCAATCTCTCTTATGAAATCCTTAATGCAAAATACTCTTAATGCAAAATACTCAATAAAATGCTCACAAATCAAATCCAAGAACACATAAAATATATCATCAACCCTGACCAAGTAGGCTCCATCCCAGACATACCGGGATGGTTCAATATAGGGAAATCCATCAGTGTAAGCCACCATACAAACAAACTAAAATAAAAACCCAACATGATCATCTCCTTAGATGCAGAAGAAGCATTTGACAAAACCCAACACCCTTTCATGTTTAAAGTCTTGGAGAGATCAGGGATATAAGGCACATACCTAAATATAGGAAAGGCAGTATATAGCAAGCCTATAGCCAATATCACACTAAATAGAGAGAAATGTAAATCAATCCCCCATGAAATCAGGGACAAGGCAAGGGTGCCCATTTTTTCCATATCTGTTCAACATAGCATTTCAAGTCCTAGCTAGAGCAGCAAGATAGCTAAAGGAGAAAAAGGGGATACAAATCATAAAGGAAGAAGTCAAAGTATCACAATTCATAGATGATATGATAGTATACATGAGAGTCACCAAAAATTCTACCAGGGAACTCCTAAAGATAGTATACACCTTCAGCAAAGTGGCTGGATATAAAATTAACTAAAAAATCTGAATCCCTCCTGTATACAAAAGACAATGGGCTGAAAAAGAAATCTGGAAAACAACATACTCATAAAAGCCACAAAAATGTAACATATTTTGATGTGACTCTAACCAAGCAAGTGAAAGACCTGCATGACAAGAACTTTTAGTCTCTGAAGAAAGAAATTGAAGAGATTTAAGAAGATGGAAAGATCTCCCATGCTCATGGATCCATAGGATGAAAATAGTGAAAATGGCCACACTACCAAAAGAAATCTACAGATTCAGTGTAATTCCCATCAAAACACCAGTGCAATTCTTCAAAGACACTGAAGAATAATTGCCGACTACATATGGAAAAAACAAAACACACAGAACACCTGAAAAAATCATGTACAATAGTGGATCTTTTAACGGTATCTCCATCCCTGATCTCAAGCTGTACTAAAGAGAAACAGTAATAAAAACCATATGCTACTGGCATAGAAAAAGACTCATGGGTCAATGGAATCAAGTCAAAGACCCAGAAATAAACCCAGACACATATAGACACCTGATTTTTGACAAAGAAGGTAAAACCATACAATGAAGAAAACATCTTCAGCAAATGGTCCTGGTCTAACTGGATGTCCACATGTAGAAAAATACAAGTAGATCCATATCTACCACCCTGCACAAAATTAAAGTCTAAGTGGATCAAAATGGTCCTGGTCTAACTGGATGTCCACATGTAGAAAAATGCACGTAGATCCATATCTATCACCCTGCACAAAATTAAAGTCTAAGTGGATCAAAGATCTCAACATAAACCCAGACACACTAAATCAGTTAGAAGAAAAAGTGGGGAAGAGCCCTTGATCTCATTGATTGCTGGTGGGAATGTAAACTTGTACAACCACTTTGGCAATCAATATGGTGCTGTTTCAGAAAATTGGGACTAGCACTACCTCAAGACCCATCTTTACTACCCTAAAGATGCTCCACCAACAAAGACAATTGCTCAACTATGTTCATAGCAGCTTTATTCATAATAGCCAGAATCTGTAAACAACCTAGATGTCCCTCAACTGAAGAATGGATACAGAAATTGTGGTACATTTACAGAATGAAATAGTACTCAGCTATTAAAATCAAGGAAATCATGAAATTTGAAGGCAAATGGATGGAACTAGAAAAGATCATCCTGAGTGAGGTAACCCAGAACTGGAAAGACATGCATTTATAAGCAGATATTAGCCATATAATATAGGATAAACATACTAAAATCTACATTCCTAAAGAAGCTAAACATTAATAAGGACCTAGGGAGAATGCTTAATTCTTATTCAAAAGGTAAACATGCTAGACATTCTAAGAAGAGGAAGAGAGGAAACAGTACAGGAACCTACCATAGATGTCCTCTGAAACATTTACCCAGCAAGGGAATGAAGCAGATACAGAGAGTCACAGCCAAACATTATGTAGAGTGCAGGGAATCATATGGAAGAAGAGGAAAATAGAAGGACCTGGAGAGAACAGGAGCTCCACAAAGAGATTAACAAAGCCAAAAAACTGGGGACCAGCAGGGCCTGCTGAGACTGATTCATCAACCAAGGACCATACACAGAAAGGGCCTTGACCCCCTGCTCAAATGTAAGCCATAGGCAGCTCAGTCTCCATGTGGGTTCCCTAGTAAGGTGAGCAGGAACTGTCTCTGACATGAACTCGGTTGCCTTCTCTTTGATCACTTCTCTCTGGCATGGTGACTTTTCTAGCCTACAAGAAAGAGGTTGCAGGCAGTCCTGATAAGACTTGATAGACTAGGGTCAGATAGTAGGGAAGGACTCCCCCTTTCAGTGGACTAGGTGAGGTGGATGGGGGGCAAACGGGGAGACGGGGTGGGACTGGGAGGAGATGAGGGGCTACAATAGGAATATAAAGTAAATAAGTTGTAAAAAAATTAAAAAATTAATATATATATAATCTCCTGGATACTGGAATGTAGAAATTAGACACAGTTCGCAACTTCTAAAATGAGAACTCAGAGAAGAGTTAGTAACAAAACAACGAAAAGGGAAGTATAGTATATTACCCTTTATAGGACTGGGCGACAGTGGTTATAAGAGGGGCTTTTACAGTGGTAAACATACTCACTGAAGCAGAAGAATATCAGGTAAGCAAGCTAAGCCTCCTGTTCAAGAAACTACAAGATGAACCTGCTGATTCAAAAGCTAACAAATGTGAGTAAAGAGAATTGCAGTCACCAGGGACAACTTACAGAAACAGAAAAATCACAAGGTTCAGTGAAGGTTTCCGGAAACCCCATGAATCCAAAAAAAAAAAACTCATAGCTAAATTACAACAAAAGTTGCATTCAAATACCTGTAATCAGAAATGAGAGAGAAACATTGCGTATAATGTTGAAATTATCATGAAGTATTTGAGAATGAATTATAGCTGTATGCTTACAAATCAGGCAGTCTAGAAGAAAAATGGACAAAGCTTTAAAGAAATGGACAACCTACCAAAACTGATGAAAGAAGGGACAGAAAATCTGACAACAGTGTTTTGGCTTTTCCTCTTATTGGTGTCACATTTTTTGTTATGGGATATACATTGTGTAGTCTCCTTTTAAACCATACAAGTGCCTTTGAGTGAAAATACATTTCAAATTTTTATTATCTTATAATATCTCTTATCATACCGTATTTCTTCAAGTAAGGAATATCATTAAATTCAGCATTTAGAGTCTAAACAGTACTGTATTCTTTGACTTTTGTAGAAATAACTCAATAGGAAAAGTCTAATGCTTGACTGAGATTTAGAGGTTCACCAATAGGAACACGTATAAGGAAGAGGCATTTACCATCCACTGTAATACATTGGATCATCACGAGATACTTAGAAATTAAGTAGTTTGTCTGGGATAACTACTATCTGTTTCTTGAATAGAAAATATTTTCTAGAATATTTCTTAAAATTTACTTTTATGTCACTACTCCAGCTAATAAATCTCTCATTTGTAGAAGGTAAACAACAGCTGAAGGTAAAATGAAAAGCTTACAAAAATGCTGTTTATGTGAGCATTCATGTGGAAATGTAAAAATTATTTGAATACAGCTTGCCACTTGCAGAGTCAAAGTGAGCAAAGGCATCATGACCCATCCGTCACCATTCATAATGACTAATACCATGTTTCAGGTATTGTACACATAGCAATTACCATGCAATTAGCTGTGCTCTTCTCATTCAGCTGGTACCCTCCTGTGTTAAAGGAACTTTGTTCTTCACATTATTGTCAAAGATCCATTAGAGTTTCTGATTAAAAGCTCCTCCTCATTGAAACATGGTAGTTAAGCTTTCAGCTTGAGATAATTTTCTTTTATTCTTTTAAACCTCAGCAATACAAATTATGTAGCTTTAAAATTATGTATATGAGTTCAAACACATTTCAGAAGTCATTAATAAGTTCCAAAATGAAAATAGCTTGTTTCTCAGCACAAAATTGGCAAGTTTATTAGATAATTTTGTATAGTGTAGCAAGAACAGATTTTGTCCAAACACAGGGGCATTTATCTTTAAAATTCCAAGTTCAAAGATATCAAAAAGTGTTAAATTTTCTCTTTTCTGTGGAAATAACTTTTACTTTTCCAGCTAGCACCGACCTTGTATTAGAACCCTTGGCATCAGACAAGTTTGCATCAGCCATACAGTGATTGGCAGGAACACACATACTGGAAGGCACATTTCAGGAGCAGGAATGCCTTTTCCCTCTCTCTGCTTAGATATTTAGCTCTTTGTTTGATACAATGTTTTTGTTTTTAGTTTTTAAAATCCTTCTCAAAAGAATGGAAAATAGCTCATTATATAAGACTTTTTCCATTCCTGGAATATTGTGGAAATAAAAGCTCAGCTTCAACCAACTGTTGGGACCATGTAGAAGGAACTTTAAAATATATTTATTTATTATTAATTACAGATCAAAATTCACTTTGTACCCCAGCTGTAGCCCCTACTGTCCGTCCCTCCCTCATTTTCTCCCATGCTTCTCCCCCAGTCCACTGATAGGGGGGGGGGTTCTTCTCTCTTTCCATCTGACCTAGCCTATCAGGTCTCATCAAGACTGGCTGCATTGTCTTCATCTGTGGCCTGGTAAGGCTGCTCCTCTATGGGGGAGAGAAGGGGGTGATAAAAGAGCCAGCCACTGAGTTCATGTCAGAGACAGTCCCCATTCCCATTATGAGGGAACCCACTTGGATACTGAGCTGCCATGGGCTATGTCTGAGTAGGGGTTCTAGGTTATCTCCATTCATGGTCCTTGGTTGGAGTATCAGTCTCAGAAAAGACCCCTGTGCCCAGATATTTTGTATCTGTTGCTCTCCCTGTGGAGCTCCTATACACTTCTGGTCTTTCTATCCCCCCTTCTTTCATAAGATTTCAGGCTCTCTGCCCAAAGTTTGGCTATGAGTCTCAGCATCTGATTTGATGCCTTGCTGGGTAAGGCCCTCTGTGGTAGCCTCCTGTCCTGCTCCCTATTTTCTCCCTCTTCTGATGTTTATCCCTATTGCCTTTCTGAGTGAGGGTTGATCATCTTACCCAGGGTCCTCCTTCTTGCTTAGCTTCTTTACGTGAACAGATTTAGTATGTTTATCCTATATTATATGTCTAATATCCACTTGTAAGTGATTATATGCCATGTGTGTCTTTCTGCTTCTGGGATACCTCACTCAGGCTGCTCTTTTCTAGATCCCACCATTTCTCTGCAAATTTCATGATTTCCTTTTTTTTTAATTGCTGAGTAGTATTTCATTGTGTAAATGTACTTGTATTTAAATTTTATATGTTAGAATCATGAATTTAAAAAGGACTACAGAGTATTACTTACTATTTTAAGTAGAAAGATTCTTTTATAATTTTTATTTATTACAATTTATTCACTTTGTATCATTGCTGTAGCCCCCTCCCTCATCTCTACTGAGTCTCATCAACCTCCCTCCATTTCCTATGACCTTCCCCTAGTCCACTGATAGGGAAGGACCTCCTCCCATTCTATCTGAACCTAGCCAAGCAGGGTGCATCTAAATATTTTTCTGTTTCTTCATATAATTTTATATAATTGTTATAAAATATATGCTTAGGCCACCCATCCTTGAAGTCTTCATTGCTTGATTTTTCTGGGAAGTTATGGCTAATGCAAAGACAGCTAATAATTCTCATATATGAGTTTACATGATATAATTAGATACTGTAATGTTTTCTTCTAACTTGTCAGTTGATTTAGGTTTTCTGAGCACAAAGTTATAACTTTCAAAGTAATATTATAATGTAATCATCAATACCTAATTTACCAAGAGCTCTTAAAAATTTAAAAAGGAACATTGAGTTTTATTTTATGTTGTTTTAGAATTCTTAAAGATTATTATATATATTCTTTCTTCATTAAATTATTAATGTCACAAAAAGCATTAATGGCTTTTATAGCATTGAACTCTCCTCGCCTTTCTGGAATAAACTTTGCTTACCATAATATATACAGTTTTCATATGTCAATTAACTTGCTCATTATTTATAAGAAAATCCACATTCATGCATGGATGTAGAATATGGTCCATTCTTTTATAACCAATCTCAATGATATTTTAGTGTCCTTCAAGCAGAATTCATGAACACTGTAGGTCAGCCTAAAACAAAAGCCCCTCATTTCATGTAGCCAGAGAAGCAGAAAGGTCCTAAGGTTGAGGGGTCTATAAGCCCAAGAAAACATCTACCAAGGGAAGTTATATTTGTCCAATGAGCTTATGAGTTTATATATCACAAAGATAATCTATGCTTTGGCAGTCTCTGGGAAATGCCAGTCTTTCTGAATCACATTTTTGTTATATATTATCTCTCATTATTTTCATATTATTCAAACATTGAGGAACATACAGGTATTTTTTCTTTTTCTATATGGTCTTCATTTACCTTTACAGCTTATTAGTTTGTTCATATTTGTAGTCATGATTATATTATTTTCTAGATATGTTTATCTGTATACCTCCCTCAGTTTTACCCTTATCAAATCATCATGAGATATGAATTAAAAGACCTCATTTTCACTTCTGTGAAATATGACTTACATTTAACTACTCCATCAATGTCCTTGTGTCCTAGCTCTTCACAGAACTGTACATTTTTATGTCTTATATTCTCTGATGGGATCCAGGGGATTACAGACACCTGATAATTACTTGTGGATCTGGACACTCTTTCTGTGCCTCACTTGCCTTTTCATGAACTCCTGGGAAAGGAAGTGTTGCTGCTTTTGTATGTGTGTGTGTGTGTGTGTGTGTGTGTGTGTGTGTGATAACAATTTCGTGAAGATAAAACAAGCGCAGACTTTTATCATTTTTTAAATTAATTAATTCAATTTATATCTCAGTCATAGGCCCTCCCTCATCTCTTCCCAGTCTCACCCTCCCTGATGTAATGCGTGGTCTGGACCTAGATCCTCTAAGGATAAGTAGCCAATGGCCATCCTAGGATTCATGCAGGCTCACTAGTTAGGGGAGTAGGGAATATCTCTGACATGGACTATGTTGCCTGCATTTTTTATCACTTGACCCTGATGGGATTGTCCTACCAGGCCACAGGAGAGGAAGACAAACTCAGTCCTCGTGTGAAGAAGCAGAGTCTTTCTATACAAGTTCTGAAAATTGAAAGATGCACAGGGAGTCTTTTAACCTTTACAGTCAAGTTTAGAAAATCGCAAGACACAGACTGTCCAGTTCTCTCGGTTAGTTAACTTTATGGAGACATAGTCTGAAAGACTTGCAGTACAACATGTCTATTTTTAGTGTAAGATTAGTTTTGACAAATATATAATGCAGTATAATCACAACTGAAATCAAGATACACAACATTTCCATCACACAAGTAAATTTCCAGGGGCCACTTTGCAATCAATCACCCTTTCATTCTTGTCACTAAACAATCACTGAAATGCATCCTGTCACAGTGAGTTAGCTTCAGAATGTCATCTGAAGGAAGCCCTAGAGAAGTCTGCATTTATATGTGGGTGCTTCCAGTGAATATTTGATCTCTATCCAGTTTGCTTTCTGTAATTAATTGAAATATATCTGGCCAATGTATATATAGACTAAAACTATCTTTAATAATGTCATACTGTTGCTATATATTTGTGTTTATTCTACTTTTTTACTTTATCACTATTGTAAATAAATAAAATTGTAAATAAGTTAATCCAAGGCTTTATTGTCTGCCTATTTTATTTTTATTGAGCAAATACTGTGGAGTAGAATTGTTTTATTTCCTTTTCTGTAGAGAAAATATTAAAGCAATTCCCAGTAAACCTGCTTAATGGAGGATTGCTTATATTTTAAAATTTTTCTGAAGCTCCATTGTATTCCCATTTTTCTAAAGATTTTCTTTATGTATAAGTATAATGCAGGAAACTGAATCCCTTTTCACTTACTTGCCAGGCAAGCACTTTAGTAATGAGCCTACGTAAGCTGTTCTTTTTGTTTAATTTTATTTTGAAATAAGATTTTCCAAAGCTGCCTCTGAGCTCATGGTCCGCCTGCTTTGGCCTCTTGACTATCTGGGATTCCATGTGAGGCTCAAAACTTCTGGCTAGGTGTTGATTTTTGAATCTCATTCTTTTTGCTCATTTATGACATAACCAAATAAATTTTAACTTCTCTTCTTTTAAAACTAACATGTATCTTATATATTTATTATGTATGTGTGTCTGGTGTACATGCAAGCAAATAGAGGCATGAAGAGGGCATTGGATCCCTGGATTTGGAATTACAGGCTCTGAGGGACTCCCAAGCTTATTACAGGAATATTGAGACTAGAAATAGTGATATAGCAAGAACTCTTAGCCATGGTGTCATCTCCCTGTCCTATTATGTTCTTATTATGATAATGTATGTTGATGGTTCCTTGCTTCCATAAACCACATCTTATCCTGATATCTTTCTTCCCATTGATTTCAGTTGCTCCCATGCTAACAAAATCCATATTTACCTCCTAGCCCATTCACCCTTTGCCCCTTGCTTGGCTTGCCTTGTCATCTATCACCATATAGTCAATGTGTGAAGATTCAGGCTGGTGACCTTGTCTTTTCACTAATGCTTCGATGAGAGTTATTTCAAGCTACTGTGTGCTGTAGAATCTTATTTAATATTACATTAATATTGTGCCTAATTATTTTCTATGCAGCTCTTTACTGTATAAAGGCACTGTCATTCCTTTAAACCCTCTCATACTGATGGATACATGAGTACTATTCACTCTCTCTAGCAGATACGAGCTTTAGCTGCTCCACATTTCATCAGTCATTGGCAGTCCTTGTCATTTTGATTATCTCAATAGATCATTGGTCATATATGATCAGTGCTGTAAGGCACATTAACCTTGTAACTAGTGACAGTTAAGATATTTGTATCATTTTATGCTACTCAATAACATTTTGGTGATAAATATTTACCACCAGTTTTATTATTTTGCATGTTGACTTTTTATTGTATATTAAATACATGCAGCTTTTATGCAATTTTTATGTTGCTCTTTCGTAGCATAACTTTTAGGTTTTGGTGAAATCTGAATTATCAAGCTATTGGGATTTTTTTTTCTTTTGTGTGTCACACTTATCGTATTTGTTAATGTTATTGTTGCTGTGGCAAAATATCGGAGCAGAAGCATATTGAAGGATGAGCACATTTTTCAACATTAAGCCCCCATGGATAAAGATTGTCACCATTAGAAAATCACGGCTGTAAAGCTCAAGACAGCTGGTAACATTGTGCTCACAAGCAAAGAGTGATTAATGTATTTACTCAGACCCCTTATACTTATTTACTGTTATTATTATTAATTTGTTTATTTTACATTCTGATCACACCTTCCCTTCCCTCCTCTCTTTCCAATCCTTCCTTCTCACCTCAATTTACCATCATCCTCCTGTTCTCCATTTTTCCTCAGAAAAGGCTCAGAAAACAAAAGAAGGCCTCTCTGTGTCTATCAACCCACCTTGGAATATCAAGTTGAAGTTGGACTAGACTCATCTTCTCCTCTTGTAGCTAGTCACAGCAGCCCAGTTAGGGGAAAGGGATTCCAAGGTGGACAACAGAATCAGATTCAGCTCTCGTTTCTGCTGTTAGGAGTTCCACATGTAGATTGAGCTGCATCATGTGCAGGGGGCTTACATCCAAGTGTACTCTCTTTCAGTTTTTGTGGGTCTCTACATGCCCAGGTTAGTTGATTCCGTGTGTTTTCTTCTGGTGTCCTTGACACCACTGGCTCCTTTAATCCTTTGTCTTCCCCTCTTCCATAAAGTTTGCCAAGCTCTGTCAAAATGTTTGGTTGTGGGTCTCTGCATCTGTTTCCACCAGTTGCTAGTTGAACTTTCTCAGATGACAATTATGCTAGATAACTATCTGGAAGTGTAGCAGAATATCATTAATAGGTGGGCTCTCTCTCTCTCTCTTTCTCTCTCTCATGTCATATGTATCAAGGTGGGTCAATAATTGGTTGTCCATTTCCTCAAATTCTCCTCCACCTTTACTACTGCATGTATTGTTGGCAGGAGAAATTGTGGGTCTAAGGTTTTATGGTTGGGTTGGTGTCTCATTCCCCCTGCATTTGACAATTTTTCTGGTTACATTTCAGGCACCATATTCCCCATTGCTAGGAGTCTTAGTTAGAGTCACCTTCATAGAATCCTGGAAGTTTCCATTGTCCTAGGTTTTTAACTCACCCCAGAAATGACCCACAAGCCAGTTCTTTCTCTCAGCACTCTTTCCCACTGTCCCCCACCTTGATCATTTCTGCTTTCCTCCTCCCTACCCCTTTTCCCACTTGGTTATCTTTTCATCAACCCCCATGTCTTTTCTATTTCCCCTTCTAAGTGAGACTCAAGCTTCCCCACTTAGACCCTACATTGCTTCTGTGGATCTGTGGATTATAGCATGTTTACCCTGTATTTTATGGGCTACTATCCACTTATAATTGAGTGCATATCATGCTTATCTTTCTGAGTCTGGATTACCTTACTCAGGATGATCTTTACTACTTCCATACACTTTCCTGTAAATTTCATCATGTAAGTATTTTTAATAGCTGAGTAATATTCCATTGTATAAATGTAATATATTTTCTTATCCATTATTCAGTTAAGAGATATCTAGGTTATTTTCAGTTTCTGGATATTATGACTAAAGCTTCTATGAACATATTTGAGCAAGTGTCCTTGAGGTATGGTGGAGCATCTTTTAGGTATATGCCAAAGAGTGGTATCACTGGGTCTTGAGGTAGCACTATTCCCTATTTTCTGAAAAAGTGCCAGATTGATTTCCAGTCTGGTTGTTCAAGTTTGTATTCCAACCAGCAATGAATTAGTTTTTGGTCTTCGTCATTTTAATAGGTGAAAGATTGAATCACAGAATTTTGATTTGTATTTTCCTGATGGCTAAGGAATTTTAGCATTTCTTAAAGTGTTCCTTGGCTATTAGAGATCTGTACCCAACTTTATTTTATTTATTATTTATTATAATTTATTCACTTTGTATATTAACTGTAGCCCCAACCCTCATTCCCTCTCAATCTCTCCCTCCTTCCCTCTTCTCTTCCAATGACCCTCCTGAGTCCAATGATAGAGGAGGTCCTCCTTCCCTTCCATCTGACCCTAGCCTATCAGGTCTCATCAGGACTGGCTGCATTGTAGGGAACCCACTTGGAGATTGAGCTACCATGGGCTACATCTGTGCATGGGGTCTAGGTTACCTCTATGCATGATCTTTGGTTAGAGTACCAGTCTCAGAAAAGACCCCTGTGCCCAGATTTTTTTCTGTTGCTCTCCTTGTGGAGCTCTTGTTTCTTCTAGGTCTTTCATGTCCCACTTCTTTCATAAGATTACCTGCACTCTACCCAAAGTTTGGTTATAAGTCTAAGCATCTGCTTTGATACACTGTTGGGTAGAGTCTTTCAGAGGCCCTCTGTGGTAGGGTCCTGTCCTATTCCCTGTTTTCTCTCTCTTCCTATGCCCAACATATTTGCTTTTCTTGAGGATTGATCATCTTACCCAGGCTCCTCCTTTTAGCTTAGCTTCTTTAGGAGTGCAGATTTTAGTATGTTTTTTTTCCGATATTATATGTCTAATATCCACCTCTAAGTGAATATATATCATGTGTGTCATTCTGCTTCTGGGATACCTCACTTGTTATTTGGTTTGTTGGTGTCTAATTTCTTGAGTTCCATATATATTTTTTATTAGCCCTCTGTCAGATGTACAGTTGGTGAAGATATTTTCCTATTCTGCATGCTTCCCTTTTGTCCCATTGAAGGTGCCCTTTGCCTTACAGAAGCTTTTCTATTTCATGAGGTCCTATTTATTAATTGTTGATATCAGTGCCTGAGCTGTTGATGTTCTATTCTGAAAGTTGTCTCCTGTGCCAACGCATTCAAGGCTATTTCCTATGTTCTCTTTTATTATATTTAGTTATACTCACACCATTTGTTTAAGATGCTTTCTTTTTTCTACTGTGTAGTTGGGAGATTTTTAATGACTGCTTCTATTTTATTAGGGGTTATAGGTCTATTTAAATTCTTTATTCAATCTTGATTTAAATTTGGTAAGTGGTATCTATCAAGAAAATCATCCATTTTGTTTAGATTTTCCAATTTTGTGGAAAACAAGTTTTTTTAAGTAAGACCTAGTGATTTGTTGGATTTCCTAAGTGTCTGTTGTTATGTTCCCTTTTCATTTCTGGTTATGTTAATTTGTATAGTCTCTCTCTGCTTTTTAGTTAGTTTGGCTAAGGGTTTGTCTATTTGTTAATTTTCTCAAAGAGGCAATTCTTGATTTCATTGATTCTTTGTGTCATTCTCTTTATTTCTAGCTTATTAATTACAGCTTTGAATTTGGTTAGTTCCTGATATCTATTTCTCTTGGGTGTGTTTGCTTTTTACTGTTTACTTTTTAGTTTTAGGTTCTACAGATTTCATGTGTACTGTTAAATTGCTTTTCTGAGATCTTTCTAATTTCTTTTAGAAGACACAAACTACTATGAACTTTTTTCTTAGCACCACTTTCATTGTATACCATAATTTTGGATATGTTGGGCACTCATTTTCATTGAATTCCAGAAAGTCTTTAATTTTTTCATTTCTTCCTTGACCCATTTGTCATTGAGTAGGGAGTTGTTCAGTTTTCATGTGTTTGTAGGCTTTGTGTTGTTTTTGAAGTCCAGCTGTAGGCCATAGTGTGATAAGATACAGGGGGTTATTTCAATTATCTTATATCTGTTGAGAATTGCTTTGTGTCCCAGAACTTGCTCTGTTTTGGAGAAGGTTTTATGAAATGCTGAGAAAAACATATACTCTTTTTATTTGGGTGGAGTGTTCTGTAGAGATCCGTTAGGTCCATTTGATTCATAACATCAGTTAGTTTCATTATTTATCTGTTTCAGTTCAGTATGGATGACCTGCCCATTAGTGAGAGTGGGGTGTTGAAGTCTCCCATTATTAATGCTTGGGGCTCAATGCATGATTTGAGCTTTAGTAATGTTTCTTTTATGAATGTGGGTACCCTTGCATTTGGGGCATAGATAATCAGAATTGAGACATCATCTTGGTGGATTTTTCCTTTGATGAGAATGAAGTGTCTTTCCCCATTTTTTTTATTACTTTTTGTTGAAAGTCTATTTTTTCCTTTTGTTTATGTAATCCCTTTACAGCCTGATCCAAGCCTTCTTTCTCCTCTCTTCCCAGTCACACATGCACACTCCCCTATCCACATTTCCCCCATGCTCTTCATTCTCCAAGAAGAGGAGACACACAAGCGGTACCAGCCCACCCAAGCACCTCAAGTTGCAATAAGGCTAAGGGCATCCCATCTCACTGAGGCCAGACAATACATCCCAGCTAACGGAAAGGGATCCAAAGGCAGGCAACAGAACCAGGGACAGCCCCTATTTTCATTGAGAGGGAACCCAATCTTCACATCTTCATATGTGTAGGGTGGGGTGTCTAAGTCCAGTCCATGCATGCTCTTTGGTTGGTGGTTCAGTCTCTGTGAGCCCCCATTTGCCCAGGTTGGTGTACTCTGTCAGTCTTTTTGTGGTGTCCATCTGGTTCCCTTAATCCTTTCTCCCATTCTTCCACAAGCCTCCCAGAGCTATGCCTATTGTTTGGTTATGGGTCTCTGCATTGTTTCTATCAGCTGCTGGATGAAGCCTCTCAGAAGACAGTTATGTTAGGCTCCTGTATGCAAGCATAGCAGAGTATCATTAATGGTGTTAGTGATTGGCTCTCTCCTATAGGGTGGGTCTCAAGTTGGGCCAGTCACTAGTTTGCCATTCCTCTAATCTCTGCTCTGTCTTTCCATCTTTATCCTAATACTTCTTGTAGGTGAGACAAATTTTGGGTCAAAAGTGGTATGCATGGGTTGGTGAACTTTTGTTGGATATTAGAATGGCTACTCCAGCTTGCTTCTTAGATCCATTTGTTTGGAAATTCTTTTCCAGCCCTTTACTGTGAAGTAATGTCTATCTTTGTTGCTGAGGTGTGTTTCTTGTATGCAGCAGAATGATGAATCCTGTTTTCACTTCTATTCTGTTAGCCTGTGTCTTTTTAATGGGAAATTAAGTCCATTGGTGTTGAGAGATATTAATGATCAATGATTGTTAATTCTAGTTATTTTGAAGTAGTTGGTAGTAGCATGTGTGTGTGTGTGTGTATGTGTGTGTGGGCACATATGTGTGCACACATACATAGGCACATACTTGCTTTCTTTTGATTTTGCTGGTGTGGAATTATTTATTTCCTGTGGACTTTTTAAGTGTAGTTAACCTTCTTGTATTGGAATTTTCTTTCTCCTATCTTATTTAGGGATGGATGTGGAGATAATTATTTACATTTGATTTTGTCATGGAATATCTTGTTTTCCCCCTCTACGGCCATTGAAAGTTTTGCTAGATATAGAAGTCTAGGCTGATATCTGTGGTATATTAGAGACTATAAGCCCTTCTAGTTTTTACAGTCTCTGTAGAGAAGTTGGGTATAATTCTTATAGGGCACATATGTGCCCTTTTATATATAACTTGGCTTTTTCTCCTTGTAGCCTGTAATATTCTTTTTTTGTTGTTGTTCTGTACATTTAATGTTTTGATTATTATGTGGCAGGAAGATTTTATTTTCTGGTTTAATCTATTTGGTGTTCTGTAAGCTTCTTATATGTTTATAAGCCTCTCTTTCTCAAGGTTAGGAAAATTTTCTTTTATGATTTTGTTGAAAATGTTTTCTGGTCCTTGGAGCTGGGACCTTTCACCTTCTTCTATTGCAATTATTATTAGGTTAGGTCTTTACTTAGTATTCCAGACTTCTTAGATATTTTTTTCAGGACTGTTTTAGATATAACATTTTTTGACTGATGTATTAATACTTCTATCATATCTTCTACGCCTGAGATTATCTCTTCTATCTCTGAGATTCTGTTGGAGATGCTTGCATCTGTTGTTCCTGGTCTTTTCCCTAGGTTTTCCATCTCCAGGATTCTCTCTGTTTGTGCATGTGTGGGTGTGTGGGTGTTTAGATTTTATTTGCATGTTCATGTCTTGAACCACTCTATTCATTTCCTTCCTGTTTGATTGTATTTTCCTGTATTTCTTTAAAGGATTTATTCACTTCCTTTTTGAAGTCCTGTATCATCTTCATAAGATTGGATTTAACATCATCTTCTTGTGTTTTGGCTGTGTTAGGATATTCAGGAGAGCTCTGGTGGTGCCATATTGCTCTGACTCTTGTTGACTGGGCTTTTATACCAACCTTTAGCTGTCTGGGTTTTGCCATTATCATATGCTTACATGCTGATTTTTGAGTTTATGTTTGTTGGATGCTTTTCATTTGGTTTCTGTTTCATATCTGTTTACTGGCCTGAGGGGCCTGGAATACTGGTGACTAGTTAATGTTCAGGTTTAGTAGGGTGTCTTCCTTAGGGGGTTTAAGGCCTGTGTTGTTGTCTCTGGGATTTTAGGTGCTCTCCTTGCCTCTGGGAATGCTGGTGGTGAAGGGCTTTCATGAATACAAGGCTGCAGGCTAGAAAAATGGGGTCCAGTTTGAAGTGGGGTGCAGTTTGAAGCTGATGGGTATGTTTCAGGGGAATATAGAAGACAAGGGCTTGGGACAGGGTCTTACTGGTTTGTTGCTGGTCACAGTAGGCCTCCCAGAGTGCAGGCAGAGTTATGTGGTGAGAAATAGAGGGAAAGGTATGGAGTGCAATTTGCCACTGTTTAAAGGTACTTTCATGGTCAGTAGAGGCTTAGAGTGGGATAGCTTACCCGATGTCCCTGTTGCTGGCAGGCATCCAGGCAAGCAGGCAGAGTGGAGCAGGAAACAGGGTGTCATTTACTGCTCCCTGTCTACTTCTTATTTGGTCCAGTACCCAAGCCTACCAAATAGTGCCACCTAATCTGAAATTCCCCACAGACCTTCCCAGAAGCCAATATTATGGTGATTTTAAATCGCATCAAGTTGACAATCAAAATTAACAACATACGGTTTCGTGTTTATGATTCTCTTCACAATTAATCTATAATTATGCCTTCAGATCCATAGCTATTGACATTTTAGCTTACGTTTTGTCTAATACAATGCAAATACTAAAATCACTTCTTTTTAAAAATCCGATATGAATTTATTTGAGCATGAATAAAAGGGAAACAGTTTCCTGATAAATAAATTTAATAATTTTTACTGAAATAAGTGTATGAGTTTTTTTCTGAACCCTATTCTGTCAAGAAACCTTGTTCTGTCTTTACATGAGTATGGCACTGCCTTGATTAACTATAGCTTTATAGCAAGTAGACCATTTCAGCCCTTCAAATCTTTTCTTGTCAAAGGTTGTTTTTACTGTTTTACCTTCTCTGTAGAGTCCCAGGGATTTTAGAATTAGTTCGCCAATTTCTATAACAACAACAACAACAACAACAACAACAAAAACAGGAGAAATTCTTTCTGAGATTTATTTTGAAAGCTCACCAAATCTACAGGTCATATTCAGTCCTGTCATAAGACACATTTTTCTACGTATTTAGAGCATCTCTACTCTTTCAGTAATATAGTAAAGCATTCAATGAATATAAATCTTCTCTTTTTTTTTCTAAATTGGTTTCTACAGCCTCAAAGGAGTTTATGTGTGTCGTAATTCACCAGCTCAGATATATTTGGACATTGGCTTTATTTTTACATTCTTGGTAATATTGATTGAAGCATGAAATACTTTAGTTTTAATAAAATGTCATATTGAAAAATCCATTGTCTAGTTAATATCAGAGAGCTACATATCTACATTTTTTTTCTAGGAGCTTCAGTCCTTCAGGTCATACTTTGGTGTCTTTGAAAATTCAAGTTATTTTTGCTTTTGGCAGGCAGAAAAATCCAACTTCATTCTTTGTGTGTGGATATTATCAATAAGCACTGTATTTTAGAGATGATGACAATCCATGTTTTTCATGATGGTGAGAAAGACAATGAGTTCCCAGGATGGTGAAAATACAGAGCTGATCCCAGAAAAATTAACAAGCGAGTAAATATGTTTTGTCCTCCTGGACTTAGAGTTCCCTTCCAAAAATGGGGTGTTTTTATAGTTGTTGGATATTTTTAATATAAATGGAAAATTGGAACTCTAATGCATTACAAGTGAAAAGTGTGTCTATATAATAATCATTTCATAATCCTACCCAATTTTTTGTGAGAAAGTAAGTTTGCAATCATTTTATAAAGCTCATATTTTGCATGTAAATTTATGTTTTCTGTGTAATTCTATTTTAGATTTATTTTGAATTAGAATTTTTATTACCATTTATTACAATTTATTAAATTTGTATCCCAGCTGTGTCCCCTTCCACCATTTATTCCCAATCCCATCCTCCCTTTCTCTTCTCCCTCTATGCTCCTCCTATAGTTCACTGATAGGTGAGGTCTTCCTCCCCTTCTATTCGACCTTAGCCTATCAGGTTTCATCAGGACTGGTTGCATTGTCTTCCTCTGTGACCTGGCAAGGCTGCACACCCCAGGAGGAGGTGATCAGAGAGCCTGTCACTGAGTTCATGCCAGAGAAAGTCCCTGTTGCCCTTATTTTGGAACCCACTTGGAGACTGAGTCTATGTGCTACATCTAAGTAGAGGTTTTAGGTCCTCTCCATGTATTGTCCTTGGTTGGAGTATCAGTCTATGCAGGGCCCCCAGGGCTCCCTTTTATTGGCTCTGTTGATTTCCTTTTAGAATTCCTGTTCCCTCCAGGTCTTTCTATCTTGCCTTTTTTTCATAAGATCACCTGTACTGTGCCCAAAGTTTGGCTAAGAGTCTCAGCCTCTGCTTTCATACCTCGATCAGTAGTCTTTCAGAAACCCTTTGTGGTAGGCTCCTGTACTGTTCCTTGTTTTCTCCTGCTTCCAATGTCTATTACATTTATCCTTCTAGATGAGGATTGAGCATCTTCCCAAGGGTCTCCCTTGTTGTTTAGCTTCTTTAGTTGTATAGGTTTTAGTATGTTTATCCTATATTTTATAGCTAATAACCTCTTATGAGTGAGTATATACCATGTGTTTCTTTCTGCTTCTGGGTTACCTCACTCAAGATGATCTTTTCTAGTTCCCACCATTTGCCTGAAAATTTCATGAGGCATAGAAACACTTAAAGAAGTTTTCAAAGTTCTTAATCATCAGGGAAATGCAAATCAAAACAGTCCTGGGATTACACCAATCAGAAAGGCTAAGATCAAACAACTCAAGTGACAATGCATGCTGGAGAGGATGTGGTGAGAGGAGAACCCTCCTCCACTGCTGGTGGGAATGTAAACTGTATAAACACTTTGGAAATCAATCTGGTGCTTTCTCAGACAATTAGGAATAATGCTTCCTCAAGATCCAGCTATATCACTTCTAGGCATATATCCAAAATATACTCCAGTATACAAGGACATTTGCTCAACCATGTTTGTAGAAGCTTTATTTGTAATAGGCAAAAGCTGAAAACAACCTAGTTGTCTCTCAGTGGAGGAATGGCTATAGAAATTGTGGTACTTTTCCACAATGAAATGCTACTCAGCTATTAAAAATAAGAAAATCATGAAATTTGCAGGCAAATGGGGGGAGGGAATTAGAAAAGATCATCTTGAGTGAGGTAACCCAGAAGCAGAAAAAGACATGTGGTATATACTCACTCATAGTGGATATTAGCCATATAATATAGGATAAACACACTAAAATCTATACTCCTAAAGAAGCTAAACAACAAGGAATACTCTTGGGAAGGTGCTCAATCCTCATTTACAGGGACAAATGTGATAGACATTGGAAGTAGTAGAAGACAACAAGACAGGATCTCATGCAGTCGACCCCTGAAAATTCTGACTATTTAAAACAAAATATGTTTCATTTTTATTTAGTTAAAAAGTAAAGCTCTCCCAGAACATTTCTGAGTTTGTATTAGGATTTTGTTAATCATGCTTTTCTTATTGACAAAGTGGGAAATCATGTGTGGGGAAAGTAACAGATTCCAATATACCTGGATACAGTTTGAAACCAAGAATCTACTAGATTAGGTTTATTTAACCTGAGAAAGCATTCATTCTTCCTTACCCTTTATTATTCTGAATAGATCCCTAGTGCTTCGTGATTACCCATCACAATCAAATGCTTTGTTAAGTGTAATTTTAAATTCAATGTCTGAAAGATTGTTATTTATTGCAAAAGAAGAGATTGTATTATTTTCTAATAGTATCAATCAAATTCTACCAATATAATCACATTCTCTTCATAAGGAATAAATGACAAAAATAGAAGAACAAAGATGTTTAAAATTTTTATTGTACTACAAGTCAAGAAAAAATGATGTATCTTGCCCAATTGAGTAGAAATAGAACACTGTATGGGGCACAGAGAACTTGAGGAAGACTCAAGGGCCAGCCATTAAACAAGCATCTGCCTGGAATGCTTAACTATCTGCAAGCGGACACAATGGAGCTGGGCCAGAGTGGTTCATGAGGTCTCTTGCAGTTTAGATGAGCAATGAATATCTAACTCCTATTGGAACATGAGACTGAGTGAAACAGCAATAATCAGAATCCCATTATGCTCTGGTTTGAAATTGGCAACTGTTTCCATGTAGGCATACCCATGGCCATGTCTTTAACCTTCCAATAACCCAGCCCCACATTTTACACATTTGGTCTTTTGCATGCCAGTAAAAACAATGGAAGGAGTTTTGTTATTCAGTAATATAAACACATGTGGAAACTAAGACTTGTAGGCAAACCGTGCAGAAAATGAAAAGGACACATAGCTCATTTTAATGTTAAAAAATAACTCTTCAGGGTCCTCCTAGATTCCCTGGCTTATGTCAAATATCCCTTTAAAAAGCAAAACAAAAACAAATAGACAAAAACCAAAGTTTTATAAAAATGATAACCTTTTAACAAGTAGTTTATGCAAACAAGTACTCAGAAATGAGTGCTCAAAATAAAACACAATGAAATATACACACACACCAAACAAACAATGAAATCCATAGACTTTTTTGTTCCTTACCATGATAGAGTATGGACAGTCAAGGGAAACATAGCCAAAGGTGTATGATCTCTTCATAATAGATAAGCAGGGATTGGCCAGCAAAGCTTGTTCAGATTCTTGGTGTCACTATTGCGTTCTGTCCCCTTCCTGTGTGTAGAGGGTACCTCTACATGAACACTTTATACTTGCTTAAGAGAAAGGAAAGAAATTCTTTTCTTTTATGGCCCTGCTCAAAGAATAAAAAAAGGCTTTGCCAAGGGGTCACATCTCACAATAATAGTAAGTATGGAGTCTGTTCTTTATCCTAGCAGCCAGCACATTGTGTGTGCATAGTTGGGCTACCTGACTGTCCTTTCCAGGTTCTCTTTTTGTTGATTAGTGATTCTATTAACTCAAGATCTTGAGCCAGACATTGGTTTGCTCATAAATCCATGACTATGTTTAGGGATTTGGGCTCAACATAACTTTTTATGGGCTTTACCTGCACTGTAGATCAGGCCCTACAAGGTACCTCACTTATATTATTCTACTATCAAAGTCACAAGTATGCTGTACTATATAACAAATAATGTTGAAGGGGAATTCCCTGAGTCTGAGATGGTATATTAGTTGGACTTTCCATCGATGTCACAAAATACCTAAAATAAATATTAAATGGGAAATAATTTCTTTGATTACCTTTAGTCTATTATGGTAAATATAATACATTGAGAGAGAGAATGAGAATGTGAGAGATAAAGCAAGGGACAGATAAACAAACAGAGAGGCAGACACAGAGACAGATTAAGTTCATCCCTACCCACCTCCCATGAATAATAAGGAGGGCAGAAATTCAAAACTTTGCTAAATCTTAAAGTATGTGACCTGAAGATTAATCCATATTCTGAAATATTGCAAAAAAAACCCAAATTTTGCATATTTTCTCTCTCTCCGTTTCTCTTTCTCCACCTCTTTGTGTACCATTCTCTTATCACAGTTTAGGATATTATGAACATTGTTGAAGCTGACTCACTAATAAGCACAAATGGTTTATGAACCTTGAAGGTGACTACCAGAATGTGATAACATCATGTATCTTCACAGATATAACTAAACATTTGTGTGTATTTGTACACTGAGTAGACTGTGTGCATACCTGTTCTATGTTCCCTGAAATTATGAGTTATTTGTGTCTTTTGATTTAAGAAAATATTTTTGTTAGTCATGATGCTATTTTTAATTTGTTTCTAAATTGCTTGCAAATGTTTCCTCTTTGCTGGTAGCATGGTGGGCTACTATTTTATGCTTCTGCATTTCCATTCATTTTTTTCTACATGATTTAGGCCAATATCTAAAATAGTTTTCCCATAACTGTTAGATAACATTGTATTCTAGATATAAGACATTAATTTTTCATAAATATTAGAGAAACCTAAATATTGATTTTTGACTACGGAAGTAAATAGAGGACTTCTGTATGTTTTTCTTTTGTTGAGATACTTTTATCTGTTTGGGAGAAGTCTGATAGGATGTTTCTGTTCTTTGTAAGTGACTCGACCCTTTGCTTTTGCAGCTTTCTTTACTCTTGTTTTAGTGTTTTGGCTCTAATATGTTTGGATAGATTATCTGTTTTTTCTGTATCTTTGGTGTTCTGTAAGCATTTTGTACCTGGATGGGCCTATAATTCTGTATATTTAAGAATTTTTCTTCTGTAATTTTATTGAAAATATGCTCTATGTCTTTGGTATTGAAATCCCTTTTTTATCTCCCTAATTCAAAATTTGGCCTTTTCATGGTATCCCAAAGCTCTCTTATGTTCCATTCATATTCTTAAAATTTGTCATATGTATGACAGATAGTTGGACATAGACAAACAGATGCAGAGAGATAGATAATAGATGTAATAGAAAACACTTGATTATTTTAATGTAAATAATAACACTGCCTTTTGAAGTGAAAGGACAATCTCTTGGAAGAATAAGAATTCATGACATACTTTTTAACTTTGCTCCTCCCTTTTACTGTCTTTTATTATTGCTGTGTATCTATACAAAACTTAAGGTCTGAGTATATTGACCTTTCCGGTTATTATTGCCTGTCCATTGTTGGTATAGTGTTCTCTTGGAATGTAAACACCTTTACCGTTGTTCATTCAAATGCTGATTTCTCTCCCCAACTCTCTGGTTTCAATCCGGACATTGCACTGTGATAGTTATTCTAAGCATCACCTGTCTCCACTTTGTGTAATCATTCCAAAATGAAACAGCCAGCTGCAATGTTGAGCAATGGAGTGGGAGGAGTAAGAGGGATGGGGAGGATACAGAGGAGAGGAAGGAGTAAGAGGGATGGGGAGGATCCAGAGGAGAGGGAGGAGTAAGAGGGATGGGGAGGATACAGAGGAGAGGGAGGAGTTGGGGGCAGAGGAGGAGGAAGGCAAGAGAGAAAGTGGGAGAGCAGAGGCTGGAGGAGAGGTCTTAGAAGGACCTGAAGAGATGAACCGGACCTAAGTTATCACTAAAAGCAAGAATAATGTAGGAAATCTGAATGGTAGAAACTATGGGACCTTGGAGGTTTAGGATGCAGTAACTATTGCCCAGCTGTGTGTTCTGGGTTAATTAAATAGATCCCAGTCTCTGCGCGGTGATTTGGTTAACAACAGTGTTACAAACAGATGTATCAATAGTAAATATTAATTAATGAGTGATATAACAAATGGTGCCCAACGTGGGGCAGTAGTAAATATTAAAAACTGAATACAACAGCCATGTCCCCAAAACTGACTTGTCTAAACCTCTTTTTCCTTGACTCTCTATATTTGAAGGCAGCTCATCTGCCTCACAAATCACAACAAATAATACATCTCTTTCCAAATCAATTTCCTATAAAGATAATTTAATATGATGAGCTGGATTTCCCTGTGTTTGTTACTAATATAGTGTGTACAGCATATTTCTCATATATAAATAAAGCAAGGAGCTAGATGTATATAACTGAGACTTGGAATGGCATATTATAAAAGATTCTTATTTTCCCCTAAATAATAGGCATGCTATGTATCTTTGGGCAAGGGCTCACTATTTTCCATTTTTTCTACAAGGTAGCACAATATATGAAAATTAGACAGCAGGATAAAATAAATTTGTGTTAAATATCATGTTTTCAATACCTATATACATAATTGTCATGAAACTGTCCATAGCACTGAGCTTTCAATTGTCAAAGTAATATCTATAGAATAATATTTGATACTTAAGTGTTTCAAATTGTGCTATCATGGTTTTCACCATAATATGTTTGATTTTTCTACACTGAAAACAACAGAAATTGTCACTGTAGTTCCTTAAGAAGGACAGAATTTATTGTTTTGTAATTATAAAAAATAACATTTGAGAATCCAAGATGGCTGCCATGAGAGAACACTGTGTCTGAGGAGTAGGAGAGCAGAAATAACGCAGCGACCAGGAGACTGAACTCTGGGACCTAAAACGCCAGCATTCGTGATTGCCAGGTGAGCAGAACTCCTACGGTGAGAAAATCAAGTCGGAAAACCCTAGGGACACCCAGTTATTACCTGGAAAAATCTCCAGGTGACCAGCAGCGCACAGCTCTGATCTGAATGAGCAGCCACCATTATAGACTGGATCACACAGTCTCACGGGCAGTCTCAGGAGGAACCGGGCACTGTTTTCACTGACCCGCACACTGCGAGCGCACACTGCACCCGGGTTCTGCTTCAACCCGCGGGTGTGCTGCAGCCTCAGACCCATCATAGGGACCACCCCAGACTGAGTAGGTTGGGGGACCATTTTGACCAGTCTGCACACTGCGGGCACACGCAGAACACTTCCACCAGCAAAAACTCAGTCAGTGTGTGAGCCACTGGTGGGTCTAGGAGGAACCCGAGTTCTGCCTCAACCCACGGGGGTGCAGCGGGCTCACACCAATCACTGGAACCACCACAGACTGAGAGGGTCCGGGAACATCTGGACCAGACTACACACTGAGGGCTAAAGCTGCACGCATCCGCCAGCAAAAACCTAAGTTCAGGTGTCTGTCCACGGGCCAGACAGAGAAGGCCTAGGGCACCATTTCAGACAGGCCTGCATACAGCAGATGCACACCAACCCAAACCCACTGTGTGTGCCCCAAATATCATCTCAGACCGTGGTGCACAGCCCCTGGCACAGAAGGAGGTACCAAATCTCCATTCCAGGGGAGAGCCCTTAGCAGCAAGCCCAGTGCAGAGTGCACAGTCCCCGTCTGACATCTCAAACTCAGACTCTAGCAGAGAGTGAGGAGTAAAGACTCCAGACCAGAGGGGTGACCAGCCTGCAGTGCTCACAGCTTCTATCACAGAGCACGAAGCTGGGCACACACAGCCCACAACAGAGTTCAACTGAGACACAACACACACCAACAAACCACTGGAAATCTCTGATCTTCTTGAAGAATACTCCTGACACAAGAGATTGACAGATTCAGACGGAAGTATAGCCTTAAAGCACAAACACCTCCCTGATTATATATAAACAAATGCCCAGAAATCGGAAAAAAAAACTCACCCAACAAAAATCAGGACACCATGGTCCCACCAGAAACACCCAAAAGCAGTGGAGTTTTTAATTCATCAGAGACACAGGAAAATTATCTTAAAGCTTTGATTATGCAGATATTGGAGGAACAAGAGGAGAGACAAAAAGAGGAAATGAACAAGGCCCTCAAAGAAATGGAGAAGAAATTAACTGCCCACATACAGGAACAATCAAAGATAAACAGAGAGGAAATATCCAAAATAGGAGACACAGTCAATCAGTTGAAGGAAACGGTACAAAGCATGAAAACAGAATTAGAAGCTATAAAGAAGACACAAAGGGAGAAGAACCTGGAACTGGAGAACTTAAAGAAAAGATCAGGAACCACAAAGGTAAGCATCACCAATAGAAT
>CM053766.1:72527983-72546280 GCA_028658305.1 Pachyuromys duprasi
AGCCATAAGGGAGTTGCAAATGAAAACGACCCTGAGATTTCACTTTACACCCACCAGAATGGATAAGATCAAAAACTCTAGTGACAACGCATGCTGGAGAGGTTGTGGAGAAAGAGGAACACTCCTCCATTGCTGGTGGGAATGCAAACTTGTACAACAACTCTGGAAATCAATTTGGCGCTTTCTTAGATAATTAGGAATAGTGTTTCCTCAAGACCCAGCTATATCACTCTTAGGCATATATCCAAAAGATGCTCAAGTACACAACAAGGACATTTGCTCAACTATGTTCGTAGCTGCTTTATTTGTAATAGCCAGAACCTGGAAACAACCCAGATGTTCCTTTCCTTCCTTCTGATCCTAGTCTATCAGCTCTCATCAGGAGTGGTTGCATTGTCTTCCTCTGTGGCCTGGTAAGGCTGCTCTCCCATCAGAGTGAGTTGATCAAAGAACAGGCTAATCAGTTCATGTCAGAGGCAGTCCCTGTTCCCATTACTATGGAACCCACTTAGATACTGAACTGCCATGGCTATATCTGTGCAGGGGTTCTAGGTTGGAGTATCTGTCTCAGGAAAGACTCCTGTGTTCAGACTTTTTGGTTCTGTTGCTCTCCTCGTGGAAAGGATCATCCTGAGTGAGCTATCCCAGAAGCAGAAAGACACACATGGTATATACTCACTCATATAGACATAAAATAGGATAAACTTACCAAAATCTAAAGAAACTAATCAAGAGAAAGGACTCTAGGATTCTGTTTTTAAAACAACACCAAACAAAAATATGTGTTTTTGCTGGTCCTCCTTTTGGACCTACCAAACACTGAATGATGAGGAGTGGCAAGAACGATCTTTACGGTAGCCAGAGTAGCCTACCTTATTGATCACTCATCATACTTTCATTGATGTTGTGCTTTCATCTTCCACCAGCAGCAGTGCTTTCACAATATGTATTCTTGTGGAAGCATGAGAGATTTAACCAAAGCTGTGTTCTCTGAGATCACAGAAATAAGGTAAAGCAAGAGGCTTTCAGCTCTGAGCTCTTCTGATTTAGGGAAAGTTATTACATTATGAAAATTTATAAAGGGTACTGAGTTCCGGAAGTCTATCCAAAAAATTCTGTTCTTTATATAAAGTGCTCAGGATTCAAGTTTTCATTGTACCTTTTTTCCTTAAAGGCTATTCATCTCACAGAGAAATGAGGCTCAAGGTGTGTTTTGAAAAGTATCTCTTGGCTTTCATGGTCCCTGTTTACCTATTCTGTCTGTTCAGTTTTCCATACAGAAAGTCCAGGGACATGTATTTGACATCTTAATTATGTCCTTATGTCCTTCTCTGCCAACCTCAGGGGAATAGATATTTCAAGTTGTATTGAAGATGGCCTATGATTCATATCTTTGTCTTACTCTGTAAATTCACATTTTTTATTTTCTGTAATTGGATTAGGCACCCTGGGAGGCAATCATTTCCCTTTGAAGTTAGCTCCTGGCAGATAGATATTCAATGCATACGGAATAGCTTTTCATGATGTGTGAGTCAGTCACTTTTTAGTTGTGAACTATATCTGTTCAGAGATATAGTTTTTATTGTGAACTATAATCTGTTCAGAGTTCTGGAGATTTCTCTTGCATCTAATTGCTTTACTTGCAGTGTGTCAGCATTCTCAGTGAACCCAGTAACTCCATATCTCAAAATTACATCTCAATCTAATCTTTCAGTAGGCATTTTAACTGATAATTAAATTGCAATTTTACATTAAATTACAATATTATGTGATTCCACAGTGCAAATAATTTTACCAGATTGATAGACAGGTGATTTGTGGCCAAATTCATGGACAAGCAATGACCTTAAAGTCAAATCACTCCCTAGCTTGATAAGTGTTCTATTTATTTTGAAATCAATTATAAAATATGTCTTACTTTTGAAACTATCTAGGTATAAAACTACTACAGTGTAGAAAACATCCAATGTAGAACTGAATAGATACAGACATATTTTTAGCTTTCATTTGTTACTGTATTTATTGCAAGCAGCACTTCTGAGACAGATGGGGATTTAAAAATTTTCCTAGTTCCATCTCTCCACCTGTGCTCTAGGTGTTTTACTTGAACTTTAATCCTTTATTTTTTTTAAAGAGAATAACAATATTTTCTCCAAATTAACTGAAATAATATATTTAAATTGCTTTTGTATTTAAAATCATCCAACACTCGATTTATGAACTAAATGAGAGATTATTCTCTATTAAAAATAATTTTAATAAAACATTAAATTTTTAAATGGATTGATTGAAAGTTATAGAAATTTACTAGTGAAAATGTAGTATCTGCATTGGTAAATTTCTTTTTTTAACATTTTTATTTTATATTAATCACAGGTTATGTACTTTGTATCCCAGCCATAACCCCTCCTGCATTCCCTCCCTATCTCCCCCACCCCTCCCTCATCTCGTCCCTGCCCCTTTCCAAGTTCACTGATAGGAGAGGTCCTCCTCCCTTTCCATCTAACTCTAGCTAATCAGGTCTCTTCAGGACTGGCTGCATTGTCCTCTTCTGTGGCCTAGCAAGGGTGCTCCTCCCTCTGAGATGGGGGGACAGGTGTTGAAGAACCAGCCATTGAATTCATGTCTGAAATAGTTCCTGTTCCCCTTACTAGGGTACCCACTTATATACTGAGCTACCATTTGCAACATTCAAGCAGGGCTTCTAGGTTATATCCATACATGGTCCTTGGTTGGAGAAACAATCTCATAAAAGACCCCTGTGCCCTGATAATATTTGGTCCCTGCAGAGCGACTGTCCTCTCCAGGTCATACTAACTCCCCCTTCTTTCATATGATTCCCTGCACTCAACCAAAGGGTTGGTTATGTGTCTTAATATTTGCTTTGATACACTGCTAGGTAGAGTCTTTCAGAGGCCCTCTGTGGTAGGCTCTTGTCCTGCTACTTGTTTTCTCCTACATCCAATGTCCATTGGGTTGCATTGGATTGCATTGTATTGGGAAATTTCAAACAAGGGCCTTTAAAAACTATTCTTAAAAATAAATGGGTGGTTCTCTGTATGCAGTTTCCATAGTCTTATATTGCTTTCTTATCTCAAACAGCTTCTCTTGGAATCAAAACATTTATTTTGGGAAATAATAAAGAAAGATCATTACTACTGCCAGGAGGAAAATATTTATGCTGAAAGTTTTCTTTTTAAAGAATTTAAGGATACTGAAGAAGGAGGTGAAAGGAATTGCAGGAGGAAAAATAAGCACTCCAAAAGCTTGATATTGTGAATCCTAGGTGAAGTGTCATGTAGTTTTATCCTAGATCTTCCAGGTTTTATTTTAGGTCTTCATAGAATGCCTATCAAATAATAAAGAAGTGCTTTGCCTTCGATGGTGGGCATATCACCCCTCATTGAATATGGAGATAATGCTGTGTGATTTGAGATTTAAAGAATACATCACGGCACAGGATGCTCTTCAAATGGACTTTAAAGTAGGAGCTTTACTTTGAAACTTTAATTGAAGATTTGAGATCATTGGAATGAAGAATTGTTAAAACATGTCAAAGGCACTAGGAAAACAAAAGTAAATTGAATTTCTTGGTGTTCACTGAGTACCAACACTATATTTGGTGTGTTAGAAGGTTTATCTAATCCAACAAAGTATGTAGCTATTTATTCTGACTTCATAAGTTGTGAAGTAGAGCCTGGATAAATCTACCTTTTCCCTCAGACACCAATGTATTCTTTTACAGTAAGATACCCTTGTTTTGTGAAAAAAAATGGTACTCATCTGACTCTCCACTTGGAAGGAATTAACAATGGCAATCCATGATTCTGGAAATGAGGTTCTTGTATAGAGTGGTATATGACATGGTTATAAGAAGAGACTGCTCCCAAATGATCAATAAAAAAAAGCATGAAAACAAAACAAAACCAAACAAACAATAAAGAAGAGAAGGAGGAAGAACCTGGAACTGCCTGCCTGATTCTAAATTCCAGCTTCATCATGTGATCTGTGTCTTCCATCAAGTTACTTGTCTTCTTGTGACTCAGTGTCCTAGTGTGTCAGGTAAGAGTAGTCATGTTAGTTCATCTAGTTGTGCTGAAGGATAAGTGACCATCAACTCACTGGAACAGCATGTACACCTAGGAAGAACTCTCAGAATAATAGCCCCTGTTGTGGTTTGCGAGCACAACTTGATTTCATTCAGAAAGTTCCTCTTCAGAGCTAACTTTTCATCTGTAGAACCCTTGACAATCATGCCGACATCATTTACATACATATTTATGTATTAAAGAAGTCCTGTCAGGGGTTATTTTTTTAAAACAAACAAACAAGGTGATTTTTTTTTGCCTCACTCTATAATGGGCTTTCAGAGTAGCCTGTCAAGTTGTCTCTGAGAATCCACATCTGGGCCTGCCATAATCATTCCCCAACACTGGATTCAGCTACCTTTAAAGATCCAAACACATCTTGCCTCGAGGGGCCATGTTTGACTAGGCCCAGAGTGACTTCCTATTACCTCACCACTAAGTATCCAAGTGTTTTAAATTAGCTTGGTATAGAACTTTTAAAAAGTGTCTATATTTAGAATATCAATGTCATATGTATGTATTGTGGAATGACCAGATCAAGCTATCAAAACACACATTAGCTCAAGTTCTTCCTGCTTTGGTGATGAGGGCACTTGATATTTACATGCTTGGCAGTTTTCAGCTATTGACTGTCTATCACAAAACACAGTAAACCTCCAGACTTATTCTTCTTTGTCTTTACCAGAAAAGTTGCATTCCTGGGCCAACATCTTCTTGATACCATTCAACTCTAATGCCTAGAAATTACTGTTCCATTCTGTATTTCTTGTATCTCTACATTTTCTGTGTGAGAGACACCATGCAGTATTTGTTTTCTGTTGTCTGGATATTTCACCTAGCATAATGACTTCCAAATTAATCTAAATGATCACAAGTGACAGAGTTTTCTTTTGTTCTAAGGCTGAATACACACACACACACACACACACACACACACACACACACACGAATCTCAGTCTCTGAGATTCCTTACAGAAAAAGCTTTGGCTTGCAGTATGACAACCATGTCTGACTTCCACAGAGTAGGCCAGTGGGGCCCACAGTGGTTCCCGGTTTGTGATAAATATCTTTAACCTCTTTGCACTCTGCCACTGTCTCTTGGCATCTCAGATATTCTAGCATCTCAATAATCTCTTCTATGTGGTTATTAAGGTTTAAGTTTTCTTTTTATATTATTTTTCACATGATGATAATAAAATAACATAAATCTGGGGCTTCTGTAATTAATTCTTGAAACCTCATTGGACTAGATATCTGATATATATCCTGCTTTTAAGACAGGAGACTTTTTATATTTCTTTCTTTATGGAATCCAACTCCTTTCTTTCTTAGTACTAGGATCAGGTATAGGGGCACTTGTAATTATTTAATATCTTTTAGTTCAGATCCTATGAACATAAGTATCTTACCTGTCTTTCTTGCTATTTTATTCCAAGAGTTCACTCTACACTGGGAATTATAATACTAGGTCATACATATTAATCAGCTTTGCAGTATCATAAAGATAATGGAGTAAGTTCATATGTAAAGAGAAAAGGTTCATTAAGCTCATAGCATTAAAGATTTAGATGCAAGATTCCTGGGATAGGGATATATATTACAATACCTATGGTAAAATAGGCATGCCAATATCCATAGTAAAACTGGCCACATTTTGAACAACAGAGGAGAGAGAAAAGATGCTATAATCTACCCAGTCAGAAAGCATGTTCCATTCAATGAGCTAAATGCTTCCTTCTAGGCCACACTGAGAAACCTTATTGAATTAGTGATATGAGCTAATGGAAGACAAGTTAAAGTGTATAAATGAAGGTTTATTTGAAGCAGCTCTTGGCTGCCATGCAGGGTGAGGAGCAGAGAGAGAAAGGGAGAGAGAGACAGAGAGACACACAGAGAGAGAGAAAGGCAAGAACAGAGAGATGAAGGGGGAGAAGAGGAAGAGAAACAGACTCAGAAAGAGAGGAATCGGGGGGGGGGGAAGGAACAGAAGGTCTAGATTATATAGTGAATGGGAGGAAAAGTTTCTGCCCCTGGGCTGGGAAATTCAGGGTCAAGTAATGGGGTATGCCAGCCACGCCCTGCAGGGAGAAGCCCAAAACACAATTCTTTAAAATTGGCAGTGTCTTCCACCCAGGGAACCAAGAAATTACACATGGACCATGGAAGAACATTATTCATACTCAAAATATTGCATTCAGAAAATGTTTAATTAAAAAATACAATGATTATTTATCAGAACATAGATTATTGACATCTGTGCTCTCATTTGATAACCCTTTTGTTACTAGATGCCTGACATTCTCAGAAGACTCAGACTCCAGGCATTCATTTATTCTGATTCCATGGAATACTTACTTACTTTTTGAGGTCATTTTGTTTTTGTTGTTTTGTTTTTTTGTTTTGTGTAGAAAGAAATTAAGTGCCATCCTATTTTGCAGTTGTCATGGACATAAAACCAAATGATGCCCATGGAAGTGCTATATAAAAACACTGTGGTTTTATAGAGTATAAGTTATTAACACAATTAAGGTCTGGCAATGCCCTAGATTCTTCTAACTAGAGATAGCTCAATATTCATTAAAAATTTATCATTATCATTCTCCCTAAGAGTTTTTAAAAATCTTTGTAATATTTTCTAAAATAGATTTTTTGAAAATAGGCCTAGGCCTCTGGTAGTTGAAATTTAGAGTAACAACACTTTTCCAGAGCAAAAGTAGCAATTTCAGAAGTTCTTATTGACAGAAACTGGTCAAATATCTTTAATAATACATGCCAACCTGACAGAGTCCTTAGCAGAAGTGCTACGATTAGCAGTTCAGTCAATAGCAGACCAAGAGAAGTGACAGGTGGCTAACTAACCATGTCTTTATGTGTCTGTAGACTGGAAGCTTATTTGCGTCTTACTGGTGACACATTTGGAAATTGGCTATACTCAGCTTTGTTTTGAGCCCAATACTTTGATTATTTAGCTGAAGTCTACGTTTTTGTTTGTTTGAAATTGGTTTAAACTCTAATTATGTTTATTAATGTCGTGATACTATGGGGACACCTAAAAATGATAGTTATGCAGAACAAAATATCTGTTAAATGATAGGAAATTGCCAGCACAAGCATGATATGTTATTTCATTAATCACAGATGTATGTCAACTCATTTAACTAAAATGTCACCGCTGAAGATATTTAAGTTGGGACAAAACTGGTAATTCATATATTGAAATTTGTGAAAATGACATTGATCTAAACAGATGGTTTTCCTGGCATATTATTTACTTAGTGATTGCCAAATTGTGAATCATACAGATTAAGTCAGGACAGATGGTGGAAACATAAAGGGAAAACCTGAGTAGTGTTCTCCAGGTGTTTTTTTTTTAACTTTGTTTTGATTTGTGTCTATGTTGGGGGCACTGGGGTGCCTATGTAAGCAAGAAAGTCTCCTGGAGCTGGAGTTACAGACAGTTGTGAAACACACAGCATCATTGCTAGGAACCGAACTGGGGTTTTCAGGAAGTGCTAAATTCCCTGGGTCACCAAGAAGTCTATCCAGTCTCAATTTACATCATTTGAAGCACAGCTAATTTTCTTTCTTTTGTCATGGTAAAACACTCCTGAATAGTAGCAACTTAAGAGAGGGGGGGAAATCATTATTTCATTTAACACTTCTAGGACACAGTCTAAAATTGGTGTTGTCAAATCCAGAACTGGAGAGAAGAGATTGAAGCAGAAAGGATGCTGCCTTGTTCTGGCTCACCCACTGGCTTTGTTTGTATCCCAGGTTCACCTTCGGGGGGAGGGGCGGTGCTTGCACACAGTGGGCTGAGACCTGGGTCATCAATTACAATCAAGATAATGACCCAGAAGCATCCTCATAGGCCAATCTGATCTGGACAGTTCTTCACTTCTTCCCAGGTGATTCTGGGTTGGGCCAAGTTGTCAGTAAAATTGAACTAGGACACTTGGCATTTCCACATTTTTTTTTCACATGCAGCACTGTGGGATCACAGTAATGAAGCCAACCTCTGGCTCATAAACTTACTTCTCCCATCTCCCATTTCTGGTTTGCCACTTCACTCAAAGCCTCCAGTTCAATACATAACATACATATAGTAAGATGGCTTGCCTCTGATATCTGGATTTTTCCAAATGTTATACATTATATATCTTCCTTCACATGAAATAACTTTCTATACTGATGCTTACATTTTGTTGTCTAAACTCATACAATAATGTATTGCAGGATATTTGATTATTGAACATAGCAAACTAATTGTTAGCAAAATGTAAAAGCCTAAATGGATGTCAGATGAGGTTAGGTGTATCCTGAAGAGATGCAAACCCAGTGGGCTTCTAAAGCCTTCACAGATAAGAATGCTAAAGAATGGAAAATTCCTGTGTATTCTAAGGCAAATTGCTTGGAAGAGGTCTTGTGGTCTTGCTTTATGACCCCAACACAAAGAGAGCTGGGTGGCTTTATGCTGCCCCACCATAAAGGTGAAATGCTTCAGCCTCTGAGACTTGGGTTGAAGCCACTTTATCATGATAGTGACATGGTTCAGCCTGCCAAGGGTAGAGGAGGAGCTAAAGAATTCTTATATAACAATTGGACCTTTGAGATCTCTCTCTCTCTCTCTCTCTCTCTCTCTCTCTCTTTTTATTTTTTATTTATTTTTATTTTTTGGCTTGGGAGAGCCCTCATGGAAGGAACTCTTACCCAGATATGGGGATTTTCTCTCCGGGTTTGCAGAAAGAACAGAAAAACAGCTGGCAGGCCTCAGGTAAAACAGTATTAGAGGAAAGAGAGCTAAGGAGGCCTCATGGGTTTGGAGGCAAGGGAGACTAGTAGGTAAAAGGACACAGAAAGAGACTGCTAAAGAGCTGGTAGTTTAGTTGTAGAGTCAGGCTTGTAAAATAGATAGTTTGTATATAGTTCAGAAAGTAAAGTTATCTTGTTGAGCTAGAAGGTCTTTTCCTCAGTTTATGCCTCCTGAGTCTTTGTTGGTACAAATACTAGAATACTTTAAAAAGATAAATGTTAGAACAATGCATTGTTTTCTAGGCTAATCTTATATTATACTTTGATAACATTCTCTTGAACAAATTCCAAAATCTTACTTCATAGTTTATAATATTTATCCTGAATCTCCAATCTCTCCCATTTTGTTCTTTTCCTTTAACAATGTTGAGATCTTAACTCAAACAAATGAATGTTTTGTTGTGTTTTTAAGTTCTGTGGGTCTGAATCACGATATATTTATCTTAATTTTTTTCCTTCCTTTGTCATCCAGGTGTTTTCATAGTGTAGTTTGTAAACTCTAACAGTTCCCAAGCTCTCCCTTGCTTACACTGTATTTCTGGTCTCTCTTTTTGATGCATCACAAACTCTACTCTTCTAACAAGCTCTTCACTGCTAAATGATGCAGATATCAACTGTGCTGCCTTGAACATCATTGTCACCTCCTTCTGCTTGAAGTTCCTTTTCTATTGGCACTTGTGACCTTATAGTCATTTGATCACTGACTCTTCCCATTGTGGATTCTGTTTTTGTGTCTTTTATGGCCCCTTTCTTCTTTGTTATGCATATTTTGAATATGGTTTGTTAGGGTTCCAGCCACAACATATAAAATTTTCATTTATTTAGACTTTCCCTTGATTTATTGTATATTTAACTGTGGAATAACATAAAACTGTACACAAAATTTATGTTGCCTGGCTTGACATTTTCTGAGTCATTTTGGCTGATGCTTTGAATGTTTGATTGAATCTGTACTAAAGAAAATGTTTAGATTTGAATTTTTACTATTAAACATTGCTAAAATTGTATGCATTCATTTTTTTCACCAGCTGCTTCTGGTTTTAGTGCTATAAATCAAGATACATCATTGAGCAATAAAGACTACATAAAAGACAAACATCAAATAATCAGAGCACAGTCATTTGATTTTTGTTATCATCGATACAGTTATTTTTATTTTCCTTCATACTGACCTTACATAAATAATCTATTATTCGTTTCTCCTTAGCCATTGTAACCAGCATCACTGAATCTGTAAGTGTTAGGATCCCAGTTACTATTGTGAAAATTGCTTGTTCTTTGTATTTTCAGTTCCCTTGACAGCTCAGTATCCACTCTATTAGCCATGGCAGAGATTCACAATTGCCACTGACTTACCTGTGAATATGCTCTCCTGTGTGCATTAAGTCACTGAAATTTCATCCTGATGATCCTTTTTTTGTGATCCCAATTTTTCCTTATTGTCATTCTTCTCTAGCACAGATATTCATTTACCATTCATTGTTGGACTATTCTGATACTTTTTTCTGCTAGTCTTGAAACACACACACACAAAAGACTTAGGAGACTAAGCTAACGAAATTATGAACATCTGTGCATCACTTTCTTCTCAAGCTTTCAACCTTCAATTGAAACATTAAACTCCAATAATATTAACCTGAGGTTTTTTTATCTTTTAATGTAACTTGTTTCTTGTTCTTATCTCTGCTTATAATGACTCTTCTACATCAATACTCCTTTAAATCAAATTTGTGGCTAATTCCTGCTTTTTTGTGGACACTTTCTTCAGTGGGCATCTTTTCCAGAAAGTCTTCTTTGATACTACTTTTCTCATACTCTTAAGTTCTATCTTTTGGCATCTTGCATTATCTGTGCGTGTTCATCCTAATGGACTAAATTTACTTTACATCCAACGTAAACAAAATTAGACTTCAAGACTCTCAGCTATCTAGTCAACCCAGTTGTTTGCTCATTTTAGTAAATGACACCTCTATTCATTTAGATGTTCAGACCAAGAACAAAAGCCACCTTCCAAATTACACTTTCCCTTATATCCCTATAAAGATCTTCAACAAGTGCTGACATTCATTTCTTCAACATATATCAAGAACAGGATCTGACTATTTTATACTCATAAACTTGTTTCACAATTTCATTACAGTATAGTAACAATGTCTAACTTCCACATAACCTGTGTCCCTGATTCTTCCTTTGGCCATAGGGCATTCTTATAATCGACAGAGTGAACGTTGTCAAGGTTAGCTTAAATTGTGTTATCATTTTTCTCATCTTCCACATTTAAGATATTAGCTCAGTCAAAACTTAAAATACCTGGGCAAGGGAGTTTTCTTAGCCTAGTGATTGCCCAGCAAATACAAGGTCCTATAATGCCTGAAATGGTGAGGGAGAGACAGATTGTCAGAATTTCAAGGACAATGTCCTCAGCTACCTAATGATACATCTTGGTTGCAAAATAACCAAGCAAACAAAAAGTTAAAACTTCCCCCTTTGCCTCCAAGGCATTACATCTGATAGATGTATTGTTCTAACTACACTTCTTTCCTTGCCTTTCACTATTCTAACAAACACATGAGATAATAAACTCACAGAAATGAAAGTTTCAGAGATTCTAGTCTCTGACTTATAGACCTCATAGCCTGAGGTGTGTGGCAAGGCAGTACATTATGGCATGAATATGTGGCTAAGCAGGCCCACTCACCACATCCAGGAAGTCATTGGAGAGAAGACAGACTATATCTGGATCCCCCTCACTTCATGTACTTTTGGCCTGAAGGTCCCCACCAGGCTCATTCTAAGGACTCTGCCACCTCCACGGAACACCATCTTGGAGCAAATGTGGTTTTGAAAGGCATTCAAGATCGAAACTGTTGAACTCCCCAACTTATTTTCATTCTTGTTGTTCCAGCCACAACAATATCCTCTCTGATTCTTCAAAATACATTAACTCTTCCTGCCTCTGGAGCTTGCAGTTTATTGTTCTTTCCTTTAGATCAGCTGTGGGATGTGACTCCTTTGGGGTGGAATGACTCTTTCACAGGGGTTACATATCAGATAGTCTTCATATCAGATACTTACATTACAATTCATAGACTGTAGCAAAATTATAGTTATCAGGTATCGGGGAAAATAATTTTATGGTTGGGGTCACCACAACATGAAGAACTGTATTAAAGAGTCACAGCATTAGGAAGCTTGAGAACCGCTGCTTTAGATCTTTCTCTAGATAGTTCCTTGGCTTACTCGGAGAATCCTTTAGAGGTCTGTTCACATATTAGAGTATCGATGGAATCCACCTATTCGACTCTATCAAAGAGTAACTTTGTCCAAACTCTTGCAGTTCCTGCTTCTCTTGAGGAGGTTTATTGTCTTCTCAGCAGCTCTCACTGCTTCAAACAATGTATGTTTACTTACAGATTGCCTTCCCAATTAGCGTTCCAAACAGAAAAGAAACATAAGACCTTCTGCAGTCCTGGAACTGGTGCAGGACCTGAAAAAGAGCAGAACCTAAATGCTAAGTGTTGACCTCCTGGGAAAATAAAGATCACTCAACATGTGTACTTATATATTACTTCTTCCTACCCTACTGTGAGCTCCCAGAAGATAGTAATTAGTGATTGTAATTTACTTCTAGCATCTAGTATGGGAGGCACACTATAAATATGGATTAAGTAATTAACTAGGAAGCATTTCTTAAATTTTTATGTGCTCATGTACCTCCCATTCAGAACCATGCTCAAAGAGAAGTTTTTAAGGATGGCTAATATTGACTGCCCCTTAATATACATTCTCATAGTAGCTGGACCATCTAAAGAGATATAAAATAATACTTCAATGCGTTTTAATTTGATGTCCTTTATCATTAGCAATACTCAGTAGTGTTGTGTGTGTTTGTATGTATGCGTGTTCTTCCTGGATATTTACGTCTCCTTCTGTCACATATGTAACAACTAGTTTGAAATCCTAAAGGAAATATCTTCCTGAATGAATACTAATGCAATCAGATATTGCCTACATCATGGTCATATTATAGATAGTACTGCCTTTGTAAACTTGGTGTGATTTTATCTCCGTTTAAACATTTATTTCACTTTTTAAATATCTTCTTTATTATTATTATTTATCACAATTTTTTCACTTTGTATCCTGGCTATAGCACCCTCCCTCATCTCCTCCCAGCCCCACCCTCCCTTAAGCTTTGCTCTCCAAGCCCCTCCCCTAGTCTGCTGATAGGAGAGGCCTCCTCTTCTACTATCTGACTCTACATATCAGGTCTCATCAAGACTGTCTGGATCCTCTTTCTCTGTGGCCTAGTAAGGCCACCTTGCCAGTAGTTGGTGATCAAAGAGCAGGCAACTGAGTTCATGCCGCAGACTGCCCCTGCTCTCCTTACTAAGGAATCCACATGGAGACTGAGCTGCCCATGGGCTACATCTGAGAAGGGGGTCTAGGTCCTCTCCAGGCATGGTCCTCGATTGATTCATCAGTCTCTGAGGACTCCTGAGCTCGGATGTTTTGGCTTTGTTGGTCTCCTTCTGGATCTCCAGTCTCCTCCATTCATTTCACGCTTACAGTTTTGTCAGTTCTTGAAAATGCTAGTTAATGGTTTTATAATATACAAATTTTAAAAATTCAAATTTAAGAGTATTTATGGTCAACTTTATTGCTTTTCAAAAAGTTGTATATACAGGGGCATATATGTCTCATAGTTCACATGGGGAGGTCACAAGGTAGCTAGTGGGATTTGGGTTCTCTCATCTATCCTGTGAGACCCAGGGGAACAAATTAAAGTTTTCCAGCTTGGTGACAAGCTTCTGTATCTGCTAATCCATCTAACTAGTCCTGGGTTCAACTCTGATTTAACTTTTATACACTTCATAGATGATATGAGAAATTATATACAGACTATTATACAATCAAAAGTCTTAGACTGTTTCAAAGAGTCAAGGGAGAATAATTACTTTGTTATAATGACAAGATCTGTTTTCAAACTGTAAAAAAGGCCAATTAAATAGCATCTCTGTGGTAACAAACAATATCTGCATAAAAATACTTTTTAAACTCAAAAATTGGTCCTTCTCTGAGCTTCCTAACCAAGTAGACACTTGATAATCAAACAGAATGAATGTTTCTAAACAGGAATCTTAATGGGAAGGCAATTGAACAAGTAGCTAAAATCAAAGGAAGGTTTTGACACAAACAACATTTCTGTTGGGGATTGGAAAGTAATAAAATATAATTAAATGAAAATGCTAGGAATGGTAGCTTAAGTCCCCTAGCAATATACACAGTCAAGGGATGACTGACATCAAGCATGACATAAAGCAAGGCTTAAAATCTCCAGCGGCCAAAGACTACAGAATGTCAAGCTGTAACTTTCAAACTCAGCAGACACAATCTAAGACACATCTAAGCTGTTTCATTTTTTTTAACTTTGAAAGTAATATGATGTGTGTCATTAACACACAATTAAAACTCATTAATTTGTGCTCTTATTAGACAGTGCTGACACTTTTCTATTCCTTCCCATATGCAGCATGTTTTACTCATTAAGGCATCTTTTGGCTAGGGGCATAAGCACCAACGAATAATTCAATTACTTAAATGCCACATTATTTTTTAAGACATATATCTCTGTATTTACCATTTGAGTGTGTGGATTCATGAAGACGTGGGGTATACCATCCTTACACATGAGAAAACAGGTAATTGAGGATATGAAGTTGAGTGGAACAACAGGTCTCTAGTTTAATATTAACAATGAGCTTTAAAAAGTTCATGTGTACATATGACACTTCCTTACTTTTGTATTTTGATATCAATAAGATCGTAGAAAACTCTGAACTAGACCTAGTGGATAAAGGACTGTCCCCATGAGCATGAGAGTGAGAGATTGGAAATATAGAAAACAGCAGGAGCTGCTGCTAATAAAAAGTAGGTATACCGGGCACAGTGGCTATGCCTGTAATCCCAGCACTCAGGGAGGCAAAGGCAAGCAGATTTCTTTGAGTTCCAGACTAGCCTGATCTTCAAAGTGAGTCTACGACAGCCAAGGCTACATAAGAAACCCTGTCTCAAATAAATAAATAAATAAATAAATAAATAAATAAATAAATAAATAAATAAATAGATGATAGATAGCTAAATGAATGAATAAGTGAATAAATAACAGAACAAACAAAACAAAAGAAAAAAAGAAAAGAATAAAGGTAAGTGGAAGGTGAAGATGTAAAACTGCAATTTTCTACTGACTTCCACAAGAGTACAGTAGTAGCATAAATTTGTAATGCACTCAACCCACTCAAATACACTAAAATGCACACAAACACATACATATATACAAATTATATACACATACTATAAAGCTACACAGAATAGTAACTGGGCAGACTGGATGTTTTGCATTTTATTTGTACATGGTAATCCATTGGTGTTATAAGTATAAAAACTATAACACGACTATTAGCTAAGTTAGCCCAATGCATTAAGACAAATATTTACAGAATATTTTATTTCAAAAATATTATGAAGCAGAACTATAACTCATAATGATAACAAAAAGTTGTTATAACCCCCCAAATCTCTCCTACCTTCCATTAAGATTCTTGCAGTAGCAAAAATTAACTTATTTTTCTCATTTTTAAGTTTTAAAATTAATATTTGATATTGATTGGAAAATCGTTATTCCATATTCCTATGAGAAAAGGTACACTATTTCAATGTAAGATAAAATGTTTCTAATTACACTTGTAAAATAAATCAGAAAATATTATTTTGTTTTCTTAGTTTCTTTGATTTAGCAACACCCTTCATGATTCTTTCCAGTTGTAAATGACAGGATATTTTCTTTCTGATACTAAAGAATATTCCACTGTGTGTGTGTATGTGTGTGTGTGTATGTGTGTGTATGTGTGTGTATGTGTGTGTGTGTGCCAATTTTCTTTTTCTTGAGGTAGGTGTCAGAATATTGCTGGGGATGGCCTCCAACTCATAATGCAATCCTCTTGGCTCAGACTCTTGAATGCTGGGTACAAATGTTTCCACCATGCCTAGTTTAGATTTTGTTTATTCATTCATGTAGTGATGAACATGGTCAGTGACTCTGTGCACTGGCTATTTTGAAGCATGTTACCACAAACTTGAGAACACAGACGTTAGTACAACACACTGATGTCAGTTTTATTGTGCATATAACATGAGGCATGAATGCTGAATATCAGGGTGTGATGGCAATGAAACTTTAGAGAATTATATAAGGAGGTCATTGAGAAGGAAGGGAAAAGAAGGAAATTTGGGGTGGTACATCTGATATTTCACAAAAAAAGTCAAGAGCATGCACTGAAGCAAATATAACAACTTCAACAAATGCTGCTGGTTAGACTGGATAGCTGCATCTAGAAGAACAAAAATGGATCCATATCTATCATCTCATACATCCAGGTGAATCAAGAATATCAAGATAAAACCAGATATACTGCATTTTATAGAAGAGGAAGTAAAAGCTTCAATTCATTGACACAAGACATGACTTTTCTGAACATGATGTCATTAGTATAGATATTAAGACCAACAACTACCAAATGTACCTCATAATGCTAAAAACACCTACACAACAAAGTATGCTGTCATTCAAACAAAATGGGTACATATGGAATGGGGAAATCTTTACCAATTGTATAGCTGGTGGAGGATAAGTATCTATAACATATAAAGAACTGAACAAAAAGCGAGAAAACCTCAATTTAAATGGAGTATAAAACTAAACAGCAAAAGATGTAACTCAGAGATAAATGTCTAAATGAGAAACACAGAAATAAATGTCTAATATCTTTAGCCATGTAGGAAATTGAAATAAAAAAATTACTGTGAGAGGGCTTCTGAAAGACTCTACCCAGCAGGGTATCAAAGCAGATGCTGAGACAAATAGGCAAACCTTGGGCAGCATGCAGGGAATCTTATGAAAGAAGCAAAAGATAGGAAGATCTGGAGGGGACAGGAGCTCCACAAAGAGAGCAACAGCACCAAAATACCTGGGCACAGGGGTCTTTTCTGAGACTGATATTCCAAACAAGGACCATTCATAGAAATAACCTAGAACCCCTGCTCAGATGTAGCCCATGGCAGCTCAGCGTCTAAGTGTGTCTCTAGTGAGGGGAACAAGGATGTCTCTGACATGAACTCAGTGGCTGGCTCTTTGTTCATCTCACCCTTAGGGGGGGACAGCTTTATCAGGCCACAGAAGAGGACAATGTAGCCAGTCCTGATGATACCTGATAAACTAGGGTCAGATGGAGAACCTCTTCTATCAGTGGACTTCAAGAGGGACAGGAAGGAGATGAGGGAGGGAAGATAGGATTGGGAGGGAATGAGAGAGGGGGAGTATAGCTGGGATACAAAGTAAATAAACTGTAATTAATATAAAAAATAAAAATGTAATTAAAAATATTCACAAGGACATATACTAGTTTTTGCTTTTTGTTTTCAGATATTATGAATAAGTTATGCCCTATTTTCTTATTAAGGTAAATATATAAATTTAATTTCTTTTAAAAATTGTTATATAATATTCCCTTTTGTGAAAGTTCCATAGTTCAGTTAATTATTTCTCAAGCCATAAGCTTTCCATCTTATTATTTAGTTTAAAGATATGGATATAAAATAATGTTAAAATAAATATGAAAATCAAAAATTTAATAATAAATTTCAAACAATACTTCCAAATGTAGTAGTCTTCTTTAACTTCTTGTACACGCATATATTGTTCTATTAAGTATTAAATATGGTTTTATGACATGAGCAAGATTATGAGATCATGTACTGTCTCCCAAGAAAAAATAATATTTAAAAGTCTAAAGAGATAGCCAGGCATGGAGGCTCATGACTTTAATCTCAGTACTAGAGAAGCAGAGGCAGGTGGATCTCTGGGAGGTCAAAGCCAGCCTGGTCCACATTATGAGCACAGCAAGAGCAATGTAGTGAGACCCTAGCTCAAAAAAATAAAGAGATGAATTTTTGGCCAGAAATCATTCATATGTAAAAGATGTAATTTCCCAAATACTATAAATAATAAACCTGGGACAAGTTGATTAAAAGAAAGTATTGATTAGAACTCCAGACCAAAAGTTCCACACATCACTAATTACATAATGAGTCTGAGTTGGTATATCAATAAGAATTTATTTTTATAAATAATTATAAAAATTATAGAGGGCCTGATCCTGAGGTGCAATTGAAGGCTGTAGCTGTGATCAAATTCTAATAAAACTATGCTTCCCTTGTATTCCTTTCTCTGATTGAAACAAGAGAACTTTCACATCACTTGGAGTCAAAATGGGATAGGGAATCTTGTACAGTCCAATTAATTAGGGAAGGTTAAAAAAATGATTGTACCTGGATATAG